>CM029525.1:26124540-26747058 GCA_017140615.1 Eucalyptus cladocalyx | reverse complement strand
ACCCCTCGACGTCCCCGATGATGGAATTCGTCAATCGAGTCGCTTTTCCGATTAAACTCATGTATCAAATTCTGAATTCATTATTAATAGCCGCAACGAGGTTCACTATCTCTTCGTCCACAAGGTTATCGGTGCTAATTGGTTCGAGAGTAGTGGTTCGAGTTCAATGTGGCGGTGTCAGAGTATGGGAGGTGCCATGTGTTAGACGATGCGCATAAGTTGTTCGGTCAAATTATCCAAGACAAGGATGAGTAATGTTGCCTTGCAGAATTCAATTATGCTCAGCCAGCAACTGCAGGAATGCGCTTATCTCGGATGGTGGATTCGGATTCCAACAAATAAGCTAAGTCAAACATCTCCTTTTACGTATGATCATTTGTGACTTCGCTTCACGTTCAATTTTCGTACGCATATTCCCATCTGTTAATGTTTATTGTTCAGAGTACCTCGTTGCTCCCACCATTTACTTCACTGCCACAGAGACCATTCTTGTTTCAATCAGTGGCCTGGGGTTATTTGTTAATTTGAGTGAGATAGAGTTGCTCTTCTTCGTTATTGAATGCTGCGACCTGTTATCAATTACCTCGAGTTAGATGTGATCGATTTTCAATAAGATTAACATCACATACTAATGACCACCAAAGCTCCCTCATATTCTAGGTTCTTGCTTCTCATCTAAACGAAGTTTATTAGGACCGTGACATTCTGGTTGAGTATCCTCAAGCGTGCCTTTAAGTCTGTGTAAGATATCTTGACAAAGTTTATTTTTGAGGAGCAAGGCCCATGTAAGTGGGGCTCAATTCTTGATTGACTTCTTTTAGTGGGTATCATAGGATTTCACCTAGAGGCCTGGAACAATGGTACATGCCTATGTTATCATTTCCATTGCCGACTGAACATGCTAAATTAAGGGCTATACCTGCAGCGTGTGTTCACCATATGTTGATTTCTTAGTTATAAGTGCTGTAGATACGTGTTCAGTACATGTTGATTTCTTGGCTATGAGTGCTGCTTCTAGATGTTAAATTGACTGCACTTGGTTTGAATATGCTGGCTTCAAGGCTACACATGCTATTATATGTTCCAAAATATGCCGAATTCAAAGCAATAGATGCCGTATTTACTTAGAATTTGCGGATTACATTATTAGAGATATGCTGTTCATGCTTAAAACTTGCTGAATTCTCAATCATAAGTGTTGGTCATGCCTTGAATGGGCTGTATTCATGATTATATGAGCTGTCCATGATATGAATTTGTTTGATATATTTTCATGTCGGTGGTTTGCAACCATTTCTATACAAATAATGAAGATTTGGTTTCATTTAGATATTATCTTGGCTACACAAATAAATGTGTCATTGTGGGAAAGGATTATGTGGGATTTGTGATGAAATTTTTGTTGAACCATTGCACCTTGATGTCTTGAATACTCTGAATATCTCCTGAATGCTGGATGTTCTTTATTGCATGTGAGATGGAAGTAATTTGGTTTCATTCAATATTATTTCATTTGCCTATGATGTTACATCAACAAACCATTGATCTCTCACCTTTTTGACATGTTTAGGCATAATGCTCACAGGTAAAATGTATGCATTTGCTTGGGTAGTTTGCTGAATATTTTGAATTAGATGCCATTTAGTTGGGTCTTGAGATTGTTTGAGGGCTTATTTGGTTTTAAAGATAGCATATAAATGTGCTATTCATTTCTCATCATTTCCAGCAATTCTGCTGTTAATTTTTCACAGAGAAATGTCCATGTGACATGTGAATGTTGAGTGTTGGTTTACTTCCTGGTTGTTTCCTCAAAGTATAAATTTGGCTTAGTTTGAATGTTGCTTTGCTCATCCATGATTATGGGGCTAATGTGTCATTGATTTTTTAGTCATTGCATTAATTGTTTTGATGTCATTTTCTTTATCTAATTCGCAGACCGAACTTGTAAAATGTTGCTGAACACTCCTTAGAGTAAGCTTTGGGTTGACTCAGGGGTGGCTGAGTAACTTTAGGCTTGCTGAACTTGTTTAAAGCAGTACTCATTTCGTCACGTTTGGTATGATATAGTTTAACATGGTTTTCTCTGAATAGAGATTCCTTGGATAGGATTTCATGTGCGGTAGATAGGTCTCACTATCAAACTAGACTTAGACTTTGATTTTAGCTCATGAGAAGCCACTTTCGCTTTTGGGAAGGAAGTCGACTGCATACATTCAAAGTACATTTATGAACTCATCTAATAACTAACTTCATTTTAATATTGAAAAATTGGCACATTAGTATCTATGGCCATTTATAACGAATCAATTCTACAACACTATATACACTTGCCATTTGAACATATCAAATGCAAAAATTCAACCCAAAGAAGAAAAACTCAAAACAATGGAGTCCTCCATCAAAATCACAGACAACCGTGGTTGATCCATGAAACTAGACTACCTCAAATCCATTTACGTCCTAACTTCATTGAAACTCTGACAGGTCAATTTTAGAAAATATGAAAAATTGCCTATACCAAAATTTAAGGAATGTACAACGAATGTGAATTTCTAATTAGATATGTTCTTGAAAATTACTGAAGAGGTATTTCTTGAATTTCTTCACAACAATCATTCATGTGGAGGTAGACTTTATTGCCTAAAACCATCGCAAGGCAAAAGCAGAGGTTCCATCAACTCCAAAGGGCCAAAGCTGATGGCAGCATCTTTTTGAGTCCGTTCGGCTTGTGAGGATGTGTGACTGCATTCGACTGCTCTTCGGTTAACGCATAAGAAAAAGTTTTGCTTGTAGCTCAACTCCTTGAGTTGAGAAAGTTTTGTTACTGTAGCTCAACTCCTTGAGTTGCAAACCGTGATGTATTTGCGACATGGGTCGATGAGAGAAATATTAATGCCTTCCTTGCTATCTAGAGTTCCGATCTCTTGGTTCCTCAAAAAATTTGGAGTGCCTACTTGGGTATGGAGAGAGCCTACTTTGGCAGGGGCTTATGTCCGTGGCAATAAATGTCTTCTCGATCACGAGCGTCAATGAGACGGGACGAAAAATAGACCGTCGCCGCTGGAATACTTTGATTCCCATTATCGCCAAGAGATGAAGGGATGAAAAAGACGAAGAGCTGACGATCGTGGGTTTTCAGAGAGAGAGAGAAAAAGAGAGAGAGCACGACAGAGAGGGGGCGAGACAAAGGGGAAGAGCAAAGCCGTGTGGGGGATTTCAACGGACAATAGGGCAGTACTTGAAGAATATGAGAATTTCTGAGTGGAGGAGTCTTCGGATCATCTGTGAGATACGAGAGTTCCAAATTAGGAAAATGTTAGGGCAAGTAGAAGGCTGCTGTTGTATTGTGATGTCTAAGTTCAAGGAGGGTTACGAGCAATTATGCTATGAATACAATTTAGTTTATCAATCACTTTATAACTTAACAGTTTACTTTGCAATTTAGCTAGAAAATCATTTTTCTTTAATTCTCTTACAAGACGAATTTCATTAGTAGATATGTTCTTAACAAATTCAATATATCCATGATTACCTCGGGTGTGTACTGGGGATTTTAACAAAACTCTATAGTCTTGAAAGAAATAGTTATAAGAGGTTCTGAGCTTTATAAAAGAAAAAGCATTTAAGGACATTCTGAATGTCTGCAGTTCGGTGGATATGGAAAGCAAGGATGTGTGTTTAAGTAGAAGAATAATCGTGAAATAGAGGAGTTTATGAAAAAAGGGATTAGATAGAGCTGTGCGTGACATTGATAGAGAATATAGTCTCCTGAAGCTTAAGCGATTACCTTAACGTGCGCGATGGGCTCGGATCGTAGCCCATTTAGTTGGCATATGGAATCGTGAATCTTCTGCATGACTAAAATGAGAAGGAAAGTCAATGGGTGAATATTCAACATCCAAGGCCCCACCTAGGGACGACTCGAGGGACAGGGTGCTCCGTGGGACATGGCTCACTCGAAAAGGTGGGAGCCCCCAATTTCTTCAATATTAGTTTCAAGAAAAAGGACTGTATTGTCGTTCGCTACTCGTAAACTAATTTATTATAAAAATAAATCGTGTCCATATTTATAACCAACTGTCCTCCGACATTAGTTTCAACGAAAGGACTGTATTGTCGTTCGCCGGTGCCATGTCTCTTTCAAGATTAATTTCAAGGAAAGGACCATATTGCTCTTGAAATTAATATTGAAGGGCAGTTGGGGGCTCCATCTTGGGGAGCGAGCTGTGTCCCCCAGAGCACCTAGTCCCTCGAGTCGTCCTTGGTGGGGCCTCGATGTTGAATTTTCAAACATTGACTTTCCTTCTCCTTTTAGTCATGCAGAAGATTTGCGGTTCCATCTGCCAACTAATTACAAATTAGCCAAATTTGCCACTACACAATCTGAAATTTTCTTTTCTGTTGAACAGCTTTTTTACGTGTATTGTCCAGTGATATGGATACTATGTAATATACCTCTCAGCAAAGCAAGGAAGAAAGTATTTCAAGCATGAATCATAAGAGCACCTTAAAAAAAAACCTTTTCTAATTAAATCCTTATTTGTGTTTCGATTAAGCATTCAATAAAGACGTAATTCCCCAGATCAAGTACAAACAATCTGATATTTGAGCCATCTCAATCGACTTTAGGCTGGCATCTTATGTGATGGATAAATTAATTAATGTTATTTCATGGAATCATCTTTCCTTGCCCGAAATGCACATTCTTGGCGTAGAGAGAAGGAAATTTAGAAACATAGAAAGTTCAATTGACGAATGGATGGATGCATGTGGCAGACATCATCCAAAAGTGAGGAAAGTATCAGAAAAATCATAAACCTATTATATTTGTGTCATTTTGGTCAAAAACCTTTTATTTGTGTTAATTTAGTCATAAACATTTTGATTTAGTGCTAATTCAGTCATTTCGACTAATTTTTGGCCATATGTTTTTAATGCAGATGCCGGCCGGCCTACGTGGCATAGCTACGCTAATGTAGACAATTTTTAATAATATTTTTTAATTAATTACTTAATTAATTTTTTCTTTCTTTCTTTTTTTCCTTTCCTCTTCCTCTAGACTGTTGTTGAGGTCTGACGACTGGCTTGGTGAGGTCCCTTACTGGCCCTCAACTCTGGCTAGTCTTAGACCTCAGAAATTAGTTGAGGAAGAGGAAGGGGGAAAAAAGAAAGAGAAATAAAAGAAAACAAAAGAAAAGAATAAAAAATTATTCGAATAATTATTAAAATTTGTCCTTGTTAGCGTTAGCCATGCCAAGTAAACCGGTCAACGTTCATATTAGCAATATTCGCCAAAATTGTCAAAAAGAATTAAATTGACACTAAGTTAAAAGGTTTATGACTATATTGATGCTAATAAAAAGTTTATAACTAAATTGATATCAATACAACATGTTTAGGACCTTTCTGACATTTTTTTCCTCCAAAAGTGTGTTTGCGATAACTTTATATAAAGTGGCCACACACGCTTGTACATTACATTACAATTTAAAGCAAAGTCCAACTCATTCGTCTTCTCTTCATTCTTTGTTGCGAACTCGAATTGGTTCAAACCATCGAAGGTGAAGCAGTTTATAAATTGGTTAAGCAAAAGCTCCTCCAAGAAGTATAGTCGTTAATATTCTCTCTATTTTGGAGCAAAGAAAGATATACAAGTACAGGAGAGCAAATATCGCATGCATGCAATCACATATATCTTCTGCAAATCGCACTCGTTCTGTATATATCTACAAGATACCCCATACCCCACTGCGATGTGTACAAATAACATATTTGGTGAAAGAGAGAGAATTTGAAGAAAATAAAATCACTCAATAGCTTCTGCAAGAGAGGTTTGATGGGCATAGGGAATGTAATTTTATGCTATCCTATAATGCTGTTCTTAAGGGGAGTGAGGCATTATCACCAATTCTTGAGGAAAAGAACACTATAAGTGTCATAACTTAACACAAATGGATACTTAAATGCCATAACTTACGAAAAGTATACTTAAGTGCCACATTTGAAGAAAAGTGGGACACCTGAGTGTCACCTCCGGCTAAGCCAGCCGTAAATCATACATGGCATTTAAATATTAATATTTCTCGCTGAGAGTTGAGTCACTTAATTCACCCTAAATGACATCGCTTTAAAGTGTTGGCCAAAATAGAACCCTAAATTGGCCAAAACGATGTCGTTTTGGCATAATTTGAATTTTAATATAATATAAAAATTTATTAAATTAAATTAAAAAATAATAACATAATTTATATTTATTATTATTTAAAAAAATGGAACGGAGGAGGAGGAAGGGCAATCGCGATGAGGGCGAGCCCCATCGCCACTGCCTCCCGCTGGTCGCCGGAAGGTGGGGAGGGTCGGGATCCGGGGCGAGGGCACGCCTTGGCTCGGGCCTCGGCGGCCCCGTGCCTCGCCGAGCCCTGTCCCCAGCCTTTACCGCCAGCCTACCTCCCCTCCCCTCCTCCTTCCCCCCCCCTTTTTTCTTCCTCCTCCTTAGCCGCCGGCTACTTCCCCTCCTCCTCCCCCCCCGCCGGATCTAGGCGAGGGTCACGAGCCCGCCCGCACCGCCGAGGGTTGCGGCCCTCTCCCGCATTCGGTGAGGGCCGTAACCCTTGCCTCAACTGGGGCAAGGGCTTGCAAGTCCTCACGCGGCCGGCCGGGGTCGCCGGCCCTTGGCCGGGCTTGGCGACCCCGGCCCGACTCATTCCCCGTCAGCCGACCGCCAGAACGGAGGGAGGCGGTGGTGGCCGAGGGCTAAGCTCTCGCCGGCCTCCTCCTTTTTTTAAAAAAAAAATTATTATTTTTAAATATTTTAATTAAATTTAATTATTTGTTATATTATTTTTTCCTACGTCAGCCCAAAATGACATCGTTTTTGTATTATTTGGCCATATCGCGCAAAAAGGCGTCGGTTTGCACTCGCTCGCCGGAAAATGCCACGTATACATTTTGGACCAATTTTTGGCCGGATTAGCACTCAAGTGAGTCTTTTTGCTTCGATTTTGGACTTAAACGTACCTTTCGTAAGTTATGGCACTTAAGTGTCCATTTCTACCAAATTATAGCACTCTAGGGGTCCGCATCTCCCAATTCTTGCATGCATAAATTCTACTGTTTTTGACTATCTATTTCTCCCATTTATAATCGAACTATTTTGGCCAATGAAAATTTAATTAAATGTCTAAGCGGGGCAAAATAATAACCTGACCGTTCTCTGTGATGTAAACGGGCAGACCATATTTCGTCCAATAAACAAAACTGAAAAAAAGAAGAAGAAAAGAACAGGTGGACTATATGTACAGTGTACATGTACTTCACGTCGAGTAAGAGCTGTCCGATTTCTTTTGGGCAGATGAAAAGCCAGGTCAATAATTGTACCTTGTATCCGTAACGTCGGGGGCATGTAGTTATTACTGTTATTACTATCAACTTTTATCATCAACTTTATGATGAAATCGACGTGACATCATACGGCTTAGAACATTATAAAGCACGTTCTGCTTGTGGGTCTTAATGAAGTTTTGAATCTCCATTTCTTTTCTTTTTTAATGTGGGTTTTGCCTTAAGGAGAATCGTGTACTCTCACATTAACGAAGGGAAGTAACTCTAGGCAGGGAGAATCAAAGGCAAGTATAAATTTTCCTTCCAGGTTTGCAACCTGTCGTCCTCTCCACCGTCCGTTTCTTTTTCTTTTTCTTTTGATTTTTCATTTTAAGAATTCTTTATAAAAGAACCCAAAGAAAATAGTATATACCATGCACATATTTGCATTTTTGCAAATAAAGATCTATCAAACAATATATATAGTAAAATGTAAGAAATATATTGAGAAAATGATAAATGTACAAAAGATCTCATCACCAGAACTTACACTCCAAATGCAGGAACAAAAGGAGTGGAAGGGTGACGAGATGAAAAAGTCACAAAACGCGGCACAAACACTACAACACCTAGACCAAAAAGAAGCATGGTATGGTCAACCAGCTACAAAAGACACCACAGGTGAGGAAGAGGTCACCGTCAGAATGAACTACCTATAGGTCTCCAGTGAAAATAATCGGGTCTAGGCCCCAACTTCTCTACAACCTTCTGTTTTTGACATTATCTTCGACGTTCCCGGGCGCGATAGTCTTGTCTTGGACTACTTTGAAAAGGTGGTTCTTCATATCCGGAACCGTCAGTGGGCTAGTCTTTAAAGATGATGTTATTCCTGTTTTTCCAAATGATATAACAAAGCGCACTAAAGGAAAAACGGGTAATGCACTTGTAAAAATCTTTACCCATCAAATAGGTAGCGGCCCAATGGAGGTTCTCCCTCCAAGTTCTCATTGCACCAAGGCAAATTGCATCTCGAAAGCCAAAAGAAAGCAATGCCGCCGTGACACAAGAATCAAAAAAATAGGTGATTAATAGAGTCGGCATACTCTTGCAAACACACACATCAACACTTCCAATTCTACCATAGACATTTAAGGAGAGCCTAGGTTGGAAGTCTCGCGCTTGGCAATGAGCCAAAGATTAAGTTGATAGCGAGGCACTATGGTGTTGTCCCACACGAAGGAGTGCCAATGGACCCGCGATCTCTTCTTCCCGATAGAGTTCCATGCCGTTGCCACCGTGAACCGGCCGAAGAGCTTTCACACAAAGCGAGAAATGATCCGGATCACCCGATAGGACCGGGAGAGGATGACCCCATGATTCAAGCACCGTCTTGAGAGCTTGGCTAGCATCTAAAAAGAGGTCAGCAACACAGGCCTGCCTAGAGAGCCATGAGCTGTAGATAAGTGAATCTAAGAAGAGCAAGTTTAGGGGCCCCCTAGGGTGCCAATTATCAAACCAAAGAGAGGTTGTTTGGCCATCGCCAATTTTTCAATAGAAGACCATCCAGAAATCACTCCTTAGTTTCAATAAGCTCTTCCAAGCCCATGAACAATATTTGTATTCCATGAAAACCTTAAATCTAAAGTCCTTTTAATTTTGAGAAAATTAGCAAAAGTCCATGAATTTTAACTCAATGTTCAATGTGATTTTTAAATTTTTAATTTGTTCAATATAGTTTCCAAAATTTAACCCAATATAAAATGTGATCTCTAGACTTTTAATTTGTTCAACGTTATCCTTAAACTCTTAGTACATGGTCAATTTCATCCCTAGATTATATGAAATGTTCAATATTGTCCCTAACTTAAATCAATGGAAGGATAATATTAAATATTTGCATATAGTTCAAGGATCTTGAACAATTTGAAAGTTAAGGGACCACATTGCACATTGGAGTAAAGTTTAAGGATCGTATTGTACATTGAATCAAAATTCTAGTATCATTTGTGTCATTACCCCTTAATTCACACGTTCTCCCAAACACACCCTGCTCGGGACATGGCTCACTCACCAAACGATGTGAGCCCTTAACCGTCCTTCAATTAGTAATTTCAAGAAAAGGATTATAAGTTGTTCGTCCTTGCCATGCCTCATTAAATCACAAAGTATAAATTCGACCTACGTGTAAACTAGCTAAATATAATCGTCCATTTTTGTAACCCACCTTAAAAGCGTGAATGAAAGGAAAGTGATGGAACAAAATACCACTCTTAAAAAGAAAAGTATCGTCATGTACAGTGGTACACAATCAAGATGACACATATCGATTGTTACACTTATCACAGGATATTATATGTTAAAATCGGTTTATGGCAGACTAAAAGTAAGCAGTAAATTAAGTGGGTCATTTTTAACGTGCAATAATAGTTCATCATATCAATTACTATGCCAATTTAGTAGCCTAGACTTAATTAATATTTGTCCATTAATAACAATCAATCCGATCCATGAATTTTGCAATTATTGTTTTCGATTGACCAGATTTTTTACATGCTATTAACCAATGGCTGAGAGTTGATTGTATGCATTGTACCATACCGTTAATAACATAAAAAGTAATGGATCATACTTAGTGAAAAGCATAGGAATGAAGTCACCACGTATAATGGAGTCAAATGTTTATAGCAAGCAGCAAAGGCCACATAACCGAAAAAATGGTGAAATTGGGTTTATCTTAAAATGAACTAAAACTCACTTGATAGCTTCTCGCGCTTTCCTTTAACACTGTTCTTAAGGAGAGTTGCATGCAAAATGCTGCTAGATTTGAATGATTAAATTATTCCGGCATATGAAAATCTAATTAAAAGGGTAAGCGGGGCGAAATAGAAACCCAACCATTCTATGTGATGGAAACGGAGGAATTATATGTACATGCGTTTAGCGCGGAGCATGAGGCGTCCGATTAAAAGCCAATCCAACAATTGTATCTTATACTATGAGTAAGGTGAGCCGCGTTGTTTATCATCCTCATACATTAGTAAATTTACGAAATTGGCCTGACATCATAGAGGCTAGGATACTATAAAACTTGTTTTGAATCTCGATGTTGGAATAATCTCTCCTTTGTTCCAATAGCGCTCGAAATTAGAGTACAAATTCTGCTTCGTGAAACCCAAGAAACGCAAGGGCAGTGAAACATAGACCAATTCTACACGAGAAATGGTTTCAATTTTCGATGAAGGCCGCAAATGGCTCTCCCGGTTAAGGAAGCGTGTTTTACTGCCATTCTCAGCCGACAAACTGGGGAATCAAGATGAAACCTTGAGGAGTTTATATTCAAAAATCGTGGTTCAAATTGATTTTCTCGATTAGTGATAATTACAAATTTAATTGTGAAAATTTATCACTGAAAAAGGTGTGTATTTTAATATTTTCTGTTTGGAAATAGAGCCACCAAAAAGGAAAAAAAAAATCAAAAAAGAGAAGAAAGGAGAAAAGTCGAAGGGGCTCACTTTTTTCTACAACGGTGGCATCTAGAAAGTGGGTTATGTTAAGAGTCAGTAGTTCCTGATTTTATATAGATTCCATTTAGAACTTAGAATTTACTCGCTAGAACAAATTTCTCATTTTTTGGTATTTAAAATTTATCATGCATATCATAAAACCAGAGAACTGGATTAGTTTCAAGCTTCTTCAGCTATTTCCCTAACTGCCCACTCTTCTCCTCCGAAGCTTGTCAATTGACAGTTTCTTTAAGTCCGTCGGGCGTTGTCGTGGTCTCTTCCATGGCGTCTATCGCCAAACAGAAATGTGGACCATCTCCTCCACCGTCGTGGATTGCACTGCTGAGTTTGATAGCTGTGAGACGTGGTTATTGTCGCAGGCTGTGTGTTGTGTACTATGTAGCTGATTGGGCTTGCCTGGGGTATAATTGGGAAATCCCTTCAAAGGTGCATCCTACCTTAATCGATCCTGGAACTGAAAAATCGAAGTCTTTAAATGCAACTCGCCCATTATTAAGGAACCTTTAGCATAATTTACCTACTGATAAGTTTGCATCCCTCTAATAAAAGAAAATAACTGATAAGTTCCATATTAGACAGCCTCAGCTGATTCGGTGAATTCGGAAACCTCGGGGAGGGTACTTGCGGAGAGGTTGAAGATGAGATGGAGGACATCGGAGTTCAGCAAAGCTACGTGATACTCGCGCAGCCTCAATTGTATAACTAAATACGGATAAATAACCACCTTAGGAGAGTGGTTAGAGAAAAGGGACGGAGCAAAACATGAGTCCTAGAAAAGACATTGAATATAATCAAAATGATATATGTCTATTATTATGTCTCTCTTGTGATATTGTCACATCCGATCAACACTAGATATGTTACAATCAATCTACAAAATTTACGTCAAATTGAAAGTGAGCAGTAAAGTAAGTATCTAAAAACTTTTAGTCACATTTAATTTAGTATACTAATTTAGTAACCTAGATTTAGGAAATATAACATTTCTTTGTTAATTACAATCAACCTCATCCATGAATTTTGAAATTCTCTTTCTTTATCGACCAGCTTTTTTATGTGCTATCTTCACATGATGTAAATCCTACTTAAAATACCTTGGCAAAGCAAGGAAGAACTTCATGCATGAGTTGCACGAACACGTAAAGAGAACCATTTTGAATTTGATCCTTAATTAGTGTTTGATTAAGCATTCAATAAACGTTTGATTTTTCATAGATCAAGTACAAACAATTTGATATTTGGATCATCTCAATCAATGTTAGGTTCGTATCTTATCAAAATCCATAAATTAGATAATGACATTTCACGGGGGCATCCCCTTTACTAGCCTGACATGCGCAATCTCGGCGGAGGGAGAAGGAAAATTCAGAAACATAGAAAACGCGATTGACGATAGTATATGGACACGTATGGGCCAAAAGTCGTGCAAAAGTGGGACCCGATGGTTTAATGTTTGCGATGGAAAATGTTGCACGCATGCAATTAACTATCTCATTTGTCGTGGTTTGATTTGGTCCCTGGGGTGGCGGTGGTTGGGGCTTCATTAGTAGCATGATTATTTAATTGAGGAGGATCATTGTCAATCAGTATCCGGAGTATACCGAGATATATTTTCTTAAACCCTCCTTCAAATCCACATATGCGAGGCCCAACATTTAAAGCCGTCGAAGGATGACCACACGTATCATATTAATAGTATTACATGGAGCATGAGGTGTTGCACCTTCGGCTTAATAATACGATGACGAAATCGATGTGACCCTATAAAAGCTAGAGTACCGAAAAAGCTCGTTTTGAATCTAGATTTTCGAAAAACATCCCTTTATTCCAATATCGCTAGACATTGAAGTACCCATTCCGCTTCTTCTTCTTTTCTTGTTTTATTTTTTCTTTAGAAAGCCTCAATTCAATGCTTATATATTGAGGAGTATAAAAGGAGGTCGTGATACTGAAGGAAATATGAAATTCTAAGTCTAAAAATTCTAAAGTTCAAAGAGAGCTTCATTGTTACAATTCATCTTTGTGAGCTTAACTTGTAATCTCTTAAAAGTTGTTAAGAGTGTGAGATCAAAAGATTTGATCACTCGTTCTTGAGTAGCAAATACTCAATTGTTGTAATCTCTAATTGATTTTCTAGTGAAATCCAATCAATAAACTATTAGTGTTGAAAAGTGGATGTAAGCTTATCATAAGCCAAACTACTATAATTGTTGTGTGTATTTTTCTATCCTTAAGATCTCATTTATTTCTTGTGATAGATTATTACACACTAGTAAGACCTGAACACTGCACATATTTGTCATCATACGCTATCCTATTGCAATGTTAGAATTGCTTACTCTTAAATTCCACATATTCACTTATTCGCTCCCTCTAGGTGATAATTCTAGTCCTACTAATATGAAAAGCTATAAATTGATAGACATATTGAAAATTCAGATTTTATTAGCTCAAAACAAGAACAGATCTATAACACGCTGGTCCAACAATATGTGATATAGATAACAGTATAAACATTAATGGACATTTTTACACATATCGTTCCTTTTATGATACTACAGTACATAATAGAGGGCACAAATTAAAAAAAAAAAACAAAACACAATGAATAGTATGTTTCTCGTGCTTCCATTTGCAAATAGAAAGAATTAGATTAAAACCTATATTTAATTAAACAAAGTAAGACGATGTTATAACATGGACCCATGAGAAAAAATAATAAAGATCATGTTACTATTCATGGTGAAACATACCACATGTACATAAATTTAAGTAATTAGTCAAAATTCTCTCGAACTTTGAGAAGCGAACTTTGAGAAGTCACCAAGTGCAGTACCTCCTAAACATTTTTAAAGGGGTAATCTATGACCTTTCAAAGATTGAGAGATATTGTGTAATGGTGTCAAAGCTCTAGAAGGTTATGACCAATTATCTTATGAACATATATAGTTTATTAATCACCTTTTTACCTTAAAAGCTTACCTTAAAAGCTTCCTTTGTTATTGTCCGGCAGAAGTACAGCCCAAGTGTCATAACTTGGCGGGAGGAGGGACTTAGGTGCCATAACTTTAAAATGATACACTTGAGTGCCAGGTTTTAAAGTTAAATGGGACACTTAAGTGCTACTCTAGCGAAAATCCGGCTAAACGGCTAACGTGGCGACTTTCGGTGAGTTTGGCCCAAAACAGCGTCGTTTTGTACTTGACGCGTGGTAGAAAATGCAAAAACGACGCCGTTTCATGTCTACGTGTAAATAATAATATAAAAATTAATTAAATTAAATTTAAAATTAATTTTATTTAAAATATTCAAAAAAATTTAAAATTTTAAAATTTTAAAAAATTAAGAAAATTTTAAAAATTTTTAAAAATTAAGAACATTTTAAAAATTTTAAAAAATTAAGAAAATTAAAAAATTAAAATAAAAAGGGGGGGTCGAAAACGGTGAGGGCCGAGCCCTCACTGCCCGCCCCGCCCCGCCGTCATCGGGAAGGACCGGTGATGGAGGGGAGGGTCGGCGGGGTCGCCCGGCCGGCCGACCGACGGCGAGGGTCGCGAGCCCTCGCCGGATCGCGGCGAGGGCCATGACCCTCGCCACAAATCGGGCGAGGGCTCGCGGGCCCTCGCCGATCGGCCGGCCCCGGCCGTGGGCCGGCGAGGCCGGCCGACCCTCCCCACTCCGTCGTCGGCCCTTCTCGGCGACGGGGAGGCGGCGGGGCCCGCGAGCCCTCGCCGGATCTGGGCGAGGCCGCGACCCTTGCCCTAGATCGGGCGCGGGCCACAACCCTCGCCTAGATCCGACGAGGGGCCCTCGCCGCCTCCCCGCCGCCGCCGCCGGGAAGGGCTAACGACGGAGTGGGGAGGGTCGGCCGGCGGCGAGGGCCCGCGAGCCCTCGCCCGGATCCGGGCGAGGGTCGTGGCCCCTTGGCGGGGGTCGCGACCCCGGCCGACCCTCCCCTCTGCGTCGCCGACCCTTCCGGCGACGGCGGGAGGCGGCGGCGGCGAGGGCTCGGCCCTCGGCCGCCCCTTCGACCTCCCCCTCCCTTTTTTTTTAAAAAAAATTTTCTTAATTTTTTAAAATTTTTTAAAATTTTAAAATTTTTCTTACTTTTTAAAAATTTTTAAAATTTTTCTTAATTTTCAATTTTTTGAATTTTTAAATCTAATTTAATTAATTTTTATATTATTATTTATACGTAAACACAAAACGGCGTCGTTTTTGCATTTTCTCCGCCACGTCGGTGTGCAAAACGACATCGTTTTGAACCAAACTCGCTGGAAAATGGCCACGTCAGCCATTTGGCCGGATTTTCGCCGGAGTGTCACTTAAGTGTCCCATTTTACTCCGATATTGGCATTCAAGTGTACCATTTTAAAGTTATGGCACCTAAGTGTTCCTCCGTGCCAAGTTATGGCACTCCAGGTGTCCCAACCTCATTATTGTCCGCTACAAAGACATTTACTTTAGTTCTCTTATTAGATTGATCCAGTTATCTTAATATCATTGTCATATCATGCACGATGGTTTGTATAAAAAGAGGGAGTGAAGTTTCATTTAGCATAATTTGGCAGGAAAAGAACTAAAATGTATGTTTCACTAAAAGGTTGGGGAGTCTACAGATAAGTTTCTTAGAGGAGATCTTGGCAATCTACTTCATGTTAACATGGCCAAGCTTTCGATGCCAAAGATTTGCATAATCTTGAATGGATATTAGACACTAAGAACTTTTTGGTTTTATATCCAGAAAATAAATATTCCTATGTTTTCGTCCGATGAAAGATTAAGAGAAATATTTACTTGTTCCTAAACAAATGCCTTCTTGGTAATTAATTTTGAATCTAGTGTCATACAATTGACTAACGTTGAGTAGATTCTAATTCAATCTTTCCACCAAAGAAACATTGTTGATTGTGAGACTTCCAATCTTCACAATTCTATATCCAACTATTCTTCCTTTGCTGTTTCCACCAAAAGAAACTTTTCAACCATTTATATGAACAAGTTTTATAAAACAACTTGAATCTCCTGTCATGTGTCTCGAACAATCACTATCCAAATACCACTTGATTTTTTTCTTGATAGTGACCTGCAAGCTTTCTTTGGTACCCACATTTTCTTGGGTCTAGGGGAGTTAGTACTAAATACAGTCTTTGTCAAATCCCTCTTAACAGGTCTCTAAACCTTGGGACATTCTTTCTCGAAATGTTTTGAGCCGTTACACTTTGAACATTTAAGAGCACTTCGGCCAACAGGTTTTACAAAAACTCTTTGAAAATGATTTTTGTAAAATGTTTTTGTAGGTCTTTGTTTGATTCTTTCCTTCACTTTTGGAAAATTAATTAAAGGAATGGTTTCTGGTGTCATACCCAACATCCATAGTAGTCAAATTGCGAACTACTCAGTAGAATCCGTCCGATTTGTTTATTCAGAGTCATCGCGACTGCAAATGCAATATGAAATCGAAGTTCTCTCTCTCACCTTGAAGTCCTCTTTGCCTCATGAACAGGGCTCTATTGGATTCGTCCTAGTCCTCTTTGCCTCATGAACAAGGCTCTATTGGATTGTCCTAGTCCTCTTTGCCTCATGAACAGGGCTCTATTGGATTGTCCTAGTCCTCTTTGCCTCATGAACAGGGCTCTAATGGATTTGTCTAAGTCCAAGTCATTCATCAATCGTAGGACTCACGTGGAGCAAAATGTTTGAAATCTGCGCCATTCGTTTGACATTGTTAGATAAAGATTCTTTTGGATTTTTATAGCCCTTGTAGCTGCATCATTCTTCAGCTAATTGCTAAGCAGACTTTGAGTTTGAGCCATGTTATTCAAGATTCTGGCCACGCTCTCTCTGCTACCAGTTTTTGCTTACGCTCAAGAGACCAATTTTGTTTACAACGGTTTCCGATCGGCCAATCTGAGCCTCGATGGGATCGCCGCAGTCACCTCCAGTGGCCTCCTGAAGCTGACCAACTTCACCAAACAACAGAAGGGCCACGCCTTCCATACTGACCCTGTCCAGTTCAAGAACTCGCCAAATGGCTCCGTCTACTCCTTCTCCACTGCTTTCGTCTTCGCAATTCAATCTCCTCAGTATGCCACTCTGAGCGGCCATGGGATCGTCTTCGTGATCGCGCCCCAGAGAGGCCTCCCTGGGTCTTTGGCAAACCAATACCTTGGCATGTTCAATGAAACTGACAACGGCAACTCCACCAATCATGTGTTTGGGGTGGAACTCGACCTGATCCAGAACCCAGAGTTTAAAGACATCAACGATAATCATGTCGGAATCGACTTGAATGGGTTGACATCAGCATACTCAACTCAGGCGGGGTATTATGCAGATGGTGGTGAGTTCAAGAACTTGACTCTAAGCAGTCGTAAAGAAATGCAAGTTTGGGTGGACTACGATGGAACTGTAAAGCGGATCAATGTCACATTGGCTCCAATCAACGTGCAAAAACCGCAAACTCCCCTTTTCTCTCTTAGGCAGGATCTCTCGTCAATCATCAACCATAGCATGTATGTTGGCTTCTCATCATCGACCGGTTCGTTCCTAACTTCTCACTATGTTCTGGGTTGGAGCTTCAGGGTAAATGGAGAGGCTCAGGCACTTGGCCTGTCCCAACTTCCTAAGCTTCCTCGGATCGGTAAGAAGAAGACGTCGAAAGTACTTACTATAGGGCTCCCGCTGATGGTTCTTTTCATTGTATCGATGCTAATCTTGAGCGTGGTTTACATGATAAGAAGGAAAAGGAGATTCGCTGAGGTCCTTGAAGAGTGGGAGAGGGACTACGGCCCGCACCGGTTCAAGTTCAAAGACCTTTATATTGCGACAAAAGGATTCCGGGAGCAAGAGCTATTAGGGACAGGAGGGTTTGGTCGGGTCTATAGAGGAATCTTACCCACATCGAAGATAGAGATTGCGGTGAAGAGGGTCTCACATGAGTCGAGACAGGGCATAAGAGAGTTCATAGCGGAGATCGTCAGCATTGGCCGGCTCCGTCACCGCAACATAGTTTCGCTCCTCGGTTACTGCCGTCGGAAAGGGGAGTTGCTCTTGGTTTACGACTACATGCCCAATGGGAGCCTCGACAAATACCTCCATAACCAACCAAAGGTGACCCTCAATTGGAGGCAAAGATTCAGGGTGATCAAAGGAGTGGCATCTGGGCTGCTTTATCTACACGAAGGGTGGGAGCAAGTGGTGATCCACAGGGATATAAAGGCGAGTAACATCTTGCTAGATGCTGAATTAAATGGAAGACTTGGAGATTTCGGGCTTGCAAGACTATACGACCATGGAACTGACCCTCAAACGACTCATGTGGTAGGAACACTCGGTTATCTCGCCCCTGAGCACACGCGAACAGGCAAGGCCACTAGGAACACCGACGTGTATGCGTTTGGAGCGTTTTTGCTCGAGGTAGCCTGCGGGAGAAGACCGATAGAGCTTCGGGACCCGGAGGAGGTGATATTAGTGGACTGGGTATTTTCTTGCTGGGACAGAGGTGCAATTCTCGAGGCTAGAGATCCGAGGTTGGGGGCGGAATTTTTGGAAGAAGAGATGGAGTTGGTGCTGAAACTCGGGTTGATCTGTTCCCACTCTGACCCGTTGATGAGGCCGAGCATGCGTCAACTTTTGCAGTACTTGGAGGGTGATCTTCCGATGCCGGATCTGTTGTCCATGAGCCTTTCCTCAGGCTGGTTAATGTTCGCTCATCGCGAAGGTTTTGACCATTTGGCCATGTCTTATCCGTCCTCCATGTCCAAGCCATTTACGGACATGTCTTCTGTCGCAGAATCCCATCTCTCGGGTGGACGATGAGCCTCATGGTTTGTTTTTTAATTTAGTTCCATCCCCTGTATTTGAGGAAACATCCGTATGTCTAGTAGCTTCTTTCTTCTCTTGTAGAAATAGATCAGTTGCAAGATAAGATCATGTTCAGATCTAGAATTCATAGGCTCCATGGATCATTCTAGCACTAGTCCGTCTAAGTATCAATAAAATATATGCTCTTATTTTTTCTATGGCTCAAATTATCTACCGGCCCAGCAGCCGGCCACTGGCTGTTGCTGACCTTGGGGGGTGAGAGAGAGAGAGAGAGACGGGTGGTGGCCATGTTCTCAAGTTGCAAATCAACAAAAGTGACCGAACATAGGTGTCACGACCTCTCTTTTTCTGTCTAGGGGAAAAGAAAAAAGGTTTAGATTATTGGGGTTTCATGAATCATGTATAAAAGAAATTAACAAAAGAAATGCAGCGGAAACAAATATTTATTTCATACATGATTCTCCGAAGACATTATTCGTGCGTTTTAATCAAAAGTTTAAATATAAATAGGGAGTTAAATGAATTAACTCTCGAAGTGCACTTTGAAACGAATCGGTTTTGATGTTCTATAGTTCGAGTCCCACAAGCATCGGACCTCTAGTTCAGACACACCAACAACGAACGAATGTCGAACAGAAAAGAGAACTTTCGGATATTCACCACTTCGATCGTGCTAGCGATCATGTGGAAACAATCCGTTGTATTCTTGATGTATAAAAGTCACGATCCGAATGAAAGGATTGTTTTTCTTTCCTCGTGTCTCGAAGACACAAGAACACACGCACACTTTAACTCAATTTCCAGCAACTAGCAGAACTTCATGGTTTTGTTCACGGTGAAGAACCGATTTGGAACAAGAAGACAAAAAAACCCAAAGTCTCTTTTACGAATGGAGCCTTTTCTTCTTCACGAATCAGCAACGGTTGCTAAACCGTTGTTGATCGGCACAATCATGCACGATCATGCATGAACGGTCAGCAACCGTTGCCGACCGTTCATGCCCGAAGCAAACGTGCAAACGTGCATGTGCACGATTATTCGTGCCAAATGGTCAGCAAGAATTGCTGACCATTTCAACCTTAATTAATTAATTTAATTTAATGAATAATTAAATTAATTAATCAATCCCTTAAAAATAAAATTAAAACCATAATCTTTATATGTACAATTAAGGTATATTAACATATATCCACTCCGGGCATGCGTGTGCATCATATGCAAATAGGCTCGTGATTATATTACAAATTAAATTAAATATCATTTAATTTAATTTTGAATCGACTTAATTTGATTGTAGTAATTGCAAACACATTTGCAATTATATTTCTCTCTTGTTCCACGTTATCCTAATTGTTTATAGTGTGTGACATCCATAGGTTCATCACTAAGCTGGTAGTAAGATTTGTACTAACACATTAGTACTCCGAAAAGAATTAATTGTCCCGATTAATCTTTGGGTCCTACAAGCTATGATTGACATCTAGCAATATGTCATGGCTACCTAAATATTGTGAATACTTTAAGAACATAATGAACCTGTCAGCTTTGGTTACAGTGTAATTCAATCCCTCTGTCTTACTATGTTCCGATCAAACAAAGACCATTGAATATTTGTCAAGTCATTAATTCAATCATATGCACAAATCTAATTGACATGCATTTTATTCGAGACATAAACAATTTATTCTCAATTACAACCTCGGCCGAAGATTTCAATGCAGTGTCATAATTAGATCGCATAGGACATCATTATTATACATTGCATATAACAAGGAGACATATTCCATATTGCGCACACGTGCAACTTCGTATATTAATGAACTATGACCATCAGGTATAAAGACGGATCAACGACCCGACATTATGTGCACCCGTGAACCATAGTTGTTCAATACACAAGTTAACACTGTGCCTCAAGTCTAAGGATTATTTACACAAGACCAAAGCATGAACAATTAGACATTGACCACGCTAAAAGCTTCCATGTCGCTAATCGTTCAATATACGTCATGTTCAATGAATTTGTTTAATACAAACACCTGTGTTCTAACTCAGGCATCATAATACCCAGTGACATGTAACTTATCATTCCCTTAAGTATCCAATACTTAATGGTAAAGTTAAGAACACACCGGTCTGAACATGATTATTAATATTTACTCAATAATCTATCGACCAGGAACGATTTAAAGATTCAGTCTAACTATGAACCCGTCACATATATTCTTAACATCTCAAGAATAGGTCTAGTTGCAACTGATCTTATGGAATCATTCATAAATATAAAATAATTGGACAAATGAATGAATATATCATTGCCATTAATTAAATAATAATAATGAAAGTACAACTGAAATCCCTAATATGTAACCATTACATAGTAACTTTAGGGCATACATCCAACATAGGTGTCACGCCCCGGTCCTCGAGCACGTGCCCATCCCTCGGAAGTCGATAAAATTTGCGATGTCACAAGATGTGAATAATAAATCCCATGACAATAACCATCTTGGGATAGAAAAGCAGGACAAGCCAGGAGAGAAACCTCAAAACAATCACAAATAACATGGCTAGAGGTTGAAGAAATTAGCTGAATACACTACTCTGATGTGACAATTCGAAGTCATAATAATGATCCAACTGATTTACACAACATTGAATCGAATGTTGTGCAATTTCAATTGTCAATGTCCCAACCTACGCATGCCCAACAAACCCTCAACCGATTGGTCTGAGCCTCATGATTCCCCTATCGTGTGATTAATTGATTGCTCCGAGTCTTATCACCAACTTAAAGTTCTATAATTTGCCCGTCTTTGTATGCCATTTGCAACATTTCATTCACTAGCGGAAGTAGACCGATATGTCCGTCAATGTGAGTTGATAATGTTTCGTTGTCTTCGGCAGCTCCTCAATGAGTCAATTTGTCACGCCCCGATCCTCCAATTGCATGCCCATCCCTCCTTGGTCGATTTAATAGCGACGTCCCAGGACGCATCACCGACCCATTCATATTAATGTACATGCGGAAGCAAATAAATAATTCCCAGACAACACAAAGATAGGATAAAAAAGTAGAGCCACAATTTTCAAATCAATTAGCAAAACTTTTACAAATGATCTGATTTACAAATAGAGGTCAACATTAGGGTCTAATAAGTCTAGATTCAAAAAGGACTTCTGAGCCATCCATTCTCCTGACCCTTCCACCTCAAGCTCCGGGTTATCCACCCTAGGGACCTAAAAATGGTTATACAATAATCAATGAGACGATGTCTTAGCAATTTTAACCCCCTAAGACCCGACAAGGAAGAAAATGCGCTCAAAGCATTGCCTAAGTACAATCACGAGTTAGAGAGCTTACCTTAGCCTCAGTTTCTTCCTGTAAGTTAGTATAGTTCATATCACAACCAATCACTTTACAGTCAATTTATCCAGCAAGATCAAATCATCGATCAATCGACTCAGTCAATTACATATTATCATGACCTTTCCTTGGTCAGCCCATTCAATACTATCTATAAAAATCCGACCATATTGGGACTACTTACTTTAAGCTAATGTATAGCTTGCCAGGAGTTGCCTCATAAACTAAGATAATATACTATATATATGCTCACCGAAGCGCCTCAAATACTGATATAGTATATTATATATATATTCGCTAGAAGCTGCCAGCCATACTTTCATAGTATGCCGAAAATTATATATGCCCGCCAGAAACTGTCAGCCATACTTTCATAGTATGCAGAAAATAATATATGCTCACAAGAAGCTGCCAGTCATACTTTCATAGTATGCTGAAAATTATTATTTAATTAAGTCATCATTTTTATCCTTCTAGATAAATATTCGTGTGGGTACACGTCACTTTAGCAAAACGTACAATGTTTTTCAACTTTGAAAATCTCAGTAATTTCAATACTCCGCAAATCCATTTTTGGCATTATAAATCGACGCTCGGTGATTTTCCAATTAATTACTAAAATTAAATAATTTTTGGAATAAATTCCCAAAAGCACAATCACACACAATCAACATAAATTTGAACTAAATTAAATAAACATATCACACAATTACAATCAGCATAAAATTCCGGTCATTGGTTATTCCGGTCTAATTTTTAAAAATAAATTAATTAATTAATATGAAAATTAATAAATAAATACCGAAAATGCGACCTAGGCCTGAAAAAGCCTAATTGGAAGTCAAGACAAGCCTGTAAAATTTCTAAACTACTATAGATAAATATTATAGCTTGTCTAGGCTCTAATTGCACTAAACTATCCACCTAACATGCATCGATAATTAACTAATTTACTAAACTGTTCTAATTATCCACTAAATCAAGGTTAGTCTAAACTAATCAACCCTTAAATGTCATTAACTTATTAAGCGATGATTAGTGAGTTAAACTCACATGATTAACGATCCACTTGGATCAAAACGACGGGGACACGACGAGGAAAGAAAAGCTCCAAATCGACGACGCCAACGAGGCACGGATCGGGCCCGAAAATTGGCCCGCAAAGCCTCACAAAGTGCTACTGGATCTCCACGGCTGCTATGGCTGCTTCGAGCGGCTGATTTAGTGGCTTTGAGAGGAGTGTTGTGACTGTTGGACGAAGACATGAGCGGGACCAAAATCGTGTAGGCTGCGCGCATGAAGAAGAATAAATGGAGTTGTCGAAGGGGGGGGGAAGGAATGCTGAAGAAGACCGAAGGGGTTGGGGCTGTCCGAAAGAAAAAGGGGAAAAAGAGGATAAAGGAGAGAGGGAAGAGAGAAAAGGGATCAAAGAGAAGAGGGAGGATTGTTGGCCATGAGGGGGAAAAGAGAGAGAGAGAGAGAGAGAGAGAGAGAGAGAGAGAGAATAGGCTTGAAAGAAAAGTCAAAGAAAGGTAAGAGAGAGAGAGAAGAAAGACCAAGCTACAGAGGGGTTGTCAATTTGGGGAGGTGAATCACGCAAGTGAGAGAGAGAGAGAGAGAGAGGGAAACGTGAGCGGCCGAAGGGGATTTTTTCTTTTTTGAGTGTGCCGGATGCTGGACACCCATCGGTCATTGGCTACTCTTCGCCAATCATTGGATGCTAGAGGCTCACCACCAACCATCGAATGTTTGCCGGCGACCGTTCGCCGCTCGCCACTGGTCGCCGAATGTTGGTTGCCCGCCGCAGGCCTCCTGTCGCCTAACCTCCGGAGGTCGAACGTTAGACGTCGAAATTCAGACGTTGGACGCCGGTTGTTGATCGCCGGACTCCAGTGTCGGACTCTGGACTTTGGCCGCCCGCTGCTAGTAACCGAAGTTGGCGCCGAACACCGAATGTCGGACTTCGGACTTCGGCCACACGCCAATCATTAGACGCCTAACGCCAGTCGCCAAACGTCAGACTCCGGCCACTGGACGTCGATCCCCTAGCTTCTAATCCACGATGGGACAAGGTTGGTCTTCCTCAACTTGATAGCCTTCGAGCAATGTCTTCTCGATTGCATCAAAGCCATCACCTCATACATAATCTTCATGGTCAACTTGATTAACTGCCCTAAGGATGTGAGACACCTCCATGAATGCGGGATCATTGAGCATTGGCTTAGGAGCAACGCTGAGGTCGCTAACCTCTTCAACCAGCTTTCCAAGGAGGTGTTATTTGGCATCAGCGACAATTATTTCTATAAAGTGACTGAGGAGGTGAACACTTACTCTAGCTACAGAAGGCATCGTTGGATAGCCAGTCTCAAGCTTGAGTACTTCAGCAATCCCCGGTCAATCATATTCTTAATTGCTGCTTTCATTTTGCTTGTGCTTACTTTCGCACGGACCTTCTATGGAGCCTATGGCTACTATAGGCCGCGCTCTTGATTTCTCGTGGAGTGGAGATTACCTGATGAGCACCTTGCGAATGATAAAATTCTAGTGAAAATATTGGAATAATAATTGTGGCTAATTGACTATTAGCAGCCACTTTACATATGAATGTTGGAGATCCTAGTCAAAAGAAGATGTGATTGGTCGAATTCAAACAACATGAATTATATTTATCATGCAATTTTGAATTCAATATGATGATATGTTTCTCAAAAATCATCTTATAATCATTTTATGCAAAATTACAATTTTCCACTCACAAACCTTTCTTTCTTTTCATACTTCTATTAGGTGTTTAAATTAAGTAATGAATGTAACGTTTTATGATGAAATTGAGCTAAAGTTCCAAAGCATTCTTTTAATAGGTGATATAAAATGAATTTGAAAAAAAAGAAAAGGAAAAAAAAAAACAATCCATCCAGAAAAATAAAAGTAAAATTGTCTTTTTGCTAGGCCAAAAAAGCATGCCAACAATGAGCAGCCACCTTTTTTGTGACAAAAACTCGAGTGCGTTTGATAACGATTACGTTCCCAAAAATAATTTTTTATCGAAATGATTTATTTTTTTTGTTCCTGGGAAAAATATTTGAATATAAAAACGTGCTTGGTAACTGTACAAAATTTCTATTCTTGAGAAAAAAATGCATTTGGTAAAATTGTATAATTTTGTTGTTTATTTTAATTTTTTAATATTTTTATTATATTTTTCCTTTTTTTCTTCTTTCTTTTTTTCTTTTCACTCATTCTTCCTCCTTTGTGGCCGATCGCCGACCATCGGCAATCGACCGATGACCATCGGCGATTGACCAACAACTAGCTGTGCGAGGTCTAGCAAGCTCATCGGAGCCGCGCCAGGCTAGGGCGAGGGCCGATGAGCTCACCGAAGGCTCGCTTGGCCACCATGAGGCTCGACCTCACCTAGGTGGCGCAAGGTCTACCTCACATTCCCTTGACGACGCTCTAGCGAGATCGCCAAACCTCGCGGCCGGTTGCCGACCATTGCTGAGGTCGACAACCGGCTAAAAGGAAGAAGAAGGAAAGAAAAAGATGAAGAGAAAAAAAAAAAATAGAAGAAAAAAGAAGAGAAAAAAAAATTGTTTCTAGGATTAAGAAGCTACTTTTTTTACTTCTTATTTATATTCCAAATTTATTCCTGGAAACAAAAACCTATCTTTCTAAAACAAAAATTTTACCAAACACGTTTCTATTCTTTTTCTATTTCCATAAATAAAAGAACGGAAATAGTTATTCCGAGGAACGTAAACAATATTTACCAAACAAGCCCTTAAATTCACGCCAAATCGAATCCTTCCACTTTCTCCCCCAACATGACGCAGATTAATTCCAACAAATCCAATCAATAGCAAATCGCGACAACCAATACCGAAGTGCTCCAAAATCAAAACTAGGATCAGCCTTCAAATGAAAAGCATCACAAAAACTCCCCAAACGTTAAAAACACGAACTTTACCAATCTCTCACAAATTCAATGTAGACCGTCTTCCTCCCAATTCATCCAAACTTAGAAGGCACAAATTGTCAACTCCAGCGAGTCTTTCCACCCCCAAAATACCTCCAATTCATAATACCAGGAACACACAATTCCAACTTCCACCCCCGAAATGACGCAAATCAAATCCATAAAATCCAATCGATAGCTAATTGCAACTACCCATCGAAAATTTAATGCGAACTGATCCAAACCGTAAACCTACCAACAGTGGAACTTGGGGAGGCGGCGGACAAAAGGCCTGGATTTGTCCGAGTCGCTGATGGGGAGAGATGGGCCGCTGCCATCAGTGAGTTCCTAGAGTTCCAGGTCGACCTGAGCGGAGAGAAAGCCGATGAGCAGGTTCAGCATGTAGATGCCCAGAGCGTGCATCATGATGTAGAAGCCTTGCACGAAGTAGATCCGAAGGAGGTACATACACGCCACCACCAGCGTATAGTCACAACAAGCGCGGCACCCTTGTCTAGCAGGTGCTAGATGGCTGCAAGACAGCAACTGCTTGCCGCGTCGCGGCGGAGGAGGCGGTGGGGCAAGCCCATGGGCCCCAACCCTCAGAATTGATTATGGTGGCAATTTCCAGATAATTCACGATAAAATCCATATTGCTACGCATGCTAGATTTGGGAGAATCCGAACAGGGTATGTGCGCCACCCTTTTCTATAAAGCTTAAATGCTATCTCGTCGCCTGTTGACCTCATTCAATGGAACCTTATGATCCAATCCTGTTTTGCTCTCTAATCGGATTTCCAATTTTCTTCGCTTTTAAATTCGTTTGCTTAAAGAAATATCCATTTCACCATTTTAATCCACTGACAGCCGTTATTACTGATTGCGGGTGAATAGCATATCGCTTTAAGAATCAAGATGAGACCTTGAGGAGTTGATATTGAAAACTCGGGGTTCACGTTGATTTTATTGATGGGTGATAATTACAAATTTAAATGTGAAAATTTATCTCATCTGGAGACGCTCCTAAATTACACTGACAAAGGTGCACTTTAATATTTTCTATATGTAAATAGAGCCATCAAAAAGGAAAAATAATTAAACAAGAGGAGAACAAGAAAAGTTGGAGGGGCTCACTTTTTTCCTCTAGTAGTGGCATTAGAAAATGGATTGTTTTAGGGGTGAGTGGTTCTAAATTTCGTACAAATTCCACTTAAAATTTAGAATCTATCCATTAGAATATGTAATCTATCCATTAGAATATGTTTCTCATTTTTTGATACCTCAAATTTATCTCGGTGATTCCACTTTAAAGCCATGCTTACCTTCGGTTGTATTGCTTTTTGAAATTGATTCCTTTTGAGCTTCTTAAGCTATTTCCTTAGCCGCCCACACTCCTCCAAAGCTCGTCAATTGACTGTTTCTTTAACTCCATTGGGCGTTGTAGTCGTCTTTTCCATGGTGTCTATCGCCAAACAGAAGCACGGGACCACCTCTTTCCACCGTCGTTAATTGCACCGCCGAGTTCGATAACTGTGACAGTGGTCTATCTTTGCAGTCTCTGTGGTACTGTGCAGCTGATTGGGCTCGCCTAGGTTATAAGTGGGAAATCCCTACAACGGTGCATCAAACCTTTTATCAATCTTAAAATCAAAGTCTTTAAATGCAGCTCGCCCATAATTAAGGAACCTTTAGCGTAATTTACCTACTGGTAAGTTTGCATTCCTCCAATAAAGAAAAGAACTGACGAGTTCCACATTAGAATAGCAGTGAGAAACCGATGCCACAGCCACGCACAATACAAGAACGACTCTCGAACAACTCTCTGCCTCATTGCCCGACACGCTCACGAGAAACGACCTTGGCTCGATCAATCCACCCGGAGTAGACAGCCTCAGCTGATTCGGTGGAGTCGGAGGCCTCGGGAAGGGTACATGCGAAGAGGTTGAAGACTGAGACGGAGGGCATCGGAGCTCAGTAGAGTGACGAGATACTCGCCCGGCCTCGATGGTATTCTTAAATACAGATAATTAGCCACCACAGGAGAGTGGTTAGAGAAAAGGGACGGAGCAAAACACAAGTCCTAGAAATGACAATGAATATAATAAAATGACATATATCTACTATTATGTCTCCCGCATGATAATGTTACATCCAATCAATACTAGATATGTTAAAATCAATCTACAAAATTTATGTCAAATTGAAAGTGAGCAGTAGAGTAAGTATCCAATAACTTTTAGTCACATTTAATTTAGTATACCGATTCAGTAACTAGTAAATATGACATTTCTTGTTAATTACAATCAACCTCATCCATGAATTTCGAAATTCTCTTTCTTTATTGACCTGCTTTTTTTTGGGTAAAGCTTTATTGACCTGCTTTTTTTGTGTGTTATCTTCACCTAGAAAGCATCGACATTCTCTGAGAGCCTTCATGTCGTATCGAACACTTCGACATATGTCAAACACTCTTTGATACTCTTCGATACTCTCCAATACTCTTTGACACTCGGTTAACACGAGTAAAAAATCCGACATTTGATTAACTTTCTCAATACTCAATTCGGAATTTCAACATGCGAGTTTCTGATTTTGAAATTCGACATCAACTTTAAAAATTTTCAATAAATGAGAGGTTAAAATGTATATATATGAAAAAATAATAAAAATAATAAATGGGAAAAAAAAGAAAAACTTAATTTTTTTTTTCTTTTGACTCTCACTTCCCATAATACAAAATTCACACCCCAAGTTTTTTTTTCTCTTTCTTTCCGATATGTTTGATTGGTGAATCCAAGATGTGAATTGCTTGTTTTTTTTTCCCTTCAAATTTTATGGATTATTGTAATGGAGTTGAATTTGTTAAATTGAAACAAAAAATGATATTAATAAATGATAAATTAATATTTTTAGTTTAAATTCATTCTAGAATTTTTATTATTATTTATTTGTTTATGAATTTGAATCAAATTAATTTGATTGAAATAATCATAAAAATGATAATTTATTATGTATATATAAAAATATATATTTTATATACAACGTGTCAAAATTGTCTATTTTTTTTAGAAATGACGTATCGTATATTGTGTCGCGTCGTGTCATGTGTCGGTGTTACTTAGATCTTCACATGATGTAAATCTGATGTAAAATACCTTGTCGGAAAAGCAAGGAAGAATTTCATGTCTGAGTTACATGAACACCTTAAGAGAACAATTTTCAAATTTGATCCTTGATTACTGTTTGATTAAGCATTCAACAAACGTTTGATTCCTCACAGATCAAGTACAAACAATTTGATATTTTGATCATCTCAATCAATTTCAAGTTCGCATCTTATCAAAATCCATAAATTTGATAATGATATTTCATAGGGGCATCCCTTTACTAGCCTAACATGCGCAATCTCAGCGGAGAGAAAGGAAATGCGATGATTTGTGAATTTTCATATTTAAATTTTTTTATCAAATGGTTGACCAAAAGTCAACATTTTAATGATTAATCACTAAAATGTCGATTTGTGGCCAAAACTTTGATTTTTATCGAAAAATTTTATGGCCAAAATGAAATTGGGATTATTTGGAAACTTTTTGTACAAAAAGCCAAATTTTGATTCATGGGTGGCGTTTTTGGTCAACTAAAAAGTCAACTTTTGACTTTTCTAGTTTTTGATGAAAATGATTAGGAAGTTACTTACAAATGAAGAACCAATGAAAATAAATGAAAAAAAAAATACTTTTTGCTTGAGAAAAGGGTTCCGTCACGATCGGAAACCTTAAACTCAATATTTTACCTTTATTAACACGTCAACTAAAAATCAAATATCAATAATGTCGAGTCAAATTAAAAGAATTATGTAGGGCAATTCCTTTTGTTCTTTTTTTTTGGGGTAATCCCAATCCCCAAGTCAACCATGGATAAAGGATCTAGTTTTTCCTACCATGAATTGATATTGGATGAGTCGAGTCAAGTTAAGTTAGGTATGAATCAAAAAATTTACATCACAAATAAATGAGTCATAAATGAGTTTATGGATTAATTTGATTCGGACCATTTATAACCCAATCTAAACTTGATTTGACTCATCTATTTGATAGGTTTAGGTGAAGGTTTATCTGAAAAATGATTAATGAAATTGTGAAAATGATGGTTGAGGTTTCATGAGAAGGAAGTAATGGTGGTGCTTGGAACCGTCAATAACGCTGAGGCACTTCCATCATCCCTCGAAAAGTACCTTCTAGCGAGTTCCAATGGTTGTATATGCCGTTTCTAACCCCTTTTCGCTTTAACCAATGAAAAATTCATGACAAATTTTTATAGTAACATTTGTTACCAGAAATTAATATCTGTACCAGAAATTAATATCTGCCCTAGAAATTTCTTTTGGTGAGAATCGACCAGCAATTATATACGTTGGGTATTAAATACCAGAAAATTCCTTGTTTATTTTGTAAAATGAGTTTCCCCGCATATATTTATTTCACCTTTTGCCTCACTTCTTTGGGCCTCCTTAAGATAACTCGCATCTCTCTCCCTCTCACATGCTCTAAATAACGCTCTGTCTGGATGGTAGAAGCACGGAGGGAGAAGGGAAATTGGTAGAGAATGTGAAAACGGCCCTCTGAAAAGAATTTGAGAAAGTTTAGGGGAGGAAAACGTGAAGAACAGATTTCCACCGGGCCAGCCATTTTCTTCTTTATCTTCATGGGCTTGTGAAGAAACGGTGGAGACCGGGCACATTAACAAGCCGAATTTACTACACTATCCTTGTCTCTTATCAAAATCACAAAAAAAAATAATAATAATTCCCTTACATATAGTTAAACGCGAGGGGGCACAATTTATTTGAAACTCGTAGTATTTTGACATGAACTGAGAAAAAGCTTTCTGAGAATAACTCATTCGAAGTTTTATTTATTAAATGACTATTTTAGGCATGAATTGGTGATAATCGACAATAATAATTTTAAAAAGATAAGGTCGAAAAAGTAATTTCGCAAATAGTTTTTCACAATTTCCACAACCCCTATCCCGCCTTTCCATATGGCAGAGAGAATGTTGTGTTTCTTCACCACCTCTAGAAGACTCTCCTAAACATGGAAGTCTCGCTCGCACGTCCCGCCTTCTTGTTTCATGTTGAATCTCTCCTCTTTCACTTCATCACGCGCTCACACGGACAGATTAACCTGAGAGAGAGAGAGAGAGAGAGAGAGAGAGAGAGATACGCAGCAGTTGGTTCTCTGTGTTTTGTTCTTCATTTGTATTGGCAGTGTCGCTGCGCTCGGGTGTCATTTTCTTGATGGGTTTTTTTTTTTTTTTTTTTTTGGGTATTTTCGTGATGAAAGCTTTTTCCCTTTTGAAGCAGAAATTTGGTCAGTCTTTTGAAGTTTCTCGTGTTTGGTTCAGGTCATTTGGGGAGGTGGTAGGAAAAGAAAGGGACGAGGTAAACAGTTGATGGGTCTAAAACAATGCCCTGAACCAAGGGCTTCCAGCTGAACTGTTTGATCAAATGTCTCAATCACGTAACATTCCGGTTGTTACAACTCTTGTAGTATGCTAGACAGCGAATGCAAGGCTCCTAGATTTATTCCATGATCAAGGATAAAGAGGGGCCTTTCTATGTGGTTAGCCACTTATGCAATGCTTCTTCATTTTTCTTAATAGATAAAAATTGAAATTGATGTTGTTTTAGTTTTGTTAGATGCATATCTTTTGGTGTTGGAGATAGGGCTTCCAAGGAGGGTAAAGAGGCTCCACGTCAGGTTGATCCTTTTGCAAGCTTGACTTACCAATAAGCCAAGACCTCTGGAGCCATGTTACTAGTGCAGGTTCGACATATGCTAAAGAGGTACTTAAATTGAGAAGTAGTTGAGCAAGTTGGGTAATTTCTGGCAGTGGCAACAAAAAATTATATAATAGAGTTGAAGCCACCAGTGGATACTCTTGAGAAGGAGAGGGATATCTACTTTGAAAAATTCGGAGATATTGAGATCTCGGGCTACTATCTTGAGATAGAATGCCTACCCATAATGTTTCTATCAAGCATTTGTTAGGCATTCTTGCCCTTTGTTTCAGGCATACTTGTTTTGTCCATCTCTGGTGCTGCCTAAATGTTGATAACTTCTTCTTTGGCAGATTGTGGAGCAATAAAGATGATATTTCTTGCAGGAGATGACGATGCATTGGTTGTAGCAAAAGCTCAAGCTGTGGTGTCACTACACCAGAAAGAAGTAGAGTTACTGCGTCCCATAGCTGAGGTTCCCAAAGAAAGAACAAGCTTAAATACTCAGAAAAGGAAAAGCATCATAAACCTGTAAGTTGATGCTGCTGCTACTACTTTGTCTTCTCTGAGGCAAAGGATTTAGACACTTCCAATGTGTGTTCTAGTGGTTTATCTCTCATGAATTACTGATTTTCCATCTTTGGATGCTTGAAGACGGCTTCTGGTGTACTCTCCATAAATAGATATTTAGACAACTCTACCCGTGGAAAAGCCTAGGTAATTTTAAAGGGTTTTAACCATAGTCAGCATGGCATTTCATAGCCTATATACAGTCGGAGTTTTTGTTACTCCTTTGAGCTCAGTTAACTAATTTGATCATGTGAGTACTAAGAGACATATACAATGACTTTACATCCTTCACAAGGTTCATGGCAGTTTCTGTTATGTATTACCACATTGATGGTGGCATGTTTGGACATATTTCACAGGAAAGACTGGCATGTTGATGCCATGTATATGGTCTAGGTGGTTTGGTTTGTGACAAGTTAATACCTTCATAATTTAGGAGTGTTTGATAATGTATTGTCTCTGGTTGGTGCATTTATATGAGTCCATTGATGAGTGGATATATAATTTCGAATGGATTATTTTAATTTGACGGTCAAGATTTCTGAAATTAAAATTTGTCTGATGTCAATCTTCTTCTTGCACAAATTATTGGTGAGCATCAATCAAACTTGTGATTGACTAAAAATACCCTTTTTATCTATTGACTCACTACGTTGTCATCTTTATGACTTTGAGTTCTTTACCATGCACATTTCTTTAATGACGACATTCATTGGCATATGAAAAATAGTTAAAATTTTCAAAACATCTCAATATGGAAAAATTGACAGTTTAGTGTCTATAGCCATTCCAATGATCATTGATTCCATAGTACCGTATGCACTTTCCTGTGCAAAATCCAACCGAAAATACAAAAAAAGAAAAACTCAAGAGCAACAAAAAACTGCATAAAAAAACTCATGATCAACCACTGTTGATCTATGAGGACTACACCAATTGCTATCACTTCCTAACTTCATCGAGACACCAAAAAATGAGTTTACCTAGACATCGAAATTTTAAAAAAATTATAAGAAAAGTGAAGCTAACTAGTTATGTACCATAGTGAACTTAGAGAAATATCATAAATTTTCTCTTCACGAAATAGGAGGAAGATCACAGCCATCCTTTCCATTGCCTCATTGGTGCTTCAACTTTCCTGAGGCAAAACCAAAGGCTGCCATCCACCCTGAAGGACCAAAGCTGAATGACCACATCCTTCATGAGTTCATTCCGTGTGTAAGGATGCGCAACTGCATTCCACCTCTCCGTCAGCATATAAGAAAAATTTTTGCTCGTGTAATTCCACTTCTTTAGTCGCAACCCATGAGAAACTTCGAGACACGGCTCAATGAGGGAAACCTTAATGCCCTCCTTCCTAGTTAGGATTCGGATCTCTTCTTCGCTCAAGAAACCTTGCCTTATCTGATTGTTGGGTATAGAGAGCCTACTTTGGCCGCGGCTCATGTCTGTGGCAGTAAGTGTCTTCTCCACCACGAGTGTCACATCTTGACCATGCATTTCCCGTATTATGTCCATGTACTTTGTTGGCAATTCGCTTGGTCCGATTAGAGTAGTGAGATCCATCTTGGGAGCTTTCTTGGGTTTCTTGGAAACTCTACCCAATTCTTGGGTTTCGGAGGAATTGAATGTGCGTGAATGCTTCTTGCAGTGCTCAGCGACAACTCTTGAAGGCTCTTGCTTGTTGTTTTGGACAACGACAAATGGATCAGAACTTGACTTCTGGGCGTGGATTGTCAGCCTTCGCGCTCGCGGTGATCTCTTCTTCTTAACGGTCCATCCAACACCGATTGACCCAAAAGTATTGGTGGTCATGACGGCGACCTTCTTCTCATCATCACGATCCAAGAAGGGAGCCGCGAGACTTAGCTTTCCCTCGGAGACCATTGAAGCTGCGTCCGCCAAGAGATCAAGAGATGAGAAATCGAATTGTATCTTTCTCTCCCCCTTTGAAAGAAGGTTTGCAGACCGAAAATAGACCGTCGCCGCTGGAAAACTTTGATACCCCATTGTCGCCAAGTGATGGAGAGATGAAAAGATGAAGAGCGTGGGTTTTCAGAGAGAGAGAGAGAGAGAGAGAGCGACGAAGAAGGGGCGAAAGGGAGGGGAAGAAGAAAGCTGGTGCGATTGCAAATTAGGAAATATTAGGAAATACTTGAAGAAGATGAGAATTCTGGGTGGAAAACCAGTGAGATACGAGAGTTTCAGATTAGGAAATAGTAGGGCTTTGTGACCGTTGTGACCGTTGAGTGCTTACTCGGGCGAGTGATTCTGAAAAATTATTTGTTGTCAATCTCCGAATTAACCATGAATTGTTGTCTGCCCCAGAATTTTTCCCCAAAAACTGTACTTTGGTTTTAATTGCACGTGTATAACAATTCCCTGGATTTTAATTACACGTGTACCTGAAAACAAAGCATGATTTTGGGAGGAGCCGAGAGCTAATGAAAGATTATCACTGATTTCTCTCATTTACAGGTGATCTTCGTCGTTCTCAATCGCCAGAAATCTGCCGTGGCCATCAATTTCCGCCGCTCCCACCGCCCGCGCGGAAACTCCTCTTTTCTGCCCTGTTTTCTGGTGGGAAGTTTGAAGTACTTCATTCTCATTCGGAGCTCCTTGGCCGGTGCCCATCTTCATTGCCAACACGTCTAGGACCTCCATTCTCCAATCTGCTCACCGGACGAGGCTAGAAATCCAAATCAACATGTTAATTTCCATTCGCTCTGTTTCTATCGCTTGTTTCTATCGCTTACGAAGGAAACAGAGGCCTTGAGCTCTATTCGATGATTAAGAGAAAGATTCTCGTCGTTCTGTATTCCCGGTCCTAACATATGCTCTCTCGCGCGTTGTTTCTTTTTCTGTCTTTGAGTTCCATATGCTTGAGTGTGTTCGCGTGGCAGTCAGCGAGTGGGGATGAGTCCTGTGGTGGTCGGAGGTCTATGACGATGGAGTAAAGCATGTTTGTGCTGCGCTGTTCTCAGGGCATATTTCAGGAAGTTACATTCATGATTTTCAGGATAAAATGAATGTTCAACCATTTAACTTTAGATGAAACACATAACAAGATAAAAAAAAAGAAGAAGAAAGTTTATAAGCGGATAGTCAAACATGGCTGGATGCAATTTATATGTTATTCCTTTTTGATTTAAACTGGGTTGTAATGAAAAAATCTATATACATGCCACTAAAATCATCACACGAAAATGAACTGCAACAAGATTACATGTATGAATTTATTACAATAGAATCTTCTCTTTAGGAGAGATGGCGGAAGTCCTCCTAAATAACGCATTTCATGGCCAGGCAAGCTGATCCCCATTTCACTCTCAGCAATTGCTATTGTAAATATTCTCAGGCTCTAATGTTCTTTCCAGGATGGAACGTCCTTTTTCAGAATGGATGATTGAACCATCTTTCCTAGGAGAAAAATATGTTGACCACCAATAAGTATTCCGTGTCAATTAGTGTGACAAATGTTGAATGTCATGCCAAGTTAAGTCTAACAAAATACTTGAAAGTTGAAAACAACAATTGATTAATTAAGTATAAGAGTGGACGCACAAAGTAAAGAAAGCAAGTGTAGAGTTGACTGTACAAAGAACGAGGATTCAAGTAGGGTGGCACTATACCTCAAAACGCATAGTGCATTCTTGTCCTCCTCCCCCCACTCTGGCTCAAGAGTGAAAGACTTCAAATGCGCCAAAAATAAACCTTGTTCCGGTGGAATCATCCTAAGTCCCTCCCCCCCCCCCACCCAAAAAAAAAAAAAAAAAAAAAAAAAAAGATTTTTCATCAATAATATATTTGTTGACACAGTTAAAATCATTGTTAAGAGTGTCAGTGCCATCAGAAAAGTCCACATTCTTCCCTGAAGAAAAATCTTTGTTCCTCATGAACTCATCATGGCAAGAATTCCAAGAACAAAGTATTTTGTTTTGCCCTTTTGTGTTCTTTATCTCCTTCAAAGAGCCCAGCAGATAGCATACCTCCAGCAAGTCGAGGCCTTCACAAAATCATTGTCGAGAGCTTCAACAATATGCACAATCAACTCGTTCTCAGCCCAAGAATGAAGTTCCTGGAGCTTCTTAAGTTTTGCTGTGGGGCTCTCTTGTATCAAATTCTTATTGGTACCTTGTACCTTACTGGAATTATCAGAAAGCAGTTGTTGCTCTCCATTTCCATTGTGTGCCCAACCTGGAAAATCTACAGAAGACCAAAGAACTGCCGAGAAAGGCTTCTTATAAGAGTTATTGTTCCCCACAAGATTTTGACAGGGGTTTGGCGAGACAGTTGCTCTTGATATTGGCGAGAAAGGATTATGTTCAATTTCAGATTCAAGAGCATGTCCTTGTCAATGATTTAGATCAAAGGCAGCCTAGCCAGTATAATTGCCCCTGCTATGGGAAGTCTTTCTTTTGCTGAGAGCTGTTAGATAAATTTATCCTGATTAGCGCACTACCGTATAGAGCATTCTATAAGTATGACCCGGCCAGCTGGATAATGTATGCTTCTACTTTGATACGCCTTTATGCTGTTAACCCACGAGATTGCATCACAGGAGTGTCCTAGGACTAATGAAAATAACAAAGTGGCACAGGTTATAAGTCGAGATAAACCAGATTTCACCATTTAAGGAACACTGAAACAACAAAACAATGCATGTACAAAGTTTGAGAAATCAACTAGAAGAAGCAAGGCATTCAATTTCTATATCTTTGAAAACTAATGTTCTCAATAGCTACCAAATGCTTATGAAAGAAACTGATCAACACTATCTAACAGCGATCGCCATAATCCTCTTTTAATTGACCACTTCCCTTAACCATACAAATACTTTTCTGATACTTCCTTACTCATACCTTTTTTCCTAACAACACCGACCTACTTACTTCTCTAGGACTAGAAGATCCTTCATTTATGTAAGAGAATTTTTATTAAGATGAGGAAAATGAAAAAAAAAAAAAAAAAAAAAAACTCTTGTCACCGCATGTAGTACTGAAAACGCATTTTTATAAGTGAAAATGAGAATTCTCTTTCTAAACAAATATTATAAGAACTTGCTAATGTATCAAAATTTCTTGAGTCTCGATTTTCCCACAATGTCTAGGGGCAAAAATTGCCACCAGGATACCACACAGCAAATTTCTGTTGATTAAAACATTAGAGAAACACATCATGAAAAAATTTAAGAACTACTGAAAAGGGTATGCTTATCAAGTGGATTAATAGAAATTTGACAATTTTCAGGCTGAATTTACAAGCTTTGGTCTTCCAGTCTTCTGATCCAACCCCACTCAAAGCCCAAGCTCTGCAATCTCCAGTGTATTAGCAGTTCCCTAGAGCTCCAATTCAGCAACTACTCGTTGGTTTTTGGAATTTTCCTCAAACAAGTTTTTGAATGTCCAAATATTTCATTCTCTCAAGAACAGGTTATTTTCATCCACAACGCACTACTGCATAAGCAGAATAACCCCATCCTTGCATCTGATCTCATCTTGCACGCTCCTCCTCCTGTACAAACAGTTGCCAGTGACTGCAACAGTGTCTCTCTGAAACCCTTTGTAAAAGCAACGTTTCAGTTGTTTAGAATCTGCATTCCCTTGGAGCTGACCTGATTAATGGCTTTTCTAATAATTGTAGGAGGCTCAAGTTCACGGAGCAATTTCAGAATCGAATCCAAAAGATCCAAGGAGAAAAGTGCGCCTGTTGTGTCTTTTGCATTTCCCGTGAGTCTTCGTGCACCATCCTGTGATACCACTTGTCACGGGCCGAGAGTTTCCTTGGTCTCGGAACGACCCGCGGGCATCTGGCGAGCGGAATTTGCCAAGCCAGCCCTTTCTTTAGCTGTTCCACGAACAATACGATGAATGATTCTTCGTACAAGATCCTACCACGCCCAGCTTCACTCGGGCGTCTAGTCCATCGAGTAAGACAGCAATTCTCTTTTGGGACAACAACTGGTTTTGGCTTGCCATGACCTCGTTAGGGAGCCTCTTAGCATGGTAAGTGTGTAACCAAGGAAATCGATACGAGAGGACCCTGTAGGAAGACCTAACTTGCCCTCCCCGGAAAAATCAACAAGCCTGCTAGCTTTTCTGAAGAATCTGCATATAATGTAAATTCATGTTGAACAAGCATACCCGCGTGTTCATACTATAATTTTTTTGGTTCTGGCCTTGGGCATGCCTGACATAGGGGTGTGCAAAAGAGCTCGGACCGCCCGAAACTAGTGGTTCTTAAGGGAACTGGCCCAGTTCCAGTTCCAATTTATGGAAACCGGTGGGTATTGGTCCGATTCCCGATTCCATGGGCGGATGCGCCCACTCGGACCGGATCAGATTTATTATAATAATATATTAATTTTTAATATTAAAAAATTCAAAATTAGCTAATCTAAAATTTAAGGCTCCAATCACCATCTTGTCTCAATTTATTACTCTCTTACTTCATCTCGTCTCTCTCAGTTCAATATCTCCCCAAGCTCCCTCTTCATTTCCGATTCACCTCCAGATCTACTCATCTCCCTTTGAGTCCTAGTCTGAACTCGGCAAAACTGTGAGTTAATTCTCTTTTCCTCCTTCAAACTTGAACTCTCTCTCCACGTTGTTGCCACCTCCGCATTCACTGTCACTATCGTCCTCTTCATTATTTGGCTCGTTCCACTTCTACCTCCCCTCTTCATCCTCCCCCTCCTCAGGCATCTCCCCATCATCCTCATCTTTAGGGACGGGTGAACTCTAGGTCTAAGAATGGCTCATCGTCCCCATTGTCCTCCTCATTGTCGGTCTCAAGGGAGGAGTGAGAGACGATGGAGGCGGTGGCCAAGATGGTGGTGGTGGTGGCCGAGACGGAAGTGGAGTGAGGGTTGCAACTAGTTGAAGGCGAAAAGGAGAAGGCGTGAAGGTTGGACCAGTTCTATGGATCCACCCGGGAATTGGACGAACCGGTGGTCCGATTTGCAGATGGATCCATATAACTAGCGGGCGGTTCCCGGTTCTAATTTTTTGGAACAGGTTTTTAGCGGGCAGTTCTCGGCTCTAGGTCGGGAACCACTCACCCGGACCATGCACACCCTACCTGACATGTTTCTAAAAGTGGATGGGCAAGATTTTGGCCCAATATCTATATAAACCTAACTTAAAATGCCATTTTGCCTCACTTTTTAAGCTATTTGAATTATCCTTTCTTTCTTAGTCATACTAATTCATTTCCTAAATGACCATTCACTTTGTTTTTCTCTCTCGCTACTAGACTTCCTAAATTGCCATTGTATTATGGGCAGTACAAAATAGAACATGTGCTTATCCTCAAAGGAAGTCATATGCTCTTTTTTAAAGTCCCGTACAATAACAAAAGGGACCAAATCATTCCATAGAGGTGGTTGCTGAACCATACCACCTTGTTCCGGCAAAAAAAGCCGCAAAAAAAGATAGCAGTGATTCTACTGAAAAGAACGGTTTCGAAGTCCCGATGTGTGATCCTTTATATAGACGGGATACGTTTACCTGCTCTGACAAATACGAATAACCCCATGAGCTTTAACATTGTTGTTCACTGATTCCATAATGAGCACTATTTTACCCACTGCAACCTCTTCCGGTAGTCCTATTTTCCCTTCATGCTGGTAGGGGCAAAAATATCTACTACCTCGGTTCATGTTTCGTTGTTTATCTCATACTCACCTATTTCGTACATAACTATTTGTTTTCTTTCTATAGATAATTATATAATAATATGCACATGAACGAGAGTCCTAACCCTAATAAGACAATATGGGAAAATTTCAGGACAAAATTATGACTCACTCACTCTGCTTGAAGATCTAATTTGGTAAAATTTGACTCCTTCATGAAGATATCGAAGTGTTCAATGTAGGACATACCGATGCACGCAAGAAAAGCTGAAAGATTAAGAATCCTGAAAAAAATTTGGAGGTCATATTCTCCTTATGGAATAGATTATAGACAACGTCCATAGAAATGTGAAAGAAATTTTCCAAAATTTATGGGCAAGTTATTCACACATATGGAGAATGAAAGAAAATTTCAAAGTTTTAATAAAGCAAAATGCAGCTATGAATATTCTAAAAGGTAAAAATATGTCATTATCCTAGCTTTATTTGTAAAATCTTAATTGAATTAGAGTGATGCCCTTTAAATTTATAATACTTTATTTTGCACGCAATCAACAGAATTTTCTGGTGCTCTTTATCCGTCGAGTCCACTTGATACGGAATAGCTATCACCTGTCAAAATCGTGGTCTATGTCTTAAAAACTTTGTAAAACCCAATGCAACAAGTTTTATCCTTTTCTATTAAATTGATGGCGTTGCCCTAATACATTTATTTACGAATTCATCTAGATAATATGGGTGTGATTGTTGTAAGTTAGAAAAGTCTACCGATAACCTGAGATTAAAATAATTTTGGACATTAAGTGAGATAAGAAAGTAACGTCACAAGGTAATTAAAGTATACTTCCGTATGATTACAAAGTGAAGAAATTTATAAATTAAAACGTTGGAACTTCTAAAACTTCTGGAACCTATTATTACTAAGCAATATTTTTTTTTTTTTCACAAAATTTTTACTCGTGATTAACACATTTTAGATGTAAATGGAACATGATTGAATATCTATGGAGATTTGCTGTTTTGAGTGCTTTTTGCAAAACTTTAAAAAAAAATTAAAACTTTCGGATTTTTTCTGTTTCACTCTTTTCTTTTCTGCTTAAATTGGGCAACGCTAAACGGATTTGGAGTTCTTTTTTTTTTTTTTGGTCGGTATACAAATGTAGAGATTAACCATATAAAATCTCACGTAGCTCACAATCATTTGTTGTTTCTGTATCAATGACTTTAGTAGACCAACCCACCAATTATAGAATTTCGGATAAGAATCTTTATAGAACATTTTGTATACCTAAGCAACCCTAGTGTTAAGCGACTCTAAGTTCTCTCCTTTTAACGATTTTTCGTACTGATTTATCCAAAAATAATTATTATTTTTAATACTTTTATGATGTTTTCCATCTTTTGCAACCCAAGACGAAATAGAGGAATCTTTAGGAGAGCTTTTCTATACAAGAAACATCCATTCAAGATAAACTGCCCTTGGAGAATTATCAACTTTTCAAACAAAACTATACACACAAAAACTTGCAGTGACCAAATCCTAGAAAACCTAAATGCTGTGCATTGGTTTTGCAGATCGTTTGGCGCTTCCTCTTCATCATTTGAGTTGTTTTGCTTTATTGTCAATCTACATTTCTGACTTCTAAAACAAATAAATCACTTTGATAATCACAATTAAAAATAGAAAAATTCTTTTACTATGTTTCAGATTCTTTGGTAAAATCACAAACTGTCATATCAGCAAAATTAATATTCAAACCTTCACATTTTTCTTTTTAATGCAATGACAGTGGAACAGCTTTATCTTTCCCATCAATGAACATAAAAGGCACGTTCTAAATTGCAAAATAAACTATGTTTTCACCAAAAAGTTGACCAAACCGATTCGCTGTTGGATGAAACTATAACCTCGTTATTGTGAAAGCAACATAGTAAAAGGACCACATGCAATGGGAGATGTGAGCACATTATCCACTGCTGTTTCTTTTCCACCAAAAACCAACACCTTAGTCTATGGTGCGCAGCTGTAATTACGTTGTTTGCAATAGCTTTTGTATCGTTTTAGTATCTAAACAATTTAATAGACTAAACTTTTCTCTTTTAGTATTGTATCTTACTAGGATCAATATATCTCAATTCTCTATGAGGATCAATATATCTAACTAGACAAAAGGCTAATGAGACATATTCTCAATTGCAAGCTGTTATCTTTGTCTCATTAGAATATCTGGAGTTTCACTTAACTGATTATGGTGACTTGTCTAAATAAATAATTAGAAAAAAATTTCTACTTTTAATATTACTTTTCTAAGTATTTGATCATTAGGAATGATGAAGCATATATATACAACAAGCTTTAATTCTTACAAATAATATTCAATCCATTATTTCAAGTGAAAAATCCACAACCCTAATAGATTTGAAGATTAATTGTGCATGGTGCTTCATCTAAGAAGCTAACAACACTCAACAAGCAAAGGAAAAATGTCTCGCAGAGGATGATTAATCATTAATCATTAATCATAGGACTATGCGAGTTATATGCCTGAGCAAAATTCACTCTTATTATTGTTCTACAAGTTTACGACCTTTCTATTATGTTCCAACCCGCATTAATTTTTTCTCGAGGATAACTTATCTCACACCTTCACTTGTATTTTGGAGAATATTGGGCCTACCGTTTTCTTTTTAATAATACCAAGTAAAATTATTTACATTTACTTTTGGCAGTAATTTTTTCTGGCTTTCTAAAAACAAACATCAGTATTGACAAGCAACACAAGAAAGTCCAAAGTCTGAACTAGTAGACATAATATATTGAAGCCAAATTCACGAGATTTGCTATTCGATATACTCATCACCAAAAAAAAAAAAAGTGTGATTATCCATAGCAAAAACCATCCATCTTGATACTTCCTAACAAAAGCCATAAGTGGAAAACTCCGAATCTATAGTTATAATTTACAAATCAGGCCAGGTAAAAAGGCTCGAACTAAGTTCTTTTAAAAAATTAAAGAGAACTTATATGATCTAGTAATAGGACGATTCACCTGCTGTTTGCACTCCCGTAACTTTTATTATTTAATAGAGATAATTTAATTATAGACCAAGAAACCTGAGTGTGTATACTTATGGTGGAGTAACTCTTAGTTCCGCAGCTTGAAGTAAATATGCTACTTTACGGAAATTTGTGTCCGGACAGTTCGCTATTATCAGGGAGAAGCTTGAAACTTGGTGCGTTGGTGACGGGGTTCTTTTGTCAATGATTTTCAAGAATGTATTGTCAATTATCTAGCTACAGCTAGAATAGTGATTTCATTTCACATCTTTATAAACCCAAAACTACCAAAACTCAATTCCACTACCCATTGCTGCGCTGGCCCGCCCCGCCCCCCCCCCCCCCCCCGGCCTCTGTCGCAGGTTGCTGGCCTCTGCTGCTTGTTGGCAAGTGCCGGTCAGTGGTCGCTGGCGATGGTCACAGGCCATTGGACTTTGTTGCCGGTATCCAGACTCCGCCACAATTCTCCGGCCATTAGCTGCCGGCCAGTGGTTGTTGTTCACCATCGCCAATGAGAAGTATTCTCTTGTTGAAGATCCAATTTTTTAGCAATGGAAACAATTACAGAGACGCTTGGCATGCGTACCCATTTGAAGATTCATTGTCATGGAACTAAACGAGGAAAAAAAGTATATGCTGAATAAATAATGGCTCCATCAAAACCATCATGTCCATTTACCCCGATCCGCATACATTTGTTTGACATGAATCATATGGTGAAGAACTGGTCTTTTCCACTAGAGAGTTACATAATTACCTAGGGGAATTGTTCAAAAAGTCATAAACCTATTGCACTTTTGTCAATTCAGTCTTAAATCTTTTAACTTTGCCAATTGAGTCATAAACCTTTTCACTTTTTGCCAATTCAATCCATCCGCCCAATTTTGGCTGGAAAATGCTGACGTGGATGCCGGTGGTGCCACGTAGGACTATCGGTGCTAACGTGAACAATTTTTAATAATATTTTAATATTTTTTGAATTTTTTGAATTTTCTTTTCTTTCTTTTCTTTTTGGCTTTTTCTTTTGCCTTTTTTCGGTGGCCGGCCACCGGCACGGGTGATGGCTGGCCACCGGCCACAGCCAGCCGGCTGGCCTCGCCCACCACGGGCGAGGCTTGGCCGAGTAAGGAGGAGCTACGGCGAGGCCAGGTCGCGCTGGGTGAGGGCCGGCCTCGCCGGCTTGCCCTCGCCCACGGTCGGCCGACGCCACCCACCTCGCTAAAATCACCTCTCTCTCCTCCAACGTTGGCGCCGCCGCCGCTACTGTCATCTTCGTCTTCTCCACTGAGGAAGACACGCCTCTTGCCTTACCTCTTCGCCCTGTTGTCGTTCATCATCTTCGGCCAACAACTCCAAGCCGCCCGAGCTTGGCCAAGGGCAAGGGCTGGCCTCGCTAGATCTGAATGCAGGCAAGCCCCGGCGAGGGCTCCCTCACCAGATCTGGCGAGACCGGCCCTCGCCCGGCCAAGGTGGCCTCACCCGGTGTCATCGTCGCCGTCGCCCGGCGACGCCTAGCGAGGCTGCCCTGGCCTGGGTAAGGGTTGACCTCACCCAGGTGACCCTTGTCGGGTCGCGCCTGGGCAAGGGCTGCCCTTGCCGGAGCTCCTCCTCACCCGGTCAGGCCTCCCCTGTGGCGGGCGAGGCCAGCCACAGGAAAAGGCAAAAGAAAAAGCCAAAAAAAAAAAAAAGGAAAAAATAATAAAATTCAAAATATTCAAAAAATATTAAAATATTGTTAAAAATTGTCCACGTCAGCACTATAGTCCTACGTGGCACCGCCGGTGTCCATGTTAGTATTTTCCGGTCAAAATTGGCCGGATGGACTAAATTGGCAAGAAGTGAAAAGGTTTATGACTCAATTGGCAAAATTAAAATGTTTGTGACTGAATTGACAAAAGTGCAATAAGTTTAGGACTTTTTGGACAATTTTCCCTAATTACCTAGCTATGTGTTACTACTTTCATCCACAATATGTACATGCATAAATGAGTGGGCTTATTTAGGTAGGCATGCTTATGAGATCATAACACAGTCAAAAGGAGAAGATACATCACAAAACCCTATTAGAAAATTCCATTTAATCATATGAATGAGAATGACAAACTTCAAGAACTTCAAGGCATATCTTCACGAATATTTGTTTACATCCCGAATCGGATAATTTCAAAAGCCCAGTTTGCAAGGGGTTTTTTTATTTCGTGGACTGGATGTGGGTGCATCCAAATTCACCTGGATTGTTGAGCACCTAGGGTTCCAGATGAAGTCCACATTATGAATCTGGGTTTATCATTCCATTCGGTTGAATTTTTATATGTATTCTAGCGTGTGCTCAAAGGTTGTCAGGAGTCATGATCTGTAAGTGGTTACAATTTTTCTGTCGGCTTAACAACAAGTGGACGATAAAAATATTATAGTTTCTCACTCTGCAAGTCTGTTTTCAAAGCCATATCCTCTGACATGATTTGTTTCTTTACAAGTTGTCTTTGTTAACTTCTACTGTTGCAAAAATATACAGTATCTAATGCAGAATTATATCCTTTCAGATGTCTGATTAGATTCATTGATCGTTGATATTAACGACCCTATAAATTAAACTATCGATGAATCTCCAATAAAATGCTTCTAGGTTAAAGTAGCCGCCCTTTTCAGCCCTTATCACATGCAATGTCCCGGAGCTTTTGGGTTTGGATAAACTCACGTGCTTGATTGACGAAACATAGTGCACGCATCTCCATCTATCCATTTCCAGATGTACTGATCGACTTTAAAGAATTATTATTTTGTAATCAACTGATACATGGGACAGAATTCTTTGCAGTCCTTAAAACATGCACTGAACTGCAAGTTTTTATAATGCTTGAAAGTAGAACAGGGACCAAATAATAAGTTGCATTTACATCTCTTATCTTAAACTTTTGGATAGGCGGATATTTGTTCCACAATTTCTTGAAACAGTTCAACATGTCAAAGCAAATCTTTACCAAATGCGCAAGATTTCCGTCTTAGCTAATCAATTTCTCTTTCAAAGAATGCTTAATCCAAGAATGTCTCTTCTGGCAGTCAATTTATTGGGAGGCCCGCAACGGACTCTCAAAAACTTTACTTGCCTGGAGTTTAGCTTGACAAACCTAAATTTATCTAAGTTACTAAAATTAATTACCTAATTCGACTAAAACCCACTGGAGTTAATTATTATGAATTGACACTTGACTTCAATTGATACCGAAGCTATTTTGAACACAATCAAAACTCAATTAAATTAATCTGAGTTGAAATATTGGTTGAGTCAAATTCTAGTAGCTTAATTTTTTTACATTATCACCATAGTGATTATATAGGAAGAGTAGATCCTTTTCCTACTGTATCTTCCGCATTCACTCCTGCGAATTTAATTTGAGCTATACATCTGCAATGTGAAAAGTTATGTAAAGTGGTTTTGGCCGGTGATGTGAACTGGCCTTGGTCGGCCATATGCTCTTAACAAACGATAGTTTAATTAAGTCCCTATATATTTGAATAAACATATACTTTATTTTCTCCAAAGTTGACGCCAAGTTTGAAATTTGAAAAAGTTTGCTCTTCCTTTCTGTTGTGACAAGGGCCTTTTCCAGACAGAGAATCGGTGACACTTAAATTACTTCAGATGATGAGATTATACGCTACCAACAATCCACATCGTATCAGCAATGAGTGCATTACGTTAAAATGTAGGTTGCTATTGTGGAGAAAAGTGCCAAAGAAGTCATAAACCTTTTGTATTTGTGCCAATTTACTCCTAAACCTTTTTTTTTTGCGCCAATTAAGTCCTAAACCTTTTTACATTATGCCAATTCATTCCTTTCCGGCCAATTTTGGCCGGATTTTGCTGATTGGACGCCGACCAGCTGACATGGCCTCATTGGCGCTGATGTGGACAACTTTTAATAATATTTTATTTTTTTAATTATTTAAAAATTTTAAATTTTAAATTTTCTTTTTTTCTTTTTTCTTTTCCTCTTCTTCCTCTAGTTGATCGCCGAACCTCGGCAACCGGCTAGAGCGACGGTCGCGAGGTCGAGGTCGACCTCATTGGTCACCTCGCCCTCGCGGCCTCTCGCCGTGGCTGGCGAGGCTCGACCTTGCTAGGTCCAGCGAGGGCGAGCCTCGCCCACCCGGCGCAAGGCCACCCACGAGGCCTAGGTGGCGAGGCTTGCCCTCACCCCATGAGGGTCAAGCCTCGCCCATGGCTCGGGGTTTGGTGAGGACAGTAAGGCGACGCGTCGGGGGGGGGGGTTGAGGGCGGCTAGGAGCGGCGATCATGATGAGGCAATGACGGCGGGTCCTCCGTCTTCCGGATCCGACCCTTTCCCTTCTCTCCCAAAGTTCACTCGCCCTCCCTGCCCAGGCCTTGAGGGCGGCCTTGCACCAGGTAGTGAGGCCACCCTCGCGGCCACTGGCAAGGTGGCCGACGAGGTCGAGGTCGACCTCGCCGGCCATCGCCTCTGGCTGGTTCTTTGAGGTTCGGGGACCGGGAGGAAGAAGAGGAAAAGAAAAATAAATAAAATTCAAAAATTCAAAAATATTAAAATATTATTAAAAGTTGTCCCATCAGCACCGATGAGGCCACGTCAGCCGGCTGGCGTCTAGTCAGCAAAATCCGGCCAAAATTGACCCGAAAGGACTGAATTGGCACAACGTAAAAATGTTTAGGACTAAATTAGCACAAATATAAAACATTTAGGACTTTTTGGCACTTTTCCTTGCTATTGTGTGTTGTGGGCTGAGAATCATTTGTCAAGGAACCATAACAGTTGGTAGTGAATTAACGAGACGTAGGTATCAAGAGTTTCTACAAAAATGCAATTTAGGAAACTTGTAGGGCCTTGAAGTTTCTCTATTCTCGTTATTCTCTCACACTTAGGACCTAATGGCAAATACAAACAAACCTAGGTGTGAAGAAACATTTTATGAACCTGGTTATTCTGGTCTTATTCTCGTCCGTTTTAAGAAAAACGTAAGGTTGTCATGTGATGCAGCTTTGTATCTTCATACTACTTGTGCTTCGACGTGGGGGATGTCTAGGGTTTATGTAACTGACTTTCCTTTTTTGAGCATGCAATCTTAGAAGGGGATTCGATAATAAAAAAAAACAACAAAATCTTAGAAGGGGATTGATGTAGTACTAATTCCATCCGGGGTAAACGATTGGTGGAACTACACCTTTCATGTCTAGTTTGATATAGATGGAGAAGGATTAGGATTTTGGTAATAGAAGTTTGGTGGGCGGCTGATTTTGGACCAAAGGAGGACATTCAATGAACGCCCATTAATTTACGTTGGACAAGTATGACAATAGTAGAATAATTGATTGAATTAGATTTCTCTATCTCTCTAGATGAAAATGTCAACTCAGGGAGCTTAGTCTTCGTCGCATTTCCCTTTTGATTTTGGTCATTGAAATGCAACATTATATCATGTCGAGACCTAATCACAAGTATAATGGCCCGCGTAGTGTTATCTATGAGAGCTTGGTTGATGTACTTCCAGCGGACTTTTGATGATCTTTTGAAGAATGGTTTACCTAGTTGCAACTGCGTCCTGAGTTTTGATTTTGAAGTAATTTCATTACGAACAAGTATTTAGAACATCATCAACACATAACTTAGACCTACTTTTATCATTGAATGAGTACATCTCTCCGGAAAATAATTTCTCGAGTGACTGTACAAGCATTATCTTTGCTTTTGTCGATGCTGATTGTTTGTTCGGTTTTGGATAATCATCTTTGCTTTTGTCTTTAAAAACGCAAAGAAGAGGAGACACTGTCAATTTACCCATTTTCAAGAGCACAAGCAGTGCGCCCTCCCTCGATAAGGCAAGACAGTTCTACCTATTATCACGACCATAGGGACAAATGCTCCTTAGGAAAGCTCAAGATATCATTTGTTATTTTGATTTTTCCTCGAAAACTTAGAAAATATAATAAAAAAAAAAAAAAAATTAGAAATCCTGTTTAATTTTGAAAAAAATAATATACGGTAAACGATTATAATATCAATATTTTGTACGTTGGAATAGGGTTTTGAAAGTTTCACGCGTAAAAAAGAAGAAATCAAATGTCAGTGTCGCAAATTTACAAGTAAAAAAGAAAATAAAAGTCCGAATTGACTTGTGCACGGAGTCATATCTTCATCTTTTATGTCTCTTAATTACGCATGAACTATGAACATAGTAAGTTATAATCTTGCACGAGCTCAGTACCCGATGTTGTTAGGTATTTCGTTCAGTGAAATTACTAAAAGCTAGAAATGCATATTTCTCATTATATTCAATTTTCCTCGTGTTTTACGGTTAGTTACTACAAACATGTCCCAGTAATCAGCTCTCGTGCAGGTCTATCCACAATTTTCCAGTTAAAAAACCATGCAACTTGTCGAGGCATACCACTTCAGACAGTTGATGTACTTTATTCGATATCCACATATTCATAAGCAATGGTTCTATGGCATAAGCATTGATGTTATGGTGCATTTAAGTATGCAAAAACCAAGATAACAAGTTGCTATTCTTTATATTTTTATTTACAGTCAGGATTTTATTTATCACGGATACCTTATCAATCTCGAGAGCTTTTACAGTAATCAACGTGGTTAAAGTAAGTCTTTGCACCCTGGGAGCATTTTCAGGTTTAGGTCAGCTCTATTTCAGGCACGTTAATAAAAAAATTCTCTGGTCAAAATCGATGGCGGGGTTTTGCAAAATTAATTGGCGTATAGTCTCTTTTCACCAATAGTCACGAGTAAATCTATCACCTTATTATATATAGAGAACCCATTTTGCCTGTCTCTCCCTTAAAAAATATATAAATTTGTATAGATAATCATTCTACAATGAGAAAATATATTCAAATTTGCATATTTATTAAAAAAAAAAATGTTTCTATAATCTCCAATAACCTTAAACGTCCACATGTTCAATCCCTAAAAAAAAACAAAAACCAGGTGATTTAATATAGATAACAAAAATCAAATACAGAGGATAAGAATAAAAGGTTAAGATAATAGCCATTAGCGCTAAGCTTGTAAATATTCTACAGGTAAATTTATGAGTGAATCTATGTTACTGACCAAACTGATAGGTTTCCAGTTACTATTTTGCCTAGAATAAATATTAAAAAAAATGAATAAAGAAATACAGAAACGATACGAGCTAATCTTAAAAGAGTTCATTTTTATTTCTAATTTATAAAACCTTTAAGAAATGTTCAAGTAGACAAATAATTTTTTCAATCATTGATATATATATGTTAACCTATGTTCTTTCCACCTATGTCATCCTTCCTAAACACAGAGATAAGAACTCCCTCAGATTGAAACTAGCTTAAATAGACCGAAATATATATATATATATATATATATATATATATATATATATGTATGTATGTATGTATGTATGTATGTATATCTTAAGATGAACCCGCATCTGGAGGGCGACAAACTTGTCCCCATAAGTTCATTAGAGGCGGCACCTTTCTGTCGTTCATCGTTGTCTTTTGATGCTAGAGATTAGAGAGAACTATGGAAACTTTTTGTGGTGCCCATCACAACCATACTTGGGACGGACAGGTGATATCCCCAAAGATTTCACTCCGTCGTTCACCATTTTCCTAAATTAAACGTTCCGTGAAAAAGGATTTTCTAGATTCATTTTCCTACTCGATAGATTTGCATGGTTTGTTATCTCAACCGAGGTCTTTGTGATTGAATGTTTGTACCTCACTTTTCATAGTATGAAATGCATTTAGGTTTTTGACCATTCTCTGTTGTTATCACACTCTTTGATCATCTAAGGTCACACTAAGCCTTACTCTCTTTGGCCTCTGCATAATATACTCAATCATCTAAGATGAACAAAATTTTGGTGATATTAGATACTAGTGAGCAATCGACTAATTACAGCTATGGTGCCTCTTCCTTCCATGCCAGCAGAATTAGACCATGAAAAATCTTATGGAATGGTCTATCAAGCACACTTTCATAATATTATCACTTTGTCTTGACCCACTGTTGTTATAGTTTCACTTTGTCTTTCTTTTTGCTTTACTATGAAGAGTCTTAGATGTCGTTGACACATGAACATTTGGGCTGTCTATGATGCTGGTTTACTTCCAGAAACATTCCCTTTATAGTGAAAAAGTCAATCCGATTGGATGTTGACGAAATAGAATGCTCGTTGAAAAAAAAAGATCCTTATTATGCTCTGAGGCGAACCCAATGAAACTACAACTTGTTGTATTGAGAAATCAACATTTAATTAAAGCCTATGGAGTCTCGAACATTTATATATTGTGAAAGTTTTGAGTGCCCCAGATTTATCCAAACACGCCCAAATGATAACGAAGTATACACGTGCTAATATGGAAACATAATCTATTTGTCCCACTATAACATGTTGACAAGATTTATGAGGAGATGTGCGCACATTATCTATTTCTTTCCCGCCAAAAAAGCAAAGCACCTTAGCTTATGATGAAACGGCTGTGATATAGTTGTTGGAGAGATGTTATTGTCACCATTTCAATACGTAGGATCCCCAGCTAAGAAACGATATGACTAAATCACCCATAACGAGAACTACATCTCGAATATAAGACATTTGAATAAACTATTTAAATATTCTTTTTTATTTGTTTCTATCACTGACTGTTTAAAATATTATAATGTAGATAGTAGCGGTTGAAGCGCTTACAGCTATAATTTCACATATTTGTTCAAGTTATTCTATCTCTTTAGATAATCAAATATCTAAAATTTATATTTATAATTGATTTACTCAACTTAAATTAAACCACATAATCCAGCATATGCCTTTTCTTTTGTAATTCTTGTACATTGAAAATTCTTGTACATTGAAGGTGGTATCTCAAGCCAACTTTCATGTATCTAACTAGATCTCCATCTGGTCATGATAAGAAAGGTGTGTTATTCAGGTTGAGATAAAAGATGGCATGTGTTGAAATTATAAAATATCGAGCTACGTCTTTATTTAGCAGTTTAAGCTTTTAAAACAAATGATAGTAGCCACACTAAATTTTACATAATATCAAATCAAGAAATTCTAAATTCAATTCTTTTAAGGCCCTTCTTTCCATGTTATGTATATTCATGCTTAAATCTCAAGCAAAAGTCTAAGGTTTGATGAGGAGTATTATAACAACCGATGTTAAACCACAAAATCATTTACCGTTTAAATTTTTAAAATCGTTGATAATGGTCTTGCGTGATTACAACACTCAATCTGTCCTTTAATGTGTCTAACAAAAGTTTTGTATAGCAATTCGGTATTTTCTATATTTATATATTATGTAAATAACGGTTGCTTATTTGCTAGAATTTGCCCCCAAGATGATTTAACTTGCTTCTGATTTCTTACAGTACGACGACTCGTCTCAACAACAAATTCTCCACCTTACCTTCATTGCCCGTTTAAGTCCAACTCCATTATTCACTAATATCTTTGACATAATCTAGTTTACAAATTACTTGGGATTCGGATGATAATTGCTAGGGATAGTTGGATGAAGGAGTGTGATGTCCGAACTGTTTAGACCATGTACGGTCCAAGTTCATTTAAATCAATTAAATGTGAGAGTAAATTTGAAAATGTCACGATAAATGAAAAATCGTTACATTTGGGAAGTGATAAATTCCTTCTTTTATCAAATACATAGACTTAACTTCGAAGATACCAAGCTTTGAAATGCATGATTGATATAAAGATAGGCTTGGGCATGTGACTCCTCAAGTTCAATTCCCTCCGTCCACGGGGTGCTACCAATTCCTTGTGGGCTACTTGTCCCGGCGAAGCTCATGACTTATTTGGCTCATAATCAGGCATGGAGTGTAGAAAATTATTCTCATAAACAATTAATCTTTTCATAACAAATGGATCCATATATGATTGTAAAACACCAAGATCAATAAATACAATGGAATTAAAACGTACCTATTTGAGCCATTGCTTTACTTGTAGAAAAATAGATCACTCTGATAATCAGGGAACTATCGGAATACCAGATCTTCCTCTCTATGACCTATTTCGATATAGCAGCTTTCAATGTGATTAAAGCAACTGATAGGTATAACCTATCCTTTTATAGGCTAGAGAGGGGACCTAGCAAACCTTAATCAACAGCATGTCAACTGGGTCATTCCCATTACGGGCTTCAGTCAAACACAATTGCCTATACTTTGCTACTCAACTAGGCCCGTTAACAATAGATGCCAATACCCAATTCAATCAGATCACTTTAGGGTTCAACAAATATTGGAATATCCATTAACCCGATTATTTAAAATAGAAAATCAATTAATTAATGTAAGCTCATATTATAGGAAATTTCCAACATTCTCCCACTTTGGCTACATTAATTAACTTATTTTATTTTGAAAAATTTGATATTGAAAACGACACTATCGGGTTAATAACTGAAAATTTTGTTTTATGTGACCACAACTTTTTTAAAAATAATATTCCAATAATGACATCTCAATACCAATCCAATCCTATATAACCTCAGTATAGGACTATGGAGATCAATGAGTTAAGAAAATATCATTACACAAGACCTTTCATAATCACATATAATAAGCATTATATTTTCATGGATCATGGGCCTAGTAGTGTAGTAAGAAATAATGCCAACATGTGATCAAAATATGCACTATTTATTATCGATCCTCAATGCAATTTCTCAACAACATGAAATTGCCATGGTGTGATTTCTAAACAACATGAAATTGCACAATTATGTCACAATCCTACATGAGATCTCATAATCAGTGACATCCAGTCATCTTTAAACTAAAATTTGTTTAAAGATATTGTTTTATACTTCAATTTCTCAGTTAATAGGAGAAATGATAACAATAGAATCAACAATAATAATCATTGAAAATAAATGCTTTAATAAATATCATAAAAGCATTATATGTTTGCATATAAATACAATATCCAGAAATACAAATTATATAACTCCCACTAACAAAAAAAATCAAAAGAATCCAAGACACTCATATTCTTTACATGTTCTTTAAACAAACTGGGCCGTAAGTCCTTTTGTTAGAGGATCAACCAACATGGACTAAGTTCTAATATTCACAATCACAATGTCTCCCTTTTTTGACCAAGTCTTAACAGTATAATATTTGATCCAATTAACATTTCAACCGTGCCATTATTGTTATTTATAGCAAAAATAACTGTTTGTCACGCATAATGCAATAAGATCAATTTTGGACAATAAGTATTTCAACAAAAATAATTTGTACATTATAAACTCCCCTTTGGGCAGAGTGTATAATGCACAATTATTATTATTATTTTTTTTTACAGCATGAAGTTTATAAAACACCAATAAGGAGAATTACATATAATTGTCAATGATCCATCCCCTTTGAGCAGACAAATCATTTAAATTATACATCTCCATGATATCAATATATAGAGATGATAAAAGAGAATTACATATAATCTTCAAGATTCAATTCCTTTGAGCAGACAAATCCTTTAAATTATATATATCTCCATTATCTCAACATAGAGGGGAATTACACATAACTCTAAAAAATTTATTCCCTTTAGGCAGATAAACCTTTTGAGTCACACATCCCCATCATTCATCTCTAATATATTAATATAGAGGGGAATTACATATAACTTTCAAAAATTTATCCCATTTGGGCAGATAAATCTTTTTGAGTCATACATCCCCATCTTTTAATTTTGGAATTTATCTTCATGCAATTTTCAAATTAATATACACAATAACCCCCTTTGGGCAGGTAATTGTATATACTAATTTTTATCAATAGGAAACTCCAAAAAATATATATGCCCAAAATTTATCTAACAATATGAAGTGCTTTACAATATGTGCTTCCCAAGATCATATTGCATTTACCAAGTAACAATTTTTTGCCACAATTTTTTTTTTAAATGGGGGGTAAAAGAAAAACGGTTTTAGTCCAAATCACTGAATTAACCCAACAAAAGAAAGGATAGGTGCATCTAGCACTTTAGTCAGCATGTTTGGTATTTAAGTTTAAATTACTCATTCACCAAATACCAAATAAAGACACCTAGGCAAGAACTACAATCTTTACAAGAAAAAGAATGGCACCCAAGCTGCTTACTCGACCTCAACTTAAACAGAATGAAGAACACTCTAAGCAAGCACTGTAACCAATTACAGTTTGTAGGGAAAGCAACTCACCATTCTATCACCTTTAGTCAATAGGTCCTCATGTTTAAATTAATAAATAAAAGCCCCACCAGCAAATCTTAAGCACTCACGTCAAGTCCCAAGTACATATAGGCAAGAGACCAAGACAAAACGGCAAATAGAAAAGTGAATGCTGATTTTGCAAAGAGAATTGCAATATGTTATGAAAGAAAGCATCACTTCCACGAATTTTGGGCCCGAGATCCTAACTACCCATAGGCTAAGCTCTCCGACAATGGGCGACAGGAAGCAAGAAAAGTGCCATATATTTCTTAAATTAGTAACATATAAAAAATCATAACAAAGGCACGAAACTTAGCACTAAGGATAGAAGAGAGAGACATCAACAACCAACCAACGATACAAAAATCACTCCCACAGATGATGATCCCGCACAACACGTACGCGATGCAAGTTCAAGATCATTCTCTAACTTCCCACAGACAACACAGATTAGCAAAGTATTTGAATGAATAGATTTCTATGTTGCAGTCAGTGGGCAATAATTTTTAGCATGAAATAGTTATTCTCCTTATTTCTAAAACTAGCTGGAAAATCACCACAAAGACCAAGAGAATCACCAACTTATGCGAATATTACCATCCAAGAACCTTCACTGGAGAAGATAGTAGAACGCTTCAAAGAATTGAGCACTTACAACAAAATAAGTGCCAGTAATAGTAAATGCTAAATTTCTGGACAAAAGAAAGGCACATACACTAATTTCCATGACTAGTTTACCAACAATGAACAAATGAATTGTCACGGCTTCTATTTTCTTTCAGGCTAAACAACCATCAATTAGAAAATCGATTTTACTTTTCCCTTCTTGTAGAGTTTGAAATTGGACTTTAATTCACAGTCAAATACCTGAAACCCCTTTAAACTGGACTTTGTGCAGGCACGATTATTAAGCACACTTAGCACACAGGTGTTATGGGGTCTAGCCTACACCCAACCCTTTACATTTTTTTTTTTTTTTTTTGGTTAATTTAATTTAATTTTATTTTAAATTATTCTTGGTTTTGGGCGTAAGCCCAAAACTAACATTAAAATCAAGGTTCTGGGCATAACCCAGAACCTGAAACATAAAAAAGAAAAAGAATGGATTTCATCACAAATCGAACGAGCGTGCTGCAACATCACAACTAGATGATTAACATATAAGTGGAGATCTTAAAGCTCCATATATCAGTAAGACCTGCTTGCGCAAGAACACTATGAGCTTGTAGAGAAAAGCACGTCATGTAATTTCAACGACAAATTTTTTTCTATTTGAAGCAAGTAATCAAAATTGAGACACGCAACGCAGGATGAAAAACACAAAAACAAAATACGAACCAGAATGAAAGTCAGTTCTTTACTTATGTCACACTGAAACATTGACATGGAACTTATGGCCATGGCATTATTTGACGGAGATCATTCGTCAGTAACATCCACCAGTAAATGCGTCGGAGGAACGAGAACAGAAGCCTCGAACCCTCGGATTACCAAAAAAAAGGATCGCGAAAAGAGGCAAACACAGCAAGATCTAATGAACTCCGCAACCAATCTGACTATTCCAGCCATCGCCGACCAAGCACGCGACATACCCTCGAGACCCTTCACGACGAATCGACGACACGTTCATTTAACCCCAAGAATCAAGAGGACACGATCGGAACTAAGCCTTCTATGGCCGAAATTCGATTTTCTTAAATTTAAGCCCTAAAAACTTACCTTGATGCAACAAAAGGATGCTAAAACATATATATAACAATACCCATGCACCAATTTACAACAAACATCAATCAATTGCAAGTAATTTGCAAATTCTAGAACGTTTTCATGTATAAACTCTAGAATTTCAAATTCAAAATTCTCTCTCAATTCTCAACGAAATTATGCAAATTATATATCGTTGGAAAGATCTCAACATGTAGAACTAAAGCCCTATGGTTATGGGATTAATCAAGCAAAAAATCTACACGAAAAAATAATGCCCATTTTGGCTCAAAGAGGAGGATTTCGAATTTGTCCATAAAATTTTTTTGGGTTCTACAATCATATACAATCGGCTCTGATACCACATGTAGAAAATTATTCTCATAAACAATTAATCTTTTCATAACAAACGGATCCATATATGATTGTAAAACACCAAGATCAATAAATACAATGGAATTAAAGCGTACCTATTTGAGCAATTGCTTTACTTATAGAGAAATAGATCACTCTGATAATCAGGGAATTATCGGAATACCAGATATTCCTCTCTATGACCTATTTCGATATAGCAGCTTTTAATAGGATTAAAGCAACTGATAGGTATAACCTATTCTTTTATAGGCTAGAGGGGACCTAGCAAACCCTAATCAACATCGTGTCAACTGGGCCCTTCCCATTACGGCTTCAGTCAAACACAATTGCCTACACTTTGCTGCTCAACTAGGCCCGTTAACAATAGATGACAATACCCAATTCAATCAGACCACTTTAGGGTAATATCCATTAACCCGATTATTTAAAATAGAAAATCAATTAATTAATGTAAGCCCATATTATAGGAAATTTCCAACATGAAATTCATAGACCCCGGGTATTAGAAGTTTGAAAAAATCGTTAGGGACTTGATATTAATCGTTTTGTGTTTTCTCGTACTTTGCCACAATACGTTTCGGATTAATTTTTTACCTTCGAGTTCATCTTTCAATTACATGCAACACATATGCACACCCATTTCGAGTATCGATATACCAAGAGTATTTAGTTTCATTTTGAACTTATAGTTTGACTTTGGAACCCGTTATTTCTCTAGGATATATATGTATGAGATAATTATAATTTTTATTTTATTTTTCATATCTCTTAAAATCACGTATATATCTTTAATCTATTTTGTATATGCTTAACTAATATTTTACCTTAGATAATTATCTAATAAAACCTATAGATAGGCTCATGCATTGTTCATTGTATGATATTGAAATATAAAAAAATTTCACATTTATATTTGCCGTATTATTTTTATCTGTATGTATGAATGAGTGAATTGAGTGAACCCATCCATCCTCTCTTTTCATGTCTTAACATTTTGAAACCTTTACCTCGTGCAAGCGCCTGTTCAATTAGCATTTCTTTTTCCTTTTTGGCTTGATGGTTAGGTGATGTCAAGACTTGCTTTCGTGCACATCAACTAGTCCCCTTCTCCCGCCCAACAATTCCTTATTAATGGGTCCAAAATGCTTAATACAATTTACCTAGATAGATTATACCTGTCCAAATGCCATCTATATATATTTGTGTATTAGTTATTCATTATAGTAAGGATTAACCTACATCTGAACCTCCATGGCTTTATCTAGATTAACAACATTACTTATTGGTTTAAGTAGCCGCCCATTTTAGTTTAAATATATTCAGGTGAACTTTCGAAAACGACGGTATGGGCATCTCCAACATCCCATTTCCAGGTTGAATTTAATCTTTGTCGGTTCGTGCGTGTGGAGAGTTAGACTGAATGCTAAAAACTAATTAAAAATATCATCCTAGATTTCGATTGTTCGTCCCCCCAAGAGGACATCATTTCCTTTCCCATAATTATGTAAATGTTTTATTAATTAACAAGTCCCTCCGCCAATTACCAGCCTCCTTGATGGTTAGCAGAGCTGGTCGGCTGCCAACAAGGGTGAGGTTCGGGATGCCATCGCTAGCTACAAGCAAAGTCAGCCCTCACTGGCCTTTGGCGGGGGCTGGCGAGCGTTAGGCAAGACTGCCCCTAGCCATCACCAGAGGCCAACGAGGCCCCCCACTAGATCCAGTGAGGGGACTTCTCGTCCAACCCTCATCAAAGGCTGATGAGGGACCTTGGCCAGGCGAGAGTGCCCTTGTCAAATTAAGGGAAGGGCAGCCTCGTCCAATCCTCGCTAAAGGCCGGTGAGGCTGGCCTCGCTTGTGGCCAGTGAATGCGTCCCGGCCCTCACCCTTGCCAACAGCCAATGAACTTTGTTGGCCATAACAAAACTAGTGGAGGGAACTAAGTAAAAAAGAGAAAAAAGTTAAATATAAAAGAAAAAGTAAAAGAAAAAGAAAAGGAAAAAATATTTAAAATTCAAAAAATGCCCATGTTAGTGTTAGCCATGTCATGTAAGATGGTAGGTATCAAAGTCAGTAATTTTCAGCTTAAATTGGCTGAATATACTTAATTAATACCAATATGAAAATGTTTAGGACTAAATTGGTCTAATTGAAATGTTTGTAACTAAATTGATATCAATACAATAGATTTAAGACTTTTTTTAATGCTTTTCTAGTGTAAATTCCCCATGTAAATAATAATCATGGAAAACCTGATTTGTTTCCATTAAAGTAGCGTTTGCCTATCAAGTTTCAATGGCCTCTATGAGCTTAAAATTTTGGACCCTTTTGATTTTCTAACATGTTTCCAGTGTCTGATGCTATTTGAACTTCAATTTAATTGATCCACATCACATCACCAACGTAGTTTAAGTGCATTACACAAAAAAAAAAAAAAAAAAAAAAAAAAAAAAAAAAATTGGTGCAAATTACATTATAAACCTTAACACTCTCGGATGAGAGTGCGAAAACACAATTGGCTGTATCAGCCAGGTTAGATTTACATGCAAGTGGCAACCAAATTATGTTTTAAAACTACGTGCAAGTGGCAATTAAAATTGCACGTGACTAAATTAGGATAATATTATAAAAACTCGTCCACTAGCGAAGCGGCGGCTTATTTTACGCCATTTCAATGGCTCTTTCCTTGTACATTTAGAATAATGCATGTTGGCACGGCCTAACCTAAAAGGACTTAATCGTATAATAATCTGCATAAAAAAAATAAAAACATTGACGCGAGACCCTTAATGTGTTATGTGAAGTCTGAAATTACCAAGGGACCAAATCAATATTCTATATAGAAGCGTGTCTGGGAGTGAGTTCCTCCGATGAAACAAGTTGGAGAGCTAGAGAGTTTGGAAAGAAAATAAGCATCAGCTTATATCTGACTATTGATCGATTTCAATGGTGAGACATCCAGGAATTGACTACGATAATAACTCACTGAAAAAGGGCACTTGCAGTCCAGAAGAAGACCAAAAGCTAATCGCTTACATCAGGAGACATGGCATCCGGAACTGGACTCAGATGGCTAAACCTGCTGGTTAGATTTTATTTATGATCCTTGAGGAAGTCTACGACTGGTTGTTTTGAGTTAAGATTAGATGCTAATGTGACTGACCCGAGTCTTGAATTTTAATTTACTCACAGGCTTAGCAAGAAACGGGAAAAGTCGCCGACTTCGTTGGATGAACGACTTGAGGCCCAACGTCAGGCGTGGGAAAGAAGAGGAGGACCTCATCATCAGGTTACACAGAGTTCTGGGAAATTGGTAATCATACTAACATTCATAGCTGCAAGAGCAGTTTTTCTCTACCCCATAAATTGGCTCTCACATAATTTTGACATGCCCTATGGCTATTTCATTTTGTAATGAAAACTGAGGCACAAAGGTTTATCGATTCCAACAATTTTTTTCATCTCGCCTCCGAGTCGAAGGATCCACGACTGCTACTGATTGTCAAGCTAGAGCTTTCTTGATTAGTTATCAATGAAATAAAGGAAGTCGGTTCATGCTATCACCAGATCTTGCTTGTAACCCATCCAAGAAAAAGGATAAGATATGTGTTCATTTTGTATGATGAGTTCGAGCCGCTAGATAATTGATCTCAAGGGTGGAACATTTTTCGGGTGCCTTTCACTTTTCCCGTTACAGGTGGGCAGCAATAGCATCTAGACTTCATGGAACAACGGACAATGAAATTAAGAACTACTGGAACACTCGCTTGAAGAAACGCTTCCTCAAGAGTCAAACATGATGACACCTGAGATCAAAGTTGATCCCCGTAAGGACCATTTACCCCCACCATGATCTAGCGACATTTGATGTATCCATGCCAAAACGGCAACAGACCATCGACATTCTTATCAAACACTTAATGCACATAACTCTCAGGCTTCCTTTGCAGTTGATGATGACAAAAAACCTTGACCAAAGTGAAGGGCAAAAACGTGTATCCAAGCAGTTTCTTCCTCTGAAAGATCTAGACGTTGTAGAGAGATTTGAGGGTATGTTCATTGAGTCTGGGGCTCCTACCAATTCTATGTCCTATGATGATTTCATTATAGAATCTGTTGAATCCTATGATGATTTCATTATAGATTTATGGGCAAATTGATTATAGTTGAATGCACCGGACATGGATGAAGGGGAGACGGCATTCATGAATGCGACTCTGTTGTAATTTAGGTCCAGTGTTCCGTTGTAGTACTAGTCTTTGGTTACACGTTCGATCATAATTGGATAGTGACATCAATATGAATTTCTTTTACAACCGTTCACGTCAAAACAAAAAAGAAAGACACCATATCCTATTTGATCAGCCACTCATTACCATCGCCATCAGTATTGGAGTTGCCATCATCATCACCATCTTCACCAAACTCACCACCACCGCCATCTTACTCAGACCAAGGATGTTTCGCCTTTTGCTCCCCTTCATCTGCCTCTCTCATATTATAATTTTCTTGAGTTTGGGTCATTGAACGAAACATCACACACATGGAGGGAAAGAGAAGGAGAGGAGGAGGAGGAGGAGGAGAGAGAGAGAGTATACAGTATAGTGAAGAGAGATCTTGAGCTGTTAAGAAGCAATCTGCGAGGCAAGATACTTGATTTGCCTTCTGTTAGATTGTATTACAAGTCTATCATACCTCAACCATGAGGTCATTTCTATCAAATGCCTCAATTCTAACACAAATCCCTGTGATGGTCCAAAAAATTGTTTCGCTCAGCTTTACCCGCAGTAACTCTGAACCTTTAACATCCAATTATTCTTGGCAACGTTAACAAGACCCAACATAATGCAACTTATTATTCCTCCTATAACATAAGTTGGGCACAAAAAAACACCAGGAGATAATTTTCTTGAAGACTGTCACAAAATCCATTCAATCTCTTCTTCCTAATCTGGAAAAGATTTTGCTTAGATGTATCTGAGTGCAAGTCTATCTTGATGATAGTTATAGTTTTTTTTTTTTTTTTGGTAGAATTGATGATAGTTATAGTTGATTATATGCCATCACCATAAAGATGAATGAGCGATATTAGAGCTTAAAAACCCAACCAAGTGGCATTAGAGCTCAAACTATTGCACTTTGCAAAAATATACTGAGACAAAACCAATAGCATATATCTCCGAAACCATCCATTGGCATTAGATCACATGCACTGCCAATTTACTAGATGTTAATGATGTCAATTTATAAATTTAACCGGAATACAATCAGCTGCAAAGAGATGACCTGATATCTTAACACAAAACAAAGGGTTTATCTCCATAGAAATGATCCTCAATAGTTTAAGAACATTTATTACATTTCTCCTCTGTCACTGATAGACATGCTATAATTCACGACTCTACATTTTTAGACGAACTAAACTACATAGCGGGAACAAGCAAGCCTTACAAATCTGATAACTGACCTTACAAAGGAAAACCACAAGGACCATATATTGTGACAAATTTTGAGCACATTATCATCGTCAATTTCCCCACAAATCTATGACAAAATCCTCGTGGAATTCACCAAAATACATTGGCTCAGAGTACATACACTCGAAAGCAGGAGATGCAGTTCCTGAGTTTGAGCGTATACCTTCAAAATCTTCTAATATGCAAAGATCCTTCAGTGCAACCAATTGTTCCCAAATGTCTCCTTCTACTTTGTCAGTTTTGTTGCCCAGTGAGACCAAGCCATTGACTAGGGTTTCGTCAACCCGATCAATTCCACAAGGAGTTCCAAGGTTTTGTGCTTTTGTAGCATCAATAAGGGCAATTGATGAATCTTGGCAAGATAAAGGATCATTGTGATTGGAGTTGACTTTCACATCGCATGCAGTTGGCATTTGCAAATTTTCCATGAGAAAACATTTCTTCAAACGAGTATTCCAGTAGTTCTTTATCTCATTGTCTGTCCTTCCCGGAAGTCTACTCGCTATGCTGGCCCAACTACGATAAGGACATTGCGAATTAGATACCTAATTATTTCCAGAGAGCAATGACAATGTGTTTGTGCTTGTTAGTAGAATAATAGACTCAATCGCTAAGGTACGGTTTTGGATTCTTGATTGTGGGGATTACCCCACTTATGACTCAAGTTACTGTCTCTCTGTATTACCATTCCAATTTTATTCCCCTATCATGCGCGTCATCAATATCAATCAAGAATCATGCTATAAGAGTACATTTACTCACCGGTTACCAAGAACTCGGTGCAAGTTAATAATGATTTCTTCCTCTTCTTGGGTGATGTTTCCGTGCTTGATGTTGGGCCTCAGATAGTTCATCCATCGAAGCCGGCAACTCTTTCCTGTTCTCGCCAAACCTGAGCAAACGCACATCCAATGCTAGGGTTAGTGACCTATGTGGTGAAATTTTCAATGTGAAAATCTTGATCCACCAAGACACGTTTTGATCCTTGTAGGCAATACTCAATCCCTTTCTGCCGGATGATTGGCCTTAAATCGAGAAGACTCAAATCCACATAAAAAGACCGTTTCTTGAAATGATAACAGATAGCAAACAAAGGAGAGATGATAAAGTAACACAAACACACACCGGCGGGTTCGGCCATGTGAGTCCAGTTCCAAATGCCATATCTCTTGATATAAGCCACCAGTTTCTGGTCTTCTTCCGCACTCCAAGCGCCCGTCTTCACTGTCTTCTTGCTGTTGCTCTTGTCAACCCTGGGAAATCTGGCCATTGCTACTACAGATTATGGGTCAGGGAGATTATGCTTTTTCAGCTCTGTCGGCTTTGAATGGTGTTGCCCTCCTGCGGGTGACTTCTGTATTTATACTTGTCCTGCACGCCGCACATGTACTCAAGGGCTTTTTCATGTAAAATCAAATCAGACAGATCCAAGGAGGAAATGGGGTCTGCTTTTCCTGGAAGAAGCATTGAAGTCTAAAACGTTTGGTGGTAGGTCTTTGTGCATCCTTAGCATCAAATTTTAAAGTGTGGACTGACCCCACGCTATTAGGATATTCACATATAAAAAGTCCCTTCCCATGGTAAAAAGCATACTCTAGTCCCAACAAATACGGTAGACAGCTCTTGTTTATGATAGATTGTGGTTGTCTAGATTTTTAGCATGAATATTTTTTTCCAAATCAAAATTTCTTTTCTAGAGTTACTTTCAAACTTAAAGAAAACTCAGATATGTCCATTAAATGGAGCCAACTTATAAATGCTGTAAAATACGAAAATAATAAAAGTTTTAGTAAAAGTCACTCATAGGCCTAAATCATCAGTTCTCTTTTTTTATTTATTACCAATACAATTTTTTTTAGTGAATGGTAATTTTGTAAGTGACAGAGTACAATAGAAATCGTAATTTACGTATGATTAACTCACGTCTCTTTTATTGAAGAATATGCTAAAGGCAAATATTAACGATGACAAGAGTATCAATAACGTAGTAAGTTCATTATTATCTAGTTGTGACAGGAGAATGCTATTAAAAAGTGATCAATCTGTGAACCTACAAAGCGACGTTGAATGAACAATCAGATCCCACTTCGCCCAACCCACACTATAATTATATTAATTATGTACTAAGGTGAATGTCATGAGAGCTCTTTTAACATATAATTTCTCTTGGGCCTGTGTAGTCTTTGATTTCTGGTTTGATGAGAGTGTCCCCCTCCACACATTTAATTGATAGGGTCCTTTAGGACATTATGCACAAATAAATTTTACAGATATAAATGAAAAATCATAGCTAAAGAAGCTATTTCCCTCGAATGTGTGCATCCTAAATTAAGTCACTTCAGGTATTGTCCGTTTTGATATATTCCATAACAAGTCTCATAGCTTTGTCTTTTGGCATACAAGTACACACTTTCGCATGAGGTCACCATCCTAGTAGCAATTTCACTTGAGCACGCTTAACATTAAAGTTCCAACTCTAAACATTGTAAAAAGTGCATCTTGTGTGTTACATATGTCTATTCGGTGTGGAATTCAGCTCATTCTTGCCTCTCTTAGTCATCGTAGAAGCTCGCTCGGAACTACTTGTTGTTCAAACCCTCTCGCATAGCCATCGCTTTCACCCTTGTCAGACCAGGTTGTTACAAATTGACCTAGTGGCAAGGTTGTTCCCATGCTTTCGACTCAATAACTAATGGCTGCGAGTTCAATTGTTGCCTTGGAGAACTCAAATTTAATTAGGGGATAGTGGCAGCGGGTTACTGTGCTACTTCCCCTCCATATAGCTAACTAGTTATGGCCATACCCCTGGGTTGGGTTATCAAAAAAATTAAAATAAAGAAGCTAATTGATAGTGTTGTATTTCATTGTCCATGGTTGCATTGTTCTAAAGAAGGAAAAAATAATTCAATGCATAAATATCCAAACTCAGACAGCTAAATAAAAGAGCGAGTTATTAATTCTGAATTGACAGGTACTTAATGTAAAGTAATTCAGTTTAATTTCTGTCGATTGCGAATCACTTTTGAAAGTTTTACATCATCAAATAAGCAATAATGAATTCTAGATTGACTTGTAATTAATGTGAGGCGACATATGAGAGCAATGGGGGTGGTTGCCAGCAGATCAATCACGGGATGAGAGTCAATGGATGATCAAGTTGTGATTGGTAGCTTTTTGACGGTGGACTTCCATGTCAAAGGCTCAACAATGTGGAAGCGATGAAAATATGTGACTTGGAGGAGGGAGAAGTCTTTCATTCGTGCATAGAATGCATAAAGACAGTATTCGGCGGGATAAATAATAACAGTGTGAAATCAGGAGAAGAAAATGAAATTCTAGAAGCAGATGAAGATAATCATAGTTTTCTCGATGCTCTTGAAACTTGGGGAGAATTGAAACCCACCAAGTCCTCACCGTGTTTGAAATTAGACGAAGGGTTTTGCCTTTTCTTTATATTATTGTGACCCAACTTTCTCGGCTCGTGGAGGTCAATAATGGCCTTAAACAAATGAAGTAGATGGAAAGTTAGCAGCGAAGTCAATAGCAAAATAGTGCAAAGTAATACCTACATATGACAGCTGTGAAACATTGTAGAACAGCTTTAGCTTTTCCTAGGGTGGAACAAGTCAGGGTAGAAATAACCAGGTAAACGCGAAATAACCAGGTAAATGCGACACTTCTGGTTTCTTTATGTTGGAATATCTCCTACATTGGATGCAACAAAATTTCTTTGCCTTGAATTCAATGCGTTCGGAGTCTCTGAATGTTAGCCCTAGGCTGTTAAAGAGTGTGCCGGGTTATGTCCGGGGTTATGTGCTGGGTTCTGAGGAGAGACGCATTGGCGTTGAGTCTTGTATGGTAATTGGACCATGGCAATCGTATAGATATTACAGAAAATGTCTTATGGCGCTTATAATCCGTTGTTGAGGAGACAGATGATTTTAGTGAGTTGGCGATTGACCGGCACCAAATTTAATGGAGTGCACCAGAAAAGCATTTATTTTTACGATCATGTTACTATTCTAGGTCATTTTTATAGAATTTAGTTTTGTGAGTTCTTGCTTGTGATTGAAGATTTTTTTTTTTAACGTTATTTCAGTTTAAAGACTATAGTGCTTATTGATTTGTGGATTATGGTGATTAATCAACATGCAGGGAAAAAAATTTCTAGGCCTATTTATCATAATAACAATTACGTTCGTTCTAATTTTGTGATGTTCGACTTACCACCACACCCATCTAGTAAATACATGCATGTAATACAAACCTTAAGCACAAAAACGAAGTTCTCTAAATAAATGAACTTGTAGCATTTTTGTAAACGAAGTTGTTCTAAACATTTTTCTCAGCTTCATGGGTTCCCTAAGATATGAACCAGGATAAGAGAGCTCACAAAGGCTAATTTACTTATTTACTTGATCAAGAGCACGTCAGTCAGATAAGCAAAACCCCGATGCATTCACTCATTTATGCTTAATGAGAGCTAAAGAGGGCAAAAACACCAAAACAAAACAAAAGATAGAAAGTTCATCTGATAATGAAAGGTCCAAATTGTGCAATATTGACTCTTACTGGCCTTCAAACTGGCAACATAAACAAGCATGCTTCCCCTTTGGAGGGAACCGGAAAGTCCTAGCTATTGACGCAGAGTCTCCCAATAAACGTGGTCAATATGCCATGGCACGCAGAACACAACAAATGACTATATTTTTGCCTTTTGAAAACGCGTTCAATTCCCCCAGATACTCAAGATTCGGAGCAGTAACAAACGACCGCGATCCGCGGTCCCACGTACTAATTCTTGGAAATTCAGAACCTTTAAAAGAACAGATCACAAGGAGACCACTACAGCTAATGAAGAGGTGTTGTTTCTTGCATATTTACCACTTTCATACTTCCCCCAATAACTCAGAATCTGGAGCTTTAATTTTTTCTTTTCTTTTTTGGCTTTATAGTACGTTAAATCTAGAAGGTCCACCACAGTATTGACTCATGGACAGGGAGAGAACCTTAGTACTAATAGTCTCAAAACTGTACACGATTTGATGGTTAAGTGAGTTTTGAAATTCTTTTTCTTTTTGTAATTTCTTTTATGCAATTGCTCTTATGATACCAAAAAAAAAAAAAGAATAATAATAATAAGAATAGAATATAAAAGAAACATAAAGGAAGAATATCTTTTAAGGTCTAATGGAAGGTTCAAAAATATTTTTTAAAGGTGGGAAATTACAGCAACAAATTTTTTTTTTTGTCTATACTGAGAAAAAAAAAAATGCTAATCTGAGAACTAAGTGTGCAAAGGTGAAGTGCATAGGTATATGTTTGCCAAAGGGGAGGGTAAATTGGGTTTAAATCAAATATCTCGGTGGAGCAAAACTGTTATTATTTAGTTAATACGGTCGCTGCCGGAGGAAGATGGATACCTGTGGTGTGTCCTAATTCAAGTTAGTCTAATCAGGTGCAATGGAGGGCGACTTTTCCGAACACTTTTTCTGTCAATAGCGCGTGGAGTAGTATTAGAACTTATGCAAGAAACGTTTTTGGGCACAAGTTAATATGGATTACACCTAACACACCCAAACATAGCTTCATATGCTGCTTGCCATTTGAATAAGCTCCTAACTTAAAGATAGATTGAACAGATGGCAAATATGGTAGCAATTAATTATAGCAAATCCCTTTAGGACACAAAGATAATTAAAAGGTTATGTGTTATCTTATTTAATATACAAAACTCCATGATTAAAGAACGTGAAGATGTATTTTATTTTTAGATTTTACAATTGGAAATTCAGGTAAATCATTCTAAATCAGTTACTTAAATATGTAAATTCGGAAGCATGAGCATACAAGCAACGCGTCTTGAACCTATGCATACATCACAGTTAAGGATGAAGAACCGGCGTGCAAAGATGTTTCGGAGGGGTTGAACGTGGAGTCATTTTCAAACATGAGTCAAACGCCTTATCGTATGGTCAATTGAAATTCAATTATGAAACGTGCTTTTTTCATGATGACGTTGGCACAGGGCAAGAAATCCAAATTTGCGGACGTCGTCCATGTGTTCAGAAACAATTCATATATTAAAGGCGACCATCTCTGCCTTGCGTAAGGTAAATTTGAAAGCGAGCTCAACCTGTTTGCCCCATCACGAACAAAATATAAGAAAACCTTTAGTCCACGCCCTATTCCAAGGGAGTACATGGTCAAAAGAGGAAGCAATTCTTCTTTATGTTTTGGAAAAAAAACAAAAGTACAAGCATGAATTGCTATTTAATTGATAAATTATGATCCTGTGACATTATGAAATAAAGTTACACCTCAGTATTTATTTTCTTGAGAGGTTAACACTTTATTACTTGTGTTATTAGCTGCTCAAACCTGTTAAAGTATTCCATATCATTTGTTTGTAGTGACAATTGTAGTCCGCAATTGCTTTGTTGACAACTGAAGCAGAGTGTATAGCATCAACCGAGGCAATCAAGGAATTTATTTGGCTGACAGATTTGCTCAATGGTTGGGGATTATTGTAGTAGAAGATCGTTTTTTACGGCAACAATGAGAGTGCAATACATTTGGTCAAAAATCAATTGTATCACTAGCAAACAACATACATTGATATCAAGTACAATTTTATACCTGAGATTGTGTCAGAAAGATTTGCATTCATTGAGAAAGTGCAACATGGTAGTCAATTTGGCAGACATGCCAACGATCCTATCACGTTTATCAAGTTACAATACTATTCGGACCTGGTTAGTGTTTGAAATGGATGAGGAGCCTCGATGGGCTCGGGAGAGACAATGATTGATTAATGATCGATGAGCATGAAGTTGGACTTCTCTATCAAAGTAGAGATTTGTTGATTATGGCTTGAATTTAATTTTGATTGCTTTGAAAACTAACCCAAAATTGAATCACAAGGAACATGGGCCACATCAGTAAAGTCCAAAACTGGACTCTTGCCATTGAAAACGTGGGTAATGGAAAAAAGGGTAATTAATTTCTCACAAGACTTCTTTCTTTTTTGAAGATGAAGACCATGTTGACGCAGGAAAAGGGCTCATATTTGTTTTCATGGGTGCGTACACAAACACCAAATATATATGTTAAGTTCGGTCTCTAGTGCTATATTGAGTGTGCTTAATATGTGTTAAAACTATAATAAAAGGATTAAGAGAGTGAGAGCGTGAGAAAACCCCTTTCTTTGTGACTAATTCTTGTGGGTTTAGATTTAATTTAGGATTTGTCTAACAGTTAAGAGTGGGTGTAACTTAGTGATTTTAGTCTCATCTCTACAGATTATAGTGGAACCATCTTATCGATCTCTCCCTTAGTAGTTTGCAAACCTCTGAACCATGCAACTCTTTATATTTAAGTTTTACTTCTGCAATTTATATCTTACTCAAATCATTCAATTTGTTCATGCTTCCATGTTATTTGTGATCAATGACATATGAAAATTAAAGACTCGATGTGATTCCTGCATACAGAGTACAATACAAGTTTTCATGCGCATGCATTTCTTAACTTGTGATTGACTTTGACCACTTGAAATTCATACAATGAATCTATTGTATCATATTTTGTAGATAATTTGCGATATATAGTAATGGACTAAGTTTATTTGGAATTCTCGAGTTCCGTCTTTTTCATTTCCAACCTTGTCTATCATGATAAGTGAGTTCAAAGTTGGCTTTCAAAGACTAGATATTTAAAGCAAAATCACTCGTGTTGATTTGGCATTTTTTGTTTAGAGTATTTGACTTTCATTCAATTCTGCGATTGCACCAATCTATATACAATTCTTCAACCCATCCATGTGAATTATGGATCAACCAGCTGGAGAACTTCGTCTCATATTGTCAATTCGTAATTCAATGTTCGTAGTCAGTCTCGTGCAGAGAATTATGTTGAGAATTCAATGACCTTGTAATTTTAGTGAACTAGAAAGAAGCCGCAAGGTAAGAGTTACTAGTGGGAAAAGACACAGGACGTTCCGAAAATGTGTCAACTTAGTAGTTTTTGCCACCTAAGTACAAATAACGACAAGTGACAGTGCTGCATGAACTCGTCAAACAAAATATTGTAATTAGGCTGCTAATGGTTTTTTCCCCTTCATTACTCTTCAAGGTGTATTGGTGGGGTTTGGCCTTTTTATCAAGAGTTGCGTCTTTCATTCGGCCTTTTAACCAACAAAAAAATTCAAGATAAAAAAAAATTATTGTAACATTAGTCACCTAGACAATAATATCGGCCCAAGAAAATTTCTTTTGGTAACGATAGACCCAACAATTATATACGTAGGGTATTAAATACTAAAAAATTCCTTGTTTGTTTTGCCAAATGAGTTTCTCTGCAAATATTCATTTCACCTTTTCCCTCACTTCGTTGGGCCCCCCTAAGATAACTCACATCTCTCTCTCTCTCTCTGTCTCTCTCTCATGCTCTAAATAACGCTCTGTTTGGAAAGACAAAGCACGGAGGGAGAAGGGAAATTGGTAGAGAATGTGAAAAACCGCCGTCTGAAAAGAATTTGAGAAAATTTAGGGGAGGAAAATATGAAGAACAGATTTTCACCGGGCCCACCATTTTTTTTTTTTAATCTTCAGCTGCTTGTGAAGAAACGGTAGAGAGTGGGCACATTAACAAGCGGAATTTACTACACTATCCTTGTCTCTTATCAAAATCACAACAAAATAATTCCCTTACGTATAGTTAAACGCGAGGGGGCACCATTTCTTTGAAACTTGGAGTATTTTGAACTGAACTGAGAAAAAACTTTCTGAGAATAATAACTCATTCGAAATTTCATTTATTAAATGACTATTTTAGGCATGAATTGGTGACAGTCGACAATAATAAATTTACAAAGATGAGGTCGAAAAAGTAATTTCAGAAATAGTTTTTCACAATTTCCACACCCCCTATCCTACCTTTCCATATAGCAGAGAGAATGTTGTGTTTCTTCACCACCTCTAGAGGACTCTTCCAAACATGGAAGTGACGCTCGCACGTCCCGCCTTCCTGCTTCGTGTTGAGTCTCTCCTCTTTCACTTCATCACGCGCTCACACAGACAGATTAACCTGATAGAGAGAGAGATGCACAGCAGTTGGTTCTCTGTGTTTTGTTCTTCATTTGTATTGGCAATGCCGCTGCGCTCGGGCTTCATTTTCTTGATGGGTTTTCTTTTTGGGTGTTTTCGTGAGGAAAGCTTTTGCCCTTTTGAAGCAGAAATTTGGTCAGCCTTTTAAAGTTCCTCGTGTTTGGTTCATGTCATTTGGGGAGGTGTTAGGAAAAGAAAGGGACGAGGTAAACAGTTGATGGGTCTAAAACAATGCCCTGAACCAAGGGCTTGCAGCTGAACTGTTTGATCAAATGTCTCAATCACGTAACGTTCCGGTTGTTACAACTCTTGTAGTATGCTAGACAGCGAATGCGAGGTTGCTAGATTTATTCCACGATCAAGGATAAAGAGGGGCCTTCCTATGTGGTTAGTCACTTATGCAATGCTTGTTCATTTTTCTTAATGGATAAAAATTGAAATTGATGTTGTTTTAGTTTTGTTAGATGCATATCTTTTGGTGTTGGAGATAGGGCTTCCAAGGAGGGTAAAGAGGCTCTGCATCAGGTCGATCCTTCTGCAAGCTTGACTTACCAATTAGCCAAGACCTCTGGAGCCGTTGCTAGTGCAGGTTCGACATATGCTGAAGAGGTACTTAAAGAGAAGTAGTTGAGCAAGTTGGGTAATTTCTGGCAATGACAACAAAAATTATATAATAGAGTTGAAGCCATCAGTGGATAGTCTTGAGAAGGAGAGGGATATCTACTTTGAAAAATTTGGAGATATTGAGATCTTGCGCTACTATCTTGAGATAGAATGCCTACCCACAATGTTTCTATCAAGCATTTGTTCCAGGCATTCTTGCCCTTTGTTTCAGGCATACTTGTTTTGTCCATCTCTGGTGCTGCCTAAATGTTGATAACTTATTAACTTCTTCTTTGGCAGATTGTGGAGCAATAAAGATGATATTTCCTGCAGGAGATGACAATGCATTGGTTGTAGCAAAAGCTCAAGCCGTGGTGTCGCTACACCAGAAAGAAGCAGAGTTACTAAGTCCCATAGCCAAGGTTCCCAAAGAAAGAACAAGCTTAAATACTCAGAAAAGGAAAAGCATCATAAACCCGTAAGTTGATGCTGCTGCTACTACTTTGTCTTCTCTGAGGCAAAGGATTTAGACACTTCCAATGTGTGTTCTAGTGGTTTATCTCTCATGAATTACTGATTTTCCATTTTTGGATGCTTGAAGACAGCTTCTGGTGTACTCTCCATAAATAGATATTTAGACAACTCTACCCGTGGAAAAGCCTAGGTAATTTAAAAGGGTTTTAACCATAGTCAACATGGCATTTCGTAGCCTATATACAGTCGGAGTTTTTGTTACTCCTTTGAGCTCAGTTAACTAATTTGATCATGTGAGTACTAAGAGACATATACAATGACTTTACATCCTTCACAAGGTTCATGGCAGTTTCTGTTATGTATTACCACATTGATGGTGGCATGTTTGGACATATTTCATAGGAAAGACTGGCATGTTGATGCCATGTTTCATGTATATGGTCTAGGTGGTTTGGTTTGTGACAAGTTAATACCTTCATAATTTAGGGGCGTTTGATAATGTTTGTCTGTTCTGGTTGGTGCATTTATATGAGTCCATTGATGAGTGGATATATTATTTGGAATGGATTATTTTAATTTGCCGGTCAAGAGTTCTGAAATTTGGTTTGTCCGATGTCAATCTTCTTCTTGCACAAATTATTGGTGAGTGTCAATTAAACTTGTGATTGACTAAAAATACCCTTTTTATCTATTGACTCACTACGTTGTCATCTTTATGATTTTGAGTTCTTTACCATGCACATTTCTTTAATGACGACATCCATTGGCATATGAAAAATAGTTAAAATTTTCAAAAGATCTCAATATGGAAAAATTGACAGTTTAGTGTCTATAGCCATTCCAATGATCATCGATTCCATAGTACCATATGCACTTTCCTGTGCAAAATCCAACCGAAAATACAAAAAAAGAGAAACTCGAGAGCAACAAAAAACTCCATAAAAAAAACTCATGATCAACCACTGTTGATCTATGAGGACTACGCCAATTGCTATCACTTCCTAACTTCATCGAGACACCAATAGTGGTCCCGAAATAACAAGAAAAAATGAATTTACCTAGACATCGAAATTTTAAAAAAAGTATAAGAAAAGTGAAGCTAACTAGTTATGTACCATAGTGAACTTAGAGAAATATCATGAATTTTCTCTTCACGAAACAGGAGGAAGATCACAGCCATCCTTTCCATTGCCTCATTGGTGCTTCAACTTTCCTGAGGCAAAACCAAAGGCTGCCATCCACCCTGAAGGACCAAAGCTGAATGACGACATCCTTCATGAGTTCATTCCGCGTGTAAGGATGCGCAACTGCATTCCACCTCTCCGTCAGCATATAAGAAAAATTTTTGCTCGTGTAATTCCACTTCTTGAGTCGCAACCCATGAGAAACTTCAAGACACGGCTCAATGAGGGAAACCTTAATGCCCTCCTTCCTATTTAGGATTCGGATCTCTTCTTCGCTCAAGAAACCTTGCCTCATCTGCTTGTTGGGTATAGAGAGCCTACTTTGGCCGCGGCTCATGTCTGTGGCAGTAGGTGTCTTCTCCACCACGAGTGTCACATCTTGACCATGCATTTCCCGTATTTTGTCCATGTACTTTGTTGGCAATTCGCTTGGTCCGATTAGAGTAGCGAGATCCAACTTGGGAGCTTTCTTGGGTTTCTTGGAAACTCTACCCAATTCTTGGGTTTCGGAGGAATCGAATGTGCGTGGACGCTTCTTGCAGTACTCAGCGACAACTCTTGAAGGCTCTTGCTTGTTGTTTTGGACAACGACAAATGGACCAGAACTTGACTTCTGGGGGTGGATTGTCAGCCTTCGCGCTCGCGGTGATCTCTTCTTCTTAACGGTCCATCCAACCCCGATTGACCCAAAAGTATTGGTGGTCATGACAGCGACCTTCTTCTCATCATCACGATCCAAGAAGGGAGCCGCGAGACTTAGCTTTCCCTCGGAGACCAATGAAGCTGCATCCGCCAAGAGATGAAGAGATGAGAAATCGAACTTCGTCTTTCTCTCCCCCTTTGAAAGACGGTTTGCAGACCGAAAATAGACCGTCGCCGCTGGACAACTTTGATACCCCATTATCGCCAAGTGATGGAGAGATGAGAAGACGAAAAGATAATGATCGTGGGTTTTCACAGAGAGAGAGAGAGAGAGAGAACGATGAAGAAGGGGTGAGAGGGAGGGGAAGAAGAAAGCTGGTGCGATTGCAAAATAGGAAATATTAGGAATTACTTGAAGAAGATGAGAATTCTGAGTGGATCATCATTCATCAGTGAGATAGGGGAGTTTCAAATTAGGAAATATTAGGGCATGTAGCGAGTGCGTGGCCATTGTGACCGTTGTGACCGTTGAGTGCTTACTCGGACAAGTGATTCTGAAAAATAATTTGTTGTCAATCTCCGAATTAACCACGAATTGTTGTCTGCCTCCGAATTTTTCCCAAAAAAAATTGTACTTTGATTTTAATTGCACGTGTATAACAATTCCCCGGATTTTATTACACGTGTACCTGAAAACAGAGAATGATTTCAGGAGGAGCCGAGAGCTAATGAAAGATTGTCACTGATTTCTCTCATTCAAAGGCGTTCGTCGTCGGTCTCAATCGCCAGAAATCTACCGTGGCCGACGATTTCCGCCGCTCCCACTGCCCGTGCCGAAACTCCTCTTTTCTGCCCTGTTTTCTGGTAGGAAGTTTGAAGTACTCCGTTCCATTCGGAGCTCCTTGGCCGGTGCCCATCTTCATTGCTGACACGTCTAGGACCCCATTCTCCGATCTGCTCAGCGGATGAGGCTAGAAATCCAAATCACCATGGTAATTTCCATTCGCTCTGTTTCTATCGCTTACGAAGGAAACAGAGGCCTTGAGCTCTATTCGATGATTAAGAGAAAGATTCTCGTCGTTCTGTATACCCGGTCCTAACATATGCTCTCTCGCGTGTTGTTTCTTTTTCTGTCTTTGATTTTTATATGCTTGAGTGTGTTCGCGTGGCGGTCAGCGAGTGTAGGTGAGTCCTGTGGTGGTCGGAGGTCTATGACGATGGAGTAAAGCATGTTTGTGCTGCGCTGTTCTCAGGGCATATTTCAGGAAGTTAAATTCATGATTTTCAGGATAAAATGAATTTTCAATCATTTAACTTTAGATGAAAAACGTAATGAGATAAAAAAAAAAAGAAAAAGAAATAAATGGATAGTCAAACACAACCGGGCGTAATTTATATGTTATTCATTTTCGAATTAAATTGGGTTGTAATAAAAAATCTATATACATGCCACTAAAATCATCACAAGAAAATGAACCACAAAAAGATTACATGTACAAAGTTATTGCTACAAAATCTTCCCTTTAGGAGAGATCGCGGAAGTCCTCCTAAATTACACAATGAATTTCGGATGTCTAGGGTGTGAAAAACCGAAGTTTTAAGAGTGTTGTTTTGAAGTAGTAAATTGTTCTCGAGTAAATAATCTGATCCAGAATGTTGTAGTGGCTTGCATGCGATGTTTGAATCGGATTTTGACTTCGACTTCTTCATGAAAGTTGTAGATACATCTTAAAGTATAACATACTAAAATTTGAGGCAAAATGGATGAGTTTTGAGGGGTGAAACCCTTAGTGACTGTTAGATCTGAAAGCTATTTTGTTGACCTCTTGAAAAGTGATTTTGTATGTTGCATGTAACTTTTTTCCTTTGACTGAGAATTTCACTCAGAATCTTCTCTTTATGGTTAAATAACGGCAAGGCGGATCCCAATTTCACTCTATTGTAAATATTCTCAGGCTCAAATATTCTTTCTAGGATGGAACATCCTTCTTCAAAATGGATGATTGAACCATCATTCCTGGAGTCCTAAATGCACAAGCATATATATGATGGGAAAATATGTTGACCACCAATAAGTATTCCGTGTCAATTAGCATGACAAATGTTGGATGCCAAGATGGCAAGATGCCAAGTTTAAGTCCGACAAACTACTTGAAATTTTAAAACAACAATTGATTAATTAAGTATAAGAGTGGATGCACAAAGTAAAGAAAGCAAGCGTAGAGTTAACTATACAGAGAATGAGGATTCAAGTAGGGTGGCACTGGTACCTCAAAACGCACATTGCATTCTTGTCCTTCTCCCCCCACTTTGGCTCAAGGGGTAAAGACTTCAAATGCACCAAAAATAAACCTTGTTCTGGTGAAAACATCCTAAGTCCCCCCGCCAAAAGATTTTTCACCCATCATATATTTGTTGACACTGTTAAAATCAGTGTTAAAGAGTGTCAGTGGCATTAGTGCCATCAGAAAAGTCCACATTCTTCCCTGAAGAAAAATCTTTGTTCCTCATTAACTCATCATGGTAAGAATTCCGAGAAGAAAGTATTTTGTTTTGCCCGTTTGCGTCCTTGATCTCCTTCAAAGAGCCCAGCAGATAGCATACCTCCAACTAAGTCGAGGCCTTCACAAAAATCATTGTCGAGAACTTCAACAATACCCACAATCAACTCATTCTCAGCCCAGAAATGAAGTTCCTTCAGCTTCTTAGGTTTTGTTGTGAGCTCTCTTGTATCAAATTCTTATTGGTACCTTGTACCTCACTAGAATCATCAGAAAGCAGTTGTTGCTCTTTATTTCCATTGTGTACCAAACCTGGAAAATCTACAGAAGACAAAGAACTACCAAAAAAGGCTTCTTATCAGAGTGATTGTTCCCCGGAAGATTCTGACAGGGGTTTTGCGAGAAATTGCTATTGATATTGGTGGGAAAGGATTGTGTTCAATTTCAGATTCAAGAGCATATCCTTGTCGATGCTATAGATCAAAGGCAGCCCAACCAGTACAATTGCCCCTCCTATGGGAAAGTCTTCTTCTGCTGAGAGTTGTTAGATAAATTCATCCTAATTAGCGCATTACCATATAGAGCATTCTATAAGTATGATTCGGCCAGCTGGATACTGTATGCTTCTGCTTTGATATGCCTTTATGCCATTAACCCACAAGATCACATCACACAAGTGTCCTAGAACTAATGAAAATAACAAAGTGGCACAGGTTATAAGTCGAGATAAACTAGGTTTCACCATTCAAAGAACACGGAAACAACAAAACAATGCACATATAAAGTTTGAGAAATCAGCTAGAAGAAGCAAGGCGTTAAGTTTCTATATCTTTGAAAACTAATATTCTCAATAGCTACCAACTACAGATGAAAGAAACTGCTCAACACTATCTAACGGCAATCACCATAATCCTCTCTTAATTGACTACTTCCCTTAACCATACAATTACTTTTCTAATACTTCCTTAGTCATACCCTTTTTCTTAACGACGCCGACCTTAGTAAGAGTAAATTTTTACTACAGACAAAAAAAACGAGAGAAACTCTCTATTGTCACCGCCTGTAGTCTTGAAAACATATTTTTATAAGTGAAAATGAGAATTCTCTTTCAAAACAAATATTATAAGAACATGCTAATTCATCAAAATTTCTTTAGTCTCGCTTTCCCCTCAATGTGTAGGGGCAAAAATTGCCTCCAGGATACCACAGAGCAAATTTCTGTTGATTAAAACATTAGAGAAACACATCATGGAAAAATTTAAGGACTACTGAAAAGGATATGCTTATCAAGTGGATTAATAGACATTTGACCATTTTCAGGCAGAATTTACAAGCTTTGGTCTTCCAGTCTTCTGATCCAACTCCACTTGAAGCCCAAGCTCTGCAATCTCCAGTGTATTAACAGTTCCCTGGAGCTCCAATTCAGCAACTGCTCGTTGGTTTTCGGTATTTCCCTCGAACAAGTTTCTGACCGTCCAAGTACCCCATTCTCCCAAGAACGATAGTTTAATTAAGTCCCTATATATTTGAATAAACATATACTTTATTTTCTCCAAAGTTGACGCCAAGTTTGAAATTTGAAAAAGTTTGCTCTTCCTTTCTGTTGTGACAAGGGACTTTTCCAGACAGAGAATCGGTGACACATAAATTACTTCAGATGATGAGATTATACGCTACCAACAATCCCAGCGAATCAGCGATGAGTGCATTACGTTAAAATGTAGGTTGCTATTGTGTGTTGTGGGCCGAGAATCATTTGTCAAGGGACCATAACAGTTGGTAGTGAATTAACGAGATGTAGGTCTCAAGAGTTTCTACAAAAATGCAATTTAGGAAACTTGTAGGGCCTTGAAGTTTCTCTATTCTCGTTATTCTCTCCCACTTTAGACCTAATGGCAAATACAAACAAACCTAGGTGTGAAGAGACATTTTATGAACCTGGTTATTCTGGTCTTATTCTCGTCCGTTTTTTAAGAAAAACGTAAGGTTGTCATGTGATGCAGCTTTGTATCTTCATACTACTTGTGCTTTGTCGTGGGGGATATCTAGGGTTTGTGTTTAGGGCATATGTTACTGACTTTCCTTTTTTGAGCATGCAATTCAGAAGGGGATTCGATCAAAAAAAAAAAAAAAATCTTAGAAGGGGATTGTTGAAGTACTATTTCCATCTGGAGTAAACGATTGGTTGAACTACACCGTTCATGTCTTTGTATGTATGTTCTTTTTGTTATTTTGATATAGATGGAGAAGGATTAAGATTTTGGTAATAGAAGTTAAGTGGGCGGCTGATTTGGACCAAAGGAGAACATTCAATGAACGCGCATTAATGTTACGTTGGACAAGTACGACAATAGTAGAATAATTGATTGAATTAGATTTCTCTGCCTCTCTAGATGAAAATGTGAACATAGATAGCTTAGTCTTCCGTCCCATTTCCCATTTGATTTTGGTCATTGAAATGCAACATTATATCATGTCGAGACCTAATCACAAGTATAATGGCCCGCGTAGTGTTATCTATGAGAGCTCGGTTGATGTACTTCCATTGGACTGTGGATGATCTTTTGAAGAATGGTTTCCTTAGTTGCAACTGCGTCCTGAGTTTTGATTTTGTAGTAATTTCACGAACAAGTATTTAGAACATCATCAACAAATAACTTAGACCTACTTTTATCATTGAATGAGTACATCTCTCCGGAAAATAATTTCTCGAGTGACTGTACAAGCATTATCTTTGCTTTTGTCGATGCTGATTGTTTGTTCGGTTTTGGATAATTATCTTTGCTTTTGTCTTTAAAAACGCAAAGAAGAGGAGACACTGTCAATTTACCCATTTTCAAGAGCACAAGCAGTGCGCCCTCCCTCAATAAGGCAAGACAGTTCTTCCTACTATCACGATCATAGGGACAAATGCTGCTCAGGAAAGCTCAAGATATTATTTGTTATTTTTATTTTGTGACTTTTCCTCGAAAACTAGGAAATTTTTTAAAAAAATAGAAATGCTGTTTAATTTTGAAAAAATAATATACTGTAAACGATTATAATACCAATATTTGTACGTTGGAATAGGGTTTGGAAAGTTTCACGCCTAAAAAAGAAGAAATCAAATGTCAGTGTCACAAATTTGCAAGTAAAAAAGAAAATGAACGTCCGAATTGACTTGTGCACGGAGTCATGTCTTCATCTTTTATTTCTCTTAATTACGCATGAACTATGAACATAGTATGTTATAACCTTGCACGAGCTCAGTACCCGACGTTGTTAGGTATTTCGTTCAGTGAAATACTAAAAACTGGATATGCATATTTCTCGTTATACTCAATTTTTATCGTGTTTTACAGTTAGTTACTATAAACATGTCCCAGTAATCAGCTCTCGTGCAGGTCTATCCATAATTTTCCAGTTAAAAAACCATGCAACTTGTCGAGGCATACCACTTCAGACAGTTGATGTACTTCGATATCCACATATTCATAAACAATGGTTTTCCCTCTTTTGGCACGAGCATTGATGTTATGGTGCATTTAAGTACGCAAAAACCAAGATAACAAGTTGCTATTCTTTATATTTTTATCTACAGTTAGGATTTTATTTATCACAGATATCTTATCAATCTTGGGAACTTTTACAGTGATCAACGTGGTTAAAGTAAGTCTTTGCACTCTGGGAGCATTTTCAGGTTTAGGTCAGCTCTATTTCAGGCACGTTTGATTAAATTATTCTCTGGTCAAAATCAATGGCGGGGTTTTGCAAAATTAATTGGCGTATAGTCTCTCTCACCAATAGTCACGAGTAAATCTATCACCTTACTATATATAGAGAACCCATTTTTCCTGTCTTTCCCTTAAATATATGTATAATTGTGTAGATCATCATCATACAATAAGAAAATATATTCAAATTTGCATATTTATTAAAAAAAATGTATAATCTCCAATAACCTTAATCGTCCACATGTTCAACCCCTAAAAAAATCAGGTGATTTAATGTATAGCTAACAAAAATCAAATACAGAGGATAAGAATAAAAGGTTAAGATAATAGCCACTAGCGCTAAGCTTGTAAATATTCTACAGGAAAATTTATGAGTGAATCTATGCTACTGGCCAAACTGATAGGTTTCCAGTTACTATTTTGCCTAGAATAAATATATAAAAAAATTAATAAAGAAATACAGAAACGATACGAGCTAGTCTTAAAAGAGTTCATTTTTATTTCTAAGTTTATAAAACCTTTAAGAAATGTTCAAGTTGACAAATAAATTTTTCAATCATTGATATATATGTTAACCTATGTTCTTTCCATCCACGTCATCCGTCCTAAACACAGAGATAAGAACTCCCTCAGACTGAAACTAGCTTATATATATTAAGATGAACCCGCATCGGGGGGCGACAAATCTGTCCCCATAAGTCCATTAGAGGCGGCACCTTTTTGTCGTTCATCATTGTCTTTTTTTTTTGGTCCGATGCCTGGTGGCACCGTCGGAACGTTGTCGCAAGTCACTATTTAAATGTAAACCTCAGGGGAGACTGGCCCAGGAACCCGCTGCCGGGACCCCCCGCCACTATTTAGACGTAAATCTCAAGGGAGACTAGCCAAGCAACCCATTGCCAAGGCCCTCCACTTAAATCACGGAACTACTCTGGGAGTTGTGACAAATGAGAGTCGAACCCCTAACCTCGGGGTCAGGAGGCCAGTCCTCAACCAGCGTAGCCATGCATGGGTGGGTTGTTCATCATTGTCTTCTAGTGCTAGAGATTAGAGAGAACTAGGGAAACTTTTTGTGGTGCCCATCACAACCATACTTGGGACAGCTAGGTGATATCCCCAAAGATTTCACTCAGTCGTTCGCCATTTTCCTGAATTAAAAACGTTCCGTGAAAAAGGATTTATCGTAGATTCATTTTCCTACTCGATAGATTTGCACGGTTTGTTATCTCAACCGAGGTCTTTGTGATTGAATGTTTTTACCTCACTCTTCATAGTATGAAATGCATTTAGGTTTTTGACCATTCTCTGTTGTTATCACAATCTTTGGTCATCTAAGGTCACACTAAGCCTTACTCTCTTTGGCCTCTGCATAATATATACTCAATCGTCGAAGATGAACAAAATTTTGGTGATATTAGAGACTAGTGAGCAATCGACTAATTACAGCTATGGTGCCTCTTCCTTCCATGCCAGCAGACAAACTAGACCATGAAAATCTTACGGAATGGTCTGTCAAGCACACTTTCATCACATTATCACTTTGTCTTGACCCATCATTGTTATAGTTTCACTTTGTCTTTCTTTTTGCTTTACTATGAAGCGTCTTAGATGTCGTTGACACATGAACATTTGGGCTGTCTACGATGCTGGTTTACTTTCAGAAACATTCCGTTTATAGTGAAAAAGTCAATCCAATTGGATGTTGACGAAATATAATTCTCATTGAAAGAAAAGATCCTTATTATGCTCTGAGGCGAATCCAACGAACTACAACTCGTATTCAGAAATCAACATTTAATTAAAGCCTATGGATTATCTAACATTTATATATTGTGAAAGTTTTGAGTGCCCCAGATTTATCTAAACATGCCCAAATGATAACGAAGTATACACATGCTAATATGGAAACATATTCTATTTGTCCCACTATAGCAAGTTGACAAGATTTATGGGGAGATGTGCGCACGTTATCTATTTCTTTCCCGCCAAAAAAGCAGAGCACCTTAGCTTATGATGAAACAGCGATAAAATAGTTGTTGGAGAGATGTTATTGTCACCATTTGAATATGTAGGATCCCCAGCTAAGAAATAATATGACAAATTCACCCATAATGAGAACTACATCTCGAATATAAGATATTTGAATAAACTATTTAAATATTCTTTTTTATCCGTTTCTATCATTGACTATTTAAAATATTATAATGTAAATGGTAGCGTTTGAAGCGCTTACAACTATAATTTCACATGTTTGTTTAGATTATTTTGTCTCTTTGGATAATCAAATATCTAAAATTTATATTTAAAATTGATTTACTTAACTTAAATTAAAACCCATAATCCAGCATATGTTTTTTTCTTTTGCAATTCTTGTACATTGAAGGTGGTATCTCAAGCCAACTTTCATGTATCTCACTAGATCTCCATCCGGTCATGATAAGAAAGGTGTGTTATTCAGGTTGAGATTAAAGATGGCATGTGTTAGAATTATAAAATATCGAGCTACATCTTTATTTAGCAGTTTAAGCTTTTAAAATAAATAACAGTAGCCACACCAAATTTTACATAATATCAAATCAAGAAATTCTAAATTCAATTCATTTAAAGCCCTTCTTTCCATATTATGTATATTCATGCTTAAATCTCAAGCAAAAGTCTAAGGTTTGATGAAGGTTTGATGAGGAGTATTATAACAACCGATGTTAAACCACAAAATCATTTACTGTTTAAATTTTTAGAACTGTCGACAATGGTCTTGCATGATCACAACACTCAATCTGTCCTTTAATGTGTCTAACAAAAGTTTTGTATAGCAATTCAGTATTTTCTATATCTATATATTATGTAAATAATGGTTGCTTACTTGCTAGAATTTGCCCCCAAGATGATTTAACTTGCTTCTGATTTCTTATAGTACGACGGCTCGTCTCAACAACAAATTCTCCACCTTACCTTGGTTGCCCGTTTAAGTCCAACTCCATTATTCACTAATATCTTCGACATAATCTAGTTTACAGTTTACTTGGGATTCGGATGATAATGAAGATTGCTAGGGATAGTTGGATGAAGGAGTGTAATGTCCGAACTGGTTAGACCATGTTCGGTCCAAGTTCATTTAAATCAATTATATGCGAGAGTAAATTTGAAAATGTCACGATAAATGAAAAATTATTACATTTGGGAAGTGATAAATTCCTTCTTTTATCAAATACACAGACTTAACTTCGACGATACCAAGCTTTGAAATGCACGATTGATATAAAGATAGGCTTGGGCATGTGACTCCACAAGTTCAATCCCCTCCGTCCACGAGGTGCTACCAATTCCTTGTGGGCTACTTGTCCCGGCGAAGCTCCCGACTTATTTGGCTCATAATCTGGCACGGAGTTCATAGACCCTGGGTATTAGAAGTTTGAAAAAATTGTTAGGGACTTGATATTAATCGTTTTGCGTTTTCTTGTTCTTTGCCACAATATGTTTCAGATTAATTTTTTACCTTCGAGTTCATCTTTCAATTACATGCAACCCATATGCACACCCATTTCGAGTATCGATATACCGAGAGTATTTAGTTCCATTTTGAACTTATAATTTGACTTTGGGAACCTGTTATTTCTCTAGGATATATATATATATGAGATAATTAGAATATTTTTTTTATTCTTCTTATCTATTAAAATCACATATATATTTTTAATCTATTTTGTATATCCTTAACTAATATTTTACCTTAGATAATTATCTAATAAAACCTATAAATAGGCTCATGCATTGTTCATTGTATAATAATGAAATATAAAAAAATTTCACATTTATATTTGCCGTATTATTTTTATCTGTATGTATGAATGAGTGAGTTGAGTGAACCCATCCATCCTCTCTTTTCATGTCTTAAAATTTTGAAATTTTTACCTCGTGCAAGCGCCTGTCAATTAGCATTTCTTTTTCCTTTTTGGCTTGATGGTTAGGTGATGTCAAGACTACCTTTTGCGCACATCAACTAGTCCCCTTCTTCTGACCAAAAAAAAAAAAAAAAACTAGTCCCCTTCTCCTGCCCAACATTTCCTTATTAATGGGTCCAAAATGCTTAATACAATTTACCTAGATAGATTATACCCGTCTAGATGCCATATATATCTTTGTGTATTAGTTATTCATTTTAGTAAGGATTAAACTACATCTGAACCTCCGTGGCTTTATCTAGACTAACAACATTACTTATTGGTTTAAGTAGCCACCCTTTTTAGTTTAAATATATTCAGGTTAACTTTCGAAAACTACGGTATGGGCATCTCCAACATCCCATTTCCGGGTTGAATTTAATCTTTGTCTTTTCGTGCGTGTGGAGAGTTAGACTGAATAGTAATTTATCATCTTAGATTTCGATTGTTCGTCCCCCAAGAGGACATCATTTCCTTTCCCAAAATTTTGTAAATATTTTATTGATCAACAACTCCCTCCGCCAATCACCAACCTCCTTGATGGTCGGCAGAGCTGATCAGCTGCCAACAAGGATGAGGGTCGGAATGCCCTCGCCAGCTACAAGCAATGTCAGCCCTCACCGGCCTTTAGCAGGGGCTGGCGAGCGTTAGGTAAGGCTGCCCCTAGCCATCACTAGAGGCCAACGAGGCCCCCACTAGATCTAGCGAGGGGACTCTCGTCCAACCCTCATCAGAGGCTGATGAGGGACCTTGGCCAGGCGAGGGTGCCCTTGTCGAATTGAGGGAGAGGCGGCCTCGTCCAATCCTCGCTAAAGGCCGGTGAAGCTTGCCTTGCTTGTGGCCAGCGAATGCGTCCCGACCCTCACCCTTGCCAATAGCCAATGAACTTTGTTGGCCATAACAAGGGCTAGCAACTAGCGGAGGGAACTAAGTAAAAAAGAACAAAAAAAGTAAATATAAAAGAAAAGGTAAAAGAAAAAGAAAAAGAAAAAATATTTAAAATTTAAAAAATGTTCATGTTAGTGTTAACCGTGTCATGTAAGATGGTAGGCATCCAAATAAGTAATTTTCGGCTTAAATTGGTTGAATATACTCAATTGGTACCAATATGAAAATATTTAGGATTAAATTGTCCTAATTGAAATGGTTGTAACTAAATTTGTACTAATACAATAGATTTAAGACTTTTTTTTAATGCTTTTCTAGTGTAAATTCCCCATGTAAATATAATAATGGAAAACCTGACTTGTTTCCATTAAAGTAGCGCTTGCTTGTCAAGTTTCAATGGCCTCTATGAGCTTAAACTTTTGTACTCTTTCGATTTTCTAACATGTTTCCAGCGTCTAATACTATTTGAACTTCAATTTAATTGATCCACATCGCATCACCAACATAGTTTTTTTTTTTTTTTTTTTTTTTGTAAATAAATTTTTTTAAAAAGTAGTTTAAGTGCATTACACAAAAAAAAAAAAAAAAAAAAAAAAAAAAAAAAAATGGTGCAAATTACATTATATACTTTTCTCTCGGATGAGAGTGGGAAAAACTCGTCCAATAGCGAAGCGGCGGCTTAGTTTACGCCATTTCAATGGCTCTTTCCTTGAACATTTAGAATAATGCATGTTGCACGGCCTAACCTAAAAGGACTTAATCGTATAATAATCTGCATAAAAAATAAAAAAATTACACAAGACCCTTAATATGTGTTATATGAAGTCTGAAATTACCAAGGGACCAAATCAATATTCTATGTAGAAGCGTGTCTGGGAGTGAGTTCCTCCGATGAAACAAGTTGGAGAGCTAGAGAGTTTGGAAAGAAAAGAAGCATCAGCTTATATCTGACCATTGATCGATTTCAATGGTGAGACGTCCAGGAATTGACTACGATAATAACTCACTGAAAAAAGGGCACTTGGAGTCCAGAAGAAGACCAAAAGCTAATCGCTTACATCAGGAGATATGGCATCTGGAACTGGACTCAGATGGCTAAACCTGCTGTTTAGATTTTATTTATAATCCCTGAGGAAGTCTACGACTGGTTGTTTTGAGTTAAGATTAGATGCTAATGTGACTGACCCGAGTCTTGAATTTTAATTACTCACAGGTTTAGCAAGAACCGGGAAAAGTTGCCGACTTCGTTGGATGAACCACTAGAGGCCCAACGTCAAGCGTGGGAACATCACGAAAGAAGAGGAGGAAATCATCATCAGGTTACACCGAGTTCTGGGTAATCGGTAATCATACTAACACTCATAGCTGCAAGAGCAGTTTCTCTACCCGATAGATTGGCTCTCACATAATTTTGGCAAACCCTATGGCTATTTCATTTTGGAATGAAAACTGATGCACAAGGGTTTATCGATTCATACAATTTTTTTCATCTCACCTCCGAGTCAAAGACTCCACGACTGCTACTGCTTTTCAGGCTAGAGCTTTCTCAATTAGTTATCGATGAAATTCCATTGGACCCAGAAATGATACATTGGAAGACCCTTAGACGGAAGTCAGTTCATGCTATCATCAGATCTTGTCTAGTAATCCATCCAAACAAGAGGATAAGATATGTGATCGTTTTGTATGATGAGTTTAAGCCGTCAGATAATTGATCTCAAGGACAGAACATTTTTCAGGTGCCTTTCATTTTTCCCGTTAGAGGTGGGCAGCCATAGCATCTAGACTTCATCGAAGAATTAAGAACTATTGGAACGCCCGCTTGAAAAAACGCTTCTGCAAGAGTCAAACATGATGGCACCTGAGATCAATGTTGATTCGCGTGAGGACTATTTACTGCACTATGATCTAGCCATTATTCAAAGTATCGATGCCAAAATGGCAACAAACCATGGGCATTCTTATCAAACACTTAATGCAGAAGACTCTCAGGCTTTCTTTGCAGTTGATGATGACAAAAAAAAACTTAACCAAAGTGAAGGGCAAGAACGCGTATCCAACCAGTTTCTACCTCTGAAAGATCTAAACGTTGTAGAGAGATTTGAGGGTATGTTCACTGAGTCTGGGGCTCCTATCCATTCATTTGGGTGCATTCAGCCTGAGCTTGTATTCTCTGTTGAATCTTATGATGATTTCATTGTAGATTTATGGGCAAATTGATTATAGTTGAATGAACCCAACATGGATGGAGGGGTGACAAGCATTCATGAATGCAACTTTGTTGTAATTAAGGTCAAGTATTCCGTTGTAGTCGCTAGTCTTTGATTACACATTCGATCATTATTAGTGTTGGAAAATGTGATCCATTTTCTCTAAAATTATCAAGAAACTACTAGCTTAATGGAGAATAAAGTTGAAGACTCGTGTGTTGGAGAAATTTATGGTACTATGTAGGCAGCAAGACTACGTGGGTAGCAAGAAGTCAAGTTATAGAAGTAAACTAAAGTCAACAAAAGGAGCTGCAGGGAATAGAGAAATGGAGAATAAGGAAGAAGGAAGGAGAAGCTTGGAAGAAAGAAGAAAAGAAAAGCAAAGTCCAACTTGGACTTTGACTAGCTGCAACAAGCAGGAGACAAAGAAGCAAGCCCAAATTTTATATTATTTTCTGTACACCCTTATCCATCCACTACAAATTATACCATACACACATCACTAATCAAAAACTACTATCAATACCAAAACCATGCTTCCGCACGCACACATCAATTAGAAAGTGACTTCTATATGTATTTCTTTTACAACCATTCACGTCAATACAAAACAAAAACACCACACTCAAATTGATCCGCCACTCATTACCGTCGCCATCAGTATTGGAGTTGGCATCACCATCTTCACCAAACTCACTACCACCGCCATCTTACTCAGACCAAACATGTTTTCTCCTTTCGCACCCCTTCATCTGCCTCTTTTCTCGAGTATTTCATTCGATGAAACATCACACCCGTTGGGGGGGGGAGGTTTGGGGGAGAGGGGGAGGGATAGAGAGAGAGAGAGTATACAATATAGTGAAGCGAGATCTTGAGCTATTAAGAAGAAATCTGCGAGGCAAGATAGTTGATTTGCCCTCTGTTAAGATTGTATTACTAGTCTATCAGACATCAACCATCAGGTTATTTCTATTAAGATTGTATTACTAGTCTATCAGACATCGACCATCAGGTTATTTCTAACAAATGCCCCAATTATAACACAAATGCTTCTGATGGTCCAAAAAAATGTTTTGCACAGCTTTGCATGCAGTAACTCTGAACCTCAAACATCCAATTATTCTTGGCAACGTTAACAAGAGCCCAGCATAATGCAACCTATTATTCCCGGTACAACATAAGTTGGGGCCAAAAAATACTGCAGGAGATATTTTTCTTGAGGATGTCGCAAAATCCATTCAATCTCTTCTTCCTAATCTGGAAAAGATTTTGCTTAGACTGTATGAGTGCAAGTCTATTTTGATGATAATTATAGTTGATTATATGCCATCACCATGAAGGAATGAGCAATATTAGAGCTTAAACACCCAATCAAGTGGCATTAGAGCTCTAACTGTCGTTCTTTGAAAAAAAGTATACTGAGACAAAACCAATTTCAATAAATCTACGAACCCATCCATTGGCATTAGATTACATGCAGTGCCGATTTTGTAAATGGAGCATGAAATACCCCTAGATGTTAATGATATCAATTTATAAATTTAACCAGAGTACAATCAGCTGCAAAGAGATTAGTTGATATCTTAACACAAGACAAAAAATTTATCACCATAGAAATGATCCTTAATAGTGCAAGAACATTTATTACATTTCTCCTCTGTCACTGATATGCTATAATTCACAAAACTTCACTTTTAGACGAACTTGACTCCATAGCAGGAACATGCTAGCCTTACAAACTGATAACTGACCTTACAAAGGAAAACCACGAGGATCATATATTGCGACAAAATTTTGAGCACATCAGCATCATCAATTTCCCCATAAATCTTTGACAAAGTCCTCGTAGGATTCACCAAAATACATTGCCTCAGAGTATATACACTCGGAAGCAGGAGATGTAGTTCCTGAGTTTGAGCATGTACCTTCAAAATCTTCTAATATGCAAAGATCCCTCAGTGAAATCAATTGTTCCCAATCTACTTCGTCAATTTTGTTGCCCAGTGAGGTCAAGCCATTGACTAGGGTTTCGTCAACCGGATCAATTCCACAAGGAGGTCCAAGGTTTTCTGCTTTTGTAGCATCAGTAAGGGCAATTGATGAATCTTGGCAAGATAAAGGATCATTGTGATTGGAGTTGACTTTCACATCGCATGCAGTTGGCATTTGCAAATTTTCCATGAGAAAACGTTTCTTCAAACGAGTATTCCAATAGTTCTTTATCTCATTGTCCGTCCTTCCCGGAAGTCTCCTCGCTATGCTGGCCCAACTACAACAAGGAACTTGCGAATTAGATATCTAATTATTTCCAGAGAGCAATTACAATGTTTTCATGCTTGTTAGTAGAATCATAGACTCAATAGTTAATGTACAGTTTTAGATTCTTGATTGTGGGGATTTCCCCACTTATGACTCAAGTTATTGTCCTTCTCTGTATTACCATTCCAATTTTATTCCCCCATCATGCGTGTCATCAATATCGATCAAGAATCATGCTATACGAGTACATTTACTCACCGGTTACCATGAACTAGGTGCAAGTTAATAATGATTTCTTCCTCTTCTTGGGTGATGTTTCCGTGCTTGATGTTGGGCCTCAGATAGTTCATCCATCGAAGCCGGCAACTCTTTCCTGTTCTTGCCAAACCTGAGCAAACGCCCATCCGATACTAGGGTTAGTGATCTATGTGGTGAAATTTTCAATGTAAAACTCTTGATCCACCAAGATACGTTTTAATCCTTGTAGACAGTACTCAATCCTTTCTGCCGAATGATTGGCCTTAAATCGAGAAGACTCAAATCCACATAAAAACCCCGTTTCTTGAAATGATAACAGACAGGAAACAAAAGAGAGATAATAACGTAACACAAACACACACCGGCGGGTTCGGCCATGTGAGTCCAGTTCCAAATGCCATATCTCTTGATATAAGCCACCAGTTTCTGGTCTTCTTCCACACTCCAAGCACCCTTCTTCACTGTCTTCTTGCCGTTGCTCTTGTCAATCCTGGGAAACCTGGCCATTGATACTAGAGACTATGGGTCAGGGAGCTAATGCTTTTTCAGCTCTCTTGGCTTCGAATGAAGTTGCCCTCCTGCGGGTGACTTCTGTACTTATACTTGTCCTGCACGTCGCACATGTATTGAAGGGCTTTTTCTTGGAAAATCAGATCAGATAGTTCCAAGGAGGAAATGGGGTCTGCTCTTCTGGAAGCGGCATACAAGTCTAAAACGTTTGGTGGTGGGTCTTTGTGCATCCTTAGCATCAAATTTTAAAGCGTGGACTGACCCCACGCTATTAGGATATTCAGATATAGAAAGTCTCTTCCCATGGTAAAAAGCATACTGTAGTCCCAACAAATACGGTAGGCAGCTCTTATTTATGATAGATTGTCGTCTAAATTTTTAGCATTATTTTTTTTTCCAATTCAATTTTTTTTCTATAGTTACTTTTAAACTTAAATAAAACTCAGATATGTCCATTAAATGGAGCCAAATTATAAATTCTGTAAAATATGAAAGTAATAATAGTTTTAGTAAAAGTCACTCTAAGGCCTAACTCATCAGTTCTTTTTTTATTACCAACACCAATTTTTTATTAGTGAACGGTTATTTTTTAAGTGACATAGTACAATAGAAATCGTAATCTACTTGCGTTTAACTCACGTCTTCATAAGAATATGCTAAAGGGGAACATTAACGATGATAGGAGTATCAATAACGCAACGAGTTAATTACTGTCTAGTTGGGATAGTGTAATGCTATTAAAAAGTGACCAATCTGTGAAACTACAAAGCAACATTGAATGAAAGAACAGATCCCAGTTCGCCTAGCCCAAACTATAATTATATTAATTCTATATTAATTCTCTTGGGCCTGTGTCATCTTTGATTTCTGGTTTGATGAGAGTGTCCCCCTCCACACATTTAATCAATGGGGTTCTTTAGGAAATTATGCACACATAATTTTATAAATATAAATGTAAAAAATCATAGCTAAAGAAGCTATTTCCCTTGAATGTGTGCATTGTGAACTATGTTACTTGAAAAATTGTCTGCTTTGGTTCATCCCATACCAAATCTTATAGCTTTGTCTTTTGGCATACAAGTACACACTTTCCCACAAGATCGCCATCCAAGTAGCACTTTCACTTGGGCATGCTTAAAATTGAAATTCCAAACCTAAACATTGTCAAAAGTTCATTTTCAAAGTTACTTATATTTCAAAGTGGCATTCGGTCCTCCCTATCTCCACTTGCCATCCTAGAAGCTTGCTCAGAACTAGTTGTTATTCGAAACCTCTCTGTTAGTCATCACTTCTTGCCCTCATCAAACTAGGTTGTTACAAATTGACTCGGTGGCAAGGTTGATCCCATGCTTTCAACTCGATAACTGATGGATTTGAGTGATAAAACCTTATGTCTCAATTTATCTTTCTTGCTTTTACTCTCTATTTCCTTGTTAGTGTGTGCCTAATCCTAACACTATATTAGTTCCCCTCTGTATGGCTAATTAGTTATGGTCATCCTTTTGGGTTGGGTTATCAAAAATAGAAAAATAAAAAAATAAAAGAAGCTAATTGATAGTGTTGTATTTCATTTTCCATGGTTGCATTATTATGAAGAAGGGAAAAAAATTCTATGCAAAAATATCCAAACTCATACAACTGCACATAAAAAAACCAGTTATTAATTCTAGTTTGAAATGTACTTAATGTGAGGTGATTCAGTTTAATTTCTGTCGATTGCGAATCACTTTTGACTGTAAGCGATAGTGAATTCCTGATTGACATGTAATTAATTTGAGGTAATTCAATTCAAGCCTTTTAAGTGTATTTTTGGCGGTATTGAAGACATAAGGGTGCAATGGTGGTTTGCATCAGATCAACGTTCACACAACTTTTCTGTTGTTACAAGCAGATCAATCGTGGGATGAGAGTCAATGGATGATCAAGTTGCGATTAGTAGTTTTTTTGGTGATAGAGTTCCATGTCAAAGGCTTAACAATGTGGAAGCGATGAAAATATGTGACTTGGAGGAGGCAGAAGTCTTTCATTCGTGCGTAGAATGCATAAAGACAGTAATTGGAGGGATGGATAATAACAGTGTGAAATCAGGAGAAGAAAATGAAATTCTAGAAGCAGATGAAGATAACCATAGCTTTCTCGATGCTCTTGAAACATGGGGAGAAAGGCAACCCACCAATTCCTCACCGCGTTTGAAATTAGACAATGGGTTTTGCCTTTTCTCTATATTATTGTGACCCAACTTTCTCGGTTCGTGGTGGCCAATAATGGTCATAAACAAATGAAGTAAATGGGAAGTTAGCAGCGAAGTCAAAAGCACAATAGTGCAAAGTAATACCTACACAAGACAGCCGTGAAACATTGTAGAATAGCTTTAGCTTTTCCTTGGGTGGAACAAATCAGGATAGAAATAACCAGGTAAATGCGACACTTCTGGTTTCTTTATGTTGGAATATCTCCTACATTGGATGCAACAAAATTTCATTGCCTTGAATTCAATGCGTTCGGAGTCTCTGTATGATAGCCCTAGTCTGTTAAAGAGTGTGCTGTGTTCTGAGGAAAGACTAGTTGGCATTGACTCTTGTATGGTAAGTGGACCATGGCAATCGTATAGATATTACAGAGAAATTTTTATGGCACTTATAATCCGTTGTTGAGGAGATAGATGATTTTAGTGATTTGGCCATTAACCGCCGTCAAATTTAATGGAGTGCACAAGAAAAGCATTTATCTTTGCGATCATGTTACCAGTCTAGGGTTATTTTTAGAGAATTTAGTTTCGTGAGTTCTTGCTTGTGAAAGAAGATTATGCCTCATGTTTTTTCAGTTTAAAGACTATAGTGCTTATTGATTTGTGGTTTATGGTGATTAACCAACATGCAGGGCAAATACTTTCTAGGCCAATTTATCATAATAACAATTAAGGTTTTGTTGTATTCTTCTGATGTATGACTTACCACTGCTCCCTTCTAGTAAAATACATGCATGTAATACAAACGTTAAGCACAAAAATGAAGTTCCCTAAATAAATGAACTTGCAGCATGTTACTAGAAAAGTCCATTCTGTTAATATATTGGAAATTATCAACTTTTCACTGCATTTTGCAAGCTTGCTAACGAGGACGGAAGTTGTTCTAAACATTTTTCTCAGCTTCATTGATTCCCAAAGAAATCAACCGGGATAAGAGAGCTCGAAAAGGCTACTTTACTGATTTACTGATGGAAAGCACGTGTCAGATAAACAAAACCCAGATGCATCCACTCATTTATGTTTAATGAGAGCTAAAGAGGGCAAAAACACCGAAACAAAACAAAAGAAAGAAAGTTCATCTAATGATGAAAGGTCCAAATTGTGCAATATTGACTCTTACTGGCCTTCAACACGTTCACACTATTGCCAACATAAACAATCGTGCTTCCTCTTTGGCGGGAACCCAAAAGTCCATGTTATTCCCACACAACTTCCCAATAGATGTGGTCAATATGCCAAGGCACACAGAATACAACCGATGATTATATTTTTGTCTTTTGCTTTTGAAAACGTGTGTTCAATTCCCGCAGATACTCAAGATTCGGACCAGTAACAAAGGACACGATTCGCGTTCCCACGTACTAATCCTCGGAAACTTAGAAATTTTGAAAGAACAGTTCACAAGGAGACCACTACAGTTAATGAAGAGGTGTTGTTTCTTGCATATTTATACCTTTCATACTTCCCCAATAACTCAGAATCTGGAGCTTTAATTTTATTTTATTTTCCTTTTTTGGGTTTCTAGTACGTCAAATCTAGAAGGTCGACCAGAGTATTGACTCATGGAGAGGGAGAGTACCTCAAGTACTAATACTCTCCAAACTGTTCATATTTTGATGGTTAAGCGAGTTTTGAAATTCTTTTCCCATTTGTAATTTCTTTTATGTAAGTGCTCTTTTATGATGCAAACTAAAAAAATACTGAAGAATAGAATGTAAAAGAAACATAAAAGAAGAATATCTTTTAAGATATAATGGAAGGTCCACAAGAAAAAATTTGAAGGTGGGAGATTACAACAAAAAGAAAAGTTAGTCTATTTGGAGAAATTTTAAAAATGCTAATCTGAGAACTAAGTGTGCAAAGGAGAAGTGGATAGATGTGTGTTTGCCAAAGGGGAGGGTGAATGGGTTTAAATTAGATACATCAAGGGAGTAAAACAGTAATTATAAAGCTAATACGGTTGCTGCTTGTGGAAGCTGGATACTTGTGGTATCTCCCAATGCAAGTTAGTCTACTCAGGTGCAATGGAGGGCGACTTCTTCAAAGAATTTTTCTGTCAATAGGGCATGGAGCAGCTTTAGAACTCATGCAAGAAAGGTTCCTGGGCACAAGCTAATATAAATTACACCTAGCACACCAAAGCATAGCTTCATATGCCGGCTCGCTATCTTGAATAAGCTCCTAACTTAGAGATAGATTGAACAGATGGTAAATATGATAGCAATTAATAATAGCGAATTCCCTTTAGGACACAGATAATTAAAAGGTCATGTGTTATCTTATTCCATATACAAAACTCCGTCATTAAAGAGCGTGAAGATGTATCTTATTTTTGTCGCGACCTCTCTTTTTTTTTCGGCGCCCGCATTCGGGTACGAGCGCCTAAGGAGGCTAATGGCTCGGCTAAAACTAATTATGCCCGGACTCTCCCAAGTCCATCAATTCACGACTTTAATAGTCTGAGTTTTTAACTTGTAAATCAAATTTTAAAATGGAGTCGCCACTAATCGATTTGGGGTGGGTTGATTAGAAACCCAAGTGAAGTATCGGGAGCAATACCCACTCCTGCGCAACCAGAGAAATTAGGATCGGGGACTTGATTACACTAGTTAATCACTAATGCCCTTTCGGTACCTAATCTTGTTTAAACCCTGAGGTTTTTTGGATATTCGAGGATTTTCCATGCATTTTTGGGAGGAAAAACATTTTTTTTTGAGTCATTTTCTAATTTTTTGGACACAAAAGGGATTTTTTTTTGGGTTTTTTTTAGTATATATTTTTTTAAAAAAATACATGTCCTTTTGGTTTTTCTGAATTTTTTTGGCTTTTTTGGGAAAATATGGACTTTTTTGATTTTTTTGATATTTTGGAAAATAAAATATTTTTTTATTTTTTAAATTTTATTTATTAAAATATTATTTTTATATTAAAATAATATAAAAAACGAACCGGGTCGGCTCCGGGTTGGGACCGACCCGGTTCGTGACTCGCAAGACTGGACGGGCCGCGTTGCGGGGGCCCGACTCGGGTTTTTTTGCCCCCTTTTTTTTTAACTCAGCCCACTCACCGGAATTGGGCCTACTTCACAAAAGGATGCAGCACAACAATAAACCGGCCCACGCGCACAACCCAGCCCAAGCGGAACCCTACCCGGAAACAGGGGAACCGGGTCACAACAGACCCGCGAATTGACCCGGTTCCCGACCTCCTTTCTCCTTCACTTGCTCGCGGCGCTGGTGAGGGGGAGAAGCGTCACCGGCGACGACAGCAGCGATAGCAGCCACAACAGCGGCGACGGCGACGACACGACCGAAGGCGGCAACAAAATGGTTCCGGCGAGGATGAATGAGGACGGGTCTGTACCGGTGTGGTCAGTTGCGGCACGGCGTCGGGGCGGGGGACATCTGGGAATGGCAGTAGCGGTGTCGAGGGAAAAGCAGCAGCGAGGTGTCGAACCAGAGGACTTCACGGCGGCAGCACGGCGGGATCTAGGGTAGCAGCGGCGTCGGGGCACGGCTTGACCGAGATTCGCTCGCTGGCGTGGTGACGCAGCGGGAGTCCGGCACAGCAACCGCGAGCCTTCCCCCTTCCAGATCCGACGTCCAGACGGTGTCCCCTTCTCTCGGAGTTCCAGATCTGACCTCCTTCTCCGCTGTCTCTCTCTCTCTCGACCGATCTCTCCCCCTCCGGCCAAATCCGAGCCTCCACCGGCCGGATCTGGCTTCCTTGGACTCGTTCGCCGGCGGCCTCCCCCGAAGTCTCTCAGTGGGAGGTCGGCCAAGCTCGCGACCCAATCCTCCGCCCTCTTGGCTTGCTCTTCGATTTCCCCCTTGAAGTCTCTCAAAGGGAAGATCTCGGAGTTCGCCGTGCTTTGATCGACGGAGGTGCTCCTCTATTTATAGGCGAGGAGGAGGCCGGTCGATGGAGGTTCGGCCGCCGGCCCTCGCACGCCGACCGGCCTTGGGTGCAGCTGAACCGGCGTCAAATCTTCCCCCTCCCACGGAGTCATGCTCGCCTTCAATGCGCGTCCTCTCAGCCACCAGCCTACGCTCCTCTCTCTGTTGTAGGTTGTGCTCGAGCGCGTCTTCGTCGCCGCGCGTGACCTGCAGGGGCGGAAGAACGAGGAAGGAGGAAGAAGATGGGAGGAAGAAGAAGAGAGGGGTGGCCGGGCCAAAACTAAAAAAACAAGGCTTGGGCCTTAGGCCGCGTGGAAAAGAAAAGAGGGGAGGGGGGGGCTTTTGCTTTCTTTTGTTTTTTTCTTGTTTTTTTTTTTTTAATCTTTTTATCATCTATTTATCCGGAAAGACAAAATTAAAAACTTAATTAATAAAACTAATTAAAATTGATGTGTCAACAGCTGCCCCTCTTTGAAGGTGAGCTTGCAGAGGTTGCATTCAAAGACAGACTGATGCCTCAATTTTATCCATGCATGCGCAGCATATTATACTTTATTTGGGACCTATTATTCTATGCGGAAAAAAAAAGAGCAATATAACTTTACATATACTGAGACAGATAAGAAGATACCTGTAGTTACCTACCGGGAGTGAGTGAGATAAGGTGTGAACCCCGAGTTTTGGCAAGTATCAAGGCATCATCTTACCTGTTTGCATGAGGAGATTGCTTTTCCAGGACCCGAACCATTCTTCGGTCGCCTGTTAAAGCAATAAGTGATTTGTCTAGGACCCGAACCTTTCTTCGGTCGCCTTGACGGGGAATTGCTTTTCCAGGACCCGAACCTTTCTTCGGTCGCCTGTTAGAGCAATAAGTTGGTTTGTCTAAGACCCGAACCTTTCTTCGGTCGCCTTGACGGGGAATTGCCTTCCCAGGACCCGAACCTTTCTTCGGTCTCCTTGACGGGAGATACGCCGACCTTTCTCAGGGCATCTGTTTGTTGGGAGATAGTACTTGGATGATCACAAGTACAAACTCTTGGAGGATACCCGGATGATCACAAGCATCGAAGGGGTACACAGGACGATCACGGTACAAACTCTTTGGAGATACTTGGATGATCACAAGTATCGAAGGGTACCCGGACGATCACAGGTACAAACTCTTTGGGGATACTTGGATGATCACAAGTATCGAAGGGGTACCTGGACGATCATAGGTACAAACTCTTTGGGGATACTTGGATGATCACAAGTATCGAAGGGGTACCTGGACGATCACAGGTACAAACTCTTTGGGGATACGTGGATGATCACAAGTATCGAAGGGGTGCCTAGACGATCACAGGTACAAACTCTTTGGGGATACTTGGATGATCACAAGTATCGAAGGGGTACCTGGACGATCACAGGTACAAACTCTTTGGGGATACGTGGATGATCACAAGTATCGAAGGGGTGCCTGGACGATCACAGGTACAAACTCTTTGGGGATACGTGGATGATCACAAGTATCGAAGGGGTACTTGGACGATCACAGGTACAAACTCTTTGGAGATACCTGGATAATCACAAGTATCGAAGAGGTACCTGGACGATCACAAGTACAAACTCTTTGGAAATACTTGGATGATCACAAGTATCGAAGGGGTACCTGGACAATCACAGGTACAAACTCTTTAGGGATACTTGGATGATCACAAGTATCGAAGGGGTACCAGGACGATCACGGTACAAACTCTTTGGGGATACTTGGATGATCACAAGTATCGAAGGGGTACCTGGACGATCACAGGTACAAACCTGAAGGATATTTGGGCCTTTACAGGCGTCAAAAGGGGCATTTGATTGATCATAAGCATAAGCTCTTAGAGGATACCTGGATGTTCGCAGGCATTAAAGAAATACCTGATTGCTTGTAGGTGTTGAAAGAGTACTTGAATGATCTCAAGTACAAACTCTTGAAGGATACCTAGCATTCGCAGGTATCGAAGGGGTACTTGATAATTGAAAATACTGAGAACATACCTTGTATATTTGTGAAGGTGTCCCACCTCCTGGCAATTGGGAAATATCGAGGGCATACCTGGGATATTCGTGAAGGTCTCTCACCTCCTGGTAGTGGGAATATTGAGGATGGATCTCGCATACTTGTGAATGTCTCTCACCTCCTAGTAGTTGGAATATCGAGGACGTGCCTCATATATTCGTGAAGGTTTCTCACCTCCTGGTAATTGGGAATATCGAGGACGTACCTGAGATACTCGTGAAGGTCTCTCACCTCCTGGTAATTGGGAATATCGAGGATGTGCATCGCATATTCATGAAGGTCTCTCACCTCCTGGTAATGGGGAATATCGAGGACGTACCTGGGATATTCGTGAAGGTCTCTCACTTCCTGGTAATTGGGAATATCGAGGACGTACCTGAGATACTCGTGAAGGTCTCTCACCTCCTGGTAATTGGGAATATCGAGGACGTACCTGAGATACTCGTGAATGTCTCTCACCTCCTGGTAATTGGGAATATCGAGGACGTACCTGAGATACTCGTGAATGTCTCTCACCTCCTGGTAATTGGGAATATCGAGGACGTACCTGAGATACTCGTGAAGGTCTCTCACCTCCTGGTAATTGGGAATATTGAGGACGTGCCTCGCATATTCATGAAGGTTTCTCACCTCCTGGTAATGGGAATATCGAGGGCGTACCTGAGATACTCGTGAAGGTCTCTCACCTCCTGGTAATTGGGAATATTGAGGACGTGCCTCGCATATTCATGAAGGTTTCTCACCTCCTGGTAATGGGGATATTGAGGGCATGCCCCGCATATTCGTGAAGGTCTCTCACCTCCTGGTAATGGGGATATCGAGGGCATGCCCCGCATATTCGTGAAGGTCTCTCACCTCTTGGTAGTTGGAATATCGAGGACGTGCCTCGCATATTCATGAAGGTCTCTCACCTCCTGGTAATTGGGAATATCGAGGACGTACCTTGGATATTCATGAAGGTCTCTCACCTCCTGGTAATTGGGAATATTGAGGACGTGCCTCGCATATTCATGAAGGTCTCTCACCTCCTGGTAGTTGGGAATATCGAGGACGTCCTTTGGATATTCATGAAGGTCTCTCACCTCCTGGTAATTGGGAATATCGAGGACGTACCTGGGATATTCGTGAAGGTCTCTCACCTCCTGGTAATTGAGAATATCGAGGGCATGCCTGAGATACTCGTGAAGGTCTCTCACCTCCTGGTAGTTGGGAATATCGAGGACGTCCTTTGGATATTCATGAAGGTCTCTCACCTCCTGGTAATTGGGAATATCGAGGACGTACCTGGGATATTCGTGAAGGTCTCTCACCTCCTGGTAATTGAGAATATCGAGGGCGTGCCTGAGATACTCGTGAAGGTCTCTCACCTCCTGGTAGTTGGGAATATTGAGGACGTGCCTCGCATATTCATGAAGGTCTCTCACCTCCTAGTAAAGGAGAATATCGAGGACGTACCTTGGATATTCATGAAGGTCTCCCACCTCCTGGTAACATTAACTTGAATGTAGCACGAGACTTACCTGGATGGCCATAGGCACTCAAAAGGGCTAGAACACCTGGGTAGGCGTAGGCACATAAAGCAGCGGAATGCTTGAACAGCTGCTATAATTTGGGGACAACTCGGGCAAGTTGAGTGTCAGGAAAAGGGAGTATCCGAACAAAGGTCGTACTCAAAGATAATGGGATACATAGACAGCTGCAAGCATCAATACTCTGGGGACAATTCGAACAGGTCGAGTGTCGATAAGAGGGAGTACCTAGATGATGATGAACACTCATGGATGATGGGATACTTGGTTTGTCTCAAGCATCTAAATTCCGAAGACGACTCGAATAGGTTGAGTGTCAATAGGAGGGTACCTAGACAAAGGGGAGGTACCTAAAAACAAAGGGATACGTGGACAGTCGCAAGTATCAATACTCTGAGGACAACTCGGACAGGTCGAGTGTCGTTAAGAGGGAGTACCCGGCAAGTGGTGGGTACTCAAAGACAATGGGATACTGAGACAATTGCAAGCACCCAAATTCAAGGGACGACTCGAATAGGTCGAGTGTCAAGAAGAGAGTACCTGGACAGTGATAGGTACTTTAAGACAAATGGAGACATGGACATGCTTACCTGGCAATATCTCTGATCTCGGAGAGTATGTCTGCTATTTGCACAATATGCACACATGATTGTATATGCTTCAAATTCATGAGTTCAAATGAGATTCATGCATGATAATTTTGTCAATTTTGCATCATCTGATTTCCACTGGGGAAGATTTTGAAAGACAACCTTCATTTAGAATGTAGATGTCTTGAGCATGCCAAATGAGGGACTTTCAGTCTGAAAGGACTTTCCACTCTCTCTCATGGAAAAGGCTATCCTGACCATTGATGCAGGATTTATAAGAACCACACTTCTCACTGTCATCATGTCAGCAGGGGTCTGAGTATTCTCGCAAGTGGTACGACTTTACCAATGTGAGAGGTCTATGTTGAAATTGTGATGAAGACTTGGTCAATAGCTCATCAAATGGGACCGTCGAGGTCAAGGCTCATGAACGAAGTGCCGCACGATCATCTCCAAGTTTGCAAGTCAAGAGTCCTGCGGAAAGAGATAGAATAGTCTTGCTCGTACTTCTTCGAGCGATGCTTATAGACATATGAAATCCTACGTTAATTGAAGTGCCCCTAGTCTGAAGAGACTTTTACAATGGGATGCAATGTAGGCTTGATTCATGTATAAAAGGGTGAGAGCTGGTAATTGCCTTGGCATTTGTCACCGGTCTTTCTTCTCACACAAATGGAGGTTCTTCAGCAACATTTTCTTGGCTGCATTTTTGATCCTGGGGGCATTGGCCTTGCTTTTACCAGCACATTGCTTTTTCATGCCCCTATTTTTATTCCAGTTTTTCATTTAGGGGCATTGACCTTGCTTTTACCAGGTACACTGCTTTTTTATGCCCTTTTTTTTTTTTTCATTCTTGTTGCTTGAGAACTGATCTTGACAAGTTCAAGCAAACGCCTTTGTTAGACTATTGAGTCTTCATCTTTTGCCGGCACTTCTGATTATGCTGCTCAAATGGCAGTAGCTTTTGCTTTGCCTTCACGTGAGGGTGAATTTACAGACTCAATTGAGTTATACAATAGATACAAGTGCGTAAAGAAAGAATTGCTCTTCATGACTCTAGGGCACTTAAATTAATGCGAGTGTTCATATGCAATAAAGACACCCAAAGATTGATGCAAATGCGAGCAAGAAAATTTCTATCTCTCTTCTCACCTTGTGATGTTGCTTCGCTTCTAATCTGCCCCGGTATAGGGGTTGTTCTTTGACGGGAGCATAGCAGAAACTTGTCAATGTATGGGGCTCAATGGGGTGAGCGATGGAATGCCTCTCACTATTTTGGTTATCGTACCATTCATGAGAGAACTCTTTACCCTACAGTCATGGAATCTTCTGCACTCATCTCACAAGTGTATAGATGGGGGACTGTGTGTAGGATATGGCTTGCCTTTCATCATTCTGACGCGCCTCATCCAGCATGCTCAATTAATCTTGTATTCTTCACTTAGCTGTCTATTCTAATAATCCTCAGTGGAATCAATGACTTAGACAGGCAAAATCATCGTGCAGAATTCATCTGGAAACGACATGCAACATTTCGAATATGATGGAGTTTGAACTCTTCAAAACAAGTGAATGGTTTTGACTCAAAAAAGACCCTATTGACAACTTTAAGAGTTAACATAATGGTGCTTCCAAATATGTTAAATTTTGAACAGCAAAAGGGCTATTCGTAAATGGGTGTCGATAGTTGTCCCTATTGATTAGGGATATGACACATGAATGATCAGTCAGGATTGGGAATCTGATCGGGCATCTCTACTTTTGCCCCTGCAGAATCAAATGTGAGTTGAGGCCTGAAGATTTTCTGTCATTTGCTTTGGCAATACTTGAGACGCCATTTTGCTTGGGAGAGTTTGTCATGCCTCTCATTGATCTGTTATCTTTGTTTTTGACAGTCGGGTGATCCTACAAAAGATAGGAAAGAAGGTGTCAATCACGATTTTTTACAGGAGTTTAAACAACTGGGAGCGATACAACATTACCCTTCACTGCTTTGCAGATGATTGGATGGACCTGAAATGCGAGTGGGACACGAAGTCCTATGTCTTTTGCTTCGTTAGATCACCTGCTTTCTCGTAATTTGCAAGCGCAAGAGAAGCAAATTTTTTTTTTTTATTATTTTTTTACCAAGCGGCTAACTGTCGCGTCGGGGATTCGAACCCCCGACTTCGGACCTTTTCGCTTCTTCCCGGATACCACTCGGCTAGAGGCGCCGATGGTGTCCGTAGGGCGCTTCCTTTTTTATTTAACCGAACCGGCTCCCCGGACGACACGTCCCTTCATACCAAGTTAGGTAAATCGATATGGATCATTTGATTTGCCCAAATTAACCATTGAGCTTGTTTCTTGAATCCTATGCTTCCTGTCAATAGGAGAAAATATGTCAAAAGTGAGTTCAGACACTAGGAGTATTGGAAACGATACCAAATTACTCTTCTCCAAAGTTTGTATTTGCTGACTCTAGGGATCTCTGTACGTCAATGACGGCCTTTTGTTTTTGACACAGTTCAATGTCTCTTTTGATTGGCCCTCTTCATTTGTGACCATGTATGGATGATTGCTGGTCGTTTATTCATCTTTAACGCCTTCCTTCTATGGAATTTCTCTTTTCCTTGGAAGAATATACGTCTGGAGTGAAGCTTCTAGATTCCAAAGTCATTGTCCAGGGTGTGGGGCTATAGATCGCCTTGACTGTCTAGATTTTCTCCCTGTTGACATTATTCACTTTAAAGGAAGAGAAGGAACTTCTTTCTTATGCTTCTGGGCTCGTCGAAGTTGAAACTGTAACATCTAGCTGTTTGGGCGTGTCGTGCGGCAAGATAGTCCTTTGGCTCAAGATGGAGCAAGCGGGAGTGAGGCATGTCATGGATGCTTCGATCTCAACTCTATGCCTGTACCTATTACGTCTCACCTTTTGTATCCTGTAAATAGAAAAGAGGGGTTGTCATTCTCAATATTATGTTAAGGGAATAAGACTTACCCTCTTTTTTTTGAAACGGGATGCTCCTTTCTATTTGCCCATGTTTTCTTGGCAGGATGTCTTTGAATTTGGCGAGTTCACCTGATGTGCTTGCTTCAAATGCCCTCTGTCACACTAAGTCAAAGGGGACGGGAATGATCTTCGAGACATGAAGTGAATGAGTCGAAAGATAAACATGATTAAATTTATCATCTTGTTTTAACAAAAACTTTCGGGTGATGAAATATTTTTTATTTTCAAAATACGTCTTTGGGGAGAAAAAGCATGAGGAAGCCCGGCCCCGCGGTATTCTCCCGGACGATATTTTCTTTTCATGGTTGGATAACATCACTTTGGGCCGGTTTGGGATACCGCCTCATGCTTTCAAAACAAAATATTAGAACTGTACATTAGATTACTTTTGAAATGGAAAATACAATAGTAGCACACTAGACAGATAAGAAACATGAAATTATAAAAACAAGCAACACCCATGAAAACTCCTATGAAAATGAGCACTTTGATATTGCTGGTTAAGCGCCTTTGAGTTCCTCGCCTCCAAAGAGACTCGAAGTATTCGCATGAGAGGACCACTTCATTGAAGCTACGGAAATGCAACCCATGCAACCAACAGCGATGCTTGCGAGGTAAAGCCCCTATGAACAACTTTATCATCTCTTCTTCAGCTAGTTGAGGGTAAGTTTGCATCATAAAAGCCTCCCACCTCCTCGCATATACTCGAAAATCCTCCATTGGTCTTCTTCTGAAGTGAACCAAGTTCTGACAAGGCGCTTCAGTCCCCAATCGGCTTTGATACGAAGGGAATGCGAAGACAGCTCATTCCAATCTCTCATAAGGTAGATATCTGCTGTGATGAACCATTGTAATGCAGATCCTGTAAGAATCTCTTGAAAGGCCTGAGTTGTGAATGACATTGGGCCATAGTACCAACTCATTTCAACATGGAGGTACTGCAAGTGGGCCACGGGGCAAGTCATGCCGTTATATTTGCAGAGGTTAGGTATCCACATTTCTCCAGGGGTCGTGATCCTATGAGCGCAAGACGGGCTTGATGTATCTTGGTTAGGCCACTGGTTTTCCCACTGCATATTCGTTGTAGTGGTGAATTTTTCTGTTTCGGAGAGTTGGACTCTACCGAGATTACCCCATTGCTTTCTTCTTGGTCAAAATTTCCAAATGAGGATGAAGTATTGAAGCTATCCTCATGGTTAGAGGACGAGCTTAATACTTCGTTAGGATCGTAGCGGATAAAGATGTATGCTTCCTCTTCTGACGGACCTTCATCCCCGGATGAGAGTAGGAAACAGTTATACAATGAATCGTCAGTTTCATTGTCAAAATAACGCTGGAAGTCCTTGGGATTGTATTCTAGGGCCGGGAAGTCTTCAGGGCTATATTCTTGGGAATGCTCGAAGCTTTGGTGTGGTGGCTCGTCGGTAGATGCTGAATTGATCTGCTTAGGCTTTCTTTTCTTGGCTTCTGGTCCAGACCTTTTGAGTAAGGCCCTTCGTTTTGCTAACTTGATTCTGTCAAGGGAAGTGAGAGACATTAGAGTTTCACTGTCTGATTCACTTTCCAGGTTGATAGGGGTTGGTATTCTTTGGACCCTAGCTCTTGGAGTAAGCTTGGGAAGCTGTCCAGTCATGCCCCGCTCTTGAACAGACTCTGTGTCTTTGACCTCGTACAAAGGCTCCTTGCCTTTCCTAGTGGGAAATTTTCCAGTAACAGGATGTTGCTCAACTGCCCATTTATCATGCAAGGCTTCATTGACATACTCTTCTCCTATCTTAGCAACTAATGGCTCCTCGTGCTCCGCGATCATCGGCTCTTCGTAGGGCAAAGTGATGTCAGGAGTGATGTCGACATTATACTCTTGGTGAAAAACATGAATTAGTTCCCTCCAGGTTTTAAGGGGACTAATCTTCCTAGCAATGTACCATCGCAAGGCAGGGCCAGTCAAGTTCGATTGGTACGATTGAATCATCCTTCGAACCAGGTAAGCCTGCAAGTAGGTCTCTGGGCGAGAGGTATCAGCATACCTTTCGCATTCAGGTGCTTTGAGTTTTTCAGGGATCTCAATGCCAGCGTAATTGGACAGGTCCATGAGATTCTGCTTCTGCAGCTGGTTTAACTTTTCCATGATCCTTTCAAACTGTCTATGGTATTGGCTATTTTCTGGCAAATTTGCAGGCGTCATGACGGTGTTTGAGGCAACTATAGAGTTGGGCTCAGCTTGAGTGGATTTCATTTGTCTCGAGAGTTGTTGAAGGACAATGGACATCTGTCCTACTCCGTCTTCAATGTTAATGAGACGATTTTGCACATCATTCTGATCGGGTCCTATTGCATGAGGCCAATCACGGGCGATTGGTGGCCGGCGATTCATAATTACCTGTCCGTTGTGAAAACAATGAATGAGCACGAAAGTAAACAAAGATTGACCCATGGCAATGGTCTAACCGCTTTTTATTTATCAAAAGAGGATTTATAGACTGCCAACTCCTAACATCTAAAACTGGAACTTGAAATTGAAAAGACAGGATGAAATACTAGATATCAAACAAGAGTCCCTAAACAATGGGACAAAACTTCCACACTATTTACACTAAGGGGCACATGATTCCCAATTTATATGCGACGGGGAGCCTTGCTCTTGCGAGGATGCCTGCTTCCTTGGGCTGGCTCTGAGGTGTGCATCCAGTCCATTCCCAAATCCCTCTCCATGAGCTCGCTTGCTCGTGCGGGCTACTCTCTCGATTGAGCAAGGAACTATGGCTTCCACCTTGTCGGGATACAATGGTTGTGGATGTAGGACATTGAGGCGTGGTGGGCTTTTTCTTCTCCCTCAAGCCCTTCGGGTATCACAATCCTTTTGCGATGGCACTTGTCCCGTTTCCTCAACGGTAGAAATTTCGAATTCATAGTCACGGCTTGTGTTGAAAAGAACTGGAGGGACCATCATCTTGAAAGGCGGTGGGATCTCTTGAAGGGCTCCATATTGTCGGGCTACCCGATATGGGTAGTAGGGAATGGCGCCGGTGAGACCGAGCAACGGAATTAGGCGGGTGCGCATGTAAGCAAAGCGGGCCCTCTTTTCATGGAACCAACTAGCACACCATTGGAATGCCTCAGGAGCTGGGTTTCTTAGGAAGCTTACCCAATTTAAACAGCTTTGATTGGGAATGTACGGTCCTAAAACCATAAATTTTTGTAATGGATTTTCAAAAGCATTTGTTTCGTGTGATCGCATGAAGTCTCGAAATTCGCTTAGGTGAGAAAAGAACCAGACTTGTAAAATTTCAGGAGAGGCTCGCATGATTTTCTCCGAGTTGTCTTTAAAACGATTAAAAGACAAGAATGTTTCAGATCAAAATCATGTTGACATAATTCCCCCTCTTAATATCTCGATCAACTATCCATGCCATCTTGGGAGTTATGGCATCTCTTTGATAGGAGAAGATGATGAGCCCGAAAAAGGCTAGGAGGAAAATCTCACTTTTCTGGGTCATAGGCTGATTTTGGAAACAGCATTCATAAATTCTAGTGGGCGGGTATTATGGTTGTCTTCAAGAATTTGTCTCATGACATGGATTTCAGTTCCTAAAAGTCGTGCTAACTGCGCCATGGGAGGGCGCCTATCGATGGCTTGACAAGCTTTTTCTCAAGAGGCATTCCAGTGATGATGTTGTATTCTTCCAGGGTTGGGGTTAGCTCAAACCTACCGAATATAAAAGTAATTGTCTTCAGGCACCAAAAATGTGCCATGGCTTGTATGACTTCAGGACGAACAATGATTTGGATCAACGATAGGAGATGACCAATTTTGGCCTTCACGCGCTCCTGGGCAAACTGATCTAATTGACCCCACCATCTAAAGAGTTCCGCTTTGGGAGCAGGAATGAACTGGATATCGTCTTTCCCCATCGCACATAAACTGGGACTTGAAAAGTTTATCCTAAATTGCCATGGGCCAATAAAAGACGAGTAAAACTAAAGAAATCACTTTGCTTTTAAATAAAATGGCAAGCACAAAGACATACGAGATGGGACGTGTGGCTTGATTTCTAACTCGAAGGCTTGGTGAGATTAAAAGGATATCCGCCCATCGCGATCTCGCGTTAGCAACATACCCTCCTAACCTCGGCTAAGAAATTCGGGGAAAAGAAAGGCAACCTCTACATCGCGGTCTCGCGTTCGAGGTCGTATCTTTCTTAACACCATCCTAGGAATCCTATGGCGGCCCGGTCCGGCGGCCGGGTTGTGTGTGCCATGTGTAGTGTTTAAAACAAGAAAGCATGCACAGCGTTTATAATCACAAAACATTTTATTTTGACAAAGATTAAAAAAACTTTAAGCTATTACCCCGCACAAAAGAAAAAAAAAAAAAAAAAAAACCCGAGTCAGCAAAGCGTTTAAACAAAGATAAAATGGCCTAAGTCCTCAAAGTCCCCAGTGGAGTCGCCAAGCTGTCGCGACCTCTCTTTTTTTTTCGGCGCCCGCATTCGAGTACGAGCGCCTAAGGAGGCTAATGGCTCGGCTAAAACTAATTATGCCCGGACTCTCCCAAGTCCACCAATTCACAACTTTAATAGTCTGAGTTTTTAACTTGTAAATCAAATTTTAAAATGGAGTCGCCACTAATCGATTTGGGGTGGGTTGATTAGAAACCCAAGTGAAGTATCGGGAGCAATACACACTCCTGCGCAACCGCAGAGAATTAGGATCGGGGACTTGATTACACTAGTTAATCACTAATGCCCTTTCGGTACCTAATCTTGTTTAAACCCTGAGGTTTTTTGGATATTCGAGGATTTTCCATGCATTTTTGGGAGGAAAAACAATTTTTTTGAGTAATTTTCTAATTTTTTGGACACAAAAGGGATTTTTTTTTGGGGTTTTTTTTATATATATTTTTTTTTAAAATACAAGTCCTTTTGGCTTTTTCTGAATTTTTTTTGGCTTTTTTGGGAAAATATGGACTTTTTTTATTTTTTTGATTTTTTGGAAAATAAAATATTTTTTTAATTTTTTTAATTTTATTTATTAAAATATTATTTTTATATTAAAATAATATAAAAAACGAACCGGGTCGGCTCCGGGGTTGGGACCGACCCGGTTCGTGACTCGCAACGCGGGCCCGACTCGGGTTTTTTGCCCCTTTTTTTTTTTTAACTCGGCCCACTCACCGAATGGGCCTACTTCACAAAAGGATGCAAAGACAACAAGAAACCGGCCCACACGCACAACCCAGCCCAAGCGGAACCCTACCCGGAAACAGGGAACCGGGTCACGACACCCGCGAATGACCCGGTTCCCGACCTCCTTTCTCCTTCACTTGCTCGCGGCGCCGGTGAGGGGGAGAAGCGTCACCGGGCGACGACAAAGAATGATAAGCGCCACACACGGGCCGGGGCGACGGCGACGACACGACCGAAGGCGGCAACAAAATGGTTCCGGCGAGGATGAATGAGGACGGGTCCGCACCGGTGTGGTCGGTTGCGGCACGGCGTCGGGCGGGGACATCCGGGAATGGCGATAGCGGTGTCGAGGGAAAGCGACGAAATGAGGTGTCGAACCGTAGGACTTCACGGCGGGACGGCGGGATCTAGGGTAGCAACGCGTCGGGGCACGGCTTGACCGAGATTCGCTCGCCGGCGTGGTGACGCAGCGGGAGTCCGGCACAGCAACCGCGAGCCTTCCCCCTTCCAGATCCGACGTCCAGACGGTGTCCCCTTCTCTCGGAGTTCCAGATCTGACCTCCTTCTCCGCTGTCTCTCTCTCTCTCTCTCGACCAGATCTCTCCCCCTCCGGCCAAATCCGAGCCTCCACCGGCCGGATCTGGCTTCCTTGGACTCGTTCGCCGGCGGCCTCCCCCGAAGTCTCTCAGTGGGAGGTCGGCCAAGCTCGCGACCCAATCCTCCGCCCTCTTGGCTTGCTCTTCGATTTCCCCCTTGAAGTCTCTCCAAGGGAAGATCTCGGAGTTCGCCGTGCTTTGATCGACGGAGGTGCTCCTCTATTTATAGGCGAGGAGGAGGCCGGTCGATGGAGGTTCGGCCGCCGGCCCTCGCACGCCGACCGGCCTTGGGTGCGGCTGAACCGGCGTCAAATCTTCCCCCTCCCACGGAGTCATGCTCGCCTTCAATGCGCGTCCTCTCAGCCCACCGGCCCTACGCTCCTCTCTCTCGTTGTAGGTTGTGCTCGAGCGCGTCTTCGTCGCCGCGCGTGACCTGCAGGGGCGGAAGAACGAGGAAGGAGGAAGAAGATGGGAGGAAGAAGAAGAGAGGGGGTGGCCGGGCCAAAACTAAAAAAACAAGGCTTGGGCCTTAGGCCCGCGTGGAAAAGAAAAAGAGGGGAGGGGCTGGGCTTTTGCTTTCTTTTGTTTTTTTCTTGTTTTTTTTTTTATCTTTTTATCATCTATTTATCCGGAAAGACAAAATTAAAAACTTAATTAATAAAACTAATTAAAATTGAGGTGTCAACAATTTTTAGATTTTACAATTGGAATTTCAGGTAAATCATTCTAAATCAATTACTTAAATATGTAAATTCGGAAGCATGAGCATGCAAGCAACGCGTCTTGAACCTATGCATACATCACAGATAAGGATAAAGAACCGGAGTGCGAGGATGCTTCGGAGGAGCTGAACGCGGAGGCAAATCATTTTCAAACACGAGTCAAACGACTTCTCGTCTAATCAATTGAAATTCAATTATGAAACGTGCTTGTTTTTCATGATGACGTTGGGCAAGAAATTCAAATTTGCGGACGTCATCCATGTGCTCGGCAAGAGACTTGATTAATCACTAGTCGGACCATCAATTCATATATTAAAGGCAACTATCTCTGCCTTGCGTACGGCACGTTTGAGTGGGAACTCAACCTGTTTGCCCTATAAGAAAATACAAGAAAGAAAACCTTTAGTCCACACCCAACAACTTCGAGAGAGTACGGCTGCGTTTGTTTTTGTTTCTTTTTTCTGTTTCTAATCACTTTTTTCTGTTTTTTTGTTCCTGAGAACATAAAAGGAATAGAAACACGTTTGTTTGCGTTTTTGTTCCAAAATTATTTTTTTGTTCCCAGAAACACATCTGGAACAGAAACAAGAAACAAAAAAAAGTTGTTTCTTATTTCTGGAACAAAATTTAGAAACACTTTCCATTTTCTTCTCTCTTTTTTCTTCTTCTTTTCTTCTTCTTTTTTCTTTCTTTTTTCTTTGGCCGGTCGCCGGCCTCGGCCAGGGCCGACGACCGGCTGTCGAGGGCGGCGAGGGCCGACGACCTCGCGGAGCGTCGCGGCCCCCAAGAACGCCGAGCATCGCCGGCCCCGGCGAAGCTTTTTGTTGCCTTGGCCGGGCGAGCTCGAGCTCGCCTAGCCAAGGCAAGGCCACCGGCCTCGTCGACCATGGCCGAGGCTGGCGACCGGCCAAAAGAAGAAAAAAGGAAAAAGAAAAAAAAAAAAATAAATAAGAAAATATATAAAATAAAAAAATTATACAAATTATACAAATTTACCAAACGTGTTTCTGTTCATTTTTTATTCCCTAACAAGTTTACCAAACGCGTTTTTTTATTCAAAAATTGTTCCTCGGAACAGAAACACTTTTTTTCTATTTCTGTTTCCCGGAACAATTTTTAAACAAAAATGTTACCAAACACGCCCTACATGGTCAGAAGGGGAAACAATTATGTTATTAAAAAAAAAAATGTGTACAAGCATGAATTGCTATTTAATCGATAAATTAGGATCCTCTAACAATATGAGATAAAGTTACACCTTAGTATTTATTTTCTTGAGAGTTTAACACTTGTGTTATTGGCTGCTCAAATCTGTTAAAGTATTTCATAACATTTGCCTACGATAACAGCTATAGCCAACGATTGCTTTGCCGACAACTAAAGTAGAGTGTATAGAGTTTCGCTTCTCTCGCCTATGCGAGTTTCTCTCTACCTCATGGTAGTGTCCACCTTTTCCTTTTACAAACCCTAAACCTTAATCTGCTTTCCTGTTTCTTTACTCAGCGTCCAAAAATGGAAAAATCACAAAAAAACAAGAATTACGGAATGCCATGTGTTCTCTGGAGGGCATATGGTCTCCATCGGATAAGATCTTCACCGAAAGCATTTCTTCAGCGAGCTGGAGGTATCGGGAGTTTCACTAGTCATGAAGTGTGACCTTCCTTCAATCTGTCTTCGTTTGGCTGATAAGTTATTGGAGTGGAAAAGGTGAATCTGGGTAGGTTTGGAGATGCGGATAGTCTGGATCTGAGACGTCACTGGAATAAGATTTCAAAGTTAGCGAAAATGGAGAGTAAAGAGGAAAATGAGATGAGAGTGGCCGCATTATGTAAAAGTCTGGGGCATTTGTGGTCTGAAGAAGATGTAGTCCAGGTGTCTGATGAAATACCTCAACAGAAACGAGAGGAATGCAGTCGAACTCTCTTCGGAAAACTGTATTCTAAACCAAACGTGAACTATCCAGCCTTCGTCACTATAATGAAAAAAGGATGGAAATTAGAAGAGGTTAAATGTTCCCAGAAGGAACCAGGGCTATTCAGCTTTGTACTCCCAACGGAGGAGGAAAAGCAGCGAATCAAGAGGAACTCACCTTGGTCTTACTCCACGAATCTAATTGTCCTGAAACAGTGTCTCCCTGAAGTTCCTGAACACTGCTATGATTTCACTAAGGACGAATTCTGGGTGCGTATTGGAGGAGTTCCCCCTGGGTGGAGAATAGAAAAAGTGTTTAATGAATTGGGGAAAAGGGTGGGAAATGTAAAAGAAGTTCAACTCGACTCAACAACTAATGCTCAAAACAGAGGAGGAAGAGTTAGAGTTGAGATTGATCTGAACTCACCTTTGAAATCGGGAGCTATTATGGATATTGGCAATAGCAGGCTTTGGGTGGAGTTCAAGTATGAGCGCCTCCCACACTTTTGTTTCTCTTGTGGCCGAATTGGCCACTATGCAACTGATTGTCTTGAGATTCCATATGCAAACTCACCTTGGGCAATGAACAAAAAAGGGTTATATGGACCCTGGTTGAAGGCAGAAACAAGCGATCATAGTCCCTATTGGGATGCATTTTATGGGAATATGGAGGAAGAATTAGTAGTTGAAGAAACCATACCTGTTCAATCCAACCCACCGAGAGGTATGCACTTAAGTGATCAAGAGCCAGTATCAAATTTGCAAATAGTAGCATGCAGCAAAAAGCGAACAGTAGGCAACCCAGACAAGGAGAAAAATCTAGCAAAAGTACCTACTGCAGCAGGAGTCCGAGATCGTGGCAAACAGGTACTACACACTGAAATTCAGAAACCTTTGTTATCAAAAGTTGGAAACAGCAACAAGAAGTCTATGAAAGTACAAAAGGCCAAAAAACATAAATGCCTACCAGCAACACCCCCAATCCTTACAGATGAAATAGAACTCATGGAGACCCCGGTGCAACTGGTCCAAGAAGGACAAGAATGGGCTTTGGTGGCTAGCCCTAATAAGCCACCACAGAAGCCATGAAAATAGTTAGTTGGAATTGTCAGGGGCTGAGCAACCCCCTGACAATCCGAGAACTAAGAGCTTTAATAGCTCTTGAAAGGCCTAAGCTACTCTTTCTCATGGAGACAAAAAATAAAGCAGTCATGGTGGAAAAGATTTGTAAAAAACTTCAGTTTTAGAAACTACACTTGGTTAATCCAACAGGAATAGCAGGAGGTTTGGCAATCATGTGACAAGAGGAAATTGATTTAAAGGTAAATGCAAGTTCTAAACAACTCATAGACGTGCAATGTATTGAACCTGAAAGTAAACATCTTATGCATATCACATTTGTCCATGCATCTACTGATTTTGGTGAGCGTCTGGAATTATGGCATGTGCTGGGAAATATTAAGCCTTTGTCTTCTCTTCCCTGGATCTACATAGGAGACTTTAATGAGATTCTGTATGTATGGGAGAAAGTGGGAAAAAAGGAAGCAGATAATAGAAGAATTGCAACGTTTAGAACCATGATCAATGATCTATCCCTAATGGATGTAGAATGTCATGGCTGTGCATTCACATGGACAAATAACAGGGAGGGGGCAGAGTTGGTTAAAAAAAGACTTGACAGAGCACTATGTTCTCTAGAATGGCGAGTTACCTTCCATGATGCCGAAGTCCAGGCCCTTCCAGCCATAGGATCGGACCATAGTCCCTTAGTTCTCAGTCTGTATCCTGGAGTAAGACGAAAAACAAAGCAGTTCAGAATGGAAGTTTTCTGGACAGAACATACAAATTATCAGGCAATTATTCAGAAAGCATGGGCAGACAACTCCAATCAAATAGCCCCATTTGCAGAGAAACTAGGGAGAACATCACAAGCATTAACTAAGTGGAGTAAACGGCACTTCTCAAATGCCTACACAGAGATCAAAGACCTAAAGCAAGCATTAACAGGTCTGATGAATCAAACAGATCAGCATACAAGAAAGCAGACAAGGCAGCAACTTATCAGTAAAATAGACATTCTCAGAAAACAAGAAGAACAGTTCTGGGGAATGAGATCACGCATTAAATGGCTTCATTGGGGGGATCAGAATACACGGTTTTTTCATGCTACAACAGTCAATAGAAGAAAATAGAACCGGATTTCAATGCTGCAATTAGAGGATAACAGATGGTGCAGAGAACCCATGATGATACAGGCACACATCCAATCTTATTATGAGAATCTATACAGGACTGATGGTCAACGATATTACCAGCCTATCCTGAACCAATGCCCAACCCCAATAACAGATAATATAAACGAAAATCTGGTGGTACTACCTACATTGGAGGAGATCCATGCAGCAGTGGTTCAATTGGGAGCCTATAAGGCTCCTGGCCCTGACGGTTTCAACGGACTTTTCTATCAACAATCATGGGAAACTATAAAACCTGACCTGATGCAGCTAGTACATAAGTTCTTCCAGACAAGTGTTCTCGACCCCCGGATCAACCAGACCCACATTATGCTGATTCCCAAAGTAAAAAGTCCTGAAAATATCAGTCAATTCAGACCCATTAGTCTGTGCAACTTTAGTTACAAAGTTATATCAAAAATTTTAGCCAACAGACTAAAAAGATGGCTGCCACTTATCATTGAACCAGAGCAGGGGGGCTTTTGTCCCAAGAAGGCAAATTCAGGACAACATCTTCATCGTACAGGAGGTACTGCATCACCTACACAAAACAACAAGGAGGAAAAAGCATCAGGCCATCCTGAAACTGGATATGCAGAAAGCATATGATAAGATAGAATGGGATTTTGTGAGAGATCTTATGCTGCACATGGGGTTTCATGTCAAATGGGTTTCTTTAATTATGCAGTGCATCTCAACAGTTACCTACAGTGTAAAAGTTAATGGAGAACCTACCTCCTTCTTCCATCCTTCGTGGGGCCTTAGACAAGGTGATCCACTTTCACCTTATATCTTCAATGTAATGTCCAATGTGCTAACCTGGATGATGAAAAAAGCATTAGAAGATGGCACACTAACAGGAATACAGCTCAACGGAAATTGCCCTAAGCTATCACATTTAATGTTTGCTGATGATGTCATCTTCTTTCTGGATGGAACTATATCAGAGTGTCAGAATGTAGCTCAAGTACTAAATCAATATTGTTATGCTACGGGCCAAACAATCAATTTAAATAAATCAGGAGTTTATTTCAATGGTAGCTGTCCAGCAGTGCTAAAACAGAATCTAGCTACAGAATTGAGAGTTCCTATCCTACAGAGAACAGGAAAGTATTTGGGCATACCTACTGAATGGGGACAATCCAAAAAGGAGCTGTTTGCATGGATCTTGGCCAGAGTAAATTCAAAATTAGCAGGATGGAAAGAAAAATTATTGACAAAGGCAGGCAAGGAAGTGCTAATCAAAAGTGTGGTACAATCTTTACCTACATATGCAATGTCCATCTTCAAGTTGCCCGTATCTATCTGCAAAGCCATAGAACAACGAATAGCATCATTCTGGTGGCAAAATGGCGATGCAAAAAGAGGGTTGCACTGGAAAAGCTGGGAAATATTGAAGACTCGAAAGGATGCAGGGGGTTTAGGGTTCAAGGATCTACTAACCTTTAATAGAGCCATACTCGGCAAACAACTTTGGAGACTAGCCACCTCCCCTTCAGCGCTATGGAGCAGAGTGCTAAAAGGGATTTATTTCCCCAATAGTGACGTCTGGACAGCTTCGAAGGGACACCGACCATCATGGGGTTGGCACAGCTTGATGCTTGGCAGAGACACCATAAAGGACAACATAATATGGTCAGTAGGTGACGGAGAATCTATTCGTATTAGAGAAGACAGATGGCTAACGCAAGGTGTAATAGGAGGCCAACCAAATCAGACAGAGCCTAAAATGGTATCTGAATTGATAAATGCAGAGCACAGAGTATGGAAACAATAGCTTATTTTTCAACTGTATGATGAATCAATTGCAAATGAGATATTAGCAATCCCTATATGTCAGCAATCAAAGCCAGATATGTTGATATGGACAGGCAACAAAACAGGGCAATACTCTGTTAAGAGCGGATACAACAGAGCACGAGAAACAACAGATAAACCAGAACAGAACAGACCCTCTTGTTCTTATCAACCACTGCGTACCTTATGGACTCAAATTTGGAGTCTGAATGTGCCACCAAAAGTTCGATCTTTCCTCTGGAGCCTATGTCAGAATGCCTTTCCTACAAGGGAAAACCTATATAAAAGAAAATTGTTAATGATCCATTATGCCCCTTCTGTTGGACAAATATTGAAACTACAAAACACATGTTGTTTCTATGCAAGTGGACGAAGAGAGTATGGGAAGAACAAATTTTCGACAAGATAAGACCAGATGGAAGCATCAGTCAAACAGATCAGTGGATTGTCAAAGCTTTCCAACGAGATCAGAGTTTACCTGGTCGAGAACTCACGGGAATGGTTTTGTGGCACATCTGGAAGGCGCGAAACACCTGGAAATTCCGATCAAAAGAGCCAAGACCCGCAGATCTGTTGAGCACAGCAAAGGAACAACAAGCGTTCTTCAGCCGAGGAAAAATAAACAAAAGCAAAAACTCAACTGATCTAACAAAACCTAACCGATGGAGGCCTCCGGAAGGGGACGAGCTGAAATTAAATGTCGACGCGGCATGGTGCTCCGGTGACTTTCTCGGCTCTACGGCGGGTATCGTTCGCAATCAGGAGGGAAGACTTCTCGAGGGTTTCGCTGCAACGATTAGGGTTTCCTCGGCAAGTGAAGTGGAAGCCCAGGCAATCTTACACGAGATCTCCTATACGCACGAACTCAAGTCGTCTCACATGCAAGTCTTCGGAACACGAACAGGGAAGTGGATTATTGAAAGCGACAGTTCTTCGGTCGTGGACATGATCATGGGTCGGGCTGAACCAGCTTGGAATCTTAAGGAGATAGTGCAGAGGTGTCGAAATGGGCTCAGCAGAAATACAAATATTTCGGTGATCCATTGTCCTCGCCAAACAAACGCAGCAGCGGATTGGATAGCAAGGAAACATCGCCTACAGTCTCTTCCACGTAATTGGCTAAATTCCCCCCCCCTTTTCCACTATGGAATATTTTATGTGCAGATCTTTCCCCATCTGCTTTATGTAAGTCTCCTCTATAATTAAGCAATAGAAAGCTATCTTTTGACCCCCAAAAAAAAAAAAAAAAAGTAGAGTGTATAGCATCAACTAAGGCAATCAAGGAATCTATTTGGCTCACATGTTTGTTCAATGTTTGAGGATTATTGTAGTAGGAGATTGTTATTTACTACAACAATCAGAGTGCAATACATTTGGTCAAAAATCAATTGTATCATTAGCAAACATATACTAGATGTTGAAAGTAAAATTCTCGAGTTCTATCTTTTTCATATCCAACCTTCTGTATCATGACAAGTCAGTTCAAAGTTGGCTTTCAAAGACTAGATGTTGAAAGTAAAATCACTCATGTTTGGGAATGACTTTTACTGAGTGTTGATATGGCATTTTTTGTTTAGAGTATTTGACTTTCATTCAGTTCTGCGACTGCATCAGTTTTTATACAAGTCTTCAATCCATCCATGTGAAACATGGATCAGCCAGCTGGAGAATTTCGTCCCATATTGTCAATTCGTAATTCAATGTTTGTAGTCAGTCTCGTGCAGAGAATTATGTTGAGAATTCAATGACTTTGTGGTTTCGGTGAACTAGAACGAAGCTTCAAGGTAAGAGTTACTAGTGGGAAGAGACAGAGGATGTTTCGAAAGAATGTTAATTTAGTAGTATTTGCCACCTAAGTACAAATAACGACAACATAGATAGGACATGCACACGGGCGATGAAATTAGTTGGGAATCAAAGTGGTTGACCGAGCACCACATTCGCATCAATGAAGTTTCCGATGAAGGAGACAAAACAGCAGAGAGAGAGAGAGAGAGAGAGAGCGAGCGAGCGACGTTCAAAGTTCATGCATTTTCCTAAGAACTCAAAAGCACATGCGGGAAATTAGGGTTTAAGGTACACGTCATTGCTGATGTCATCATTTATTGATTATTGTAGTGACAGTGCTGCATGAACTCGTCAAACAAAATATTGTAATTGAGATTAATATGCTGCTAGTAGTTTTTTTTTTTTTCTTTCATTACTCTTCAAGGTGTATAGGTAGGGTTGGGCCTTTTTATCAAGAGTTGCGTCTTTCATTCAAGTAATATGTCTATCCATATAAGAGTTGCATTTTTTCATGTTCCACGAGTATTCGTTCAAAAAATTATGTTCTTGAATTTATTTTAGACAAATAGTAATGTTCTAATGAAAAATCATAATCTTTATTACTTGTAATGCGTGTGGCTACCTACTAGTAACATTGAATTGATATAGATAAAGAATAATTGATAGACTCATTGTGCTAGACAAAGCTAATCGATCAAATGAATCGGTCCATACTTGTTATCTCGAAAATAATAATTAAGTCGTTTCTAATTTATTTATAAATAAAAAAAAAAAAAACTTGAGCTAGTCCCAACTCGACCAGCCTAGACCAGTTAATTCGATTCGAGCCTTTTCTTGTACAATTGAGACTAGCATGCAAATTCCAGGCCGAGCCAAAAGGGTACCTTGATGCCCCACTTGCCTGAACCATGCTCATGTACATGTCTTTTACATTTAATTCATGGCACATCATATTGGAAAGAAATATTAACGAGTTTTACAAATTCTAGTGTGAATCTGATTTTATTTTCAAGGATTCTTGAAATGTAAAGCTTGATTGAGTAGAATGAATCTAGGCAATATTTTACTCTTGAAAATATTTAGCTCGGGACGCTAACCTATTACTATAGCGAATGAAAATTTATTCAATGAAATTTTCTTGCGTGAATTCCAGGACACACATACGCTGATGGTTTATTTTAGTCATTAGATCATGCCGTTGCCACAAGGAGCCAAAGTTATTTAAGGAATGCAGTACGGTGATCTAGATCCATATATACACTGAATTCATGCAGTAACGCCTCTATGCCAGCAGGGTGCTCGAAATTACTTGGTGGAGGATAAAAAAATTACTAAAGTTGAGGATAAAAGCAAATATCTTGGAGATAGATACAAAGTTGGAGGTTTGTTAGGATTAAAGGTGAACCTAAAAAGTAAATCATTGGATAAAACTCGTACATGAGCATACGACATTGCTCAACCTCATGCAAGCTTTACCTAAATACGAAAAATGTACATTCAGAATTGATAGTGTGTTCATGTAAAAGCAAGCTTTTCGAGATTATGTTTGTAGGTTGGAGTAAGCGCCGCAAAATGGTGAAGTAAGGCTATGGGATATTAAGAAGTAGAGTGTAAAGCAACACGTTTTATTTCAATACCTGTTGAGAGACAGGTATGGTTTTATTAAGTACATATCTCTTCAAATTCAGCATTGTAAACATCAATGAGAGAATAATGTATTGTACTAGTATAGCACGTATTTTGATTGGTATTAGAGCTAAATGCCCAACTGGTGGCATTAAAGCTCAAATGCCATAGTTGCATGGAAAGTAGTATGCTCCCCAAAAAGGACGGAGAACTAGGCTTGCTTGATCGGAAACTTTGGAATAAATTATTGATGGGTTGCATGCTTGAAGGCTCATTAATCTTCCATCCTCATCCCTGTGGAGTACTTGGGTTCATCATATTAAATGCAGAGGTACTCGCATCACGCAACTCAACATAAAAAAGGCAGTATGACTTGGAGTTGGCAATGTATTCTCAAGCTAAGACTTGCTCTAATGCCTATTATCTCCAGCCAGGCATATTGTTGCAAAGAGATATACAAGAAATTCAAACAAGAGGAACTGGCTGTGGATTGGTATCAATTAATTTGAACCATTAGTATTAGCAAGCATAATATTATTAGTTGGCTTGTTTGTAGAGATAGACTACCAACAACAGTAGTCACATCACGTTGGTTATCTTTAGTAGATACTAAGTATAAATTTTATATGATTGGTATAGAAGATAGAAACCACTTATTCTTTGAGTACACTTGGACAAGTAGTGTATAGCGTAGTATTTTGGCACAAAATGGAATTTGGCGTTATGTAGGAGGTTGGAACTTAGAACTTCAATGGATGATTGGAGAAACAAAGGGCAAAAGTTGGAGGCGAGACTCCTCAAGCTATCTTTTTTAGCGACAATCTATTGCATCTAGATGGAACGCAACCATAGACCGTCTTGAAACACATCAATTGAGCCTCATTTTTTATTGACTATGATTCAAAAGGTTGTAAGAGGTAGGCACCACTCTACAAAAAGTTTAGGCCTTCCGAGGCAGATATTTTATTGGTTACTATATGGAGGCTTCCTTCCTCAATCTTCTCGCATATAGTTTTTGTGAAATGCTAGGGGATTCCCTTAAGCTTTTGTACCTCATCTAATTAAAATATTAACATATTTACACCAACTAAAAAAGCTCAAAACGCCATAGTAAAAGGAAAAAAAAATGAATAATATACAAAGAACAGGCTAGAAATTTAGATTACATATTCTTCGCATCTTTCTAATAAAGCATGAAGCTCCACTATAAAAATCATACATGATTAACAGAGGAGAGCTTATCTATAAGTAAAAGTAAGTATTATCACCATAGAACAGATTTTTCAAATAGTACAACATTTATTTCATTTGTCCACGACACTGGTTGACATGCTACGCTATAACTCACGACAGTGTAGAAACCTTTTTTAATAGATGCACAACAAAGTTTACTCCATAGGGGAAAAAGGCTAGCCTCATGAAAACAAAGGAAAACTGACATTACAAATGAGTTCCACGATGATCACATATTGCAGCAATACTTGACCATGTTAGCTCCAGTTTCCCCACAAATCTATGGTGAAGTCGTCTTGCGAATCACAGAAATACACACCATCTGAGTATATACACTCAGAAGAAGGCAATAAACTTCCCGAGTTCGGGCACATACCCTCCAAATCTTCTATTGCGCTAAAATCTTTCAGAGAGTGCAATTGTTCCCACAAGTTTGCATCTTCTCCCACCATGTTGCATCGTGAATGCCAGCGATTCACTAGAATTTTGTCATCATGATAAACTTCATGAGATGGGCACAGCCTGCTTGCATGTAGTACTGGAATATCCCGAGGAGATCCAAGATTTGTTGCTTCTGTAGGATGCAGAATGGCAATAGATGGATTTTGGTGGGTTAAATTATTATTTGGATTTGAGTTAACTTTTACATCACATGCAATTGGCATTTCCAACTTTTCCTGCGCGCAGCGTTTCTTCAAGTGAGTATTCCAGTAGTTCTTTATCTCATTGTCTGTTCTTCCTGGAAGTCGACTTGCAATTGTGGCCCAACTACAACAAGAAAAACTATAAATAAAAAATCTAGCTTGTTATGAAAAGCAATGACAATGTGTTCTTGCTTGTTAGTAGAATCAGATATATACAAACAATATGAAATGCCTCGACTTGTGTTATGATGACAATACAAAGTTATTTTCATGCCCTAGCAGAAATACAGGTACTTCCCTCATTTTATTTGCTGTATCTGTGGTATCTGTAAGTTAGGAAAAGCAGATGGTTTGAAGTTGCATGTCAATTAGGTTAATTGCAAATAAACTGAGGAAAATGACTTAATCATGAGAATCGAACATATTCTGAAGCACAACTTGCCTGAAGTCGATATATGTCGTACAATATCAACCAAGAATCATCCTGCATATTCCAAATTGACTTACCGTTTACCAAGAACTTGGTGCAAGTTGATAATGATTTCCTCCTCTTCTTTGGTGATGTTGCCATGCTTGATGTTGGGCCTCAGATAGTTCATCCACCTAAGTCGGCAACTCTTTCCGGTTCTTGCTAAGCCTGATGATAATATCAAATTCAAAATTAGGGTTGGTGACTAGCGGTGCAATTTTTCGATAAATTCTTGATCCACCACTGCCCTGGGGTTTAGATCCATATATAGGCCATTCAGTTACTTGACTCTTCAAGATGATATACTCTTGAATCGGGAAGATCCAAATCCACATCGAACTCGTTCAATGAAAATAATTAGATCTAGAAAATAAAAGATTTCAATGCATCACGCACTCACCAGCAGGTTCGGCCATGTGAGTCCAGTTCCAAATGCCATATCGCATGATATAAGCCACCAGTTTCCTATCTTCCTCAGCACTCCAAGCACCCTTCTTCACTGTCTTCTTGCCGTTGCTGATTTTGTCAACCCTGCGAAACCTAGCCATCGACACCAGAGATTGCGCAGTTTCCAACCCTCGTCGGCTTTGAATGAAGTTATTCCTCTCCAAAGAGGGTTCACGTGGATTTATACTCGTCCAGTAGCTCGCACGTGCCCTTAAAGCTTATTGGGCGAGGCTTTTTTTTTTTTTTTATGAATAACTAAAGCAGATAATTACAAGGGCAAATGGGTACTTGTTCTTCCAGGAAACAGCATGTATTTGTGCATATTTAGCACTATCGTAAAGTGGGTGTGGACCTCACTATTATTGGATATTCAAAATATAAAGGGTCCCTGTTCCCATTGGAGGATTTCAACTCTACGGTTACATTTTATCTATTGGGGTTTTTGTTGCTCAATGCTTTAGCTAGCTCGAACCTTCTTGGCTTCTTCCAATCAATTGTCTTTCCAAGAAGTGGAAATCTGGCAAAGGTCGACTCGTATTATGGCCGATACTATATTTTTTTAGAGAAAGATGAGTCATAACTATCGTTTTAGTATTCATTTTCCCTAGATAATTACTATAGAGGACCCCAAAAATTTACTTATGATTAATCCAAATGTCTCGTGTTGATGATCAACAACACAAGAGGATCATCCTAATTGGCTAGTTGGGATGGAGAACACTTTTAATTAAAAGAGTGATTTAGCAGGAAAATAAAATATCATAACACTGTTTTTTCATAGATAATCAACAAGCAGATAATTCCAATTAAATTAGGAACTTGCTCTTCCTAGAAGCACAATAAGTTGTGCATGTTTAGCATCAATGGTAAAGTGTGGACTGACCCCACTATTGGACACACAAGTATAAAATGTCACTTTCTATTGGAGACATACTCAAGTTACAACTATAACCGAGAAGGCCCTGAACTTAATTAGGATAATTCATTGCTCTAAAAATTCTATGGAAAATTACATAAAAATTATAAACCCATCACAATTGTGTCAATTCAATCTTAAACATTTTTCTTTTTTTGCCAATTTAGTCATAAATATTTTGCAATTATGCTAACTCAATTCATCCGATCAATTTTAATCGACCGATGCTAACATGGATGTCAGTTGGCACCAAACAACGTCAATGTGGATAATTTTTTAATAATATTTTATTTTATTAATTTATTTTCTTTTTCTTTTCTTTTTCTTTTTCATCTTCTTACTCCTTTTCCTTTTTCCCACCTTAGTGGCCAGCGAGGGTGACAGTCCCCATGCCATTCCAAAGGCTAGGGCAAAGGTGACCATGGCCTCGCCAACCAAGGGCAAGGTCACCTTTAGGCCATGGCGAGGCCAAGCGCGGGCTGCAACCCTCATCAACGGTTGGCGAGGGCTTCATGGCCATCGCCCAACCTTGTCAACCACTATGGGGGAAAAAAGAAAAAGGAGGAAGAAGAGGAATAACAACAAGAAAAAGAAAAGGAAAAAATAAAATATAAAATATTCAAAAAATATATTATTAAAATTGTCCATGTCATTATCAACCAAAAAACTAGTATTAATGTCAATGCATACTAGCCAAAATTAGCCAAATGGACTAAATTGGCCAAAAAAAAAAAAAGTTTCAAACCGAATTGTCATAATTACAATATGTTTAAGACTTTTTTAATAATTTTCCCAAAAGTTTTAGCATCTCATCTATCCAATCAATTTTTTTCCTCTCCAGCATTAAATGAGCATGTTTCCTTGAACTTAATGGAACATACTTTTTCCTATTTCATTTACTTTCCCTCCAAGAATTTAAAATGAAAGGTACTATTATACTTTTAGAAAAGTAAAAATAAAATAAAATACAATGAATGGGGAGCATAATTTATTCGTCTAAATCCAAGTATAAGAGAGTATGCCTAGTGTGAAACGGATCCATGTTGATTTTGGCAAGTGAAGTAAAGCTGCCTATGTCATTGGTGAGATCAGCGGATGATAATAAATTCCACAAACGAATGAAAATTGATGAGAAAAGGCGACCCAACACCGGTTCATCAAGTTTGAAATTAGACGAAACTTTGCCATTCTTTATGTGGTGACAAAGAACTTTTTTAGTGGGGGAGGCAAAAATAATGATAAAAAAATGCTTAATTAAATGAACTAAATGGAAAGCTTGCTGCGAAGTCGAAAGCACATCGTACAAAGTAACACCTGCACGAGAGTGCCATACAACTTTGGAGAGAATCTTCTGCTTTCCAACGTTTCAACGAGTCGGGCAAGAAAATATCCAGTTAACTAATGTCAACTATTGATCAGTGTAGTTTGGAATGATTTATATTCATGTCATTATCCTTAAATTTCATTCCCTAAATGCACCAAACTTTCATTTCTATCAATGTTCTACCCAAAAAAGTATGATGTGCTTGTATTTTATACTGCATAGTCGAGTCTTCCAAAGTAAAACGCTGCAAGTTATGGATCTGGGGGCGATATGTGATATATTATGGTTTTTGTGGTGCAATTATTATACGAAGTACATCTGGACGTTGATTGGACCGTGGAAAGCATATAAAACGTATGAACATGTGTGCTTTGAGGTTAATTAAGGGTTGCGTTACCTCCCCAAGATAAGTACAACCTAGATGCAATTGCCAACGCTGATTTGTGATTGAAGAGACCTAGGAAAAGACAAAATTTTGCAATAGACTATTGTTGTAGTGCGTCTTAGACCCAAGATACATTGCGCCTTTGTCAGCAGTGACGTTAAATAATACATCTTCTCCACTAGTCATGAAACACACCACATACAATAGAAACTTCCCTTCTGACGAAGGCTCCAAATTCTGAAAGATTGACTATCCCAATCCTTCCACACGCTTGTACTCTGGATGTGGTCAACGTGCAAAGCTGTACTCTTTGGTACTTTTCGAACACGTGCGTTTAATTTCCAGGACACAAACAAACGTTCAGTGGACCATCCTATTCTTGAAAATATTCAGAAATCTTGAAACGACAGCTTAGGTTTGACCACCGATGGAAATAATCAAGAACATAAAGAGGCAAGTCTGTTCTGGGGCATGATGAAGACTTTCATGTTTACTATTTTGACTTCCGTAATTCAGCAGACGATTTTTCAGAGTCCCAACAGATGTAAGTAGCCAGCCCATGCAAACCTTAACTGTGCAAAACATCTGCCTCGCAATCAAAGTGAAACATTTGGAGGTTTTGTCATGCATCATCTTCACCGTACCTTTTGAAATTATGATCCGTAAGTAAATCTTCTATTTTCGAGTTTAGTGGAAGCGAGATTGGTTTGGCTGGTGAGGGGGGAACCGTACAACAATCCAATAAGATCTCACTCAATTCAAGATTGATTTCTTCCTCAAAATTAAACCGACCTAGTATCTGCTTAATCCCATATAATATATTCCTTTCACACAATTCTCAAAATACATAGATATAATGCCAAAAAAATAAGAAGACGATGACAACACCACTACCAAGAAAAAAACCTAATGCAGAAAAAAAGCACAAACTCTCAAAATCTTTCATTAATTATCAAGAAATAGAATGATATACAAAGATTCTTCTCTAATAACACACTAAAACTAAATATCAATAATACAATAATAATTCATCACCACAATGATGAATTAAGATATATAGAGCAAGAACCGTAATCAAGATTAGAGAAGACTAGAGATGACTTGGAGAAGGCTTTTAACTCATGAAATCAATCAATTCCTAGCTCTTAGTCCTATGAATAACATACTGAAATTTGGCTCAACCAATTTGGACAATTTTTCGCCTTCAAATTGGGACAGCAAAGCCGCACACCCCGTTTCTTCTTTTTCCCCGTTCTATCTCAGGAAGAACTCTCCCTCCTCTCTTTTTTTCACTCTCACACGAACGAGCAGCTCCCTCCTTTTTCATCTTTTGATTTTTGACCTTCTTTCTAATTTGACGTGTTAGCTGGGCCCACAGAAGCTAGCTACCCTTATCTCAAATCTGTCTGGCAATAATGCTTTTGTACTAAATTCAATCCCATTTATCGAGTCTGAAGGCGGAACCTTTAATCAGTCTCAACAAAAGATTGAATATATTAACAAGTGGGTAGGTGAAAGAACCCGTATCATAACCTATGTTTTTCTTTATTTTCGTCAGTCATGCACATTACCAAGGATTTCCTAAGATCTGTAGAGCGACTGGTGGGGAATCCAGGCAAAAGATTTGCTCTGACCAGTCGAAATAGCACCGTCCACCACCTCTCTTCTCTCTCTCTCTCTCTCTCTCTCTCTCTACTTTGTCATTTCGTCTCTACTTTGTCATTTCGAAGTGAGACCTTGCCATCGTACCACCAATTTGCATCTGTCAGATTTCTCTTCACTATCATCCTGTGGGAACTGTACCTTCATAAAGAATAAATGACTATTGTTTCCGGTTCCCCAGGATAAAGGTACTTTTAAGGGAGAATTTTATTGTGTCCAGCTGATGGATGAAGCCCCCCGTTTTGCCCTGCGGGAATGGAAACTAGGGCTGCATATCTTAAAAGAAGCATATGATATGTAAACTTCAAAAGTTTTTCTATGGTTTCAAATAAGTGTCACGTTAGTGGTATTTGAAATTTGATAAGATTGTGAGATCATTTAACTTTAAAGAAAATAATTTTGATTAATGCATCTATATGAAAGTAAGTAAAAGTAAATATATTTTCTTAATACTTTATACAGATGACATTTTGCTTACTAGTAAAGATGTTGATCTATTGAATGACACAAAAGGTTTTCTATCTACAAAGTTTGACATGAAAGACTTAGGAGAAGTCTCTTTTGTTCCAAGTATTGAAATTCATCATAACAGATCTAAAAAGGTTTTAGAATTATCTTAGAAAAGTTATATAGATCGTATTTTAAAAAGATTTAATATGCAAACCTGAAAGTTTGGTGAAACTCTTATTGTGAAGGGGGGATAAATTGAGTATAGAACAATGCCCCATGAATGATATTAAAAAATAAGTAATAAAGAATGTTTCATATGTTAGTGTAGTTAGCAGTCTTATGTATACACAAATATGTACTAGACTTGATATTGCTTTTATTGCTAATACTTTTAGGAGATATCTATCGAATCCAAGTCATGAACTTTGGATTGCGATTAAAAAAGTGATAAGAATCTACAACGAACAAAAGACTTCATAGCAGAGTAGATGACCTAAATATGATTGGATATTTAGATGCTAATCTTGCTAGTTGTTCTAATGATAGAAAATCAATATCTAGATATATTTTTATGATGGCTAGAGATGTTATTTCTTGGAAGAGTACAAAGCAAACCTTAGTTACAAACTCTACAATGTATGCTGAGTTTGTAGCATGTTACAGTATGTCAACTCAAGCTATTTGGCTCAAAAACATGGTCTTAAAATTGCAAGTTGTGGACTCTATTACTAGACCTATAGTGATCTACAATGACAACACTGCAACTATGTTTTATTCCAAGAATGACAAAATCAATAATACGTCCAAACATATGGAGATCAAACATTATACTATTAAGGACTTAGTCAAAAAGGGAGATATTGTGATCGAGAATATCATAACTGAGTCTATATTGATGGATCCTCTAACAAAAGATTTACGACCCATTTTGCTTAAATGACATACAAAGAATATGGGTGTTTTAGATTCTTTTGATATCTTTTATTGGTGAGAGCTATATGATTTGTATTTCTGGATATTATAGTTATATGCAAACTAATAATACTTTTATAATGTCTATTAAAGCATTTACTTTTGCTAATCATTATTATTGATTCTATTGTTATCATCTCTCCTGTCAACTGAGAAATATAATTATAAAATAGTATCTTTTAACAAATTTTAGTTTAAAAATAATTAGATGTCACTAATTGTGAGATATCATATTGGATTGTGACATAATCGTGCAATTTCATGTAGTTTAGAAATCGCACTTAGGCAATTTCATGTTGTTTAGAAATTGGGATAATGTAGTTTCATGTCGTTGAGAAATTATGTTGAGGACCAATAAGAAGTTGTATACATTTTGATTACATGTTGGCACTATTTCTTACTATACTATTAGACCCATGATCCATGAAAATATAATGCTTATCATATGTGATTATAAAATGTCATGTGTTGCGGTATTTTCTTAACATATTGATCCACATAGTTCTATACTGAAGTTATATAAGATTTGATTGGTTTTGAGATGTCGTTATTAGAATATTATATATATATATATTAAATAGTGGCCACATAAAACAATTTTCAGTTATTAACCCGAAAGTGTTGTTTTTAATATAAAATCATTTTCAAAATAAAAATTAGTTAATTAATGCAGCCCAAGTGGGAGAATGTTGGAAATTTCATATAATACAAGCTTACATTAATTAATTAATTTTCTATTTTAAATAATCGAGTTAATGGATATTCCAATATATGTTAAACTCTTAAATGATCTTATTGAATTGGGTTTTGACATCTATTAATAACAGATCTAGTTGAGCAATAAAATGTAGGCAATTATGTGGCATCCCAAAATTCAAAGCCAAGCCATAAGGTGTGTTAAAGTCTTTAATTAGGTGAGAGAATTTCCATGGCTTATGTTTTAGCCGTTAGTCTTTTAATTTGATGATTTGTGCTTATGATTGTGGAAATTTAAATTTAATAGATTAATAATTTGTGCTTGGCCATATGATTCATAAGTTAAATTTCAAAATATCCCAAGACTTTGGCCAAGATGAAAATTTGGAATTCAAGAATATTTATAAAAAAAAATTCAAAAAAAAAAAAAAAGAAGGAAAAAGGGGTTGAATTTTCGAAATGGGCCTTTGGCCCATTAGCCTAAAGCTTGGTGGGCCAAGCTAGTCGGCCCATTAGAGCCCAAGAAGAGAATTCGACCAGCCCAAAGGGAGTGGCCGGATGGGCCTAAGCCCAAGCCCAAACCAAATTTAAAAAGAAAACCCAATAAGACAAGTGGCAAAGGGGATGGGCATGCATTGGTTGGTTTTTAGGCAAAGTAATCATTACTAATCATGAGCTCTAGGGAGTATAAGAGGGGAGGAGAGAGAGAGAGGGTGACCGGTTCCTCCATTTTGGCCGAGAGAAAGGGTGATAGAGAGAGAGAAATCGCGAGAGAGAGGGAGAGACCGAGAGGGAGAGGAGGCGGAGCCGAGGGAGGTGCCGCCGTGTCTTGCCGTGTCCGACCGCCGTACGCCATCGTTTGCTCATCTTAGAGGAAAGTGGAGTCCTTTAACTTCTCTTGCATGTTTGTTGTGGTGTTTGCATGTTCGGTTTTAGGTGTGATTTGTGCGAAAAACCGAGGTAAGAGTTGGTTATTTACAAACCGTGTGACTGTTCTTGTTCGGTTTGTTGGAGTCAGTAGCTTGTTCGAGCTTGCATGGGTGTTTGGAGTCCGATTTTGGCTTCGATGTCTCATGAAAGTCGTATCTAACATCTTGTACTATAACATACTGAAATTTCGTGAAAAATGATGGAGATTTGAGGGGTTAAAGCCTTGTTATACGGAGACCCCCAGATCTGTGATGTTTTCACTGACTTCTTGTTGGATTCTTGGTTGCATGTTGGTTTGTGATGAAAATATGACTTCGTTGTCTTCATGAAAGTTGTAGGTAACATCTTAAACTACGACATACTCAAATTTGAAGAGAAATGAACGAGTATAGCCTAGTGAATCGGCTAGATCTTGGAAATGATTGATTCTGGTGGTGTGTTCCGAGATACCCGAGACTTCAAGGACTTAAAAGACGACTATAATTTGGTTATTTGACCTAGATCCCTTCATAAAACTTGTAAAGGACACCTTGATACATAACATACTCAAATTTCAGAGGAAACGAAAGAGAATAGATGGGTGAAATCTTAATATTTCGGAGATGTATATTCTGGACGATGCGGTAGTGGTTCCAGAAGTTTCGTGAGGTCGTGTAAAATAATATAAAAATAATTTGGCTTGGAGTTCTTCATGAAAGTTGTGCGAAAATGTCTTGGCTATCACTCTGTAAAATTTCGTAATTTTTGGAGGCCATATGGATATTTTAATCGAATTTATTCAGAAACTGTGCATTCTGGTTGTTATCCGAATATTATGTGCTATTTAGTGGAAAATGTGAGTAAGAGGTTGTAGTGGATGATGATGCTCGGTGGCCTAGTGGCATAATTCCGGAGATTCCCCGGGAGTGTCGGGATGCCCGGTGGTATACGGTACGTAATTCCAGGGGAGGCCTGGTGGTATGTCGGTACATAATTCCGGAAGCCTTATCGGAGGTCTTTGCCCGAAAGGAATGCCTCGCGATGCCAGGATTGGGGTGCGGGATGCCTGGCTAGAAGGGTAAAGGCCGGAAGCCCTATCGGAGGTTTCTGCCCGAAGGGAATGCCTCGTGATGCTAGTTGGGATGCGAGATGCCCGGAATGTGGGGGGCCGGAAACCCGGTGGCCTGGGAGGCTGAATGCTGGGAACCCTGTCGAAGGTCTTTGCCCGAAGGGATGATAATTGAGAATGGGTGATGTGGTGATCAAATCTAAAGATAAAAATGGAAATTAATGCATGATGGTGATATGCATGATGATGTGATGATAATGATATGTGATATGATGATCACCTACGATATGATATGCATGATAATATGCATGATGATGTGATGATGATGATATATGATGTGAAATGATGATCACCTATGATATGATATGCATGATGTTACATGCATGGATGCATGGTAATGATGATGATATGTGATGTGAAATAATGATGATCACCCATGATATGATATGCATGATGATGATGATGATGATGATGATATATGATGTGAAATAATGATGATCACCCATGATATGATATGCATGATGATATGCATGGTGATGATAATGATGATGATATATGATATGACATGTGAAATGTGATGATGTCATGATGATGATGACATGTATGATACGATGATGATACACATGTATGTGTTATAAACTGATATGATGATGCATGATAGTATGCGCATGGCTTCAAGGTAAGTAACGCCTACAATGCATGTATGATTTGCATGATGCATTGAGTTGTTATTTGATTTCCTTTACTCGTTGAGTGGTTGTACTCACCCCTTTTGGGACCAACATTTCAGATTAGTAGATGGTTTGAACGGTTGGATATAACCGTGAGGAGGAGGATAGCAAGGGAAGGAGCTTTTGGACGCCGACACTGATCGATGGACTTTAAGTGTATGACTATTGGAGGAAATGTCGATCATCTTTTGGAGTGTAGCCGAATATAGAAGACTATGGCATTTTGATGTACCGATGAATTATGTCCATCTGATTTAAGTAAATAAAAAGTGTACGGCTTTTACTTATAAATATTTAGTAGGTGTGCATCGTTTTCTGAATATAGGGAATGGAGTTGTTGGATGTGCTTCCGCATATAAATTGCGCAAGGGACCGATCGAAAAAAAAAATGTAAACCCCCAAATTGTATGGACCCGCTGCACTTGAAATTGTATCAGAGTGATATGTTAATAAGGAAAGTAAATGGTAAGCGAACTGTGGCAACCCTAATCGGATCGGGGGCCGTCGAGGGGTGCCTCAAATTATGTTTAACTAAAACCCGCAATGGGAGGGGCCTAGTTGACACATTTACTAGATCTCCTCTTTAACCTATAAAAGGATAGGTTATACATATTAGTTGCTTAATCACATCTATACTGAAATAAATCATAAGAGGAAAATCTGACATTCCAATAGATCGCTAATTATAAGATCTCTTTTTCTTCGAGTGAATGAATGGCTTAAATAGATACATTTTAATTTTGCTGTGCATATCGATTTCGGTGCTTTACAATCATATATGGATCTAATTGTTCTTGATTAATTACTTATTTATGTGGATAATTTCTACACATCCGATTCGAGAAGGGGACCCCCAAGATCCCCCTGCTTCAAATCCACGATAGGACAAGGTCGCTCTTCCTCAACTTGATAACCTTCGAGCAGTCTCACTTCGGTTGCGGCAAATATGTTGCCTCGTATGTACTCTTCATGGACATTTGATCAGATCTCCCGAGGACGTCCGGTATCTCTGCCAATGTAAAATCATCAAGAACTGGCTTGGGAGCAAGGCCAAGGTGACTGCCCTCTTTCACCATCTTTGCTTGGGTGTGGTCCTCAATGCCGACGACCATTACTTAGCTGGATTGTGGGAGGAGGTGAACGTATTCTACCACCGCAGTTGGAATCCTTGGGAAGCCAACCTCATGCTCAAGTTTAATGCTTGGAGAGCCCGAATCAAGCGCAGGTGCATTGACTGGGCAAGCATTCTCAAGCAAAATTACTTCAGCAATCCCCGATCATTCATTTCCTTGGTTGCTGCTTGCGTTTTGCTTGTGCTTACTTGCATACAGACCTTCTATACAATCTATGGCTACTACAGGCCGTGTTTTTTATTTCCCACATAGTGGACCGCTTTAGGAAGGCTAAACTTCCGGTGAAAATCTGGGAATTAGAATTGTGGCCAATTGACTATTAGCAGCCCATGTGCAGATCATTGCTCCAGATTTGGAGGTCTCATCTTCTGGTGGAAAGAAAACGTGATGGTCATTAGGCTGGGTGAATTGCAACCTTTAATTTTATGGAATCCATATGAATCCCACATGTAAGCCTCGCAAGATCAACGGCTGCTTTTTTATTATTAATCATTTGGTCCATTGGACTTGGGTCCTGACAAATATTTCTCTCTTCCTAGTATAAGAAGCATTTTCCTCGAGCTACTCTCGATAATTCTTTAAGTTTCGTTTCTGATTTATAACATATAAGAAAAGGTACAATTAATTGGAGTCTAAAGCTTAGGACATGCATGACAACATCTTTGCTCCAGAAAAATCAATTTTTGGCCAAAAATTGATTTCTCAATTTCTATTCTCTATGCGAGTTTCTAAATAAAGAAACACGCTTGATAACGATTCAAAATTTCTATTTTTGGAATATAAATTATTTGATAACATAATTCCAGAGGTTGATGGCGGGCGTCTGACGGCCGGCAATCAGAGGCGAGCGTTCGGGGTCCCACGGGTGGTGGGTGGGTGGCGAGATGATGACAAAAGTGAACAATAAAAAAAGTTTCATTTCTCACTTTTATTTCATAAATTGAAAAGCTAAAATCAATTTCTTGATTTTGCTCCAAATCTATTTATGGAATTAAAATCTTTTCCAAAAAATATAAAAATGAAATTACACTACTAAAAGGGTTTTTGTTCTAAACTTATTCTGAAAAATAAAAAAAATAAAGAAATAAAGAAACAAAAAATTTATCATGCATCCCCCTAAATGTCTAAAGTTGAGATTGATTTGAAAAGGGGCATTTCGTAGTAAGCTGAGGGGAATTTATCGTCCTCATCTGCAACGATTCCTTCTGGGTCTTCCACCACCACATTTCATTTTTGTGGTAATAATAATTTAATATATCTAAAAACCTAGTGGAAAAATAGGGCAAGTAGCGACTGCGTGGCCATTATGACCGTTGTGCCCGTTGAGTGCTTCCTGCCTTGTTGGATAAGTGACTCTAAAAAAAAAAAAAAATTGTTGTCAATATCCGGATTTGTCGCAAAAACTTTTACTTTGATTTTAATTACTCTAGCACACAATTCTCCGGATTATAATTACACGTGTAAATGAATCGTTGCCAGCCCACTTCATTGGCTCCGACCATCGTCGCTGTGAGATTTTGTGGGATCACTGCCAACTATTCTTAAAGCTTAAGCTGATAGATGAAGATGTGGTTTATTATTTAAATATTCTAACACTCCCCCTCACGCTTAGTCTGGTCTTTTTGCCTAGTACTAAGCGTGGAAATTTAATTGGGGAGACAAATAGGGGCCTGGAATATTCGAACTCAGGACCTCCTAGCTGTGATACCATGTGAGATTTTGTGGGACCACTGCCAACTGTTCTAAAAGCTTAAGCTGATAGATGAAGATGTGATTTATTATTTAAATATTCTAACAGTCGCAGCCTTGTCATCCTATTTTGATCCTCATTCGCATTCTACATTTACACTTCCAAGAGGATCTCGCATTCGGCGAAAGGAAGGGGATCTCGCATTCTACATTTATGATTGCCAGACAATCGATTGTGATTGAAGCTCTTTTAATGTCTTTAACCTGCGTTTTTATTGTTATGTCTTGAAGCTGTGTTGATGTTATTATGATAATATGGACGTGAATTGTCCCTTTATATAAGTGTATAAGCTCCTTGATTGAAATGCATATAACTTGTTTCATGAAATGCTGGAACTAAATCAGGATGTGCTTCTATTCGATTCTTGAACCGAAAATCATAACACCTCAATCCAACCTGTTCTTGACTCATTGAGAGTAGTTTTGTGCTGAAATGCGGTATAATGGAATTGGTGTTATGATTGTCGTCGTCGTCGGTGTGCTTAACGTATGACATGAAAATTGCGTGTTGAGGCTGCTGATCTCTCAAACAGAATCAAGTGATCCAGTATGTTGCTTATAAACTGGTCCTGATATGCTCACCCGCTGGGTGTTTCTTTTTATGTCATCGACCTGAGCGTGTTTTGGACGTGTTTGTGCGGTGACCGGCAAGTGTGGATGTGAGTCCCGTGGTGGTCAGTCGGAGGTAGGGGTGAGCGGGTCTAGGGTGGGTAGGGTCTAGACCTGGACCATGTTCCCTACCCTGTTATAACCGGTTCTCCTTTTTTGGACCCTGTTCCCGGCCCACCCTGTTTTTCCGGTCCGTAAATAGGGTTGACCCTGTTTATATTGGAACCTATTTTGCAACCGCCCATCTATACGACTTCGAATTTTATTTTAATACATGAAAAAACAACATAATTCTTCTAATTTATATTGAAATATTAAGCGTTATTAATAAATAAATTTCTACCTCATTTCGTATATATTAATCAATTCCTAAGTGGTTCACTCGAGATTAAGTCGCGATAATTTAGCAACTCTACTCGGGGTTTTTCTTTGTGGATCACTCGGCAAGGGGCCTTCTTCGGTCCTTGGAAAAAAGAAACAAAAAAAAAAGGGAGGAAAAGCTTGAGAGTCAAGGTCAATGTCAGGAGGCAGAGGAGACGTGGGCAGCGTAGAGAGGGACGTGAGGGAGACGTGACAAGCCGGCAGGGAGAAAAGAAAAAAGAAGAAATAGAACAGTGTATTGTTCATATTCTTCACGGGCTCCCTCCGCACGCCATAGCCACCAACCACTGCGCCTGCGTCGCCGCGGCCGCATCACCGCGCCACCGCCGGAGCCCCCTCACCCGTGAGCTCGCACCGCCACTCGTCGCCCTTGCTGTGGCCGCGACGACCCGACACCTCTGACCGCCCGAAGCTCCGTCGCCGTCGCCCTTGCCCCTGTGAAGCTGCCACTGCACCAGCACCGCTGTTTGGCTCCTCGCGACACCAACAACCAGTGAAGCCGCAAGGTCGACAAGAAGGCGTACAATCCGGTTCTCAAACCGGTTCCCGAACCGGTCCGATCGATCTGGTTCCCAGGTGGGTAATCCCTCGGAACCGGTTCCCGGACCGGTTCAAACCGGTTCTGACTTTTGGGAACCGGTTCCCGGACCGGTTTCAATGGGAACCGGTTCCCCGGACCGGTTTCAATGGGAACCGGTTCCCGACCCTGTTTTCCGGGTGGGCCGGTCCGGGAACCGGGTTTACCCGGTCCGGTTGCACACCCCTAGTCGGAGGCCTATGGGCGATGGAGTAAGCGTGTTTGTGCTGTGCTGTTCTTGGCATAAACTAGGGCCTGTTGTTCACCAGCGGAGTTCAGGTATGCTTAATTGATTAACATGTAGAATCTGTGTCAATGAAGATCCTGGCGTGATTGATCAGAAGAAGTATAAAGGAAAGCACAAAGAGTTTTGAGCGGTTTGTAAATTAGAGACGATGTACTGATAAAGGGAGAGAAAAAGAAATGAATAAAATTAAATAAATAAATAATAAATAAATGAGTGAAAATAAAAATGGTGGGAAAATGCATGTCTCAATTAGGTAGTGAAGTTGTCAAAAAAAAAAAGGTAGTGAAGTCTTCAGAGTAGTTTTAATTGAATTTCATTTAGTTCATGATCTAGTTTAGGAGTTACAGTTACAATTCATGATTTTTAGGATAAAATGAATTTTCTGTCATTTAACTTTAGATTAAATAAATAGAGGACAAGATAAATAAAATAATATTGTTAAAAATAATAAAAATAAAATTGATAAAATTATTTCAATTGCGTTTATGTTCGGATTACATTTAGTGATTACCTTTTTAGTTATGCATCTCTCTCTGGTTTAGAATTAGATGTAGGCTTGAATTTCGATCAAGCTCGAGTTATTTTATTGCACTTTAGATTTTGTTGTTCTTTTTATCACATTTTAGTGATGTGAGGTTGTAATCTGGCTTCCGAGATTCTTGTCAGAAAAAAACAGTGCGATCGATAAATTGATAGAGATATTAAAACATTCCAATTATATGAAGTTACAAAACAGTGTGATCGATATTAAGCATGTCCGACAATATGTGATATAATTAACAATATAAGATATAATGGACAATTTTACCGGTATTGTTCTTTCAAAAAAAAATAATACGAGCAAAAGATATAGGTTTTGACCATAAATAATAAGTGGCACAAACTAAAAAACAATGAATATTATGATTCCAGTGCTTGACTTTACAAATAGAAACAAACAGACTAAATTCTATTTCCATAGTACATAAATTAAAGTTAGCAATGTCATGATATATGGACTAATTATTTTAATATTCATGGTGAAAAGTAAAATTTATAGATAAACTTAGGTAATCACTCATATCCTTCAAAACTTCAGCACAGTTTGCGCAACAGCTCTCGAACTTTGAGAAGTTACCAAGTACTTCTTAAATTTTCTGAGGGGGTAATCTATCCCATTGCAAAGATCAAGAACTATTGTATGATAGTGTCAAAATTCAAGGAGGTCGTGAGCAATTATGTTATGAACATAACTTAGTTTATCAAATAGTCTACTCGGTCTTTTACTAAGTAATGATTCCTAACTTCTCATCTGAATGTCCATGCAATGTTCATGTGTTTCTATGGTCCTATAAAGTAGCATAATCATTCAATTGCAACTAGCAAATCATAATACAAAAGCAATATAAAATAATCACAACCAAATCATTAAACAGTAGTAATAAAATAACAAAATAAAAGATAAGTGTGGAAAAGTATTCCGATGTGAATTAGACAAAAAATATAACATAACTTTGTTATTAAACCCTAGAATAACAATCCCCATGAGCTTGATTTTAAAGACTTCCCTATCTTAAAATGGATAAAATGGGCACTTAAAACTTTCGGGGAAGCGAGAAATCCCAGGGTGGTGCCTTGTCGTCCTAAGTTGGGGGAGATCATAGCTCTTGCCACTGCGAGCTCTCCTCTACCTTTTTGGTAGCTTTTTTTTCCTCAAAAACCCTAAATCCTAAAGTTGATTTCAACACCCAACATTACTTTCTATCTTCATAAGATCTAATGAGGCCCATCACCAAAAACCTAGAAATCTCCCTTCCATTTGTTTCTTTGCAATTCTGAGATGTCTCGAACGATGGCATAGTACTGGTTTTTCCTTTCCGAAGAACTCAATCCAAGCTGGGTGATCTTGGAGCTCAGGCCTCACAACAGATGGGATTCTATCGCTCTCCCATGATTCTATACTGGGAATCTGGTTTTCTTCGATGTTGTGGAATGGAAGACGAAGTTATACACTAGATGTGGTAATAATACTAAGTTCGATGTCATTAGTTTCCGCATATGGGTACTGATTGTCACAATATAATCGGGAGAAATCAAGGAGTGTATGGTTTTTTTTATGAGTGTGGGTCTCTTTATTTGCCCTGAATCGCATCCTTTAATAGTTCCCCTATTGATAGAAGAGATAAATTATCAAACTTGGGGTCGTGTCTAGTAGTCTAGCTGCGGAGCAATCTTCACTGTTCAAACCTTCGTATCCCTTCAAGTAATTGTATGCCCCTGTTTCTACTATATTTATCATAGAGCTCCCTTCAATCTATTACCCATATACTTTACAACTTTTCCAGGAACAGTTTCTGGGTTCATATTGGAGGGATCCCCCCTAGCTAGAGATTAGAAGAAGTTTTCAACGACCTGGCAAAAAAATAGGCCATGTATTAGAAATCCAAGTGGATTCAAAAGGCAATGGACCACAAAAAGGAGGAAGAGTGAGAGTGGAAATAGATTTGACAGCTCCGCTAAAATCAGGGGCTATACTGGATATCGACAACAAGTGGTTATGGGTGGAATTTAAATATGAGCATCTACCGCACTACTATTATTCGTGTGGAAAAATTGGTCACTATGCCACTAACTGTGAAGACATTTCATATGATCAATCACCATGGGCAGCAAACAAACCTGGAAAACATGGCCCATGGCTGAAGGCAAAAGTGTGCGACCATAACCCCCACTGGGAAGCGTTTTATGGCAAAATAGAAGAAGAGACTATAATGGAAGAAACAGTACCAGACATCACCCTTCCAGCACTGGAAATGGATATAGTCGCCAGAGAAGAAGTGGATACAAGGAGAGTTACAACCTGCACCAAGAAAAGGGCAAACAATTTTCATGAACAGGAGGCAATAGAAGAACCAGTTGCTTGTTTTACGAAAAATCCATATCACGACAAACAGATAATATGTTTTGAAGCTCCTTAGCCGATCCTATCGAAAGTTGGAAAATGCAGTAAGAAGAAGGTGTAGAGGGCAAAAAAACACAAATGCATAAAAGAGAAAGTTCCTCTCTTAATCGATGACACGGACCTTTTGGAGACCCCAATTAAGTTGATCAAAGATGGTAATAAGTGGGCTTTGGTGGCTAGCCCTAATAAGCCACTGACGATGATATGAAAATTATAAGCTGGAATTGTCAGGAGTTGGGCAATCCCCTGACATTCTAGGAACTAAGAGCCTTAGTAGCTCTTGAAAGGCCCAACCTGATTTTTCTTATGGAAACAAAGAACAAAGCAACAATGGTGGAGGGAGTTAGCAAGAGACTTAAATTCCAAAATCTATTCATAGAAAACCCGGAAGGAATAGCGGGCGGCTTAACTATTTTGTGGAATGAGGAAGTGGTGTTAAAGGTGAATGACAACTCTAAAGAGTTCATCGATTTGGAGTGTACTAATCCAGACAAACAGCTATCAAATGAGGATAACTTTTATTCATGCACCAACAAATTTCGAAGATCGGTTGTAGTTATGGCAAAAGTTGAAGGACTTTCAGTCAACTAATTTTCTACCGTGGATTTGCATGGGATATTTTAACGAAATATTATATGTATTGGTGAATGTGGGGAAACAAGAAGCAGATAATTACCGAATACCAGCTTTCAAAGATCTGTTAATGAGTGTTCCCTAATGGACATGGACAGCAAAGGGTGTGCATACACATGGGTGAATAATAGGGAAGGGGAGGCTATTGTCAAAAAAAAGACTAGACAGAGTTCTCTGTACTATGGAATGGAGAATTACCTTTCATGACGCTGAATTACAAGCCCTTCCAGCAATTGGCTCGGATCATAGCCCTCTCCTCCTTGTGTTGCATCCTGAAAGCAAGAAAAGAAAAAGAGATTTTAAGCTTGAAGCGTTCTGGACAAAAAATGAAGAGTATGGTGAGCTCATCCAGCAAATATGGAACAAAATACCCCTAAGCTAGACAAGCTTCTCCGCAAAAATCAATGAAGCATCCAAAGTGCTTACTAAGTGGAGTAAAGAGAAGTGTGCCAATGCACCAAATCAGATTAGGGAGCTTAACAAGGCATTAACAGAGTTAACCAATAAACAGTCCCAACATACCGGCAGGAAGGAAGTCCACAACATTGTCAACCAGATAGAACAATTGTGGAAACAAGAAGAAAAATTCTAGGGTATGAGATCACGCATTAAATGGCTACAATGGGGTGATAAAAACACCAAGTTCTTCCATGCAACTACAGTACAACGAAGGCAGAGAAACAAGATCACTATGTTGCAAATGGAAGATCAAAGTTGGTGTAGAGACCCCTTAGCTCTCAAAGATCACATCATGTCCTTCTACAGGAACCTATACAAAGCAGAGGGTCCCAGAAACTATCAACCAATTCTAAATTAGTGCCCTAGCCCAGTGGGAGAGGAAATTAATGCAAATCTGATGGCCAGCATTACTATGGAAGAGGTTAAAGCAGCAATTTTTCAAATGGGGTCATTAAAAGCCTCTGGACCTAATGGCTTCAATGGCCTCTTTTATCAACAATCATGGGAGGATATAAAGCTAGATTTGTTCTAGTTAGTGCGGGACTTTTTCGAAACAAGTACCCTTGATCCTCATCTCAACAAAATGCATATATCTTTGATACCAAAAGTAAAAACTCCATAAAACATTAGCCAATTCAGACCTATCAACTTGTGCAATTTCAGCTACAAAATTATCTCAAAAGTCCTGGCTAATAGGCTAAAGATTTAGTTTCCAAAGATTATAGAGCCTGAACAAAGTGCCTTTGTCCAAGGTAGGCAAATTCAGGATAATATATTAATTGTTCATGAAGTATTACATCAGCTGCAAATTACAAAAAGAAAGAAAAAATTCCAGGCGATCTTGAACCTGGACATATAGAAGGCCTATGACAGAATCGAATGGGATTTTCTAAAGGATTGTATGCTGAAAATGGGTTTTTGTGAGAAGTGGGTATCTCTAATTATGCAATGTGTCTCAACGGTGTCCCTAAGTGTGAAGATCAACGGGGAACCAACTCAATATTTCACCCCCTTGAGAGGACCTAAACAAGGAGACCCCCTTTCTCCTTATTATTCATCTTAATAGCAAACATTTTAACATGGCTAATGAACAAAGCTATTGAAGAGGGAAGCATCAAGGGGATAACACTAAACAGGTTCTGTCCTACACTATCTCATTTACTTTTTGCCGATGATGATATATTTTTTCTGGATGGGACTATTGTCAAATGCCAAAACCTAGCAAATATCCTTAATCAGTACTACTATGCATCGGGGCAAGCTATAAATTTAAACAAATCAAGGGTATTATTTAGCAGTAAGAGCCCTCTATCTTTGAAAAGAAACCTAGCTCATGAGCTCAGAGTTCCCATCATAGAAAAAATAGGGAAATATCTCGATATTCCAACAGAATGGGGTCATTCAAAGAAAGAGATGTTTGCGTGGATCTTAGCAAGAGTAAACTTGAAGCTCAAGGGATGGAAAGAAAAGCTACTCACTAAAGCAGGCAAAGAAATTCTGATTAAGAGTGTTGTGCAGGCCATCCCCACTTATGCAATGTCAATTTTTAAACTTCCTATTTCCATATGTAGAGCCATAGAAAGAAGAATTGCGTCATTTTGGTGGCAAAAAGCTGATTCAAAAAGAGGTTTGCATTGGAAAAAAATGGGAAGTTTTAAAAACTAGAAAGGATGAGGGAGGTTTGGGATTCAAAGATCTGATTAATTTTAATCGAGCAATGCTCGGAAAGCAAGCCTGGCGATTATCCAACTCTCCTTCAGCTTTGTGGAGCAGAATACTAAAAGGAATCTACTTCCCAAATGGTGATTTATGGAAGGCAAGTAAGGGGCAGCAACCATCTTAGGGATGGCAAAGTATGTTAACAAGAAGAGAAGCTATAGAAGCAAACGTTAAGTGGTCAGTGGGGGATGGCAAATCCATTAAAATACAAGAAGACGGATGGCTAAAGTATGGTGTGATCGGAGGACCAACTAATCAACAGGAACCTATTCTGGTGTCAGAACTGATTGATGCATAATTGAGAGTTTGGGAGGAACATCAAATTCTTAACCTTTTTGAAGAAAAAATCGCTAATGAGATTCTTGCGATACCTCTGAGTTCGAGTACAAAGAAGGATAGCCTCATATGGATAGGGAATCAGTCAGGGAAATACACCGTGAAGAGCGGATACAATCGAGCCTACCCTAAAACCATCAGAACCAACCTCAACAAGGCATCCTGTTCTTTTAAGCCCCCACAAACCCTATGGACTCAAATATGGAGTCTTGCAATACCTCTGAAAATGCGTACGTTTCTATGCAACCTCTGTCAAAACACACCCACACGGGAGAATCTCTATAAAAGAAAAATGTTACCCAACCCCTTATGCCCATTTTGCTTCACAAATATGGAAACCACAGAACATCTATTTCTGTTGTGCAAGTGGACAAAAACAATATGGGCAGATCCACCCATCAACATCATCAGCAACCAAAGCAACATCAAGAGATTCGATCAGTGGCTAATGGAGGCATTCGAAGAAAAGGAAGGCTTACCCGAACAAGAACTCACTATGGTGGTGCTATGGAACATATGGAAGTCCGAAACAACCTTACTTTTAGAGCAAAGCCTCCGCAACCAATCGATCTCATGGATCTTGCACAAGAACAGCAAAGAAACTTTAGCAGATGGCAGAATCGAAAAAGACCATCCCCCCCAAATCGAAGGGTACCTGTTCGATGGAAGCCGCCGAACAAAGACGAGCTAAAGATCAACGTTGATGCTTCATGGTTTCCAGGCGAATTCCTCTTCTCAATCACTGGAATAGTTCGAGATCCATCGGGGAAGGTGGTCGAGGGTTTCGCATCTGAAGTTAGGGCTTCCTCTTCTCTGCAAGCCAAAGCACTTTCTCTCTTGCACGAGCTCTTGTACTTGAGGGAACTTGATACACGGCACATGGGAAGAGAGAAAAGTCAAAGAGTTAGCTGGGCGCGTGAAAGTGATTGTTCGACTCTAGTTGATATTGTAATGGGCGAGCCGATTCTCCATGGGACTTAGAAGAAATTATGGAGAGATGCAAAATAGAGTTAGTGTTGTGTAAATCAGCAGGGGTGGTCTACTGCCCATGCGAAGCAAACCGAGCGGCAAATTGGTTGGCTAGAACACATTGAGCCAAAAAACTTCCTTTAAATTGGGTGAGTTACCCTCCTTTATCCCTCTCGGAAATTCTATATTTGGAATTTGATCCATCGTTGTCTTGTAAGACTTGTTTATTTCCATGAATGAATGCAACATCTATTTTTGACCCCAAAAAAAAAATCCTAAGTTGGGGTCGCAGTCTGACTTTAGAATAGTAGGCCCTCGTTAGTCCTTTTCAAGCCTCTCCTAAGTTATGTAACTTTCCATGTTGCCTATTTAATTATTGGGTTAATGCCCTAAAAAAACTCCAAATTGATACACATGTGATAAATTTACCCCAAACTATTTTTTTGACCACCAAAAACTCTAAACTGATATACTTTTGACAAATTTACCACAAACCGGTACACTTGTGACAAATTTACCCTCAATTAGTTTTCATTAAATTTTACAATTAAATTATTAAATTAAATGACATGTGATAGTTGACTGGTATACCAATTTGGGATTTTACGCTTCGTTTGTCACAATTTATAATTTTTTTGATTTTTTGTAGTATTAATCCAATTTAACGGATGGTATATTTATCACAAACTTACTAGTTTGAGATTTTTTGCAGTCTAATTGATAAAGTTGTCCAATTTATTATTTTTTTATGGTCAGTCAGGATAAATTTGTCACATGTATAATAGTTTAGAGTTTTTTATAGTTAAAAAAATGATTTTGGGTAAATTTGCTACATGTGTACCAATTTGAGTTTTTCAAGGTATTAACCCTTTAATTATTTGAGGTGAGTTTTGAATTCAACTAAGCTTTTTACTACAATTTGTATCATTTAAAGTGATGTTTCTAAACTACTTTTTTTTTTCCATTAGATTTCTTCAAACTAAATCTACTTTTTATTCATTAGGACTAGTTACCTAAACTAATTCTAACTTATCATAATCTAAGCTAGGAATCCTAAATCTAATCGGTAATGAGCACGCAAATCATCAATCGATCATATAAAACTATGAATTACACTAAAAATCTAGGAATTGAACTTTCCCAACTATATGAAATCTAATCAAATGAAACTAAACTAAATTTAATATCAAGGGACAAGATACTCAGTTGGATAAGGCGTACTCGCCAAAAGATGTGTGCCCTCCACTGTCGTTCAATTATTACTTTGAAGAGAAGACTACACTGTCGTTTGTCCCCTTTTTAGATTACGACTTATGAGCACTACCTACATGAAAACTAATTAATTATCATTATGAATTATATTCATATTTATAACCTATCTTAGAAGAGTATTTAGAAAAGGGTGGAGCAAAACACGACTCCTAAATAAGAAAAATATCATATGCATTGGTAATTTGGTACACAACTGAGATGACATATATCAACTATTATACTCCTCACGTGATATTGTCGCATCTAATCAATGTTGGATATTATAAAATAGGTCGACAAAATTTATGGCATATCGATAGTGGGCAGTAAAGCAAGTAGGCCATTTTCAACACCTAATAACAGTTTTCCTTGTTATTTGGTATATCAATTCAGTAGCCTAAACATGGTGAATATAGCATTTTTCACTTAATTACAATCAACCCGATCCATAAATTTGAATTCTCATTCTTTATCAACCAGCTTTTTTACATGTTAATGTCAGATTATATGAATATTATGCAAAATACCTTCTCAACAAAGTAAGGAAGAAAGTATTTCAGCATGAGTTATATGAACACCTTAAGAAAATCCTTTTCAAATTTTACAGTTGATTTTTTGTTTCGATTAAGCATTCAATAAAGGTTCGATCCTCTGCAGATCTAAAACAATTTGATAGTTGGGCCTATCAATCGTATTCATAAATTAGATAATGATATATCATGAGGTCATCACCTTTGCTTGCCTAACATGCACATTTTCGGCATGGAGAGAAGGAAACTTAGAAATATAGAAAGCACGACTGACGATATAGAAAGCACGACTGGGAATTATCTAGCATAACTCAAATGTGTAAAAAAGAAGAAGAAGGCTTCCAGACACAAGGCAAACCATGGAAGGCGGAGCAATATATTAATAAGTTAAGCAAAAGCTCCTCCAAGAAGGAAAGAAGTTAATATTCTCTCTATTTGGAGAGGCGAGTACAAGAGCGTAATTATTGCAGGCATGCAATCAAATATCTCAATTTTTGGGGTTGGATTTAGTCCTTTTGGTGATGGCAGTGGGGTTCGCTTCATTTGTAGCGTGATTAATCAATTGGGGAAATTAAAGGAGGGTGGCCACCCTTCTCACATAAGAAGAGGATGTGAGGGGTTCGAATTTCCATCTTCTTAAAGAAATTGAGATAAGGATGATTACTTTTAGGTATAGGTTTTGACTTCCACACTTCCGAATAAATAACACAAAAATCTGAGAGTAAGTTGAAAAGTAGAATAAGACTGACAAAAAAAAAAAGAAAAATTAGTTGGGGAAAAATATGCTAAACCAGTATGCCAAATAGCTGATATATTTTTTCAACCCCTTGTTCAAGTCTATATACAACAAGCCAAACATCTAGTGGTCGAGGAATGAGCACATGCATCATTTTAATTAGAATTGTGAATGGTTCGGTTCAGTTCGATTTTCCTGTGAAACAAAATCGAACCGTTATGGTAAATGACTGAACCGAACCAAATGTAACCAAATCAAATACAAACCAAACTGAAATCCCAGTTCAGTTCAGCTCAGATTTTCGATTCACTTTTCACTTTTCCCAAGGGAACGGCACGGGAAAGAGAGAGCAAAGGATCAGACAGTTGGCTCTCTGGCGTAATACAATCAACACCTTCCCTGCATGAAGGCTAAACAACTAGGAACAAGAAAAAACAGAACTTGGTGGAGCTGGGACTTGATCAAAATCCTCCCATTTCTAATTTGGTTGATAGCCGATTCAAGGGCAGATGAATGGCAACGAAGCCCGTCTAAAGATCAAGAAATGGCAGTGCTAAGCAACACAAGGCATGGCTTCAGCATCATTCCGAGTAGCTGCGTTGGCAAGTGGAGGAGGCGGAGGGCGAGGAGGAGGAGGAGGAGGAGGAGGAGGAGGAGGAAGAATGAAAGAAGCAGAGACACGTGGCAGCGAAAATTACAGTTGCTGCTGTGGTGGCGGCGGCAGCGGCGGCGAGGACACAGTAACAGGTGTTGGCGGTTGTGGTGGTGCAAAGAGACGAGAGGCAAGGGTTGTCTGGCTTCGTGGATCTGGATTGAAGGAGACGGGAGATGAAAGCAATTTTCACTTTTTGCTTTTTGGAGCCTCTAGTTCTAGGGATGGTTCAATTCGGTTAACCTAACCGAATCAATAAAATATAAATCAATAAAAACAAATTTGGCTTTTTAAAATAAAATCTTACCCCTTTTTTAGAATTTTTTGTCTAATTTGAATGAGATTTGAATAGGAAAACAATTTTCAAAAACCCAAGTAGAAGAGCGAAATTAATTTAAAAATGTCATGTAAGCATTTTCGATTGGAAAAATTGATGATGTTTATAAAACTTGATTCCACTAATTTGATAAGTTTTAGAATTTTTTAAAAATTTTATAACCCAATTATACTCTCATAATAAATTTTAGGACTCTAAATACACTTATCCCTTCTATATGTTTTTGAAAGACACAACACTAAGATGTGCACATACACACGTTATGGTGATAAAAAGCCAGTCCAAATAATTGAAAAGAGAATCGCAGAAATCAAAACTTACCCAACAAGCTTCCCGGAGAAAGGTTAGATGGGCATTAGTGTTATCTAATCCTCACACTAACCTTTTAACTTTTTTCTTGAGTGGAGTGAGGCATTATCACCAATTTGTGGATGCAGAATGGTGCTATATTTGACCATCTATTTCTCCCATTAATAATTAGATTCTTCTGGACTACGAAAATCTAATTGAAAGGCTAAGCAGGGCAAAAAAAAAAAATTCCAACCATTCTCTGCGATGCGAACCAGCGCATTGTACGTACATGTGTTTCACGTGGGAGCATGAGATGTCCTATTCCTTCTGGGCAGATAAAAAGCTAGTCCAAATAATTGGACCACTTGTGGGAGTAAGCTTGGGGCATGTTGTTTATCACCCTTTTTACATTATTACTAGGACGACGAAATCAATGTGACGTCGGAAAAGGTAAAGCTCGTTTGAAATCTCGACATTGGAAAAACCTCTCCTCTGTATCAATGTCCATGGACATTATTAAAGTACTATACTCTGCTCTTCATTTTTTGGGCTTCGAAAGCATCAATTCGCAGAACAAAAACCGAAGAAAGGCAGGCAAAAGGCATAGAAACACAGGCCAATTCTTCATAAAGAAATGGTTGCTGTTTCCAGTAAGGAGCTCTTGACTTATTATCTAATCACTCTCCAACTCGGAGAGACCGTGCAATCTGGACTTCCGAAGAGATCAGCCTCCACTGCATCCACAGAGTCAATAAATATCCGCCACCAACGACAACAGTCTCAGGACCACCAGCTTCACGATCTACAGCAAGAACCATCCGAAGGCAAAGACGTCCCCAAAGGTGAGCCGAGGCCGCCCAAGTCTGAGTGGGTCGTCTACATCAAAGAGCTTCAACGAGCTCGCGAGGACGATGTGGCTTGGGCAAGGGCAAAGCCCTCCATTTACCAGATCCCGAGTTACCTCAAGGATGCCGAGAAGGACGCCTACGTCCCCCAGATCGTCTCCCTCGGCCCGTATCACCACGGTGATAAGCGCCTCAGCCATATGGAACAGCACAAGTGGCGCTGCCTCCGCCACATCCTCGAGCGCACCAATCACCGGATGGACTACTATCTAGGCTCAGTGAAGGCGGTCGAGGAGAGAGCTCGCACCTGCTATGACGAAAAATTCCCATCCATGAGCAGCGAAGAGTTTGTGAAGATGATGGTTCTTGACGGGTGCTTTGTGATCGAGCTGTTCCAGGGAGTCAAGGGAGGGTTCAAGGCACTCGGCTACCCTCGCGATGACCCCGTCTTCTCCTCGATGGGGGGATTGATGCACAGGATCCAGCAGGACATGATCATGCTCGAGAATCAGATCCCACTCTTCATACTCGACCGGCTGCTTGGCCTCCAACACGGCAACCCCAACCAGAAGGGACTCGTGGCCAAGCGGGCCGTCCGGTTCTTCGAACCTCTGATGCAGACAGACGAGCATAGCCGCACCAGGCTGAAGTACGACCCACTTTTCTACGAGGGTGGGCTCCACTGCCTCGAAGTGTACAGGCGGAGCCTCCTGCGCTTGGGCACGATGCCAGAGGCGAGGACGTGGACTAAGCGGGGGTCACGGAGGCGGCAACAGCACATCCGCTCTGTGGTGGAGCTCCGGGAAGCTGGGATCAATTTCAAGCAAAGGAAGACGGACAGGTTCTGGGACATCAAGTTTAAGTGCGGGACCCTCCGGATCCCCCGGCTTCGGATCCACAGCGGGACGAGGTCGCTCTTCCTCAACTTGATAGCCTTTGAGCAGTCTCACTTTGATTGCAGCAACGCCATATCCTCGTACGCAACCTTCATGGACAACTTGATCAACTCTCCCGAGGACGTTGGGTACCTCCACTACTGTGGAATCATTGAGCACTGGCTTGGTAGCGACGCAGAGGTCGCTGACCTCTTCAACCGGCTTTGCCAGGAGGTGGCCTTTAACATCAACGACAGTTATCTCTCTGAATTGTCTGCCGACTTAAACAAATACTACAGCCTTAAGTGGAATAACTGGAGAGCCAGTCTCAAGCACAATTACTTCAACAATCCCTGGACAATCATTTCGGTCATGGCTGCCTTTGTGTTGCTTGTGCTTACTTTCACACAGACCTTCTATGGAGTCTATGGCTACTACAGGCCTGGTTTTTGATTTCTCATAAAGTGGAAATCATCTGATGAGGGCTTTACAAATGATAAAGTTCTAGTGAAAATCTGGGAATTAGGATTGTGGCTAATTGCCTGTTTGCAGCCAATTTGCTAATGAATGCTCAATATGTGGTGGTCTCGCCTCTAAAAAGAATATGTGGGGGTGGTCAAACTCAGACCGCATAAATTATATTCGGTCAGGTAGTTTTGTGTTCAATATAGTTAAACTCAACTAATAGTGTCTGTTAAGATGAGATTTAGGATCAAGTGGTGTGCCTTAATGTTGTGTTTAGTCATTGGATTTCATGGATTTTGATATATTATATATTCATTGTTTGTTGAATCACAGTAATAAAATTGAGTATTTTCATATATTATCTTGTCCATTATTTGATATGGACGACATATCAATGTAAATGACCTAAAAATTGCACAAATGAATTTAGTAAGAATTTCTCACGAAACTTTGGCCTACTTCATTTTTATTTGCTTATTTCTTATTATTTTTCCCCTCCTTTTTATTTTTTTCCCTTCCATCTTTCACTAATAAATATTATCGAATACTAACCTATAATAATATACCTAAAATACTAAAATATGTAATGAATATACACTCTTAGTATGTGTGTGTGTGTATATATATATATATATTAAATCTGAATATATAAATAAAAATAAGAATAAATATAAAATAAATTATTGTTATTTTTTATTTTGAATTTTTATATTAGAATTCAAATATTAATTATGTTCAAATATCATTTTAATTTATTAATTTAAGAAGTTTTTTATTCAATAAAAATAACTTTTATATTGTTATGAAAGTGCAATTAAATTCTAGAATTTACAAAAAAAATAATTAAATCCTAAAACTTGTCAAATTGGTGTAATAAAGATCTTTCCTTAACGCCATCTAACTTGGTTAACAGAAAATGCTAACATAACTTTTTAAATAGTTTATATCTTTTACGTGGCGTTAAGGTAAACTAAAAAACTAAAACGACACTATTTTGATCAAAATTTCAATTTCTTAACCTAAATTTTAGTTAATTTAGATTTAAAGAAAGAAAGCTAAAAGCTTTTAAAAAGGAAAAAAAAAATGTAGGCGGGAGGGTCGAGAGCCTGTGGCCGCCACCCCATCCCTTGCGGAGTGTTGGCGATACTTGACGACCCTCACCCATGATTGGCAAAGGTTGCCAACCTCGTGGAGGCATGAGTGACCTCACCCACCATTGCCAACACCCCACGAGCAATGTGGCGGCGGCCACAAGAGAAGAGCCTAAGTTTTGTGTATGTGTTTTTTTTTCGTTCTTTTTCAACTTTTAGCCTTTTTTTTTTTGGGAAAAACATTTTGATTCTTTAACCTAATTTAATTAAGATTTGGTGCAAAAATTAGGATTTAGATTAGAATGACGATGTATTAGTGCATTAATTAACCTTATGCCACACGTAGGATAAGAAAAATATTTTAAAAAGCTATGTCAGCATTTTTCATTAGTCAAATTGAATACAAGTAATATAAGAACTTGATTGCATCAATTTGATATGTTTTAAGACATAATTATTCATTTTTGAAAGTTTTAAGACTCAATAATATTTTTGCAATATCTTTACCAAAAAAATAATAATATTTTTGCAATAAATTTTAAGATTTTGACTATACTTATCTTTTTATATTATAGATATTAGAATCATATCTACATTTATCCCACCTACTTCATAAGATGTTTTTATTCAAGTCATTTCCTTTTTATATTCGATTTTATCTTATCTTGGATAGGAATCAAACATAAGATTTATCCTATCCTGAATTTATCCTGACTATGAAATGTAGCCTAATGAGTAATCAACACCTTCTGACCCAAGCTTAAGAAGCAAAAATGATAATTAATTATACCAACCTCAACTTTTTTTTTTTTTGTTTTACTTTTAAACCTAGCTAAGAGAATGGTACAATCATATCCTCAGAGAGTGAAGTGTGTCAAAAATACCCAAAACCACCTACGCAAAAAAATTTAGGTGTTTTCGATTCAGGTAACAAGTAAAATAATTAGAGTATTTAGACGGTTGGGTTCGGTTCGTCTCAAGTATTTGACCCGAATCAAATCGAACCGATCGTTATTAAATCCCTCTGGTTCTGTGGTCCTCTTCTTCGATTGGGCGTCATGTGTCAACGAGGGCTCGGTTAGAAACCAAATTAGAGCACTTACAGTCCTCCAACAGTTAAAATGAGTATGGCGATTAAAGCCTGAACTCCATCGATTCCCGTCTGTGGGTCCTTTCTCGCTGCTGTATTCATCTGACTCCCCCCAGCCTCCGTGGTCAACAGCGCCTCCTCCAGATCCAAGCTAACAGCTCACCATCGAGTTCGCCGGAGCCGTAGTCCATGATCGTTTAGCTCTTCATGGCAATCCAGAGCTGGATGAGTCCATGGTTGTCTATAGTCGAGCTTTGTTTCTCTTCTCCATGACCGTCCAGATCTCAACGAGAGCGGTGGTCATGGAGCCTCATCGTCTCCAGATCTGGAGGAGACACGTCGCTGGTGAAGAGTGTCCCGTCGATGGCGTTAAGAAGCTCTCGTCCCATCTCAAGATCTGTCCATGGCATTGTGTTTGACCTTGGAGCTTGTAAACTTGCTGTAATAGAGGGTCTCTGGAGCTTGCTGTAACGGACAAACAGAGAGGTACGCGAAGGGGGTAAAGGAAGAAAAAGGCCCCTGCAAAATAGCAAGAGGAAATACAGATCCCCGAACCGAACCAACTCGACTCTTTCTTCGGTTAAGACATTATTCGGTTCAGGTCTCGGTTCGGGTCCAGATGGCATTTTTCCTTTGTGTTCGGTGAGGGCATTGTAGCCTGGAAGGGAGTTCTTATGATCTAGAACTCACCGTTGTCACAACCAGGAATGATTATTGAGAAAAATATGTCAAGGGTGAGTTCTGGATTAGAGAAATATTTGTCAAGGGTTGGTAAAATGAGTTTAGCAGATTGTCGAGCGAAATGTCACCTCTTATTGAAGGTTTGCTCAATCTTGCTCGTTATAGGTCATTCCAAACTCTTATTTTACGCAACATTGGAAATTTAATTAAATTCGAAATATCTAAGATGAGGAATTATATCCTCTAAAAGAGACTTGCCACTAACTTATCGGAGCTAGCTAGGAGCCAGATAAAACGCAGAAGGACATTCTACTTTCTATGAACAAAAGATCCTAAGTTTGGGTTTTGATTAGGTTAACGTGTAATGAGCGCCCTTTTGGTACTTAAACTCAATTTATTTGTCTATGAGAGTGATTCATGCAGTCTTATCAAATTATGAAATTATAGATTCTTTTTCATAAACCGTCCATGAACGGTTGTTTACATTGGTAGAGATTATTTTTAAAGTGCGATTTGATCATCAAACAAAATCTAAGGAAATCAAAACATCAGACACATCTAAAGAAATCAAACAAATCACAATAAAACAAAGTCATAAAGACTATAAAGGAAAATATGGGAAAGTAAACCTAATACAAGTCGGATAAATAATATTATATTATCCTGTTATAAAGTCTGGAGACATGATTTCATGAGTTAAAGTTGAAACCTCACGTCGCTCAAGAGCCATGAAAGAATGGCTAAAAGTAAAGTGGACAAAAGTAACCCAATACGAGTTGAGAAAAGAATATACACTGCCTCATTGTTGAGCCACGGGAGATGAACTCACGTCAGCTTAATTCTCAAAGTTGTAGTTGAAGTCTACGTTTGGTTAAAAGAGTTGCTTACTACTAAAAACCACATAATATTAAAACGAGGGATTAATATTACAAAAAACCTAAATTGATAAGCTATTTAAAAACTTATCCCAAACTAATTTTTTACCATAAAAAACTCTAAACTAGTATACTTATGATAAATTTACTCAACACTAATTTTTTATTGACAAAAATCCAAAACGATACATTTGTAACAAATATATCCTCCGCTGGTTTCTATTAAATTGGATTAATATTACAAACAATCAAAAGAAATTATGACAAATAAAGGATAAAACCCCAAACTAGTATAGCCATTAATTGCTATATGTCATCTAAATTAGCAATTTTAAAGTAAAATTTAACATAAACTAATAAAGGGTAAATTTGTTATAGGAGTATCAACTTGAAATTTGACTATAATTAGTTTTGAGTAAATGTGTTATGGGTATACCAGTTTAAGATTTTTGGTGATATTAATCCTAAATTGAAGATGAACTAATTAACCCCTGATAGTTATTTTAATATAAGTGACATGAAGAGATATTTTATCATTCTTTTTATTATTTCACATTTTTATTCATTTTATTTTGTTATTTAATTCACCTAGAAGAAATCTATCTAAAATTCATTTTTAACCTAAAAATAAAAACAACAAAATGGAACCTTCTAAACTGTAAGAACATGAACTAATTTAAACACAACTAAATCTACGCCTAAGATCTAGCTATCTAAATGAGACTCTAATTTTCCTATTATTTTTTTATTTTCGTATATATATATATATATATCGTGTCTTTGTCTCCAGAAAGCATGAGCTTTTCGTCTCTCTTTATGCTTTCCTCTTTTCATTCCTTTACTCCTTTTCATATACAAAACATCCTAATTCTAAAACAACTTAAATGTTTGTTTGTTTCATGAAAAATGTACCATTTCTAAAAAAGATTTTTCAGGAAGACTTTTTCCAAGAAAATAACTTTAATTTCTAGTGTCTGAGACATAAAAAAGACACAAAGTATTTTTTATCGTTTGGTAAGGAAAATCTTATCAAAAAAATTTGTATTTCTAATTTTTGTATGTTTATATATTCTTTTATTTTCTATTTCTTTACTTTTTATTTTCTTTATTTTATTTTTCTTCTTCCTTGTCAGTCGATGACCAACAAGGCTCAAGGCCTCACCACAACCCCACCAGATCGATGAGCGCCACAGGCAAGTTCAACCTCGGCAGCTTGTGGCAAGCTCGAAACTCGCCCACCTGGCAAGTTCAAGCTCACCCGTGGCCTATGTAGCACGGACACTCTCCGGAAGCCTTCGTGTCGTGTCCAACACTCTGACATGTGTCCAACACGCTCTGACACGTCCCAACACGCGGTCAACGAGTGTCGAAAAATCCGACACGTGGTCAACTCTCTCTGACACGTTCCGACACGCGAGTCCAAAATTCCGACACGTGATTCCGACACGCACGGGGTCAATTTTAAAAATTTCTAATACTTGAGAGATCAAAATATAAATATACACAAAAGAAGTAATAAAAAAAAGTAATGAAATTGCTATAAATATACACACACGGGGTCAATTTTTTTTTTCAGTTTTGTTTTTTTAGAATTATTTTATTTTTTTAAAGTCTTTTACAATGAAAAAAGTAATAAAAAAATGCTATATATGATAAATAAATAAATTTAAAAATATCATTTCAGCATTTTTCTTTAAACAATGTTTTTTTCCTCTAAGTTTTGTGTATTATTGTAACAAATTAAAATAATGAATGATATTATTTAATATTTTTCGTGTAAATTAATTCTATGCTATTTTTATTATTATTTATTTATGTATTTATATATAAAAATATATTTAATATATAACGTGTCGGAACGTGTCGAAATTCTCTATTTTTAAGAAATGACGTGTCGGCGTGTCGTGTCGTGTCGTGTCGCGTGTCACGTGTCCGTGTCGGTGCTACATAGCCCGTGGCTAGTCACCAAAGAAGAAGCAAAAAGAAAAATAAAACAAAAGAAAAAAATACATAAAATGAAAATTTAAAAATAACTATAAATTTGATTTTTTTAAAAAATATTTTTGTAAGAACAAACATTCCATTAACCAAGAACCAAAGCCCAAACGCTAAGAATCTGTGCACAACCTTTGTGAACCTAGGCCTAAGGATTGGGATTAAAGCTCAAGCATCAAGGACCCCAGCACGAGTATTGGCACCAAGGGTTTAGCCCAGCCCGGATGGACCCAACATGGGTGCCAAGGGCCTAGGCCCGAGCACGGAGGTCCCAAGCCTAGCCTCGATTGATCTAGGTTCAGCTGTCGAAGAACTGATCCTAAACGTAGCGATCTGAGAACCAACGTTGGGGTTTCCCTGCCCCAAGTGTAGAGTTTAGGTTTAACTACCAATACCTAGTCATATTTTAGAAAAAGTGTTCCAGTTTTTTCAAAAAGAATATCAATTTCCTAAATTTAATCTTTGGTACAAACACATTTTCCATTAACTAGCCATTCTGTTTTCTAAACAAACCAAACACTAAAATGAGGAAAATATTTTCCCCAAAACAAACCGACCTTAAGCGTAACATTGAAGTGAACTAATTCATCTTGGTCGCCATGTTTTAGTACCGACTAAACTATCCGAGCTTCTACTCACTATACACCATTGATGTCCATCCTTCGTCTTAAGCAACATATAACGTGAACACCGCGCGAGAGAACGAAATTCATAAGCTTCTGTGCGTATAGAGAATACGAATGCAGAAAAAGGAAGCTAGACCATGCCAAAACATGGCAGAACCGAATACATAGGCAGCAACTTGATTAATCAAATCCGTTCATGGTGATTCGGAAACAGCGTGAATCATAGACCAATTCGAACATGACTGGCTATGGTCAGGTATCAACGAGTTAAGTTCTAGATTCGGCCAGCAAAGATTATAAGGCAATCAGATCAATAAATCAGTCAAGAGCGTTCAAATCATGTGAATATTACTTTCAGGTTGACCAATAATGAAAGCAAACCTCTAATGAGCTAACTCAGACAGACGTATCATCAAACTGTATCATCAAACTAGTAACGTGCATTCAATTGGGAATAGGACGATGACACATCAATGGACTCAGATTGTAAATTACACTAAATATAAAATGTGACGCTCTGAATTTAATTAGAGATATCGTCTGCATTGATAAAGCCAATTTTATATTAAGCCTCATGATTTTGTCTTTCCGTACATGTGAGCACATTTCCAAGAGGTCATGCATCTTGAAAGTGCTCCAACTAAGTATGCTAAGCTTTGAAACTTATTGCCATTAGTCAAAAGGCACTTTCCTTAATTAATTCCAACTTTCGTGCTCATGCATGCACACACACATATATTTATATCTCATATCGCCATCTCATGTTCAGTACACAATTCGGTTCATTCTAGCCCCTTCGTCATCTTAAAAACCTGTTAAGAGCCACTCCTTATCTAAACCATTTAACCTCAGTGACCACTCATGCTCTTATTGGACTGGATAGTTACGTAAAATCAGTTCAGGATATTTAGAATCAATGACTTAGTCTCGAGTAAACCCAGTCCTGATCTAAACAGAGACGAGTATATCATGACGGTCTCTTGTTTGTAAAAAGAGAGCGTGAGCTGTTGCATTGTCCGTGAAGCCAATTGAAGCCGCGATTGGCAACCAAATCAGTGAAAGGAGCTTTGGGAAGTGTCAACTGATGAAATCAGAGCCGGCCAAGGAGACCGAGCTTCGTGCACTTCGATCTTCCCGACCGGAAAATAGAGTGGAACAGAGAGAAGATCGACGCGGTGGAACGGCGGACCGCGTCGACCAGCGGTGGTGACGACAGCCTGGAATCGATGAAGAAAGCTTTCCAATTCAAATAAGCTTGTGGGCTCAGTTGATATTACTGGGCCTGGGGCTACGAACCAAGCTTGGAGTCTGGCCGAATGGGCTAGTGGGCTGCTCCAATTCCATCAGGGCCATGAAATCGTGTTAAGCCTTTCCAATTTGACCGAAATAGACCCCCTTATTTCTTTTTTCTTTTTTATTCTCTCTTTCTTTTTTCCTTCTACTAATTCTATTTTTATCTTCACCATTATTATTTCTTCTTTTTATAAATGCAGGTTTGGTTTATTTGAAAAAATAAAAAAGGGGTAAAAAAAATTGCAAAAGTTCACGTCCCAACAATATTCTATAAAGGAAAATTGCAAAGAACCTCAAGAAATAATTCAAAAAAAAAAAAAAAAGGAGGCGATCTTTAAAGTCGTAGACTATATTTGGTTGTAAAATAATGATTAAGATATGATTAAAAAAGATAGAAAAAAATAAGAAATTTGTATAACTTATTTTTTGTTTGGCAAAATATAGGATATCATTTCCAATGTAGTTATAAAAATATTAATATTCAAGAGAATCACTTAACAATGCTATAAAAAATTACAAAAAATAAAATAAAATTGGGAGAAGAGATTGTGGGTGGCTGACAATATCGAGCTACTGCAATCACGGTGATTACAACGATGGTGGCAGTCGCATTTGCTGAAATGATCACCTCAATTACAGCTATTGGTATAACCGCACAACATTCAAATACATGTATGTAAAACAAATTATAATCACGTATTTACGTGATATAAGATTGTATTAACATTCCACATTATGTCTTTTTTTCATTTTTTTTCAACTTTTAGCCTCTTTTTTTTAGTGTCTTTTTTTTTGGGAAAAACATTTTGATTCTTTAACCTAATTTAATTAAGATTTTGTGCAAAAAATAGGATTTAGATTAGAATGACGATGTATTAGTGCATTGATTAACCTTATGCCAAATGTAGGATAAGAAAATTATTTTAAAAAGCCATGTCAGCATTTTTCATTAGTCAAACTGAACATAAGTAATAAAAGAATTTGATTGCACCAATTTGACATATTTTAAGACATAATTATTCTTTTTTGAAAGTTTTAAGACTCAATAATATTTTTGCAATAAATTTTAAGACTTTGACTATACTTATCTTTTTATATTATAGATATTAGAATCATATCCATATTTATCCCACCTACTTCATAAGATATTTTTATTCAAGTCATTCCATTTTTATATTCGACTTTATCTTATCTTGGATATGAATCAAACATAAGATTTATCCTATCCTGAATTTATCCTGACTATGAAATGTAGCCTAATGAGTCATCAACCACCTTCTGACCCAAGCTTAAGAAGCAAAAATGATAATTAATTATACCAACCTCAACTTTTTTTTTTTTTTTAGACCCAGCTAAGAGAATGGTACAATCATACCCTCAGAGAGTGAAGAGTGTCAAAAATACCCAAAACCACCTAGGCAAAAAAATTTGGGTGTTTTCGATTCAGGTAATAAGTAAAATAATTAGAGTATTTAGACGGATGGGTTGGGTTCGTTTCAAGTATTTGACCCTAATCAAATCGAACCAATCGTTATTAAATCCCTCTGGTTCTGTGGTCCTCTTCTTCGTTTGGGCGTCATGTGTCAACAAGGACTCGGTTAGAAACCAAATTAGAGCACTTACAGTCCTCCAATAGTTAAAATGAGTATGGCGATTGAAGCCTGAACTCCATCGATTCCCGTCTGCGGGTCCTTTCTCGCTGCTGTATCCGACTCCCCCCACCCTCCGTGGTCAACAGCGCCTCCTCCAGATCCAAGCTAACAGCTCACCATCGAGTTCGCCGGAGCCGTCGTCCATGATCGTTTAGCTCTTCATGGCAGCCCAGATCTGGATGAGTCCATGGTTGTCCATGGTCGAGCTTTGTTTCTCTTCTCCATGACCGTCCAGATCTCAACGAGAGCGGTGGTCATGGAGCCTCATCGTCTCCAGATCTGGAGGAGACACGTCGCTGGTGAAGAGTGTCCCGTCGTTGGCGTTAAGAAGCTCTCGTCCCATCTCAAGATCTGTCCATGGCGTTGTGTTTGACCTTGGAGCTTGCAAACTTGCCGTAATAGAGGGACTCTGGAGCTTGCTGTAGCGGACAAACAGAGAGGTACGCGAAGGGGGAAAATGAAGAAAAAGGCCCCAACAAAAAACACGAGGAAAAACAGATCCCCGAACCGAACCAACTCGAATCTTTCTTCGGTTCAGACATTATGTAGTTCAGGTCTCGGTTCGGGTCCAGATGGCATTTTTCCTTTGTGTTCGGTGAGGGCATTGTGGTGATCCGAACAAAACTGAACTGTTGACAACGATGAGTTCTAGATCATAAGAACTCCCTTACGGGCAACTTGCAACCAGGAATGATTATTGAGAAGTGGATTAGAAAAATATTTGTCATGACCCTCCCAAAGCAGGGTTGGGGAAAATCAGTTTAGCGGATTGTCGAGCAAAATGTCACCTCTCGTTGAAGGCTTGCTCAATCTTGCCCAATAAAAGATTATTCCAAATTCTTATTTTACGCAACATTGGAAATTTCATTAAATTCAAAATATCTAAAGATGAGGAATTATATCCTATGAAAGAGACTTGCCACTAACTTATTGGAGCTGACTAGAAGTCAGATAAAATGCAAAATGATGTTCTATTTTCTATGAACAAAAGATCTTAAGTTTGACCACCGCCTGTAGTGGCTCAGTTGGATAAGCACTCCCATGATATCTACTCAGGACGGAGGAGTTCAAATCCCGCTGGACGAACGGGAACTTAAGCGCGACGTCGGGGTGGTAGGTCATCCACTAGCATCGCTCCAAGGTTTACCCGCCGGCTATCGACTGTACAGGGTTCCTTGGGTATCAAAAAAAAAAAATCCTAAGTATGGGGTTTTGATTAGGTAAACGTGTGATGAACACCCTTTTGGCACTTAAATTTTTATATGAGAATGATCCATGCAGTCTTATCAAATTATGGAATTGTAGATTCTTTTTCATTAAGCATCCCTGAACGGTTGTTTGTATTGATAGAGAAAATTTTTAAGGTACGATCTGATCATCAAACAAAATCTAAGGAAATCAAAACATCACACACATGTAAAGAAATCAAACAAATCACAATAAAACAAAGTCATAAAGACTATAAAGGAAAATATGGGAAACTAAACCTAATACGAGTCGGATAAATAATATTATATTATCCTGTTATAAAGTCTGGAGACATGATTTCATGAGTTAAAAATGAAACCTCACGTCACTCAAGAGCCGTGAAAGAATGGCTAAAAGTAAAAGTGGAAAAAAGTAACCCAATACAAGTTGAGAAAAGAATATACACTGCCTCATTGTTGAGCCACGGGAGATGAACTCACGTCAGCTTAATTCTCAAAGTTGTAGTTAAAGTCTACGTTTTGTTAAAAGAGTAGCTTACTACTAAAAATCACATAATATTAAAATGAAGGGTTAATATAAAAAAAATCTAAATTGATATACTTATGACAAACTCATCACGAACTAATTTTTTTTACCACAAAAAACTTTAAACTAATATATTTATGATAAATTTACTCCAAACTAGTTTTTAATCGACAAAAACCCAAAACGATACATTTGTAACAAATATATCATATGCTAGTTTTTGTTAAATTGGATTAATACTACGAACAATCAAAAAATAATTATGACAAATAAAGGATAAAACCCAAAATTAGTGTAGCCATCAACTGCTACATGTCATCAAATTTAGTAATTTACAGAAACTAATTAAGGATAAATTTATCGTAAGAGTATCAATTTGGGATTTGACTATAATTAGTTTTGAGCATTATGGGTGTACCAGTTTAAGATTTTTGGTGATATTAATCCTAAAATAAAGACGAACTAATTAACCCCTAATAGTTATTTTAATATAAGTGACATGAAGAGATATTTTATCATTCTTTTTATTATTTCATATTTTTATTCATTTATTTTGTTATTTAATTCACCTAGAAAAAAATCTATCTAAAATTCATTTTTAACCTAAAAATAAAAACAACAAAATGGAACCTTCTAAACTGTAAGAACATGAACTAACTGAAACACAACTAAATCTTCGCCTAAGATCTAGCTATCTAAATGAGACTCTCATTTTCCTATTATTTTTTATTTTCGTATATGTGTCTTTGTCTCCAGAAAGCACGAGCTCTTAGTCTCTCTTTATGCTTTCCTCTTTTCATTCCTTTACTCCTTTTTATACACAGAACATCCTAATTCTAAAACAGTTTAAGGGTTCGGTTGTTTCATGAAAATATGCCATTTCTAGAAAAGATATTTTAGGAAGTCTTTTTCTAGGAAAATAACTTTAATTTCTAGTGTCTGACACCTAAAAAAGACACAGTATTTTTTATCGTTTGGTAAGGAAAATCTTATTAAAAAAATTTGTATTTCTAATTTTTGTATGTTTATATATTCTTTTATTTTCTTTATTTTCTTTTCCTTCTTCCTTGGTCCTTCTTCCTTGGTCAGTCGATGACTAGCAAGGCTCGAGGCCTCGCCTTAGCCTCACCAGATCGATGAGCACCTTAAGGGAGGTCAACCTCAGCAGCTTGTGGTGAGCTCGAAACTCCCCCACCTGGCAAGGCCTCAAGATCTCTAGCTCCCTAGCCTTGGGCAAGTTCGAGCTCACCCGTGGCTAGTCACCAGAGAAGAAGCAAAAAGAAAAACAAAATAAAACAAATATATATATTTAAAAAAATTTAAAAAAAACTATAAATTTGAATTTTTTGAAATATTTTTGTAAGAATAAATATTTCATTAACCAAGAACCAAAGCCCAAATGCTGAGAATTTGTGCACGGCCTTTGTGGACCCAGGCTTAAGGGTTGGGATTAAAGCTCAATCATCAAGGACCCGAGCACAAGTACTAGCACCAAGGGTTTAGCCCGGCCCGGATGGACCTGGCATGGGTGCCAAGGGCCTAGGCCCAAGCACCAAGGTCCCAAGCCTAGCCTCGATTGATCTAGGTTCAGCCGCTGAAGAACTGATCCTAAACGTAGTGATATGAGAATCAATGTTGGGGTTTCCATGCCCCAAGTGTAGAGTTCAAGTCCAAGTACCAATACCTAGTCATATTTTGTAAAAAGTGTTTCGGTTTTTTCAAAAAGGAAATCAATTTCCTAAATTTAAGCTTTGGTACAAACACATTTTCCATTAACTAGTAATTCAGTTTTCTAAGCAAACCAAACACTAAAAATGAGGAAAATGTTTTCCCCAAAACAAACCGACCTTAAGCCTAACATTGAAATGAACTAATTCATCTTGGTCGCCATTTTTTAGTAACGGCTAAACTATCCAAGCTTCTACTCACTATACACCATTGATGTCCATCCTTCGTCTTAGGCAACATATCACGTGAACACCGCGCCAGAGAACGAAAATCATGAGCTTCAGTGCGTATACAGAATACGAATGCAGTAAAAGGAAGCTAGACCATGCCAAAGCATGGCAGAACCGAATACATACGCAGCAACTTGAAGATCGAATCTGTTCATGGTGATTCGCAAACAGCGTGAATCACAGATCAATTCGAGCATGACTGGGTATGGTCAGGTATCAACGAGTTGAGTTCTAGATTCGGCCAGCAAAGATTATAAGGCAATCAGATCGATATATCAGTCAAGAGCGTTCAAATCATGTGAATATTACTTTCAGGTTGACCAATAATGAAAGCAAACCCATAATGAGCTAACTCAGACAGACGTATCATCAAACCAGTTGAGGAATAGGACAATGACACATCAATGGACTTAGATTGTATACTACACTAAATATAAAATTGTGACGCTTTGGATTTAATTAAAGGTATCGTCCGCTTTGACAAAGCCAATTTTATATTGAGCCTCATGATTTTGTCTTTTCGTACATGTGAGCACATTTCCAAGAGGTCACATATCTTGAAAATGCTCCACCTGAGAATGCTAAGCTTTGAAACTTATTGCCATTAGTCAAAAGGCACTTTCATTAATTAATTCCAATTTTCATGCTCGTGCATGCACACACACATATTTATATCTCATATCGCCCTCTCATGTTTGATACGCAATTCAGTTCATTCTTGCCCCTTTTATCATCTTAGAAACCTGTCAAGAGCCACTCCTTATCTAAGCCATCTAACCCCAGTGACCACTCATGTCCTCGTTGGACTGGATAGTTACATAAAATCAGTTCAGGATATTTAGAATCAATGACGTAGTCTCGAGTAAAGCCAGTCCTGATCTAAACAGAGACGAGTATATCATGACGGTCTCTTGTTTGTAAAAAGAGAGCGTGAGCTGTTGCATTGTCCGTGAAACCAATTGAAGCCGCGGTTGGCAACCAAATCAGTGAAAGGAGCTTTGGGAAGTGTCAACTAATGAAATCAGAGCCGGCCAAGGAGACCGAGCTTCGTGCACTTCGACCTTCCCAACCAGAAAACATAGTGGAACAGAGAGCAGATCGACGTGGTGGAACGGCGGACCTCGTCGACCAGCGGTGGTTACTGCAGCCTGAAATCAATGAAGAAAGCTTTCCAATTCAAATAAGCTTGTGGGCTCAGTTGATATTAATGGGCCTGGGGCTACCAGCCAAGCTTGGAGTCTGGCCCAATGGGCTAGTGGGCTGCGCCAATTCCATCAGGCCCATGAAATCATGTTAAGCCTTTCCAATTTGACCGAAATAGACCCCCTTATTTCTTTTTCTTTTTTTATTCTCTCTTTCTTTTTTCCTTCTACTAATTATATTTTTATCTTCACTATTATTATTTCTTCTTTTTAGAAATGCAGGTTTGGTTTATTTAAAAAAAATGGGTCAAAAATTTGCAAAAGTTCACGTGCCAACAATAGTCTATTAAAGGAAAATTGCAAAGAACCTTGAGAAATAATTCAAAAAAAAGAAAAAGAAAAAAAGAGGCGATCTTTAAAGTTGTAGACTGTATTTGGTTGTAAATAATGACTAAGATATGATAAAAAAAGATTAAAAAAAATTGAGAAATTTATATAACTTATTTTTTGTATGACAAAACATAGGATATCATGTCCGAATATTCAAAAGAATCACTTAACAACGCTATAAAAAAAAATTTAAAAAAAAAATTGGGAGAGGAAATTGTGGGTGGCTGACAATATGGAGCTACTGCAATGGAGCTACTGCAATCACGGTGGTTACAACGATGGTGGCGGTCGCATTTGTTGCAATGATCACCTCAGTCTATTGGTATAACCGCAAAAAATTCAAATACATGTATGTAAAACAAATTATAATCACGTATTTATGTGATATAAGATTGTATTAACATTCCACATTATGTTTAAATAAACTTTAGATACTGAGGGGTTAGTACTTCAAAGAAGTTGTCGAAAATGTCATATACTTAAGATGCAATTCTTTTATAATATTACGTATCCTGACTTTTTTGTCTAAGGAAAAATGTACTACCAAAATCATTACATACAAAATTTATTTATTTCACACAAATGTCTACAACCAGCTATATTGTAAAGTAACTAAGATTTTTATTTTCTTACGCATATGTCCGAGTTGCATTTCATAGATGTGCTCTAAAATCTGGATATATAAGTCATCCGGAGGCTAATGACGGACCCCTATCCTCCAGATAGCGGCGAATGAGCCGTGTAAGCAATTTTCTCTTTACCTTCTTATCAAAGGACCTCAAACTTTATTTTATGGTAATAATCACGTGATACATCTGGAAACCTAGAGGAAAAAGTCAGTGTTGCGTGGGTTCTTTTGTTGTTGCCGAACTTTGAATCAAAATTGAGCCCTCTAAATCTCACGACCCTCCCCACCTAATATTCTACATGACCCCATCATTTTCATTTTACGTAATTGAACTGGCGACGGCCAATAATGATAGCTTGCATGGCGTAAGGTGGGGCATGCTAATCATGGATGAGCCTTCACTCCACCTCCTTTCTATGCATATTGCATGCGCAAAATGTTGAATTTTCCATTGGGTGTTTGGTCAAATTAATACCAATTATCACTATTATCACCAAAATATTCCCAGACCCACAGAGCATATCGACGCATGATGGAGATGGTGGCTTTCACGAACTCAAGAGAATAAGAACTGAGGAATTAACTATTGGGTTTCGATTGAAAAACAGAATTCCTTTATCTGATGAGCTTCATCTATAAGAATCAATAAAGAAAAAGTATGCATCAAGCTCCTTTTGAATCTCGATGTTGGAAAAATCTCCCCTTTGTTCCAGTTTCCCTGGACATTGAAATAGCACTTCTGCTTTCTTCTTTTGCGCGTGTGGGCGTGGGCTTAGAAAGCATCAATTCAAAGATCAAAACCCAGGAAAGGCAAAGGCAGGGAAACGTTAGGCAAAAGAAATGGTTGCCGTTTACAACAGAGAGCTCTTGAGTTGGTACTTAATCACCCTCAAGCTCAGAGAGACTGTGGAATCTGGGCTCCCCAAGAAATCAACCTCAAATGCATCCAGAGAACTAATAGATCAGCCCCACCAGCAGCAACAACAGCCTCAGGAACATCAGGTTCTCAAGCTACAGCAAGAACCATCCGAGGCTCTCCAGGTCGTGGTTGAGAACAAAGGGAGCGAAAACATCTCAGAAGATGAGCCGAGGCCACCTGAGTCCGAATGGGTCATCTCCATCAGAGAGAAGCTCGAGCAGGCTTGCCAGGATGACGAGGCCTGCTCATGGGCAAAGCTCTCCATTTATCGGATCCCGCAATATCTCAAGGATGGTGAGGACAAGGCCTACATCCCCCAGATTGTCTCCCTCGGGCCGTACCACCACGGTAAGAAGCGCCTCCGCCAGATGGACCGGCACAAGTGGCGCTGCCTCCACCGCATCCTCAGGCGCACTGGTCATGAGATAAGCCTCTATCTAGACGCAGTGAAGGAGGTCGAGGAGAAAGCCCGTGCCTGCTACGAGGGGACAATATCCATGAGCAGTAACGAGTTTGTGGAGATGATGGTTCTTGATGGGTGTTTCGTGATCGAGCTGTTCCGGGGAGTTGCTGAGGGGTTCAAGGAACTTGGCTACCCTCGCAATGACCCCATCTTCTCGATGCGGGGATCGATGCACACAATCCAGCGGGACATGATCATGCTTGAGAATCAGATCCCTCTTTTCATACTAGACCAGCTGCTTGGCCTCCAGCTCGGCTACCCCAACCAGAAGGGGCTTGTGGCCAAGCTGGCACTCCGCTTCTTCGACCCTCTGATGCCAACAGACGAGCCTTTGACCAAGCTTAGACGCAACAGGCTGGAGTCTCTCGGCTACACCACTGCCTTCGACCCGTTATCCGACCAGGGCGAGCTCCATTGCCTCGAAGTGTTCCGGCGAAGCCTTCTCTGCTCGGGGCCCCAGCCAGAGCCAAGGACATGGATCAAGCGATGGTCGCACTCAAACCGGGTTGCTGACAAGAGGCGGCAACAGCTCATCCACTGCGTGACAGAGCTCCGGGAAGCAGGGATCAAGTTCAAAAAGAGGAAGACGGACAGGTTCTGGGACATCCAGTTCAAGGATGGCCTCCTCTGGATTCCACGGCTTCTCATCCATGATGGGACGAGGTCACTTTTCCTCAACTTGATAGCCTTCGAGCAGTCTCACTTCGATTGCAGCAACAACATCACCTCGTATGTAATCTTCATGGACAACTTGATCAACTCACCCGAGGACGTTGGCTACCTCCACTACTGCGGGATCATCGAGCACTGGCTTGGGAGCGACGCAGAGGTCGCTGACCTCTTCAACCGGCTCTGCCAGGAGGTGGTCTTTGACATCAATGACAGTTACCTCTCTACACTGTCTGTGGAGGTGAACAGGTATTACAACCATAGGTGGAATGCTTGGAGAGCCAGTCTCAAGCACAATTACTTCAGCAGTCCCTGGGCAATCATTTCTGTCATTGCTGCTTTTGTTTTACTTGTGCTTACCTTGACACAGACCTTCTATGGAGTCTATGCCTACTACAGGCCGGGCTCTTGATCTTTGCATCTTTTCAGATTAGTTCTCGCTCGGTTTTCCTCCCAGGGAGCATGCCCCTGAAAGATTTTACACAAAATTTCATTCAAATCTGTTGTTTTTTCTTTTTTTAATTCTTTTCCTTGTATTGCAATTGAAACAGAGTTGTAAGCTACAGAAAGGGAAGCAACAAGTATGCAGTTTGTACAAGTATCAGTTTTGGCTGAGATGCGAGTCCTGCCGGAATGTCCTAACAGTTTGTATGCAAATTGATTTGTTCTACCAATTCCTAAAAGCCTCATGCCATTAGAACAAAACTCCAAGCCTCCTAACAACTCCACAAGCATCTTTAAATCAGCTTTCCAACCCCTCTCATATTAAATCAGAAAAGATCATTGCGGACAGTATATGTAATGTGAACTCATGAAAGGCAAATAGGAGAGGGACTCTGAGCCGGCCAAGGCTGACACTTTCATTCTACCCGAGAGCATAAACAATCTTAGCTTCCAGCAAAAGGTGTCATCTAAAACAACACCATTACCAATAAATGCTATGGAATCCTTGCTCAATGGACCTGCAAGTACAGACATCCGACACAGATGATCATCCTCCTTCAAGCACCAAGAGGATTTTGAAGCTAATCCATGTTACAAGAGTAAATCATCTCATAAATCGGCCATGAACCAAAATGTGAAAGGGACAGTTAATACAAGACAAACGGAGACAGAGACATAATAGGTGACAAGAGAACTAAGAACGCCAGCTATATTAAAATGACAGCATTACAAAAAATGCCATGTCTAAGGAACAAATTGGGACTACCCCTTACTAAAGCTAAGACAGAAAATTTACATTAGATTCACTCCTCTTGAGAAGTTTCCATGATGGTTTCTCTAGGCTTATATATAAGATCTCTTTCAGAAGAGTAGAGTATCAGGCAACACGACAAAATAATCTTTGAGCCAATCTTTCGCTGTGTGAAAGCTCCATCTGCTGCCATGACACCGGGGACAAGAGAAGCCTACTTGAGAACTATAGATAGATCAAACTCGAAATATTTAATCCCTTGGAAGGCTCGCACTATCAGTTGAAGATGCTCTCTTTCCATCGTATTGCTGATGAAAAAGAAGTATAGTTAAAAGGCAAAATAAGCAACATACCAAAGAATTGCAGAAGCATACATGCAGGAAAAAGAGAGAACATAAGGTTCAGGATACCCATTTGCTAAAAGCAAATGGGACATATTTGTATTTGACCATAAGCATTATCTGCCTCCTCATTGTAAGAGTAAACATGACCCAGTAGAAAAGGAGTATGGGCCAGAAGACAGGTACGTCGAACACTCTGAAGGACGTCATCACAAAAGCAATCACAAATGCCCAAGTGATTTGTAACCTTCCATTGAGAGACAAGAAGAATATGTTCAATAAGCTAAGCAGGAAGTGAATGTATAAAACCATAAGCTCTCCCAATGGAACCAATGCAATCAGCAGATCAAAATGCGAATGTTCAAAAGCATAAGCTAATAAGACCCTCTATTGAGACTGATGAGTTGAACAATTATTGTATGACATTCTCGATTCAGTGCGGAACATCATTTGATTTTGAATCAATTAAATGACAAGAATATTGCCAATCAAAGATTGTTAAAAGGAAGGCTATACATTTGAAAGGACATAAAACAAACATATCATCACAGGGGAAATCTGAGCTTCTCAATTCACTGCTGGAGTCAACTTTAGATTGTCAATTTCAATTACGCCTCGTGAATAAACTGAAACATCCGCATGTAATTGGAAAGAAAGAATGTATAGAAAGCAGATCAAGAATGCTGGACAGTAAGATCACATCAAAAAGGCATTTTTACATCATGGCAAGCATTTTTAAAACCAGTCTCAAGTCGAGAACAAGCGACCACTCTGTGATAACAAAATGAAAATGCGAAACAGAGAAACTATGATGCTTCCACATCATTCAACTTCTTCAGTTGCCAGATTTTGAATCTAGTCATGACACCTCCAGCGCCTCTTTTTCTCCCCAACCCAGCAAAAAACACTTGATAAACACCAATTTCACCAGTCTCTCATAAATTTAAAACTATTCCATTTCCTCCAAGAAATCCAAATTAAAGGCAAAAATCATCACGCCAATTGAATCCTCCCACTTGAAGTCAGAACACAGAATTCCATCTTTCTCCTCCGAAATGAAGTAGATCAATTCCAACAAAATCCAATCAAGAGCAAAATGTAATAACCAACACCAAACTGTCCCCAAAATGAACTCCCCCTGAGAAACACTAGGATCAGTCTTCAATTGAAAAGCATCACAAAACACTCCCCAAACGTTTACAACACGTACTTTACCAATCTCTCACAAATTCAATCTACACCGTCTGCCTCCCAAGTTATCCAAACTTGAAGGCACAAATCGTCAACTACAACGAGTCTTTCCACCCCAAAAATACCTTGAATTCAGAATATTAGGAAAACACAATTGCATCTTTCACCCCTGAAATGACGTAGATCAAGTCCACCAAATCCAATTGATACGCAATTGCAATTACCAATCGAGAAAATAGTAATGCGAAGCGATCCCAACCGCGAACCTACCAACGCTTGAACTCGGGGAGGCGGCGGACGAAGGGCCTGAACTTGTCGGAGCCGCCGGTGGGGAGGGACCCGCCGCCGCCGTCGGCGACTTCCTGGAGCTCCGGGTCGACCCGAGGGTAGAAGAAGCCGATGAGCCGGTTCAGCATGTAGATGCCCCTCACGAAGTAGCCCCGGACGAGCTACGCGCACGACGCCGCCAGCGTCGCGGCGACGGCACCGATTTGTCCGGGAGGTGCTGGTATCCTCTTCGGGAAGGCGAACGCCCACCGCGACGCGGCGGAGGCGGCGGCGGGAGTCGGTCGTGACCGGAATGATCAGTTGATGGGCTCGAGCCGGGCCCACAGAGATGGGGCCTAATTTTTTGCCAAGGCTTGCCCAATATAGGAATGGTTTTGTGTACGGAATACTCGGGTCGGGCTTTTCTAACTAGCCTTGTCCAATATGGGAATAAGTTTTGTGCCCAGACCCGGCGAGTGCCTTTGCGCCCTCAACCCGTGATAGGTGAGGGCCAAAGAAAAAAGAAAGAAAAGAGAAGAATTAAATAAATATTCAAAATGATTTTAATGTATTATTAAAAAAAAAAATCAATATTAATAATGATAGTACTACTTAGAACAATCAGCATCCACATCATGCAATTTCTGGCTAGAATTGATTAGAAGCACTCAATTAGCACCACTCAATTAGCATAATTAAAGGTTTTATGATTGAATCGACACAATTGCGATAGGTTTATGACTTTTTTGTTACTTTTTCCGTTAAAAATCAAAATAAAACTTTGAGGATACATTTGACCATCTAGATTTCTATATGGATAGGATATGATGTAAAATTCAAGAGTCTTGTTATATCTTATCAATTGTTTGATGAATCATACTAATAAAGTGGAATATTTCTCATATCCATCCTATCCATTTTTTTATATGAATGATATATCAGTGTAAATGAACCTGAATATTGTACAAATAGAAATGATAAAAATCTTTCACAACACCCTTGCCTACTTTATTTTTTTCTATTTTTAATTATTTTTCCCTCTTTTTAGTTCTTTTCCCCTTTCATAGTTCTCTAATAAATTTTATTATATATTAAACTACACTAATATACCTAAAATAAGTAAATTACGTAATAAATATAAATAGGAAATATATATTAAATTTATACTATAAGATAAAAATAAATTCAAATACATAAATGAAAATAGGAACAAATAAAAAAAATTATAGTTATTTTGAATTTTTATATTAGAATTCAAATATTATGTATACTCAAATATTATTTTAATTTTATTAATTTAAGAAGTTTGTTATTTGATAAAAATAACTTTTATACTTCGTATATTAGAAATCTTATTTACCTTTACCCCACCTCCCCCATGGGTCAATATTATTCAAACTATATTCATTTATATCTGACTTTATCCTATCTTAGGCAAGAACCAAATGCAAGTTATGATAAATTTTATTCTATCATGAATTTTATCCTAACTACAAACATAGCTTGAGGAGTTAGGTCTTCAAAAGTCGTGGTTGATGTTGGTTTTCTAGATGAGTCATAATTACAAGCTTAAACATGAAAAAGGGGAAATTTCAAATAAGAGCATGAAATGCCTTCATTAACTCAAATAAGAGCCTAAAGTAAATATTATTTTTAAAAAAGAACCTAAAATATCCTTATTCACCCAAATAAGGGCCTAAAGTGAATTTTTATTTCAAATAAGAGTCTAAAGTAACTATATCAATCTCAACAAAGTACCTAAACTCATTATTTGGTGAAGTGCAATTTCGACTTCTAAATTTTTTCATTTTTTCCTTTTTTCTTTCTTCTTTCCATAAAAACAAACTAAAAAAACTAAAACTAAAACTAAAAAAATAAAATAAAATAAAGAAACACAAAGGAGGAAGGGCTCCCTCTCGCCTATGACCACCGCCCATTGCTGATGGGGAAGCGAGGTCATCAGCGCTTGGGTAAGAGCCAATGACCCTCACCGACCAAAGGCAAGGGCCAACAGGCCCTCACCAGAAATGGGAGAGAGCTGTGAACCTCTCCTAAATCTGGGCAACACTCGCCGACCCTCGCCCCACCCTCATCCATAAGTCCAAGGGCCGTCAACCCTCCCCCAGATCAGGGCAAGGGTCAATGGGGTGACGATAATGGCTGGTAGGGTCGTCAAGGACTAGACAGGGCCAGCAACCCTCGCCAACTAGAGGTGAGGGCCAATAGGCCCTTGCCAGGAACAAGAGAGGACAACGACCTTCTCTCTTATTTGGGCTCCTTGGTTTAGGCGAGGGTCGCCAACCCTCACATGATTTAGTACCCCTCTTATCAAGTGCCCCTAGATTGGGGCCAGGGCGAGCGACCCTCACTCAAATTTGGGAGAGGGTTGCTGACCTCTCCTATTTTTGGCAAGGGTCACCGACCCTTGCCCAAGCGCCAACCATTGCCGTCACCTCACCGGTGAGAGGGTGATGATCATAGGCTAGAGGGAGCTTCTAGCCTATTTTTTCAATTTTATTAAAAAAAACATTTACCTTTTTTTTAAAATTTAATTTAATTTAATTTAATTTAAAATTTAAAATTTTTTGGATGAATAGGCAAAGGCAGAGAAACGTTAGGCAGAAGAAATGGTTGCTGTTTTCAACAAAGAGCTCTTGAGCTGGTACTTGATCACCCTCAGGCTCAAAGAAACTATGGAATCTGGACTGCCCAAGAATCAACCTCCAATGCATCCACGGAAATAATAGATCGCCACCACCACCAGCAACAGCCTCAGGAACACCAGGTTCTTAAGCTACAGCAAGGACTATCCGAGGCTCTCCAGGTCATGGTCGAGAACAAAGGGGGTGAAAACATCTCAGAAGATGAGTTGAGGCCGGCTGAGTCCGAATGGGTCATCTCCGTCAGAGAGAAGCTTGAGCAAGCTTGCCAAGAAGACGAGGCCTGCTCATGGACAAGGCTCTCCATTTATCGGATCCCCCGATTTCTCAAGGATGGCGAGGACAAGGCCTACATCCCCTAAATTGTCTCCCTTGGGCCATACCACCACGGTAAGAAGCGACTCCGCCAAATGGACCGGCACAAGTGACGCTGCCTCCACCGCATCCTCAAGCGCACCGGTCATGAGATAGGCCTCTATCTAGATGCGGTGAGGGAAATTGAGGAGAAAGCTCATGCGTGCTACGAGGGGACGATATCCATGAGCAGCAACGAGTTTGTGGAGATGATGGTTCTTGATGGGTGCTTTGTCACCGAGCTCTTATAAGGAGTCGTTGAGGGGTTGGAGGAGCTCGGCTACCCTAGTAATGACCCCATCTTCTCGATGCGGGGATCGATGCACATGATCCAGCAGGACATGATCATGCTCGAGAATCAGATCCCTCTTTTCATACTTACTGGTTGCTCGGCCTCCAGGTCAACGATCCCAACCAAGAGGGGCTAGTGGCCAAGCTGGCACTCCGGTTCTTTGACCCTCCGATGCCAACAGACAAGCCTTTGACCGAGCTTAGCTGCAACAGGCTGGAGTCTCTCAACTACACCACCGCCTTCGACCCGTTATTCGACCAAGGCGAGCTCCATTGCCTCAAAGTGTTCCGACGGAGCCTTCTCCTCTTAGGCCCGAAACCAGAGCCAAGGGCGTGGGTCAAGCGACGGTTGCACTCCGACTAAGTTGCCGACAAGAGTCAGCAGCAACGCATCCATTGCGTGAGGGAGCTCTGAGAAGCTAGGATCAAGTTTAGAAAGAGGAAGATGGACAAGTTCTGGGACATCCAGTTCAAGGACGGGATCCTTGAGATCCCACAGCTTCTGATCGACGATGGGATGAGGTCGCTCTTCCTCAACTTGATAGCCTTTGAGTAGTCCCACTTTAATTGCAGCAACAACATCACCTCGTACATAATCTTTATGGACAACTTAATCAAATCCCCCGAGGACGTTGGGTACCTCCACTACTGCCGGATCATCGAGCACTGGCTTGGGAGCGATGCGGAGGTCATTGACCTCTTCAGCCGGCTTTGCCAGGAGGCGTTCTTCGACATCAATGACAGTTACCTCTCTACACTGTCTGTGGAGGTGAACAGATATTACAACCAAAGGTGGAATGCCTAGAGAGCCAGTCTCAAGCACAATTACTTCAGGAGTCCCTGGCAATCATTTCTATCTTTGCTGCTTTTGTTTTCCTTGTGCTTACTTTGACACAGACCTCTATGGAGTCTATGGCTACTACAGGCCGGGCCCTTGATATTTGCAGTTTTTCAGATTCGTTCTCGCTTGGTTTTCCTCCCAGGGAACATGCCCCCGAAAGATTTTACGCAAAATTTCATTCAAATCTGTTGTTTTTTCCTTTTGTTATTTTCCTTGTATTGAAATTTGAAACAGAGTTGTAAACTACAGAAGGGAAGCAACAAGTATGCAGTTTGTACAAGTATCAGTTTTGGCTGAGATGCGAGTCCTGCCGGAACGTCCTAACGGTTTGTATCTAAATTGATTTGTTCTAACAATTCCTAAAAGCCTCGTGCCATTAGAACAAAACTCCAAACCTCCTAACAAATCCACAGGCATCGTTAAATCAGCTTTATGGTAACCCCTCCCATCTTAAATTAGAACAAATCATCGCTGACAGTATATGTAATGTGATCTCATGAAAGGCAAACAAGAGAGGGACTCTGAGCTGGCAAAGGCTGACACTTTCATTGTCTACCCATGAGCAGAAACAATCTTAGCTTCCAGCAGAAGGTCATCGTCTAAAACAACACCATTACCAATAAATGTTATGGAATCCTCGCTCAATGAACCTGCAAGTACAGACATCCAGCACTGATAATCATCCTCCTTAAAGCACCAAGACAGACTCAATAATAGTGATTGAATACAGAAATCATGAGGATTTCGAAGCTAATCCATATTGCAACAGTTCATCCCCTCGTAAATCGGCCATGCAACCAAAATGGGAAAGGGACAGCTAATAAAAGACAAGTGGAGACAAACACATAATAGGTAACAAAAAGGGAACTAAGAACTTAAGCTATATTTTTTTGGTAAGGAGGAACTTCAGCTATATTAAAATGACAGCAATACAAAAAATGCCATGTCTAAAGAACAAATTGGGACTACCCCTCACTAAAGCTAAGATAGAGAAAGTACATTAACTTCACTCCTCTTGAGGAGTTTCCACAATGGTTTCAGTAGGCTTATCTATAAAATTTCTTTCAGAAAGGTGGAGTATCAGGCAACATGCCAAAATAATCTTTGAGCCAATCTTTTGCTGTGAGAAAGCTCCATCTGCTGCCATGACACCAGGATAAGAGAAGCCTACTCGAGAACTATAAATAGATCATACTCAAAATATTTAATCCCTCGGAAGGCTTGCACTATCAGTTGAAGATGCTCCCTTTCCATAGCGCTGATGGAAAAGAAGTAGAGTCAAAAGGCAAAGTAAGTATACATACCAAAGAATTGCAGAAGCAGACATGCAGAAAGAGAGAACATAAAGTTCAGCATACCCGTTTGCCGAAAGTAAACGGGACATATTTGTATTTGACCATAAGCATTATCTGTCTCCTCATTGTAAGCGTAAACAACATGACCCAGTAGAAAAGGAGTACTGGCCAGAAGACAGGTACATCGAACACGCTGAAGAACGTCACCACAAAAGCAATCACAAATGCCCATGTGATTTGTAACCTTCCATCGAAAGACAAGAAGAACATGTTAAATAAGTAACCATCCAATCTTAGCAGGAAATGAATTTTTATATCCAAAAGCTTTCCCAATGGAACCAATGGAATCAGCAGATCAAAATTTGAATCTTCAAAAGCATAAGCATTAGACCTTCTATAGAGACTGATGAGTCGAACAATTATTGTATGACATTCTCGATTTAGTGCAAAACATTGTTTGGTTTTAAATCAATCAAATGACAAGAATATTGCCAGTCAAAGATTGTTATAAAAAAAAAGGCTATACATCTGAAAGGACATAAAAGAAGGAAACATATCATCACGGGGAATGTCAGCTTCTCAATTGACTCCCAGAGTTGACTTTAGATTGTCAATTTCAATTGCCCCTCATAAATAAACTCAAGCATCCACATGTAATTGGACAGAAAAAACCATATACGGAGCAGATCAAGAATGCTGGAACAGTAAAATCATATCAAAAGGCATTTTTACATCATGGCAAGCATTTTTAAAACCAGTCTCAAGTCAAGAACAAGTGACCACCTGTGATAACAAAATTCAAACACGAAACTGAGACGCCATGATGGTTCCACACCATTCAACTTCTTCAGTTGCCAAATTTTGAATCTAGTCATGAGACCTCCGGCGCCTCTTTATCACCCCAACCCAGCAAAAGACATCACATTCTAAAAACATAATAAAGACCAATTTCACTGATCTCTTACAAATTAAAAACTGTTCGGTTTCCTCCAAGAAATCCAAACTGAAGGCAAAAATCATCACACCAATCAAATCCTTCCACTTGAAGTCGGAATACCCAGAACACACAATCACATCTTTCTCCTTCAAAATGAAAGAGATCAATTCCACCAAATCCAATCAATAGCAAATCATAATAACCAATACCAAAGTGCCCCCAAAATCAACTCCCACTGAGAAAACCTGGGATCGGTCTTCAACTGAAAAGCGTCACAAAACACTCCCTCAACGTTAAAAACATGAACTTTACCGATCTCTTACAAATTCAATCTATACCGTCTGCCCACAAGTTATCCAAACTAGAAGGCACAAATCGGCAACTACAACGAGCCTTTCCACCCACAAACTAGAACACACAATTCCATCTTTCGCCCCCGAAGTGACGCAGATCAAATCCACCGAATCTAATTAAGGCAGCCGATCGCAATCACCAATCGAAAACAACAATAATGCGAAGCGATCCCAACCCGTAAACCTACCAGCACTTGAACTCGGGGAGGCGGCGGACGAAGGGCCTGAACTCGTCGGAGCCGCGGGTGGGGAGGGACAGGCCCCCGCCGCCGCCGCCGGCTAGCTCCTGGAGCTCCGGGTCGACCTGAGGGGATAGGAACCCGATGAGCAGGTTCAGCATGTAGATGCCCAGCGCGTACGTCACGATGTAGAAGCCCTCCACGAAGTAGACCCGGACGAGGTACACGCACGCCACCGCCAGCGTCGCGACCCACCGCCGCGGCGCGTGCGGCACCGACATGTCCAGCAGGTGCTGGTACCGCTGCGAGACGGCGAACGCCCACCGCGACACGGCGGGGGGCGGGGACGCGGCGGCGCGGGGCGGCGGCGGGGGCGGCGGGGGCGGAGGTGGAGGTGCCGGGATCCATCATGGTCGCGTTTTTCTTCTTCTTTCTTTTTTTTTTTTTTTTTTGCTCCCTCGTTTTTGTCGTGCGTGGTTTGGAGCGTTTCGAGGATCTGGTCTCTCTGTTATTTACTTTTTATGTCGGGGGTGTCTGGTTTCTGTGCATCGCAGATTCTTCAATGGTGCTGGTTTGGAGCGGGTATGGACGACGCAGCCCGATTGCGCCGACCCGACGGATTCGGGTCGTGGGTCCGGGTCGGGTCGGGTCGGGTCGTCATCACTTGTCTTTACTCTTTCCTGTGAATCCGTCCAATTTGGGGAATCACATCCTTCGGATCTGTTTGGCGGTTATGATGATGGCATGCGGCATTGATGTTTTTTTCCTTTTTGGAACGATGATGGTAGTGGTGGGAGAGGAAAGAATATGACTGCACTAATAGAAAGAATTCGAAAGGAATCATGTGATGAAATTATAAAGGAGATATAAACTATAGGTTTTCTTTTTTATATGTTTTTGGAAGGTTGATTGCCACGTACTGTAGATGGGCGAAAACCGTTATCAATAGGTGAAAATATATTGTTGGTTCTTTAATTTTATGATATCTTTTTCACGTGATCTTTGAAATTGTGATTTGGGTGATTGTCATTGAACTTGTAAGTTGTGTTTGGTTGCTCCACAAGAGGTAGAATGGGCTAATCCCATCTCTTGATGGGATCACCTCTCTCATTTTTTGAAAGAAAAATATATAGATTCAATAATTAATAAATATAACATACTCAAATTACTTTAAGTATAATTAAGAAATATCATCATTATACCATTAGCTAAAATGTATCAATTAATAGACTACTTCACTTGCAAGTATACCCTACTTTGACTAGCATTGATTCTGCGTCAATTTCGATGAATCAAAAATTAGAGGATTTAACTTGAAGAATTTTGGAAAAATAACAAGTCCAAGGTACTATATATTGAAAAGGGGTGCACTAGAAATCTTAAATAGTTATGGAAGTATAAATTATAATTAAATCTTAAAACTTGTCAAATTGATACAATCAAATCCTTTAGTTAATTATGTCCAACTTAACTAATGAAAAAATTGACATACCTTTATTTTAAAATATTTTCCCTCTCCTACACAGTAATAATGTGGTTAAACATGTAACATGAGACTAAAATGATCTCGTTTTGATCTAAATTTGATTTTTAAATTAAATTAAAATAAAGTTAAATTAAGAAGAAGAAGAATGAGGAGGAGGAGGGTGAGACTAGGCGACAAGGACTTGGAGTCTTTCTGTCGATGACCCACTATCGCTAAGAAGGCCAGGCAAAAGTGAGGATGGGCAACGAGGGTTGCCGAGCCCTGACTAGCGAGGCTAGTGGCTAGTAAATCCACCCGATCTAGGCGAAAGCTGCGACCCTCACCTAGATGTGGGTGAGGGCTTGCAAGATCTCACTTGCAATTAGCAAGGACTACCGACCCTTAGCTAGTCGGCACCCACCATCCCAACGATGGTGGGGTGGCTACAAGCCCTCGTCTTTTGCCTTGCTTTCTCTTTATATTTAGATTTGAAAATTATATTTAAACCAAAACAACCTTATTTTAGACTTATTTTTCATGTTTTGATGAGTTTAACGTCACGTTGCAAAGAGAAAAATAATAATAAAATCATGTCAGCATTTTTCACTAGTGAAATCATAACAAAATGATTCAATTGTACTAATTTGACAAATTCTTTGACTTAATTACATTTTTTTATAAGTCATAGGATTCAATTACACTTTCATAATAAATTTTAACTAGTACACTTATCCCTTTAAAAAAAGAACGCAAGTTAAAAGATGAGCATGCGGTCTCTCAATCTTCAATTAAAGGAGTGCCAACTAAGAATGTGCACTGTTTCTATTTTCAATTTAACTTGGATTTGATCTATGTAACGCATAACCTTTTTTTGGCATCATTGGTTTTCTTTAATTATAAGAAAATTCCCGGGAAAAAATGGCTTAAACTGGGAGTGACCAGACTTGCAGTCCGCCATTTCTTCGGGCCTGCATTTCCTCGGGAAAGACAAAGCTCTCTCGCTCTCTCGCTGGTTCGTTTCAGTGGATCTCAGCATCTCTTAGAGTTAAAGTAATCTGCACGTAATCATCGTTCTTGTGTCTCTATCTCTACACCCATTTGCTCAATGTGCACAGATTCTTGATCTGTATGTATAAATGTGCGTGCCCCCTTAGCCTTCTTGCCCAGATCTCTCTTTCTCTCTGTTCTTGTTCGTCTCTGAAGACCGTCGATAGACATAGTTACCAATGCTTCACAGGATCAACTTGGTTGGGCTTGGCCTCAACCAGATAATTGGCGAAAACCCGTGTTTATGCAGACATTTTTCCTTTATATGCTTGATAATTTGGCTGGGAGATTTCCCAAGATTTGTTGTTTCTCATGCCCAGATTATCGAATGCTTGTTAGTCAATGAGGAAGGCCTCTTTTGACTGTGTTGATGTATGCTATTGAGGTTAATCTGAATACCCACAAATGAAGTTTTGATTGTAACAAAGATTGGTTGTTTGATCTTTGTTGTCGTATGGAAGAGCTGCTTCTAATTTCTGAATAGGAAGGCTAGATCTCTGGTGACGTAATCTTATCAATGAATTGTTTGTGATGTGATGCGCTAATCACACGACAGAAGTTTGTTGCACAAGTGTCACTGCACAATTTTTACTTTGGCACGATCTTGTGGCATAGCTGCTTATGAGCATCACTTGTAATTACGACCTTGAAAGCCAACTAATACATCCACGATGTTTTGTTGGCTCTGAGAGGTAATGCTGATCGCGACGTGAGTCCAGCTTCCTTGAACTCTCTTCTCTTCAATTACCTCTGTATGTTGTTCCATGGTGACTCTTAACTAGCCATCTGAAATTGACTGTCTTTTTCCATGAATCTTTTTTCTGCCAATTATATCGGTTGATGTTTAGGTCAGATGATGGTGAGTGCCCTATGAGTAGCTTGTGAGATTCAAACAATACATGCTTCAAATTGCTGGTCTAACTTGGATGAGTTACAGCTTTTGATCATTGCATTGGTTGGCAAAATGGATGCCCAACCAGTGGACTCATCATCTCAATCTCCTTCCACTTCTTCTGAAGATAAACCCACTGTCCCTAGCATTTCTCAGACAGGGACCCCTTCCTATGAATTGCCATCTTTCTTATCTGCCTCTGGCATATCATCTTGGACAAGAAATTTGAAACTTCCGCAGCCTCTAGCAACTTCAAAGGACAGTTCACAGAGTCCAAATTCAGGGATTGGGACACTATCAAGATTTGCCAATGGCATGGGATTTCGATTACCCGCAGGAACTCCTACAACAAAAGAGGCTGATCAAGGCACCTCAGAAAATGCTCAATCCAGTGGCCTCGGATCAGTGGCAAAAGGGTTGCTTGACTCATCTCGCAATGCTGTGAAGGCTGTGCAGGTCAAGGCACGTCATGTTGTCTCACAAAATAAGAGGAGATACCAGGTAACACTATTATGTTTTATGGACCATTTCGAAATCATATAAACCTTGTAGGTAATGAACAACTAGCATGACATGGAGGGGTACAAGTGGGTCCTTGCACTTAGGTCTAATTCCTGGAAAACCCTGTCCAAGGGATCTATGCAACAGCCCCAATCATAGGTGTTAATCTTGCAATGTTTGTATTTCACGGATGCAAATTAAATCTTCAATCTTAATATCTAAAGGAATGAGTTGAGTTAGTACTGACCAACTGTTTTGAAATATGCATTTGCAAACACGAAGGTTGAGTAGTAATCACCTTTCAGAAGAGGCTGGGCGTAGGTATTTTGAATGGAGGTCTTGTGTTAACTGTCGCACGTAAAGCTGGTGGAGAAGAGCTATGGATACTCCATATGCATATTCTCCAATACTTACGCTCATCATTCTCTTCTATGAATTCATAATTCTGTTATAAATTGGCAGTTGCTTTATTGAGCATAACTTCGTGTTATTTTCAATTCTAATGCTGTCACGTACATTCCTTTTATCTCTTTACACTCCTATTTGTCTGGTAATAGCTCTTTTATATGCTCATTCGGTAGTATGCTTAGTCTTTCAATTGTGCTAATCATGCCATGTACTTAATAGGAAGGAGGATTCGATTTGGATATGACATATATCACTGAGAATGTAATTGCAATGGGATTCCCAGCTGGAGACATAAGCTCAGGTCTATTTGGGTATTTTGAGGTGAAAAGCTCTGCCAAAATTTAATATTTGTTCGACCTCAGACTATCCAACAATATAGTAACTGAAGCTTATTTTCCAGGGCTTTTATCGTAATCATATGGAAGAGGTGATTAATTTTTTTGAGACGCACCACCAGGTAATGTTATCTTTCAAACAAGTGATTCCTATGAGTTATTTGTTTATTTATTTTTTTATGCTCTTCCCCCCCCCCCCTTACAACGCACTTTCTAGTAATCCGTGTGTTGATCTACACTGGGATCTGTAAATCTGCGCATATTTTATGTTAAGACATGTTATTGAGGAGTCAGATGAGTTAGATAACATTTGCTGAGTTTGCAGACAGTTCTGTTGCAATCTTTCAAAATTTAGCCATGGCATAACAAAGCTTATATGTGAACATAGGTCTGTTCTGTTACATCAAACTTTTCCTTTCTAACAAAATGATACGGAATCCAGAAATGAGATGATGTCCCCAAAATTTGTCCATTAGTACTAAGCAACTATTTTTTTAGCTTCAATATCTAACAGGAAAAAAACAGACAGATTGTCACTTTCCATTTTTTGCACTTCTTATCCATGACCTAGTCAGGGTGGCTGCTTCTTTTTCCAAGATGTGAGGAATTGCATTATTTCGTCTTAATGGTAGATATAGTAGATCCACTCTGTTTCAAATTCCTGCTAAACAACACTGTCTACTCCTTTGCTATGATTTCATATGTTTACTGGATCAGTGTTTTCTGCAAGATAGCATTTTATTTGGGCAACTTAAGTCAGCAGATTAAATTGTTGAGAATCTTGAGAAGAGTTCAGTTTGCTTGTGTGCTTCATTCCCACAAAAATGTCATTGCTGTCTAATTTGCTCCCGTGCTGAACTAGTTTAGCAACTGATCTCACCTTTCCTTCATTAAGAGATGGTGCTTGGGAAGATTCGTTTGACATTCTGATTGCATTGCTTCCTATTACCACCTTTGTCATTGTCTTAACTACTGCTTCATACAAGCATTTTATCTGCAGGGAAAATACAAAGTCTGTAATCTCTGTTCAGAAAGGCTATATGATGCATCACTTTTTGGTGGAAAGGTAATATTTATACTCTCTCGTATAATTCTGTGGGTGGGGGAGGTTTTGACCTCTCAAAGTCAAAGTTGATTATTTGTTAGTGCCATGATCATTATGGCTTTCTGCTAATTCCCAAGTATGGGCTTTTGACTTTTTGGATGCATCATAGGTTGCGACCTTTCCATTTGCTGATCACAATTGCCCACCTATGCCACTTATACTATCCTTTTGTCAAAGTGCATCCTCATGGTTGAAGGAGGACATAGAAAATGTTGTGGCAGTTCACTGTAAAGCTGGGATGGGTAGGACGGGGTTGATGATCTGTAGCCTTCTCTTGTTCATGAAGGTAATCAGATACAGAGACATACGGTTCATCTGCTGGGCACTCGTATTTGTTTATGGAACTGGTCTATGTTTAGTATTTACTTGACTTCCTTTGTTCCTCTGTTTTGTATTTGCCACATGATGCAGATCTTCCCTACAGCTGATGAGGCCGTTGCTTACTACAATCAGAAAAGATGTATAGATGGCAAGGCTCTAGTTCTTCCAAGTCAAATTGTCAGTCAATATCACATGCACAACAATTTCTAATGCAAGGTGTCAATCACCATTCACCATCACATCTTTCTCACAATTTTTTAATTCTGTGAACAGAGGTATGTCCAGTACTTTGAGCGTGTTTTAACCGGCTTCAGTAGAGAAATTCCAGCTGGACGTAGGTATGCTCCTTTGAATCAGTTATAGAATAACGTTGATTAGTGTCACACCATCCTAAATTTGGAAATTCATCAGATGCATGCTTAGAGGATTCCGGCTTCACAGATGTCCCTCCTGGATAAGGCCAGCAATTACAATATCTGATCATAATGGTATGTTTTATATCTCTTTGCAGATTGTACTGTTCATATTGTCTCCATATGTTTTGCAAATTGGAGACAAACATTTTTGTCTCTGGCTTGTATTCAAGTTACTTGTGGATGCTCTTAATAACGTACCTCGCTCATCAGAATCTGGTCTGATATCAATACATATATCTCTACTATATAAGGATATTTTGTTATTTTCACCCATGAAAATTAGTGGCCAATATGACTCATCTTAATACGTAGTAATGTTTCAGCCAAAAAAAAAAAGGGAATAATGTAGCCATCCCTAAAGTATTCATAACAGGTGTCGTTTGCTCGAGGACTTTTATGCCTATGTTACATGCTCCTCCATAATCTTCAGTAAACACATTCTTAATTGGGAGATTTTTCTTTGCTTATACAATTTTTTGAAGCTTTGCTACTTTCTCGAAAGAAAAGGAGAACCAAAAGAATAATTAGGCACTATGTAATCCAAACTATTATTTAAAACAGAAATACTGATAACTGGACTGAAAGAACTAGGATGGTCAAATTAAGTTCGAAATGATTATAAACCCAATATGCAATCTAAAAGTCAGGAGCTGGATAGTTTCACGTTTAAGTAAGTGAACTTCAGCCAAAAAGTTGGATTTTAAGCTACTTTTGAATTTTCAAATTGGCTTTCTCTGGATTTCTTGAGATCTGATATGAGTAGTTATGCCTGTTTGCTTTTCTTTTGATGCTTAAAATTCTGATGCTTCTGACATGTAGTAGAGAAGACTATGTAAGTCCAAATGTCCATGGCATCAGGATGTCAATAAAAGAGTTTGCTTGGAAGGAGTTTGCTCGGAAGGCTACCGTAGCTTCATTTGACGTACTAAATGAACAAAGATGTCAGAAAGAAACATAGCGTTCTCTTCAGCTGAAGCATTATCTTATTTAGGAGTTCATGTCAAACCTTATAAAGTCTATCATCTTTCGTCAAATTTTTTCTGTTTGCTAATTCCCCATATATTGCACCCTCATCACTTAACTTAGGACCGGGTTGATGCTTATTTGGAGCACCCTAATGTTTGGTAACGTCAGGCTTTCTTCATTCAAGTGCCTTTTTTGCCCCCTTAAAAAGCAGCCTGACGATTGAAACATATCTTTTTACCATTTAATTTGTACTCTCTGTCTATAAAACTTTTGTGTCTCATCGCATCTGTATGGGGCAGCATAGATTTCCTGTCCATAGGTACCATCATTGGTCTTGAGGCATTTGATGTTTAGTGAGGTCTTCAGTGTCAAGTTGAATAAGTCAAATTTCCTGCACTTCATTTATGTCAATTGCGCAAGACTCGAAATAGGAAAATCTTCAGCCTCTGAAATTCTGTCTTGGCTGTTCACATTTCTTGTTTGCTTCTAACCAATTATCGTTATCACATGCTACATGAAAGACTACTTATGGATGTCTCTCAAATTGATAGGTGTTCTCTTCTCCTCCAAAAAGCATCCCAAGACTAAAGATCTAATGGTAAAAAAGCCTATATTTGAAACGTCTTTATTTGAACAACTTCTTGGCAACTTCATCTACATCAAGCCTCTACAGACATTTCTTCTTTGTGGAGTCATATTAACCTGAGCTTTTATGCGTTTGAAGCCACAAGATTTCTGGATCAAACCACCCAAGAAGGGAGTGATCGTTTTTGCTATACCAGGAGAGCCTGGCCTTACAGAGTTGAAGGGGGACTTTAAAATCCACTTTCATGATTACCAAGGAGATTTTTACTGGTTTGCTAATTACTTTATTCTTCTCCTTATGTTTTTTTATTGGACCATAGTGCACTTGGATCGGAAATGATGATGGCTCAATATTGTAGCCAAGACCACATAATTATTATAATGACTCAATGAATAAATAAAGCAAAAATATGACTCAATACAATACTGTGTAAACAATAACTACTAGGGTAGCCTCAAATCTCAAAGTAGTATTTCGGTTATACAGCTTGCTTTACTTTTCCATGCTTATTTCTGTCCATGAAGATGTGACGGAAATTGAGGTCGACAACAAAAAAAAGAAGAGCTTATGAACCACCTGCTAAAATTAAGCATGTCTGCAATACCTGGTTTATTGGATACTATTTGAAAGATTTTTGTAAATTCATTGATCATGGACAGAGTTTCCTTATTTTTTGTGTTGGCTTAGGGCATATGCATCATTTTAATTACCTCATTCGTTGTTCTCTTTCAGTTGGTTAAATACAACAATGATGGAAAACAGAACACTTCTAAGCTCATCTGATCTTGATGGCTTTGACAAGGTAAAAGTAGTTATTACCTGTGTGCTACTTTGAGCATATGTGAGTTTCTCTATAACTTTATTCTTCCCTCATTTAAGAACTACTGCTAATCACCATGCAGAGAAATGTTCCTTCTCCTGGATTCCACGTGGAAGTTGTAATGATAGATTATGATGGCACCGTGCCAGCAAAGGCCAATACTGACTCCACTGGCAAGGAGCCTGATACAATGTCAAGAAGTTCAGATCCAAATAGCAGAGCCACAAGCAAATCAACCGACACAAAGACATCTCAAAAAAATGACAACGATGATGATGTTTTCTCTGACAGTGAAGGAGAGGAGACCCGTCCCTCAAATAACAAGCAAGTACTGCGTGGTGATGAGCCAACTCTTGTTCCTGATTCCAGGAGTTCACCAGTGAAGCAAATGGAGATTTTGACGCAAAGTGCTGATAAGCTGTCACTAGGCAGTGAGCAGCAACATTCACAGGGCTACGCTAATAAGGAAGTGCATAGTGATGGAGCTGAGAAATCTGCTTCTGGCCTGGAGATGCCTAAGCCTGACTCTGGTGGAGCCAGTGACTTTAAAGCCATAGCAGCTGATGCCTCGGTTTTTACATTCGGAGATGAAGAAGATTATGAAAGCGAATGACGTGTTACAGTCCATTGTTGTTTGACCTTGAACACTACAAAGAATCCCAAGACGTAGATTGGAAGAGTACAGGAGCATCTAAACTTGAGAAGAGTTGGTTAATAGGCTTTCATGCATATTTATCACATTTATATATTTCTCGTCCCTGTCGGGTTCAATTCCTATTCTTCTCAATTGGTTACAGTTCAATTTCAGATGTCACATTGAAATCATCTTCCTGCTTTCCTTTCATTTTTTCTCTTTCTTATAATGTAACCATAACTTCATCTCCTCAGAAAGGCTGTGAAAAATATTTCGCTGCAATGGTCACAATAAAATCAGAAGGCCAGGAGTCGAATGCTTCACATTTCAGTGATGTTTAGAAAACAAACTGCGAATGCTGAAATTTGTCATGCACATGTCAAAGCGCGTGACTGATGAACTTGCTCATGTCTTAGGCATTCGCCATTTCTGAAAGGCAGAATAATGCATTGAATATCAGTCGACGATAAATTTCTAAGACTTCAAACCGTGCAAATCGTATAGGTTCTTCCATCTCGATTGAGCATCACTTTCTAAATGAAGCAGAGCTCAAGAACCAGCAGAGTGAAAAGATCAGCCTGGTGCCCACGTAATTTAATACGCTCTTTACATTAGGGGTGATGAAACAACACAGTTTTTAAGTATGTCTCTTGATACATACTACTTCAGAAATACAAACTCCATTGAAAGTTTTCTATGAAAAAAAATAGAAAAACCAAAATGCGGAAATCAGCTCTGAGAAGCAACTAATTTCCATCGTCAAAGCAGTAGCAGCATCCAGATGATTTCCAAAGCCTGAAGAACAAAATGCGGGCCCAAAAAACCACCTAACTTATCTATGAATTAAATAATCCACACAGTTCCGTCATTACCCAAAATTGGAATCTCTGCACCATTCTGGTGCAAAGGCAAAATTCGTCATTGTGTTTGCCAAATTGGTAGGAGAACAATTAATCATGCGCGTAAGCCATCGACTTTTTCTTTGTCAGATCCTTGATTTAGAACTTCTTTGATTTTCTCCGCAGCTCTTTTTCCTTATGTTGTTGCACAATCTTGTGGAGAACAGAGATCTCAAGATCCTTTTGGGATAACTCATGCTTCAATCTTTCAATCTCTTTTGAGTGGTCTTCACACCGATTTACTATTTGAAGATCCTTTTGCCTCAGCTCCTCCTTCAATCTCTCGATCTCTTTCAAGTGATCAGTGCACTGATTAACAGCTGCCACCTCAATCTCTCCAATCTTGCTCGCCTTCAGTTTTTTCAATTCCCCAGAATCCAACATCTCGGCTGCTCTCTTCTTTAACAACTGGCCGAGGGAGTTGTCGTGCATTGTTTCACGGACGCATAAATTAGCCTCAGTACCAGTACTGAGATGAAATGTAATTACTTTCTGAGACCGTCCAAATGAGTCCTTTAAAGAACCCAACAAAATATTTCAATTAGTTTCGGAAATTAAGACCGAAATGAGCAAAATTATCAAGAGCCTCCATCAAGAAAAGAATAGAAAGAAAACAATCCTCTCATGGATCATTTATAGGTTAAGGGAAAAAAAATTTACCTTCTCTAAAGTGCCCTCTAAACTTTCATAGACTCGATGTGCCTCTTCCATACTGCTGAAAACAGCCAAAGCTGAATACGTATCCCCACGAGCATTCTTAGATGGCTGCAGGAAGAAATGATCCACCACTGAACAAACATAATGAAAGCCATAACAAGGTATGGCATAATAGCATGTCAAGCCACACATCTAGATACTCGGCGATATACCAGTTCATCTCATTAATTCCCAGATCACTTCAGCAAACCATCAAATGTAGCAAGCTTAAAAAGATAGTTAATTAAAGGCTAAAATTAAAGTATAAAGATTGAAATCTTGCTGTATAGATTTAATGCCCTTTATCCAATAGCCTATCACCAAAGAACTTTAACTTATGCAAAGTGCAAAATTCTTACATCCCAACTTCATTTTTTTCCTGAGTTGACAGTACCGTTTAGAGAATATTTTCAAGTTGACAAGTTTGTCATAATAAATAATAAATACACGCAAGCATGAATGCACTGCTCTTTCATCAGTCATATACAAAATTTCCCATGTCTGTAGAGAATAAAATGAATTGGCCGAAAATAACGATATAGGAACAGTTTAGCTCGCCAAGTAAAACTCGTAACATGTCTCAACATTTAGTAGGGATAAGACAGGCCGTGCTATTTTCTCTAACTAATCCACAGAAAACAAGCAAGAAGAGAAAGCATACACAGCTAAAACTCCCAAGGAAAGCATCACCAATAACCAACAAGCTGGGTTTAACTACTACATTAGATGGCGCAGATAATATAACCATATCAACTACGTATTACAGTGTTTCAAATTTTCAAACCTTTGGTTCAACTCTAAATTCCCCAGGCATTGCTCTATGTAATTCTCCAATGGGCACAATTCTAGGTATCCTGTGAAGCAGCAGCTTGGCCACTTCGGAATCAGGTACCTAGAAAATGAGAAAATCAAGAGATCACGAAAGGAAGGTTAATGATTCACAGAAACTCGAGTAGCAAGCAAAGAAACTCACAACATCATGGAGACACGGAATATTTGTATCGCATCCACGCTCAACAACAGCAAGAACAAGCTTCATTGCAGCACAAGCGTCATCTAGACAATTATGTGGTGCACCCTTCTCTCTAACTTCATAGCCCAGAACAGACTGCCAAAATGACACATTAAACTCATCAATAATGCACAGAATGCATCTTCTGCTTGCTATAATTCTGCCAAAGGGATGTCCAACGTAAGAGTGGAGAAGTAAGATTTGTAAGGGCTATACCACATCCAAAAGGCAGAAAACTCAGATGTAAGCATTTGAGGGGAAACTTCAAAATAATAGATGCTTTGGCTTTAAAACACTAGAAAGTAAATTATTACTGTATTGGCAAAGATAGTGGACACGATACATCAAAATTTCGAGTTACTTGCCTTACACAGATTATTTAAAGATGGCTTTCTTTGAAAAGGTGCATCAGAATACTTGAAGATGTAAGAGGTATCAATTACTCTCGCATGATCCAGCTTCAGTGCTGAAACCAAAGATACAGAATGAAGAGTATAAACAAGGATGTATTCAACCAAATGGAAAACTACCAATTCTAAATGATTTCTCAAAGTTCTAGTACTGGCAGAGAGAAAAATTTAATGTATCAAATCAAAAAGCTCAATTACCTTGCAAATCATTGTTCAAACTGTGGCCAACTAGAATAGTTCCATGTGATAATAGCTTCTTCATAGATTTCTGCAAAATAAGCCAACTTTGTCCCGGTGAAGTAGCACTCAACTATATAGACTAAGCATTAAGTTTAAAAGGCCATTCAGAGAATGCACCTGTACATCTGATAATGTGCATTTAACTCCATCCAAATCAGCTGCAGCAATTCCCGTAATCTCAGTTCTGTAATCTGCAATTGCTTTACCAGGATTCACAAACTCATTAAGTTTGACCTGCAACAACAAAGGTCTCAATGAAGGTCAAAATGTACAACAACAAATCTTGGAAAGGAGCAGAAGCTGTTGAACCTTCTGTTTTTGGAGAACATTTTTTTTTTCTTCAAATGATATTATTTCTAGTGTGGAAATTGCGTCTCTCTCCCTCCACCACAAAAGCTCCACAACCAACACCCACCAATTCCAACCCCCCCCCCCCCCCCCCCCCCACACCAAAAAAAAAAGGATATAAAAAAGAGAGAGCAAAAATTGCAGCAAGTTAAAACTAAAAGGAGAAATACAGCATGGTTTTATGTATCCTTCCTTCTTCAAAGGCCCTTCAACCATCATACTACATCATCGAATGTGGCCATGAACAAACAAGTACCTTCAGATTGCGATCCACAACACATACTCTCACACAAGCTTCAGTGCCATCTTCACATAGCACCATCTCACAGTCGACAGCAACCAAATTGGTTGATCTCATCACCTTGGACTTTTTCTTGAGCTTTATAACCACCCATTCCTGCTTCACCATCTAACCATATTAGGGGAAAAAACAATGCAGAAAAGCATAATGCACATATCCATTGTGCAGCACATTTAGCAACAAAGTTGCACACTCAAGATCATTTAGGGAATGAAAAACAACTGAAGTAAAACTTCATTGGTCTTATCAGCACCCAGTACGAACTTGACAATAGGAAACCACACATTAGGCCATACAAACTAATTGATCAAAATAGCATATTACTACAATTTCTGGCTTCCTAAAAAAGAACAAGAAAAAAGCCAAATAATCTGCTGTTCCTTCTAAAACTCACATTAAACTTAAGTTGCTAACTTTATCTTAGTTGCAGATAAGTGCTACAACAGTGAATTTCTAGTACTTACGCTTAGTAATCCCTCATGATGAAAATTAGGCTACATACTGAAAGTGCCCTTTGACAGGACTTAACCCAAACAAGGCACTCTTTTCCTCACCATTGGCAGTCCTGCGCTTAGATTAAATGTGGAATATCTTCATCCACAAAATTGATACCTAACAGAAACTTTTACATTGGAATTTGGAGCACAGAGTAAGCTCTGCCTAAATAGGATCTCGATCCCAGCAGCCTATCAAAATATAGCAATTTCATAGGCATTACCCAGTTTGAAGGATGCAAGGATGACCATGAGGATGGCAATCCGCATCACTGCAATTTCATTGCCTTAGCTAACACGACTATGGTAAAACATCAATAAATTAAGGAACAGCAGTTAGCTATCTCATCATTTTTGTCTCCGAAATTTGCAAATAACAAATTAGCCTTTAATATTTCAAATATGTCTGTATTTTAGACAACATTATATCATGCAGAATGATTCTTGATTCTCATTGCAACTATAGCATGAAAAGCATCAAAAGAAGGTCGTTCTGCATTAGATTTGATGCAAATTTCATTCTTAAATTTGGACAGATAAATGAGAAAATGCATGATTGACAGGGGTGGAGGAGATCCCACCAACCCATCCGCATATCAGCATCACTCTATTTCTTTAAATAGATATTCCTATAGTTCAAGTTTATATTTACTAACTGAAAGGCCCACAAGGGCACACTTGACAAGATGCCCTGGACAAATTAATCCTGCAACTTACAGTGATTATGTTATGACATCCTCAGTGAACACATGCTCAACCCCATTCTCTAAGCCACACTCAACTGGGAGCTCCAAATCAAGGGATTAACACTGCAGACGTGCTAACTTATGGTGATTTTTTGCAGATCTTCCAAATCTAAAACTAGTTGGATTTTTTATTTCCCTTGTCATATCTTGAGCTGAAGAGAGAATGAGGAGAACTAAAATATAAAAAAGCCACTGCTGCTACCATCCATAATGGTCGACCTAGATTTTAATTACATCAACTGAGCCTTTGATGTCAATGGAGCCTTCCTTACCACACTATAACTGGTTGTTGCAGACTATGTAGCCCTGAATAAAACCGAGGTTTGACACTTAAGACAGGATTTCTGCAGATTCAAGTATTAAACTAGGAAACTAATTCAATGAAAAACCTCACTGAACATCTCACAAGTCAATATTCTATACCACTACACATAATTCATTATATTGCAGCAACAAATGATAATGTGAACTTCAGAACATTTGTTGCCAAGTAACACTAAAAAGAAAACCAGCAGTTCTGATAACAAACCTCTTCATATGATGGGAAAGAATATTCCGACGGGTATTGCGGATGTTCCAAAGTGAGACGAACTAATCTCTGCACTGCCACCATCCCAATTAACAAGTATTACAACATTTCTAACTGGAGGCCATGCAGGAGATGAAAGGCTAAAGGATGTATAGCAGAAGGAGTTATCAACACTAGACATAAGAAAAAGAGTATATCAAGATTCACAATATTTCACTAAGCAATAGCAATTAGCATGAAAGATGTAATCATACAAAGTCACAAGTTTAGCTTACCACAGACAACAGTTTAACCAATGAAGCAAAACAAAACAAAGAAAAAAAAAATTGTAACTTTATTTATATGCATTAGACACAGGAAAAAGAACAAATAGAATTGCCTAAGAATGAATAAGTGAAGTACTGCGTTTGACATGGATGGAGACGTTTGTAACCATACATGTGTAAGCATACTTGAAAGAAAGAAAATTATCAAACCATTAAGGAGAATCTAGATGAATAGCAACATCACCAACCCTAAACCAATAGGTGCACATCATTCCACAGCAAAGTAGATTACCATCAAGCAGAGTTAGAAGAAATAGAACGAGAGAGAAAATTCACTTCTTGCATGCAATTTGATAAGTTCATCTTTTCAAACAAAAGTGCAATTACTTTATCACCTAAAAGAAAGATCCAAGGAAAATGTACATAAAGAGAAAAACAATTGTAACCTTGGTCAAGATGGAAAACCTAATAAAGCTACAGTAGGCGGAATCCAACAATTGTCAGGCATAGGGAAAACAAACATAATAGCGTAACTTCTGCTGCTAGCCAAAACAGATGCAGTGGCTCAATGGCGCATTACCTACCAGTTAGGACTACGATCATAGAGTCTTCCATCAAAGTAGCATTCATCTTCTGACGAGAGTAAAGCACTAAAAACCAAAATTACCAAATCATACCTGCTCCGGGGACTTATGCTGTGGAGATTCCTCTTTGAATAGCTCCGTTAGGGCACGGTTCGAATGGCACTGAATAACTTTCGCAAAAAGCTGCAACAACCAAATGACAATTAGTGGCCATCTTAATCGTTCACTATACTACGGGGAGCTAAATTAAGCCTAAATAAACCGATTCTCCAAAATTAATTACCTTCAAATCGTTCTCATCAGTGAAAGTCTTCAAGAAAGCAGCCAAAACCTCCTTGGACCTCCTCGAGGGATCACTCAAAGAGGCCCCTAATTGCTTGTCATAACTGTTCAAAAAATCCTTCCACACTCCTTTAGCACCGCTCATTCCCCGTTTCTGGGCCATTTTCACCACTTCAACAAGAACCTGCCAACAGTAGAAAAACCAAGAAACTTGACACTTCCAGGATACAGAAGTCTGGTCACTCTAAATTAACCGACCCAAGAATGATTTGAGCATGCCAATTCATTCTTTTAGGAGAAATCTTCGAACAACCCGCAAAGGCACGCCTTCCACAGAGCCAGACACTGCTAGAACTGGTGAATTCGGTCACGCTACTAATTTCAACACCCTTTTTTTTTCTGGGTAAAGTACGTTTATCTAGAACTGCAAACAAGTACCTGGGCTTCATACCGTGAACTATAGTATACCCAAAAAACCCGCGAAAGACCTAGTCCGTGTTCCAAATTACAGTTTAACGGGTCAAGACTCAAGAGGGGCGCAAAAAAAGAGAACCCAGATGAATTCACGCAGAGGCACGGCAACGGACGGCCTCATAAGAGCTGTAGATGCAGGCAGAACCAGGGCAACATGGAGGAAGAAGGGCAAAGCTTACTTTTTTCTCTGCCATGTCCAGCTGGTCTTCCATTGCTGCGAGCGAGAGAGGCGCCAAAGGAGAGAAAGGACCGTGGCGAGGCAAGAGGATTCAAGTAGGGGTTGCATAACGCGAACTGCGGAGGCCCAAGGGGCTTTAGATCAGTCGACCTTGTCTTCAAACATTTTCATATCCGTTTCGTGTTTTTTTTTTTTTGTTGCAGATTTCATCATACATACGATTGATTTTATTTAATGCGAAAATTATAACATCCATAAATTTTCTAAATAATTGAATGTCGATTATAAAATTTTATGTTTGTTTCATGGATTTTTCAAAACTCAATATGTTTTTCAATTTCATATTTTAGGGGAATATCACGAGTAAGTCAAGCATCAACTCATCGAAAATAAGTTGTCCCGACATATGATAAGATCTCTTTTTTTTTCTGTCGCTCCTTATAATCGGGACATTTGTAATTTATATTTATCACCTAGATAATATGAGCGCCGAGTGGCGCGCTTTGTAGCCCCTGTTGATGGGTAAAAATTGGTCCGCAAAACCCTAAACGAATTATATTTTCTTCATAAAGTGATTGGGCCTAGGTGGGCTGACTAGGCTTAAGTGGGTAGGCCCCAACCACAGGAGAATATGCTTATGCAAGCCCCACGTGAATCATACTTCAAGCCCAGTAGTCCTAGGCAGGCCCAGTAAGCTCTTGGTTAGGCCTACGTGCGTTGAAATGAATCGCGAGGAGAAAAAAAAAAACCTTTCATTCGACAGAAGATAAAAGACTCACATTCTTAGGACAAATACTACAAAAAAAAAAATTCACAAATTATTCCTGAAAAACCTTAAAGTCATTCACCGTTCACAAATACCCCTAACTTTTTATATATCATCTATCTCGAATTCATCCAAGATATATTTGTTGTGTCGGTATAAGTTCTAGAATTTTTTATGACAAAAAAAAAAGTTCAGATATTTGTATCACAATGGACAAGTTCAGAGTTTTTGATGACACAAAATAAGGTTCATGGTATTTGTGTCACAGTAGACATTATTTAGGGTTTTTTGCAATATTAACCCTCAAATTAAGACAAAACACCATTGCCAATACACAAGTTATGTTCGTATACAAGTCACCGGCTTCAAGCTCAGGTGCTTCAAGCCTTTATGCAGGGGTACTAGCCTTTGCTCAAGGAGGGCATTCGAAAATAGGGGAGAACATCATTGTATATTTCATTGTTACCATTTTGGCTTTTATGATGACAGAGAAAACAACCGAGGTGAAGCAAGACTTAGTTTAAGGAGAGAAAATGTGTGGTCGTCGATAGGTCAAGGATCCACCCTTCATGGATTGGGATAAAACATAATACTGATGGAGCCACTAAGAGCAATCCCAGATGTGCAGCAGCTGGTGGATGGGAAAGGTATAAAAAAAGTCATAAACCCATTGTAAGGTTTAGGAGTAAATTAGCATAATTGAAAGATTTTAGACAATGTACTAAAATTCCCCTCGGGCCAGACAACGGGCTTGATGGAGAGGTGAGTGCTTTATTTGGGCCATGTATCATGGGGGCCCAATAAATTGAATCAAATGGGCCCGCTAAGATTCAAATGGAAACCAACTAGTTTAGTATCCTCCGTGCATCATCAGGATTGCCTCCTTTGCATTACACATTAGCAACTTCTTGGTTTGTATATCGTTTCATTGTTTTAGTCTAGTTTACTTTTGGAGTGAGGTCTATAGATAGAGTAAGGTATGTGCAATTCTTATGATATTTTGTGTTTCCAACTTAATTCGCATTTGCAAAACTTTGTATTGGATCATGATGAAATGAACATGTTATCAATCAACACAAGTTACACTTACCAATTTGATAATCAAATTTAGTGTGATTGAAAAGAAAAATGATTGAGAGACAGTTTTTAATCTATTATGAAATAATAATCTGTTCCAAATCACAAAATACCAAACAACAAATAATTATAAATTATTGCGAGTTAAATCTTTCAATAATTTATAGCTCACAAGAAGTTATTATTTTCACAGTAGCCCAAATACTGTTATTCTAGCAAAGCCCAATTGAAAATTCGGAATAAACTTAAGTTTGTTTATTGATCTTTATTGACATTCACTTGGAATTTAGTCAGACATCCACTTAATTTGACGAGTAAGGGAAGGGGCTACTTAATTTACTAAACTGAAAAAATAATTGATGCCAATGGGAATCTTACCAAATAAACTGCTTAAACCTATCAATAATGATGGCCATTCTACCTTGGTGAGAAATTAATAATGTTCAACTATCAATTTTCAATGATCGAACATGCTTTTATTAGTATTTATAGGTAATTGAGATTATCAATATTTAAAATTTAGTAAATAAGTTTTGGCATTTATTTTTTTAGAGCCTAATCGGACAAAAACTGAGCTCCTTTCATCAATGAGTAATGCCTAGGGTATTCTATTTGGGTTGTCCTATTGTAATGTGTCATGTCAGAAATTTGGATTTATCTTGGGCATAACATTGGTATTAATTGTGCCATGTTTTTTAAACCCCGATAAACATATAATTAACAGGTTGTTCAAGACATACGAGTCATATATAGACATGTAAAAATGTAATGAGATGTATGTTATAGGCATATAATATATCTAGATGTGTTCCCTCGTTAATGGGAATAAATAAATTGAAAGGCTCAACCTGCGAATGACATGTTGATTAAGCGTATATAAATGGTTTGTCATTTGATGCAATGAACATGATTAAACTCAATCAAAACATGCTTAACCACATGTCCTTTCTAGAATTGCCGCCACTAAGTGTACCATAAGCTGCTCATTTTTCTTTATCTATGTGGCATAATAAATTTTTCTAATTGCCAAAAGATAAAGGAAACATTACGAGAAAAAAGGCCCATCTCCTTAAGCATTTAGATGTTCACTAGCAAAAAATATCCGCACCCCTTATGTAATATTTGACTTTTATAAATAATGCAAAGAAAATATTAATAGTAATACACAATAAGAAAAAGTGCAACAAGCCAAAAAAGGAAAAAAAAAATGGAGAATCAACCAAAAAAGAAAAAAGAAAAAGCCCCCAAAAAATGCACTTTCCTGGAGACAGAAAATGCAGCGCCGGAGGAGTGGGGTTTGCTGCTGCCCTCGCTGGCAGGCGGCAACGTAGGGGCCTCTCCCTCCCTCTCTCTCTCTTCCAATTTTGTTTTCTAGTTTCGTTTTTTAGTTTTGTTTGTTTTGTTTTTTTTTTTACGTTTTTAAATTTGCTTTACCTATTTTCAACGAGATGCCGCACTAGCTCAAAAAACTAAAAAAATGTCAGGTGGGATTTCCAGCATGTCATGTCCACAAAATTTGTTAAGTGGTCCTCGTAAGGACTTAATTACACCGAATTCAAAAGATTTGAGGCTTAATTGCACATTTTTCAAATATTCTGAGCATCGGAAAAAAATTTAAAACCGTTGATGCAATTTTCGTTGGATAAAAATATGACAAAGATGTCCGCACATCCGCATTGACCTAAGCACAAATGCTAATGTTCAATCCAGATACAATCTCAAAAACACCAGATTAATTGGATAAAGTAAAAATACATTAGAAGTGGACCACAAGCACAAAAAACCTCCCATTGCAAAATATATATACATGACATTCGAAGAATAAATCGGATGGACAATCTTATTGATAAGTAAGATTCCCGCCGATTAAATCACCTTATAAGGAGCTTCTTCGAGACCAAAAAGAAGGAGAAAGAAAGAAAGGTCCTCACTTCTAGCATGGACGATCAAAAGTATTTATTGGGTGCGAGGCCACCCTTAGCAAACGTGCATTTTGCAGACCAATTAAGTCCAGCTAACTACCAATCGAAGATCCAACTCAATCGAGATCACCTCTTCGGGTCATTGGGAATATTCATTTTCGACAACTCGGCACGTGAAGTGGATTGGATCCTTACAGACAGGTTGAGAATCAATTATTGCACTTCAAGGTCTCAAGCGTAAGCATCAACGGCAGATTGATTGCAGACAAAGCCAATACATGAGTCCAAATTCGAGAGTGATCCATCAAGCTCTTTTTAGATGGCTAAACAGCACGCAACGCGCCCATCTAGGGAGCTGGCTTTCGTTCGGCTCTGCAGAGGGAAGAGCTAGGAGACAACGGAGGGGGGAGGCCCGGGAGGGACGACCGCAAGGAGGCGCACGGCCCTGCGATTCCACCTGCCACGGGCGGCGCGAAATAATGAGATTGCGAGATGGAGACAAGCTTTGCCCTCGATAGCCTCCCCGCCCCCCCCCAGCTGTGCTCGTGCGTGGCCCCTCCTCTCCTCTCCCGGGGATCATCTCCAAGATCCTTTCATGGGCCACGCTTGGCTAGCGCGGGACTTAGCACGGGAGGGAACGGGAACGAGATTCTCCATCGGGCGTTTTCGGTAACATCAAATGAAGGGTAATGGATATCAAAGCTAGGAAGCTTTTTTCGAGAAGAAATCTTGATACGACGGGTGCATCTCTCTCTCGAGTCGGTTGATCATAAAGTTTAATTTCAAAGTGATGGCATAATTGCTATTGCAATACCCATGTCTTTTCTCCCTCGTTCCAATTCCTTTATTAGACTCCCCGCCTACTCATTTCAATTTATCTCAAACTGATAGGTATTTTCCAAATAATCCGTGACCACCCATCAAAATCAACCGCCGAATGTTAAAATGATATCACAATGTGATCAACTCCACCCGCGAGGGAAAAACACCAGAAACGATTTCTATAATTCCACTCGGTTTTTAGGCGCTGCAATATTGAAATATGCATTACCAAAATGCACGGATCATGGCACTGCACGATAAGGGCGAATTATGGCACGGTTATATAGTGCAGTCACATCTAGTATCGATAAAACGCTGGATTGGAGGATTCGAAACACGTGAAAAACTCGCGGTAGAAAGATTCAGAGGTTATTTTTTGGGTAACCGAGGGCGTTTTGGCTGCATATATCTGCTTTTCTCGCTCCACCTTTCCCATCCGATCGTACCTTCCTTCTGCTCCTTCCCACACCCCCATGACCAGTGCCTTTCGGGCCACTCTAATTTTCGGTACATTTTTGTCCTCGTGGCGTGTTATCTTGCACAAAAATCGTGAACGAGGGATACGAATGAAAGAGAATATTAAGTGTTGGTTTGATAACGTCTTTATTCCAACAAAACGGTTTCTTTTTTTAAATATTATTTTTCAAAAAATAATTTCTCAGTAAAAAGAACACATCCGATAATCTTATAAAATTTCTATTCTCGAAATAAATAAATAAATATAAATGCATTTAGTACGATTTACACATTTTTTAATAACATATAATTTCTTTTAATTTTTTAAGCTTTTTCTTTTTTTCTTTTCTTATTCTTCCTTACCATCGCCAATCGCCACCACCGGTTACCGAGGGTCAAGGAGGAAGAAAAGAAAAATAACTTATTTATAAAAATTGTTTCCAATATTAAGAAGTTACTTTTTTTACTTATTGTTTTCTATTTAAAATATATTTTTTGGCCACTTTTCTATTCCGGAGAATAAAAAAATTAGTTGACGTTATCAAACAGATTTTTGTTTATTTTTTGTTTCTGAGAATAAAAGAACGGAAATTGGGAGAAATGAAAACGTTACCAAACGGAGTGTAAATGTATATCAATCTTAAAATTATTTCTCTCCTCGAGTTAAAAATAAAATAAAAGATCATCGCATGACAAATTCGATCCAATGATTGACATAAGTGACCCAATGGTTAAGTCGCAAAAATGATAGGAATACCTGAATTGAGAATTCGGTTACCAAGTAAACTCATAGGCCGAACAAGAAATGGATTTATTGCTATACTAGACCACAACCCTATTGAAAAATTTAAACAATTCAACTTTTCAATTTTACGCTTGCTAAAGATTCGGAGATACATATAAAATAAAACTTAGGAAATTTAGCTTTTGTGTGCGATTCTTACTCCTAGATTGTTTTTCAATGCCAAACAAGTTATAATGAAATCATAACCTAAAATCGTAAGTAAGAGAAAAAAAGTCCTTCAAGGGCACCTGTCTAGTTTTGCCTGTTTAATCCATGTCGGGAGCACCTGGGTACAGGTACGGGGTGGATAGGATATTTTCCCTATCACGAAACGTGGCTCACGGGAATTGATACTAAATTTTTGAAACTCAAAGTCTAGGATCTTGGAACATCCCGAAACTTGGAAATATTAATTTCGCAAAAATGTAGGTTATTTTATACATTTTGGAATTATAAATGTTGCAATTCTAATAATTTAGACATTCGACACAAAATAACAAGCCCATTCACAATAAGGTATATATATTCATATTTGATAGTAAACATTATCCTACGACATAATAACTTAAAAAGAAAAATTCAAATCCTAAATAAGATTCCTCCCATGTTGATATATTTAAACATGAATAATCTGTGAAGGAAAAGAAGAATCTTGACTATAAGTATGTGCGTATACTTAATTAAATAGATTGATTTCATAAGAATGGTGGAGAGTAACAAGATGGGCATGAACCGTAGCCCCGAAATTTCCCTATATTCACCAATGATGAAAATTTGAAAGCTAAAACTTACCCCCACAACCTTTAATGCTCACTCTTGAACCAACATGATCCTAGACATGAGGTCACCTATGGAGGATTCACTCTCACGATGGCCACCCCAAGCCCTTATTCGTTTTGTTGACAAAGGGGATGACAGAGCGTAACGTGACAATAGGGATGACTTATGGGCAACAGTTGCTAGCTACGATGGCAACGTGATGTTACAGCATTGGAGAGGTCGACTGGTAGTGGGTGGGGAAGAGAGTGAGATTTTCGTTAGTCAAGGATTAGAGTGGACATTTTCGAGTAAGTTCCACAAAGAAATAAGACAATAGCATAACTTTACATGATAAAATTACCATTTTACTTTAGAGGATCCCAATACTTTAAACACGTCCCGGCGTATTCACCTGTGACTCTATCATTCGACACTTCATAACCATAACGAAGCAGGTGAGTTCAAACTCCTTGGAGCAGTCCCAAGAAAGAAAACAAATAGAGGGATTCACATCTTAGACTCGAACGAAGAAGATGAACATGCTCGGGTGCTCAATGAACACGAGATTGGCCTCAAGGATATAGTTCAGTTCAATGACTTTTTCTTTATTGGTGTTTAATCCAAAGGTTTTAATATGGTCATACCACAACAAAATAGTTAGGGCACTGCTAATTTGCCCATCATATTGCTTTCAAAGTCCCAAGATAAAAACTAAAAAAGAACAATTAATTCAAACTCAATTGCTTCAACAGTCGAGATCGATCTCATGCCAAATTTTTACATGTCACCTCTTGTTAGAGATAATTGTTTAAATGTCCTAGATTTATTGTACAATGATCAATTTAGTCCTAAATATTTCAATCGTGTCAATTTAGTTTTAAAGCTTTTGACAATTTGCCAATTTAATCCTAAACTTTCTAATTATGTCAATTTAGTTATAAGTCTTTTGGAAATTTGCCAATTAAATCCTAAACCTATTATTTCAATAATTATCCAAAATGATTATATTAATAAATCATCCAAAGGCCTATGATTAAATTGATAAATTATTAAAAGATTTAGAACTAAATTAACACAATTAAAAGATTTAAGACTGAATTAGTCAATTAAATTTATAATCGTTTGGATAATTTTTTTTCTCTCTATATGTAAATTTAATCCTATTGAACATTTTTCCAAATATAATTTAAAGATCAATGACTATTTTCAAAATCAGGGAGGGGGAGCTCTCGAGTGGCTCTCGTGACAATGCACTACATCCCCGCTGTCATCATCGGGGCTCTTTCTGCGTAGTTGCTTCGTGTTTTCTCTCGTGTCTTGTTTTCCTTCCTTTCCAAAAGTTTTGTCCTTCACGTCTTTTTCACTTTTCAGAAACTTCCCCCCCACGAATACGAAACAGGGGGGGACGGATTCCAAGTTTAATCAGCTATTTAAGGATGCATTTTTGTAACATTTTCAATTTTAAGAATATTTTTTTATTTATAAATAATTCTTCTTATTTTTATTTTTGTGAATAAAAAATAGATTTTTATCTCTTATTTATGTGATAAATATATTCCATAACTACTTTTTTTTTTATTTTGAAGAATAAAAAAATTAACTGACATTACTAATCGAAATTTTATTCTCGAGAACAAAAAAATAAATAAAAGATATCATGGTTACCAAACAAACTCTAATTTTCCTATTCCAATGGCCACAATCTGACTCGATTGTATTATTTGTAGCTAATTAAGAGTTTTCCTTGAGTAAAAATGTTTGGGACTGACACATCTTTGTTTATGGAGACTGGGAGGTTGTAGATGGTGATATCACGAGGAGAGAACTGTGCATATTGCGGCTCAATTGGAGAATTTGGAGGACTTGTGGGTGTGAATCGAATGCGCTTTTGTAGATGATGTTGAGTGACCGTTCTCTACTAATTGAAGCTTCACAACTAACAATTTCCAAACTCGTTCAAAAGATATATTTATGATGGAATTGACAAAAGTAACAATTTCCACACTCATTCAAAAGAGAGATTTATAATTGAATTGACAAAAGTAACAATTTCCACACTCATTCCAAAGAGAGATTTATGATTGAATTGACAAAAGCGCGATAAGCTTCGAAATTTTTGAATAATTTTTTCAATTTTCTACTCGTCGTGTCATCCTTCTCGTTGGGAGCAAGCTAGAGTTTTGGATCTCAATTTCTCACATGCCTTGGTACTCGTTTGTATACATTTTTCTTTGTTTACATTTCTTGGATTTCTCCACTTTTCTTTCATCTGTGTTTATTGGGTTCATAGTAGTGTGAGGGGCCTATCAAGATGTAGAACAAATTTCTGTCGTCACACTTTGATAGTCTAACTTTTAGATACTTGCGCACTTGACTTTTACAAATAGAATAAAACATTGCAATTGCCATCGATCTTGCTTGGCAATTGGTACTTTAACATTTGCATCCTGAATTTGGAATAATTAAAGATCAATTGGATATCTATGAGAAAATCAATCATGATCAATTTGGAGTCCCCCTTCAATATGGTCTTCGATGCTCGATGTGACTTGCCTTCCCCATCAATTTGGAGTCCCCTTTCAATACGGTCTTTGATGCTCGATGTGACTTGCCTTCCCCCCTTGCACGACATCGGCTGCAACTTTGACTACTAAAGGATAGCAATAGAAATGATTCAACAGAATAATCTCGTAAAGACTAAACTTAAAACCACTTCGTCAATGGGAGGCATTTGAAAGTATAAACTATTATGAAAGAAATTGACCGGAAATAAAGCACTCGTTGATCAACAGCTTTAATTCCTTTCTATGTGTAATTATTTTTAATTCCTTAGACAAGAGAAGTTCCACTTTAATAAGAAGTGTCTTCGTAATTTTTACATGTAGTATTGCTATTGTAATTTAACAAAATCAAGGAATGCCATAATTCCTAATTTACCAACAAAGTGAGAAAATCATTTTTAATTTAAAAATTATTAATATTCATATAGGTTTGTGGTGTTCGAACTAAACATAATCTCAAACTTAAAAAAAATAAAAAATTGAAGTAAAACTTATGTGATGTCAATGAAAATCAAGAAAATCCAACATTTGAGGATGAACAGGATACTTTACGCTTTGCACAGCATTTTGTAGTTGCAACTTTAACCACCTAAATAGAACAAATGAATTTCTAATAATGGTTTTGGTATAAATATAGTTGTAGGTAATGTCAAATTAAGGCAAGGTTCAAGAAAAAATAAGGAGTTGGAAAATTGAGAAAATTAAAGAGGGCAGAAAAGTAAAAACAGCGTGGTAAAAATAAATCCACAGCTTTTCTGGGTGATGGGACAAAACTACCCCTCGAAATAACTGTGAGATTCTGGCTCGAAAGATTAATGGCGCGTTTGGTAACGATTTTGTTTCCTAAGCTAATTCGACTAGAAATGATTATTTTTGATTCTGTTCCCGGGAACTGATTCTGAGTAAAAAAGCGCGTTTGATAACTGTCCAAAATTTTTTATTCTGGAATAGAATTGCGTTTAGTACCATGTTAATTGATTATGTTCCAAATTAATTTATTTTGATTTTTAAATAAATTTTAAATAATTTTTTTACTTTTTTACTTTTTTTTTTCCCTTTTTCCTATTCTTCTTCTTCTTCTTCTTCATTTGGCCGGCAACGCTCACCGGGCGTCGCGGCCCTCGGCGAGGTCGGCCTTTGTCGGTTGAGCCTCGCTAGCGGCTGGGGCGAGGCTCGGCCTCGCCCATCCGGCGAGGGCGAGCCTTGCGATGGCCGGGCGGCCTCGCCCGGCCCTCGGCGACGCCCGGCTTGCCACCGGCGGGGGGCTCAGGTGAGCCTTGCGGTGGCCGGCGAGCCTCACCGGTAGCTATGCGAGGCTTGTCCGGCCACCGGCGAGGCTCGGCCTCGCCGTCTGGCGAGGCCGAGCCTCGCCCAACTCCGTGTCCGGCGAGCTTGCCGGACCTCACCACGCCTAGCGAGCCTCGCGATTGGCGGGCGCGGGCGCGGCGGCGGGCGATGGCGAAACGGCAACCGAGATGATGAAAGAGAAGAGCAAGGGTTTTACCGTTTTGATTCTTTTTCGATTCTCGGACGAGAGAATCAAATTTTTTTTTATTCTCAAATCTTGTCCAAAATTGTTCCCGGAACAAAATTTTTACTAAACGCGATTCTCGTCCCAAACCGATTATGGGAACAAAAAATCGAGAATCTGCACTATTTGGCATGTTGCCAAATAGGCCCTAAATGGCCCCCCCCCCCCCCCCCCCAAAAAAAAAAAAAAAAAAAACACTTTGGCTTTCCTTTCTTGCATCATGTCGAAACAGAAAATCATGTAAAAAAAAAAAAAGGTAAATAATGTAAACATGTGTTGGGTAGTAGGGGACTGCCGAAAACTTTTCAATTAAAAAACACGTCGAAATTTTCAATTGACCTTTGGTCATTTATCATCGTTTTTGTGCAAATTACTAAAAGTCGAAGGAAAAAGGAAAAGATTAACAGGAAATCAAACATGATAGAACATTATGAGTAAAATATTTATTTAATTATACATACATACTGCATAAATGTATTGTACACATATAAAATAGCCTAATACCTTAAAAAATCCCAAACTTTAGATCATATCCCAATTTTATCACAACTTTTTCTCATAAAAAACTACAAACTTTTACTAAAGTTTCAAATCTATCCCTACTAGCCCTTGATCCAAAATTTCTCGTAATAACCAAGAAATAAAAAATTCCTAAGCATAGGTTGTTTGAGCATCCTGAATGCGAGTTCTCTAATCGCAAGAGATTGAAAACTCTCAAGCATGAGAAATTGAGATCCCCAAACAAAATTCAATGAAAAATCTCATAAAAGTAAGAGCAATCGAAGAAAGCCAACCATAATTGTATACTTTTTACCTAAATTTCAGGTCGAAGAAGAGCGTGATTTGAGTCGATGTGGAAAATTGATCTCCAAAAGATGTCTTATTGGATCTGGAATTTGCAAAAAAACTACAAGCAACGACATGCCACATTACTAAGTGCAATTTTAGACGGAGTGATAATGGAATGAGAATCGAGTAAAAATTAGGGGTTTTTATGAGACAAAAAAAGTTTAGGGTAGAATCAGGACTTGACATAAAGTTAGTGGTTTTTTATGGGACGAAAAAAAAGTTTAAGGTAGAATTGTGATTAGACCAAAAGTTGAGCATTTTTGTTGAAACATAAAAAAGATTAGGGTAGAATTGGAACTTAACTGAAATTTGAGGGATTTTCAGGGTATTAGGTTCACATAAAACACATAAGATAATTATATCCTAGAAAAAGTACTTCAATTTTTAGCTTGCATATCATCTTTTATTTAGCCAATTAGTGATGTAATAAGTAAATTATCACTCGTATGCCAAAAAATATCGATTATAATATGTCATCTTCACAGAGATAATTGTAATAATGATTTGATTTCTCTTTAAAAGGATCGAATTAGTAATAAACTCAGTCATTAAATGCAGCATGTATATAAAATTTTGTAGTTATAGTGATCCTATACAGACATGCAATTTTTTCTTGTTTATAACACAGTTGATTTGATAAACTCGTCATAATATGAAGCTTAGATTATATAATAGTAATGTCAAATTTCTGTTGCGTATTTTTTCATCCCTCATCCCACATCATAAAATTTCAGTCTTCTATGTTACCAACAAAGGTTATACAAAAACTCATCGACATCGAGTTAATAGGTTGTTTGCTAACGTTTGCATAGCAATTTCTTTTTATTTTTGAAAGCAAACAAAAACAATTATTGAAAACATTGTTTGGGTGGTTACAAATAAAATTAGTTGTGTATAAACAAAAGAAAAAATGATACAAATAGTTACTCTTGCCAAGTCTCCATCTTTTGACCTTAAACAATGCAAAGCCTTTACTACTGGGCTACTATGTTAAGTGGTGCATTTTAGATACAAGGATATCACTATATATTTTTTATTCCATGCCCTTTAGATATCTATTCACACTTATTGATTTGAGATTTTTTGTATGCATAACATTCTTATGCTCTATGACCATATTTACTACTGTCATAATATTTACTATGTCATAGTGTTGTAACTAGATTATAAAATTCACTTGGTTTTCTTCTTTTATGTCGAACGTGCTAATACACAAGTTCCCTTACTTGATTAAAAGAGCATACATAAGATCTTGAGGATTGTGGAGACATAAAGATTTTATCTTCGAGGGTGGTTAAAGAGATTACATGGAATATTTTAAATTTAAATAACTATTGATACTCACATGGTAGGTTAGGAAAGACAAATAAGTTTCTAAATAAGATAGTGGCAAGCGATTTTATTCAACAAGTATCAAATGCAAAGTCCTCACCGAATGTGGGGTTTATAATAGTTGAGTCATCTTGGTTTGTCCTTATAAGGATTATAGTCCTTTACCTAATAGGTTCTTTCAAGGTTTATGTGATGTGATGGGCTTGCCCATCTTGTTGAAAACCTTAAGATTTTTGTCATTAAGCTTGATTCACCTCAATTTAATCTAACCCATAGTGAGGCACGCTTTACAACAGTCTCTCATCATAGAAGAATGCCTCTATATAATTGGACCGATTAAGACCCGACTAAACTAAATGATATATAGACAACATATTGGGAACCTAAAGTCCAACTCAACAATTGGCCTAGATATCAAGTTTGATCTACTCCATTAATTTGATCGTCTCTAATAGATAAGTGACTGGGTAGTATATAAAAAGAGATGTCATCCAATCGATGCATTTTGGATTAGGGGTTTTAAACTTACATACTGATAAAAATATTAATAAAATTTCGTGAATTTGATTTATAAAATGATACGATAGACTCTTTATATCATGCTATTTTGCAAGTCAATTATATGAAGTCTAGAGAGGCCATGCCTCAGCTCTTGCCTTTGGTCTAACCCAGCTTTGACCCCCCCCAAAAAAAAAAAAAAAAATCTTTCCCAGGAAAAATTGCACAAATTCTACATTAAACTTTTTCGCAGATACGAACAAAACTTTTTTTTTTTTCTCGAAAATCTTCCAAGACAAAAGGCGAGGCCCCTTCATCTCCTTCCTCACGCAATCGCTTGGAGCGCCCTCTCTCCCTCACTCCCTCTCCCTCTCTCTCTCTCTCTCTCTCTCTCTCTCTCTATCCCACATTCCTGAGAAGTTGAGAGGGACACATCAGAAGCGCAGACATGAATCTGGGCGCCGGCTCCTTCTCTTTCCTGCTCCATCTATAATGAGCAAAGCCTTCGCTCTCTTCTTCGCAGAAAGGGCATGGCTCTGCAGGAGGAGGACACCCGCCGCCACTACCCGACCGCTCCTCCGTTCTCGCCCGACGGCCTCTACTGCGAGGACGAGACCTTCGGTGAAGATCTGGCCGACAATGCCTGCGAATACGCCGGCGGGGGAGCCGGGGATGGCCTCCGCGAGATAAAGGACTCGACTTTGCCTCCGTCGTTGCTCTGGCAGGACTTGTTTTGGGAAGATGGGGAGCTCGCCTCCCTGGTTTCGAGAGAAACCGGGACGCATCCCTGCTGGGACGAACTAATCTCTGATGGGTCGGTGGCGCTTGCTCGGAAGGATGCGGTCGGGTGGATTTTGAGGGTCCATGGGCATTACGGGTTCCGTCCGTTGACTGCTATGTTGGCCGTGAACTACTTGGACAGGTTCTTTTTGAGCCGGAGTTACCAGAGGGACAGGCCTTGGATAAGCCAGCTCGTAGCTGTGGCTTGTCTCTCCGTTGCTGCCAAAGTGGAGGAAACCCAAGTGCCTATTCTCCTTGACCTGCAAGTATGCACATTGCGTCGTTGTGTTTTAAATGTTTGGGAAAATGTCTGACTGAAAAGTTCTGGGACACTTCCTGTTGCATTTGTGTTGAAAGAGCTAGCTTTGGTGTGCTTTTGTAGGTGGCTGATGCGAAATATGTGTTTGAATCGAGGACGATTCAGAGAATGGAGCTCTTGCTGATGTCTACACTTGATTGGAGAATGAACTCGGTGACTCCGATTTCGTTCTTTGATCACATCCTTAGGAGGTTTGGCTTGACGACTAATTTGCACAGGCAGTTTTTCTGGATGTGCGAGCGTTTACTTCTCTCTCTGGTTGCAGGTAAGCAGTGAATTAGCTCCTTTTCTCATTAGTCAGCAAGTGCATAGACGATATGTATCGTTTTCTGATGATCCCACTCAGTGTGAGAGTACCGATTAACACTGAATTTTGTTTCCAGATGTGAGGCTTGCAAGTTTTCTTCCGTCAGTTGTTGCCACAGCTGCAATGTTGTATGTTAACAAGGAGATAGAACCGTGTATATGCAGTGAATTCCTGGACCAGTTACTGAGCCTGCTCAAGATCAATGAGGTCTGATTTTGTGTGTATATCTACCGTCGTCCCCTGTATCCACATGCTCTAATATTGTCTCCTGCAATTAGTTCTAGCTATTTCATCGATGATGGCTTGGTAGTTATGTTTTCTCGTTGTGCTTGCTCTTGAACAGGACCGAGTAAATGAGTGCTATGAACTCATTCTTGAATTGTCAATTGACCATCCTGAGATCCTCAACTACAAGCACAAGCGTAAGAGGGGATCAGTACCCAGTAGCCCCAGTGGTGTGATTGATGCTTCTTTCAGCTGTGACAGTTCAAATGATTCGTGGGGTGTGGCATCGTCTGTTTCTTCTTCACCGGAGCCTCGGTTCAAGAGGAGCAGATTCCAGGATCAACAGATGGGCCTGCCATCTGTGAATGTTTCATCCATGGGTGTGCTTAATAGTTCTTATTAGTCTTAGCTTATTATCTTTGATTGGACATGCTATAAAGCAGTCTTTCCCCTGCTTCTATCTTGCGGCATCTAATCTTGTGGACTATCATCTAATTGTTTGGATTTTGATTGCCTCACCTTCTTCGATAGATATGCAATGCATAATGATAAGCTGAAAAAGGGTGGACTTGGAATTTCCTCCTTGATTCAAGACAGGGTTATTGAGACTCTTTTGAAAGAGAGGTGAGAAGTGATGGTAGTTCTTGCTTTGCAAAAGCACATGTTTCCCCTAATATATCTTTTTCAATTAATTTGGTTGTCATTTTGAAAAATTGGCATCACTGTGGGAGAATGAAGGTATATATGAATGGAAAGGGGGTCTTTAGATGTTAACTTTGAATGAATAGATTAATGTCTTGGGTTTCCCGAATGGATGACAGTTGCATAGTTAACATTTAAATATATCTCTGTTAGGGAGGGAGGGAGGGAGGGAGGGAGGTGGGGTGGGGGGGGGGGGGGGGGGGGGAGAGAGAGAGAGAGAGATGTTGAAGTTCTCATACTCTTATTAGACCCATGTGTTGTATTTTAGAGATAGATTAGGTAATTGATGTGGAAGAGCTCTTTCATCAAGGTCAAACAAACGAGGCAAAGTCCTTGCTAGGGACAACAGAATTCCCGCTGGCCGACAAGCTCATCCTGTCCTCAGGACATCTCTCCGCATCTCTAGAGCTAACTTAAATGTGATTAGTTCTTTTAACTTAATCCTCTTGGACTATGCACATCTCAAGTTGCCCGAATACTTTTTCAGCCTTTCTAGGATGTTGCACTTAGTCGTTGCCCTTTCTTTTTTTTTTTTTTCAAATTTAATTTTTTTGTTCTTTTTTATTTTTGCCTTAGCAGATCTGTTAAAGGCAGATTGGATGACTAGTTCAATCCTCTCTTTCACACTTATCAGGAAGAAAAGAGGGGGACAAAAGTTTGAAAACAACCCCTCTTTTCTCTTGAAAGCAAGGTGAGAAGCATGTCCATGAGTTGCATCGATCGAGATGAATAAATAACGATGCTTAATATTATAAGCAAGCATCTCATTCCCTAGACAGATGGTAGTTGTGACTTGTTTGAAAATGTAGGTTCTCTAGGTTCCAATTTTCCACACAAAGTCAGCTAAGTTAAGAGCAGCTGGGGAGTCTTACACTTAGCACCCCACCAGTTGTCATGTGGGTCTATATATATGTATATAATAAATATATTGTTGGATTTGCAGAGAGTCAGTTATTCACAAAACTCTCTCTCTCTCTCTCTAAAGGTAGACTTTCGTCCACTGATTCCAGACATGTTGACAACTTTCTTGACTAAATGAAGATTGTTGGTGTTGGTGATGACTAATTTGATGTGTTCTAAGTTGGTGATGTCTAGTTGCTATTTGGGTAAATGCTTATGCTTCTATAGCATGTGCCACTGCTGCTCGAGAATTTGGCACTCCCTATCTCTCCAAGTTCCTAAGGATACGCCATTGATTTCCTTGGGGGTGATTGTGTGTCATTCGAGACTTCAATGCCCCTGTATAAACTGAAGGAGCATACGAGATTTGTGATTGAATTGCCTTTCGAATCATCGTGCTTCTGAATGTGCCATGTTGTTACCAACATTAAAATAATAGGAGCCGGTGTTGATCGAATGTTTGTGGTCTTGAGAAGTCCTGACCTTGGGCTTCATATCAGAAGCTATAGACCGTAGTTCCTCTGTAGGAGAAGTAAAAATAAGCACGGGTTTATGGAGAGGGACGCGACGAGCAATTTTTGAGCCATCATTTCTCGATCTTTTGAAAGCGGGAGCAAGCAAAATCTCTGTGAGAAGTTTGATGGCGGTAAATCATTCCATCGTCTTGCCTCCACAGAGCAAAGAACTCTTTTCAGGCCTTCGGCCAGTGTGAAAAGCAGAAGTATAAAATTCAGTTTTACTTCATCATCAATATTATCATCAAAGAAGTCAGATTGCAGATTCTGTGTAATCGCTAATGACTATCATATTTGGCACTTGAGTGGAGCATAAGTTTGAATGGTTCAACCCTTTGGTATTGATATAGAGACTTGAAAATCCGGTTCTAGTGAATTTCTGCGGCTAGATTGATAGATTGTGTCCATGACAAGAATCTCTCGTTGATGTTTTTATATCAAACTTCCCGGTCAATGTTATTGAAATTCTTTTTATGAAATGTCGCATTACTCCTTCAGGGGTTGTCGATTGAGAGATGGGAATGACCATCTAATTTGTAACAGCTGAGTTTTTCCTGGCACACTGTTTTGAACCAAAAATGTTTGGATTGATCGAGTTCTCTATGGCGCCTCAGAGCTTCAGAGCACCGTGCCCTAAGGTCTAGAGGCACGGCTATGTCCAAGACATTTCTAATTTTTTATTTCGTCGAATGCGTTCTTTGGGCAAACATGTGCCTTTAGTAATAAGTCAAGAAAGGAGATTGATATTGGATGAAAGCAAGATTACAGTCCTTCAAATAGCCGATCAAATTTAGATTTTTCCGGAAGTACCATATCTGAAAATGCACAGGAATAGATTAATATCAATTTCAGATCATTTGAACAAATACCATTTTACCCAAAAGTACACGAGAGGTTCCTATGCATTTGATTCATGCGTAATGTTTATAAGGAATCAGTAAATCAACTCTTAACATGAGATGATTATGTCTGTTTCTATCTGTCCTAGAACCAAGTATAATGACGACCGCGACAATGAATTAATTACCTTTTGAGATAAAGCTGTACTGCAATTGTTTTATGTAGCGTTGCAAGTTACGTGTTTGGTAATACATGGTTGAAAGTTAAAGAACTCAAAACTGACATAATTTCTTGAAAGTTGCAACAAATAACTACAGTTACGAGGGCGCCACAGTTGTGAGGAGCTTGTCGAACACCTCCACAACCATGACTACTGCGAAAAAGAGGCAGATGTGCTGACAAAACGAACAAGCGGCATTAACGGAGCATAAGAGATGGTCGGAAGCAGCTGGGCAGCCTTGTTTTCTATACCCATCTTGGAAAAAAAATGGCAAGATTCAAAACTGTTCTTTCTCATTTGCTGAATCTGAAACGGGGAAGAACCAAAGACTGTATAGCTATGGCCAGTGGGTGAAATTTTCTCGTGAAATCTCACGGCATTCCCTCAATCATAGGGAAATTGCTAAAATATGAAAACCGAGAAAGGCAAAAGCTTGATATGGTCAATGGGCCAAATGCATTGTAGGGAGACAGAGTGCAGGTGTCTTTGAATCTCTCGGCGCAGCACTTATTTTTTAATAGGGGCAAGTGTCTGAATTGTACATTGGGAGGTTTCATCATGTTCTGCAGCAGCAGTGTTTGGCTCAAACTATGAAGAGCTCTCTCTTATGGACCCCATTTACCATTAGGTTTCACCTACTAATGTCATGTTCTGGAAAATGGTCCAATTTTTTAATTTCCAGCATGGTACAATTTTCGAATTCTTTGTCACGGTTTGTTTTTCAATTTTCCTTTAGCTTGGTAGGGTCAGGGATGACTGCTGTACTTCTCCCATCTAAGATGATACAGCCTGATTACTGGAGGCAAAATTTATCATCTGTGAAATTTAGGGCAGAGATGAGATCCCCGTATCCCAAGATGGAGCGGGTAACAATGGATTGAGTCACATTTGTCGCATAATCCTTTATCTATCCAATCATTTGTTGAAATGAAGATTTTAGGATGTTATTCCCCGGCTTTTTCACCAGTAGCGGCTGGTATCTTCAACTTTTGGAAATGTACACTTTGCTGTCCAGTCAAAACACTATCAAGCCAAAACGATTGATTTAGCCCTCGATGCAAACCCAAATCCTTAACCCTTTCCCCATCTCTCTCTCCCCCTATGACGAACTACCCTATTGGTCCAACCACCTCCGCGCCACCATTGTCGAGGTGGTTGTTAAATATGAGAAGAGATATTTATTGACTTGAAGAGAAGTGATGTTTGATTATAAAAAGTGATTGTGGTGGTGTAGATAAGATACCTATTCTCAAAGGATGTGTAGAATGGTTGTCTTTAAATATGATCAAATCATGCATAGTTAATCATAATTATTCATAAAAACAACAACTCTCTCTTCTTCATAATATTCTTTCTTTTTCTCTTTCATACATAGGTGTAATAACATATTTAAGATGATATTCCAAAGAGTCTCTGTGACTTTATTGTATATCCCAGAGGTATATTCATCACAATCGTTCATAACAACAACTCTTCATTTTTCCTAATATTCTCTCTTAATACTCTTTTCACACATAGGTTTCATAACACATTTAAGATTAAATTTCAAGAGAGAAATTGAGTAATTATTGAACTTGTTTCTCTACAACTTTGGTGTTTATTTTGGAAGTATATTTGTTTTAAACCTGCTAGTAACAATAGTTGGGTAACTAATACATCGAGGAGAGCGATTATTATTGCGTATCAATGTATCAAAGATCTATAACCATTGTTACATTTTCATCAGCAATTGAGTTTTCTCAACAATATTAAGGTATTATGGTTATGGAGATGGATATAAAGGATACATCAAGTGCTGTAATCTTGATAGTTAAATATTTATGAAATTTTTATTGTGGTTTATATGCTTGAGTTGTCTTCCTTGTGACAAGATTGATTATCTCATGTTGCTAATGTACTTTAAATATAATTTTATGTAATAATCTAGTTAAGAAGGATTATGAAATATGCTTACGAATAAAGATGACTAAAATTTCATTCTCAAAAATAGAAATTTTTTCTAAAGTACTTCTATTGGATCATTACAATATTTATGAAGAAAATGGTATCATGGATCAAATAAATGACCTTATGACAATAAAATCAATTGATAGAAAGAAATTTTTTAATTTTTGCTAGATATGGTTAATTCCATGATCTTACAAGCAAAAGTGCCAATTAATTTATGGAGAGAAGTCCTTCTTGCTGCATGTCATGTTCACACCAAAATTCCTTCAAATAAATTGAAGATATTTCTCTATGAATTATGGAAATGAAGGGTATTAAATATTCAATACTTTTAAGTATGAGGATGCCTAGTGTATTATAGTATTTCTAATCCTTACCGAACCAAATTAAGACTAAGGGCATTAAGAATCGCGTTCGTTAGGTATGCTGAAAATCCAAAAACTTATCAATGATTAGATTTTGAATATAATATTATTATAGAATCACGAAAAGTTGAATTTCTTGATTACAATTTTCTTGAAGATTCAAGTGATGCCTCAACATATTCACAAACACCAATTAATGCAAGCAATCCTTCATCAAGTAAAAGAAAATTGTTTTGATTCTCCAAGTGAGCATATAAGAAGTCAAAGAGTGACAAAAATAAAAGATTTCTATTATCATTTTGTAACTCTCCTGGTAAAAGGAGATAGGAAATATATTATAAATGAATTACCCATGTTATTTTACTTAGATGAAGATCCAAGAACATTGAGACAATTACATTTAGAAATGCATCATTTTGAAAGAAGCAATTGATAATGAAAGGAGCCCAAGGAAGGATTCTCAATTCTTTGTCACATCGTTTATATGAATTTTTTTGATTTTGTACAAATCTTAGAGGCATTTGGAATGCATTGGAGATCAAATGCAATATTGACAAATAATGTATGGATAGATTTACTGTTTGAAAACATTTTCAATTTATTGTGATTTATGGAAATTTTGTCTCTAAGTAAGTGGAAAAACTCCAAATATATATTGCCAAACTCAAAGACCTTATGATTGAAGTTGCTATAACCTCTTCAAGTTGTTGCAATTATTTTAAAATTGCCTTCAACTTGAAATGATTATTGAAAGAAACTTCTCCACACGTCTGAGAACCTAATTATGGACGATTTCATAGAACCCATTCGAATTGAAGATGGTTCTTGAGATCGCGAGACTAATTATGTAATAAAAGTTGCAAACAATGTTTAATTTGTTGAGAATGACAACATAACTAGAGACAAAGAAATAAGAAGTAAACAAATTATTAAATGGTTTGAAGCATGCATTGAAACAATGGCAAAAAAAAAAAATTTATTGATATTATCATGTGGATTTAAGCATAACAATGCTAATTAGTGTGTTTATTCAAAGTTTATCAAAGAATGTGGAGTTAAAATATACTTATATGTAGATGATAAAATGATTGTTGGTACAAATATGCATGGCATAGATGAAACTAAAAAGTGTGTATGTTCTCGATTTAAAATGAAAGATTTGGGAGACGAGAATACAATTTTGGGTATCAAAGTGATCAAAGATAGTAAAGGTCATGCTTTAAGTCATCCCACTATGTGGAGAAAATATTCAAAAATATTAGATATGGAAATTAAAGAATCAAATATACTGTATGACGCATCAATTAAATTGATGAAAAATACTAGTTAACCTTTAGCATAATTAGAATATGCTAGTACAATTAGAAGATTGATGCATTGCACTAGATTGGGTATATCTTTTATTGTGTGTCAATTATCCAAATTTACTAGTTATTATAGTGCCATGCATTGGGAAGCTATAAATATAATTCGTGGCTATTTAAAGAAAACAATGGATTATGGTCAATTTTATGGAAGTAGATCAATAGTACTAGAAGGACATTTAGATGCTAGTTTGATAACTAGCACAATCTGGTAACAAGTCGGCATTTGGATGGGTTCAATCTTGTAAATGGTGCAATCTTAGGGGGATCAAAGAAACAAATATGTATAATTCATTTAATGAATGAAAATGAATTTATAGCACTGTTTGGGGCTGGAAAAGAGGCTAAATGGTTAAGAAATTTGCTATTGGATAAAGAGTTATAACTGCAACCAATGATAGCCTTATCTTTATGTTGCGATAGGGAGGTAACAATATCTAAGTTATCTATTAAAATATACAATAGAAAATCTAGATATTGACTTGTGATATGAGTATGTTTGACAATTAATTATCAATGGAATCATTTCAATAATTTATATTCGAACAATTTATAACTTGATTGATTAATTCATTAAGGGACTTTCGAGAGGTTTAGGTAGCAGTAATGCTATATGAATTGATCTTAGACCAATTGATAATAATCAAGCATGTGAAAACCCAAATTTACAATTTCTAACAAAATTGTCAAAGTTAATGAGTAACAGCAAGCTATCGTATCTTGATAGTGATTGAGTATTGGGGCGCAATGTTAATACTCATGGAAAGTTAGAGGGATGAGTATAAGAAAGCACTCTTAATAAAATTCAAGGTTTTAGCAAAGCAAGGCTGATGCAATAATTTAAGAATTTCACCTATATGAACATAAAGAAGTGGTGCAGCTCATAACAAAAGTCGGAAGAACTTTTGTAAATGTTCATGCATGTAGAGGAAGCACAAGATTATAATAGTGCTAAGGCATGGGAAATTTTTAACTGAATATGTATAAATTCATATGTGTGATAATTTGATTAAAAAAATGGAGTCATGGTTAAAAGCTTTATCTATTTGGTTAATGGAATTGTTTATGCTAATTGAAGGTTTAAATTTTAACGGATATCTTCATGTATGTATGAATTTATGTAAATTAGTACAAATAACAAACTAAGCAGATGGTTTTTAATATAGTTTATTATCACGCAAAGAAGTGATTATTGGATATGAAAAGAAATATATGTTGATATTAAGAGAAGTGATAGTTGATCATAAAAAGCAATGATAACAGGGAAAACGTACAAGAGATATGTTGATTGATTGTCTATAAATATGACCAAATCATACATTGTTTATCCCAATTGTTCATAACAACAAGTCTCTCTTCTTTCTTTCATTTTAAGTTTGATAACACCTTTAAGATGAAATTCCAAGAGAGGAATTGAGTTATTGCTAAATTAGTTTTTATGTGATTTTAGTGTATATCCTGAGGATATATTAGTTTTAAACTTGACAACGATAATAATGGAGATTAATAATACTTCAATAACAATGATTGTCGTTACGCATCAAAGTATTGGAGATCTATAACTATCACTCTATTTTCATCGATAATCAAATTTCCTTAATACTATAAGCTTTCAAGAATGATATTCGTTGACCACAGGGTTAAAGGATAGGAGTGTTATCCGGTCAAACCTTGCCCACTGCCATCGCCAATGCCACCACACCATGATCTGGTGTGGGTAGCCGCAGAACTCAGTTTAATTTAAGCCTGGAAAGCTGAACATCTTATTAAATCGGGTCGGATCGCAAACCCATGAAACTGTGTCCTCACATGGGCTCGGCCCAATTCTTGTACTTCCATCTTGAAAATTTCAACCTCGTTTCTCTTTTCTTCTCTCATCAAGTAACAAAATTGGGCCCAACTTGTTAACGTTTAATTCCTTTTAGCACTCCTGATTTGAGTCTAACGGGAATAGCTATTCCTAATGCAACCGGGAGCATCTTCCATTTCATACTTTAATAACGACCTAAGGTTTTTATTAATAAATTGTGTCTACAATAAACCAGTATAACTAAATATAATTCCCATCATTAATAGTAGAAATCCCATTTTTTTCAGTACAAATTGATTAATAAATATAGTAATTCAAATCATGATAGTAATTCACAAAAAAAAAAATATAATTAATAAATTAAATTGAGTTAATTATAACAGCGAGTTAAATTATACTTTAAATAAAAGCATAAAAATAGTAATTAATAGTATAAATTGAATTAATTATAACACTTCCAGTCATTTTTAGGGCTTAACCGATGACGGAGCCAGGCGTTGAAGGTAGGGAGGGAGGGAGGCGAAACGTTAACGAAATATGGAGTCAAAAAAATCATAACATGGTAATTTTGAATAAACCTGCACTCTATTCAATTTATAGCAGTTAATAATTATCCAAAATATAGTTCCATTTTTTGTAAATTTTGATTTTGAATTTTTCATTTGAAACTAAATTAGTATTTGAACAAGAAAAGTATTCTTTTCGTGGTGACTCTCGATTATAATTATACAAGTTTTTAAAATTTATGTTTTACTGAGAACTTTCAACTAAAATATTCAATTAATATTGCTTCATAATAGTTTAATAGTATTTATCATAAAGAAAATCTTATGAAAACAACATAGATTGCCATAAAGACGTGTGTATATGTAGCGTCAATAAGAATTGTAATTTCTTTAAAATTATAAAAGAAGAAGAAGAAGAAATAATCCGCCAAGCATGAGAATTAAAGTTTGGAGGGGAGAGAGAGTGATTTGGAGATTAAGTTTGGCGGGTATAAGCACTTAACACATATTTGCTAGTTGCACAAATATTCCCTAATTTGAAACTCTCCTATCTTATTGTCGCACAAATATTGCTAGTCTCATCTTCTTTTTCTTTTTCTTTTTGCTCGATTCCCTTTTTAGGAAAAATAAATAAATTATGGTTTTGTTTTAATACGCAGTGAGGTTATATAGTTCCAAAAAAAAAAAAAAAAAAAAACTTTTATCTAGTGCGATCACATAATGTTTGAGTTGATTTTCATATACGTTTGCTCATCATTAATACTTTAAGCTATTCCCTTAATGCATTACTATATAGAATCGGAAGATTTTATCTTTTATGAAAAAAGTTTTATCACATTATACCTACATACATGCAGGTCGAAAAGCTAATTCACTCTCATGTCTCATTATCAACGATGAAATCATCATAGTCATGGATATTGATATTGACGGGGAAAATTGTCCAAAATGTCCTAAACTTACTGCACTTTTGTCAATTGAGTCATAAACCTTTTAATTTTGCCAATTGAGTTCTAAACTTTTTCACTTTTTACAGATTAAGTCCATTTGGCCAATTGTGGTTGGAAAATGCTAACGTGGATGCCGGTGGTGCCACGTAGGACTGCCGGTGGTGACGTGGAAATTTTTTAATAATATTTTAATAATATTTATTTTTTGAATTTTTTAATATATTTTATGTTTTTTTTTTCCTTTTTCCTTGGCCCTTTTCGATGGCCGGCCACTAGCCACAGTCGGCTGGTTGGCCTCACCCGCCACAGACGAGGTCCGGCCGGGTGAGGAGGAGCACTGGCAAGGGAAGCCTAGGCGAGGTTGACCCTCCCCTAGGCCAGGGTGGCCTCGCTGGGGGTTGGCTGAGTGATGGCGACACCGGGCAAGGCCGCCCTGGCCCTGGTGAGGGTCGGCCTTGCCAGATCTTGCGAGGGGAGCCCTTGTTGGGGCTCACCCTTGCCCAGGCGAGCGTCGGTCTCGTCAGATCTGGTCTGGGCGAGGTCGACGCTTGCCTAGGCGAGGGCGAGCCTTGGCGAGAGCTCCCTTGCAAGATTTGGTGAGGCCGGCCCTCACCGGGGCCGGGGTGGCCTCGCCCGGCGTCGCTGTCACTCGGCCGACGCTCAGCGAGGCCACCTTGGCATGGGGAGGGTCGCCTCGCCCGTGGCTTCCTCGTTGGTGCTCCTCCTCACCCGGCTGGTTGTGGCCGGTGGTTGGCCGTCCCCTATGGCTGGTGGCTGGCCTCTGGAAAAGGCCAAGGAAAAAGCCAAAAAGAAAAAAAGAAAAAAAAAAGAAAAAGGGAAAAAGGAAAAAAACATAAAATATAAAAATAAAAAAATAAAAAAATTAAAAATTGTTCACGCGATCGGGCAAGTTCTACGTGGCACCGCCAGGCGTCCATGTCAGCATTTTCTGGCCAAAATTGACCAGATGAACTGAATTGACAAAATGTGAAAATGTTTAGGACTCAATTGACAAAGTTTAAAGGTTTAGGACTTAATTGAAAAAAGACAGATATGTTTCGGAGTTTTTGGACAATTTTCCCGATATTGACATATAATATAAGTGAAATCTAAGAAATCTTCAAATAGATACCATCCAATACAAGAAACTATCGGATCTGCGTTCTTGAAGATTTACTAAAGGGAATTATTTCTCTCCGAATCTTAATAGGATGGATTAAATGTTTCCGATTAGGATGGATCTGCTAAACCCTACAGCGTAATCCGAATATCTCTTGATTTCTTCACGCACAACTTTCCAATATATTTGCATATCAGCAAGTGACCCCAAGAATTGCCCGCTTGTCTATCCTTTGTTTATCGCCACGTCTGGTCTCTCTCTCTCTCTCTCTCTCTCTCATAGCAACGTATATATTGAAATCCCCTGCGGCTTCGTTCTTTCCTTGGCTCTCGCTCTCTGAAAACCCTCCATCATCATAAACCCTAACTCCCAAATTGCTGATAGAGGTAGAAAGAAGCACTGAGTAGGGGAATCAAAGTTTCTGGAAGGCGATGGTCCGTTTTCGGTTTACAAATCGTCTTTCAATGGGGGAGCGAGAGATGGAATTCGGTCTCTCATCTCTTCGTCTCTTGGCGGACACAGCTGCTTCGGTCTCCGAGGGAAAGCTCAGTCTGACTCCTTCCACCGAAATCCGATAAACGGGCATTATACCCAAGAAAACTAAGGAGACAGGTCTCGCGACCCTAATCGGACCAAGCGAATTGCCGATAGACTACAAGGACAAAATACAAGAGATACGTGGTCGGGATGTGACGCTCGTGGTGGAGAAGAAACTTACCGCGACCGACATGAGCCGGGGCCAAAGTAGGCTCTCCATACCCAAGAAGCAGATGAGGGAAGGTTTCTTGAGTGAAGAAGAGATTCGAATCCTAGACAGGAAGGAGGGCATTAAGGTTTCCCTCATTGAGCCGTGTCTCGAAGTTTGTCACGGTTTGCAACTGAAGAAGTGGAATTACACGAGTAAAATTTTTTCTTATATGTTGACGGGGAGGTGGAATTCGGTTGCGCATCCCTACGATCGGAACAAACTCATAAAGGATGTTGTCATCCAACTTTGGTCCTTTAGGGTGGATAGCAACCTTTGCTTTTGCCTCGTGAAGGTTAAAACACCAGGCAGTGGAAAATATAGCTACTCATGATTGATTGTCATTCTTATTCATGAAGATATTTAATTACATTTCTTTGAGTTAAAGTAACTTTACAGATCTAGTCAAATTTACGTTATTTTATGGGACAAAGATATCGCAAGTGGCATTACTTTCATACAACACTCGCTAAAATGCTATAATTTTTTTTTATTAATCACTTGAATGCCATAATTTTCATACGATCCACTTAAGTGCTATAACTTTTCAATTAATCACTTGAACATCATAATTTTTAAAAAATGTCCATTGTAGGTACCAAAAATTTGACGTGGCATGGCATGGCACTTGTTATAAAGTTATCACGCTTAATGTAAGAATAGGAAGAATTGGAGAGAAAAGTTTTTTTCTGTATTCTCTGTCTATCTCTGAATGTACAATGTAATGTTTATATTACAATACATGTATAATGAAAAAGGCAACAAAATAATGTTCAGACTAGATTTGATATAAATTGATCTTTGATTTGATCTTGATTGATCTCGAGGAATATTTAATGTGATATGAAGATATCTTGCGTATCTTCTAACACTCCCCCTCAAGCTGGTGGCTTGTAGATATCCAAGACGCCGAGCTTGCTCAAGAGATACGCATGCTGTCTTTGACATAGAGGCTTGGTGAACATATCTGCAGGATGATCTTCTGTTCCTATCCCCCATGTTTCAATTATACCTTCCTGAATCTTTTCTCGAGTGAAATGGCAGTCCACTTCTATGTGTTTCGTCCTCTCATGCACAATGGGATTTGATGCTAGTTTAAGAGCTGCATCATTATCACAAAACAATATGGTCGGTCCCTCAACTTGTACTCCAAGGTCCTGAAGTAATCCCCGTAGCCATACTATCTCACATGTCGTTTTTGCCATAGCTCGGTATTCTGCTTCTGCTGAGGACAAAGAGACTGTTGGCTGCTTCTTGGTTTTCCATGAAAGTAAAGAATCTCCCAACTTAATGCAGAAACCGGTTATGGATCTCCTGCTCATCGGACAAGTAGCATAATCTGCATCACAGTATGCTGTCATTTTCATATCACATTTCCGGGAAAGAAGAATTCCGAGTCCGGGACATTTCTTCAAGTACTTCACAACTTTCGTGCAACATTCATGTGAGACTCGCTTTGGCTTGTGCATGAATTGGCTGAGTGTCTGCACAGCATAACTAATGTCTGGCCTGGTCATGGTCAAATATATGAGTTTTCCGACAAGCTTTTGATAGCTCAATGGATCTTTGAGCACTGGATCTGCTTGTTGAGACACTTCAGCATCATAAATTGCCGTGGTCAATTTAACATTTTGCTCGATTGGAATCACAGCTGGCCTACATCCTTATAAACCTGCTTCTGATATAATTTCCAATGCAAATTTTCTCTGACTGAGAGATATTCCTTGACCTGATTGTGCAATTTCTATTCCAAGGAAATATTTGGGTGTACCCAAATCTTTTATGTGAAAGGTAGAGTGCAAGTATCCCTTGAAAACTTGGATAGCCACTTCATCGTTTCCCATAATAAGTATATCATCTACATATATCATTAAGTATATAGACGACGTACCTTCAGTCCGAGTAAAAACAGCATAGTCAAATCTGGATTGTTGGAATCCTGCAGCTATCAAGGACTCTGCAAATTTAGCATACCATTGTTTGGAGGCTTGCTTGAGTCCATACAGGGATTTGCGGAGACGACATACTCTATTCTCCCCCTGTCTCCGTAAACCCTGTGGAATGTCCATATAAATCTCTTCGTCTAAATCTCCATGTAAGAAGGCATTGTGCACATCCATCTGGTGCAATGGCCAATCCCGAAAGGCCGCACGAGAGAAATGAGCGTTCCGTAACATCTTTAGCAACAGGAGAAAATGTTTCGTGGTAGTCAAAACCTTCTTGTTGCGTGAAACCTTTAGCCACTAATCGAGCCTTGTACCTTTCAACTGATCCATCTGCTCGATATTTGATCTTGTACACCCATTTGCATCCAATCGCCTTCCGGTTTAGGGGTAGAGGGACAAGTTCCCATGTCTGATTATCCACTAAGGCCTGCAATTCTGCTTTCATAGCTTGCTGCCATCTCGGATCAGTACTCGCCTCATCATAATTGGATGGTTCTCGCTCCTCAGAAATACGAGAGATGCAACAACGGTGCTCCGCCGACAATCGATCAAATGAAACATAAGAGGAGATCGGAAAAAGAATACCTGGCGAGTTTCTGACTCCACACACATAGTCTTTCGTCCAAGTTGGTGGACACGTTGCTCGCCGGGTACGCCTTGGTGGGGTATTTATAGGCAATAATGAACCCGAGCCAGTATCAACAGGAGTGAATGAATGATCCGTTTCGATATCGCGCATGCAGAGTCAAGTACCACTTCATCATCCGAGATGTGGTTCGTGGTTTCAGCGGAGGCGTCGAGTCGATGGCCGATGCGTGGCGAGTCCTGCTATGTGTTGATGCAGGAAATAGAACATACCCTGGCTCATTTGCATTATCTTCAATTTGAGGTGAAGGGTGATGTCCTCGGTTATCTGTGTTTAAATCTGGCATAGCGAAAGGAAAAATATCCTCCTGGAATGAAACATCCCTACTGACAAAGAATTCTCCTGTAGATGAGTCATAAATCCCGTACCCCTTACGTAAGGTGGGATACCCCATAAATGTGCAACGGCGAGCACGAGGACTCATCTTATCTTTAGGTCCTACTATTGTGGCATAACATTGACAGCCAAAAATCTTCAAATGACTCATATTTGGCTTCCTCCCAAAGAGTAACTCAAAGGGACTTCGACCACCGAGAATCTTGGTCGGCATTCTATTAATCAAATAAGCTGCGGTTAAGACACGGTCTCCCCAAAATTATCGGGGATGGAGGCTTGAAACTTTAAGGCACGAGCAACTTCCAATAAGTGACAATGTTTCCTTTCTACTACCCCATTTTGTTGCGGGGTATACGTGCAGGAACTCTCATGTAAAATCCCTTGAGATGAAAGTAAACCAGTACACTCATGGTTAAAGAATTCCTTCCCATTGTCTGTTCGTATTCGGCGGATCGTCTTGCCAAATTGAGTTTTCGATAAAGATAGGAAGGTCCTTAAATGGGAAATGACTTGACCCTTAATTGCATGAGAAAAATCCATGTGGCCCTTGAGTGGTCATCCACAATGGTGAGGAAAAAACGGGACCCATCATGATTCAATGTATGGTAAGGACCCCAGACATCAATATGAAGTAAGGAAAACGAATCACTTGCACGGTTTGTGCTTAATGGAAAAGGAATACGAGACTGTTTGGCAAGTGGACAGATATGACATTGCGGATAAGGAAATAAGGAACTATGACCCATTCTAGAATGCAAAAAGAATTGTTTATCATTGGTAGCCAAGTTACACAATGATTGTTTATTACAATGAAAATGATCAAGATTCGCTGAATTCTTCCAAAAATATAGGCCTTTAGACAGATTACCCCAGCCTATCAGTGTCCCAGTCGAAAGGGCACGAAAGAGACAACTATCGCAATGAAGGAAACCTTACAAGAATTTTCCTCACGAGGCTCTAGACACGGAGATAAGGTTAAATTGAAATTCTCGGGACATAGAGGACATTCGTTAGAGTGAGCCGAGAGCTAAGATTGACTGTCCCCTGTTGTGAATACACGAGCAACATTTCCATTCGGCAATTGCACAACAATAGGACTATCCAGTTTCTCATTAACAACAGCAAATAACTTCCTATCACGAGGTAATATGATCACTTGCTCCGGAATCAACAATCCAAGTATTCCTCGATATGGTATTCATAAGGCAATGAGAAATACCTGTAAAACTCTCCCCTTTTTGGAATATCCAATTTCTGCGGTGCATGCATCAATTGCGATACTCGGCATGTGAGATAGATTGATCGTTGATCCCGTGGGTTGATAAGCCGTCGCTCTCGATACTTCCTTCTTTTTTCTCCCGGTCGGCCATGCAATTTCCAACAACCGTCAATTGTGTGATGGGGCCGTTTGCAATAGTCGCAAAAAGCTTGCCTTTATTTTTAAAATTCGACCCATAGCTGGGCCCATGGCTCGGCCCATGGCTCGGTCCATGACTCGGCCCGAGATTCTTCGAAAAATGAGGGCCGTTGGATCTGCTTGATCCGAAATTATCCAGGCCGTCCAGATCGTTCGCATAGCGTGGCCCTTTAGAGCCGTCAGATCGCTGCGAGCGATCTGGACCGTCGATCCCGGACCCTTTAAAGGGGCTTTGTTCGGTGAACCCTAGCGAAGGATTCCGCCTCCTTTCTAGGGTTTTCTCTCCTCCTCTCTCGGTTCTGGTCGCGAGAGCCAATCCCTCCGTCGCTTTGCTCTCCGTCGAGGTGAGTCTTTGGCTCTCTTCCTGCACCGCAAGTTGGAAAATTCGTCCAATCGGCGGCGGAGGCTCCATGGCTAGAATCTGAGACCTGAAAGTAAGGTAAGAGTCGTTGAGTATTAGCAAAAAACGCGTTGCTTTCTCTCGGTCCTTGATCTCTTTGTACTGTCGGAGGGTCTCTTCGGATCCGATGAGCTTTTCTTCGGCAGCCTCTAGCTCGTTCCAGAGAGCTGAAAGCCTGTTGAAGCAGGCCGTCACGGTCATGTTTCCTTGCTTCAGTTCGGAGAGAGCTTGATGCAGCGAGAAAATCCTTGCCCGATCCAATTTCCCGTACATCTCTGTTATACTGTCCCAAAAGATTTTTGAGTCTTCTGTCGGGGGTAATCCGGCGGCTATTTTTGGGCTGATGCAATTTCCTATCCATGTCCTAACAAGCTGGTTGCATTTTTTCCATTGTCGCCCTAATTTTTCATCGGTTGGGACGGGAACTGTTCCGTCGATGAATCCTTCTTTGTCTTTTGTGACAAGGGCTCGGCGGAATTCCCGCGCCCAGCTCGAATAGTTCTCGGATCCTGTGAGATGGTTGCTGATGAGCTTCAACTCGGGTCCGTCGGCTGTGGAAACATAAAGAGCATCACCGGGTTCGAGCCGACCCATGGCAGGCGCGAAAGGAAAAGGAAATCCTGTTGGAAATCCTGTTGGTTGTCCCGAATTGAAAGAAGCCGCATTTGAACCGCCCGTCTGCTCTGGATCGATGGCTGAGCCTGCCCCAGCACTGGTTGGTAGGCCTCCATCGGCCTGCACGCTCTGGTAGCCTGGCTGTGATGTATCTGGATTCGATCCATGAATCCATGGGTATGGCATCCAATGATAAGGATAGCCTGAGAAATTGAACCCTGGATTGAACTGAGCTGGGAAATGTTGCCAGGGCGTGTGATGAGCGTGAATTTGCCCTTGAATAGGCTGATGTTCAGCCAGAGAAGTGACAATCGTTGATTCTGGATTGGGTGAAGCAGGAGGTGTTGAGGTGGGTATTTGTGTGTTTGCCATGATGAAAAGAAAGTTTTTTTTTAAAGAAAATTCGAAGCTGTTCTGTTTTGCAGGTTGAGTAAGATACGAAGAATAAAAATGGAATTCCTACCGGGGGCTGCTTTGATTTGCAAGAGTTGCAACAGCAAAGACAGAAAAGAACCGGAGGCAATTCGAAGAAGGTTGCGGAAGCAATATCAAGATCAGAACACGCTCTGATACCATGTAAGAATAGGAAGAATTGGAGAGAAAAGTTTTTTCTGTATTCTCTGTCTATCTCTGAATGTACAATGTAATGTTTATATTACAATACATGTATAATGAAAAAGGCAACAAAATAATGTTCAGACTAGATTTGATATAAATTGATCTTTGATTTGATCTTGATTGATCTGAGGAATATTTAATGTGATCTGAAGATATCTTGCGTATCTTCTAACACTTAAATTATAACACTCAATTGAATGATTTTTAAGTGATCAATTAAAAAGTTATAGTATTCAAGTGAATGATTTTTAAAAGCCAAGAACTCAAGCGATAATTAGAAAAATTATGACACTCAAATGAATGCTATACAAATTTTATGGCACTTGCAATGTCCCTTTTCCTTCTTTTTACATTTCTTAAAATTTTAATGTTTAGGTAATTTCACATTATTTGGTTATTGAGGATAGCTGTTGGAGTCTCGATTAAGTTAGGAAGTACTCGTGGTCGTGGAAGTTTAATTTCATGGATCAATTGTGGTCCTCCTAGACTTTTTGATGGAGGATTTTGCCACTCTTATAGTTTTTTTTTTCCTGATGAATTATGTATTGGGTATGTTCAAATGGCAAGTGTATATAGTGCTTTGTAGTTAATGATCATTGCAACAGACAGACGCTAATGTGTCAGTATTGTTCCAATTAGTTGAGTCCATAAGTGTACTCAGGAATTTTCTGCACCCAATAAGTGAACTTCCAAATTCGTCTGTTTTCCAAAAGTGCTCACAAAATCCAAAGGGAATTATTTGGTCATAATTTCTTAAGATGCATAACTTGTGGGAGTAGTCTCCCTACAACTCTATTTTTTTTGGTCTCCAAAGAAAGCTTATTAATGCATGCTCAAAGCTAATCTTCTGAGCAATAATCGGTAGCAAGCCATTTATCTCGATGAATTAAAGGAACATTGATAAAAAAAACCCGGTCAAGTTTGAGGCCTGGTTTGTTTTACGGAAAATACATGATTTGAAAAATAATTTTCCTAAAAATGATTGTTTGTATTGCATATAAAAATGAATAAATCAAAAATATTTTAATTGTTCACGAAACTATTGAAACATAATTTGTTGCCGATAATAAAATTTTTTCTCGTTGACTAATTATTTCAATTGATATAACCGATCATTTTGAGGAAAATATTTTTCAAATTATCCATTTCTCGCAAAACAAAACCTTCATGGATGCATAAGGTGAGACCGAGAGAACGATTTGATTAATCTTTGATGGCTTGAAAGAGACTAATAACTAATGCGTACGAGTAAATGAAAATTTCATGGTTCTGCTCACTTCCAAGAGAAACGCACGAAAAAAGGTCGCCAAAGATGGATACATAAGATGAGACGCACATTGCGTGATAAATTTACGGCGATTTCCTTATGAATTTTCATGATTGGTTTAGCTAAGTGGAGCTCAATAGGAGGGAGAGCTTCCAAAAGCTCGGGTTGCATATGGGCCATCACATCCCAGTCAACTGTTTGCTAGAACCCTTCAAAACTATATATTTCGGACATACTTTAGAGTTGTCCGAATATTTATGGAGAAGGAAGTATAAATATGTGATATTTATGTGAGACAATTGTCGATTATTCTAAAAACTTAAACTGTTACTTGAATGCACGGTTTAATATTTAATTATTCTATCACTGCTTTTCATATTTAGTCTGGTCCTTTTTTTTTTTTGGCTAGTACTAAGTATGGAAATTTTATTGGGGAGATGAATGTGGCCTGAAAAGATGTGAACTCATGACCTCCGGCTCTAATAAACTTCTAGAACGGTCGACAGTGATTCCGCAAAAATCTCACATGATATCATAGTAGAAAATTCTATGTTCGAATTTATCCTGACCCGATTGCCTCTCCAATTATATATTTCTATTCTTTAGGTTTTGTCCGAAGTCTAGGTTAAACTTAAGCTTTTATCTAATAATTTAAACTTAAGCTTTAGAATAGTTGACAGTGATTTTACAAAATTTCACAAAACGAAGGTAGTTTCCAAGCTTAGGGAACAAAGAACTAATGCCCCCTAAAAATGGAGAAACCAGCAAGTAATGAGAGATCCGAGCTTATAATGCTTTTCCTTTTCCTAGTATCCGAGCTTGTTCTTTCTTTGGGAACCTCGGCACTAGGACTCGGCGACTCCGCTTCTGTCTGGAGCAGCGACGTGGTGGCTTGTGCTTCTCCTGCGACGGGCGCATTGTCATCTGCTGCATGCTCCTGCTGTCTGGCCAAATTGAAAGTAACATGAGAAAAAGTCTTTTATTTCGGGATAATAGCACAGGATCTCAATTTCCCTGGGTTTTTGCCAAGTAGAAACCCTTCCTCTTCTCCTTACTATCCACTCATAGCTTCGACTTTGTTTACTACAGCATGAGTTTCCTTGACTTTATCGGAAATCATACCACTAAATAACTAAAATATTAATAATAGAAAAAATGAATCTAGCCCAGAGTCAACCCATAAAAAGCAAAGTCGACGGATTTTGGAATTTTTTTTTTGAATCAAAATTTAAAGTGTCAACATATATTCCTATATTATATGAAATTTTTTGACTTAAGTGGATAAGTATTTTGATTTTTTTTAGTAAATGGAATTGTCCACGTGATCAAACACACTATACTTTTAAGTTTGATTTATTACATTATCTTATCATGTGATATACTTTTAAGTTTGATATCTTATCGGCCAATTTCATTTATTGATACTACGTCAATACTTAAACCATCCACAGAATCGTGCAAGCAAAAGCTACAATTGAGTCATTTATTGATGTAATCTCGATGTCTGATCTTACAAAGCCAATTGACATTTGAGTGAGTTATGTTTTTGAACGAGTTAAGACAATATAAATAAGATTAAAATCTTGATTAAGTTTAAATTTTGTTTCATAACGAACATTATGGGTGCGTTTGAATCAAACGATCTATTTTTCAACCGGTATATTGCATGGATTCCTTTTCCTCCAACAGATTGCATGGGTTGACATTAGGTTATTTGACTAAATTCTTTAATTTTCACATTTCGCTCATAAGTTGCAACTACTATGCTAAGCTGTAGAAAGGCGAAATTCAATAATTTTTTTTAAAAGAAAACTCAAAATTTATAGTATTTTTAAAACATTAAGCCACATGAAATTAAATCTAGAGAATTGTGTCCTCACATGTTAAAATCACGTACAATTTTTTGTGACAAATTAGGAGACCGACAACGATCTGTGTTAAATTCGGAGATTGACAACAGATTCTTTAATAAAATCACTTGTCCAACTTTCATAGGAGGACAACAATTCGGCGCCAGCACTTAACCGTCATAACGGTCATACAGTTACCAGTTGCACAAATATTGCCTAATTCGAAACTCTCGTGCCTCACTCGCGTACCTCACTGATGATACGACGGTTGCATTGAGAACAATGATGACTAGAAATTTTACGAGGGAAATTTCCATTTCCTTTTCTTGCTGTACTACTCTGTTTGTGTACATTGAGGAAATATATTCTGAAGCCGTTGCCTGCAATCCTGGTGTGATGCAGAGAAAGCATTTGATAAGATGACCGAGAGTAGTAATATGAAGATGTATTTTGCCGTGAGTAGCGTGCGTGAATTAGTGAATGCTCTGTACGTTTGAATTGCATGAGTGAATTGTGCTTGTGTACGTGTTGTGTGCTTGATGGACGGCTCAACACGTGTGTGTGGGTTCCAATTACTGGCGTGGTCTTCTTACCCGAAATATGTTACTGATGAATGCATGTGTGATGTGAAGTGGAGGAAAGGATATCATAAATATCATAACTTTCATACAGTACTCATTTGAGTGCCGGTAATTTTTTTTTTTTTCTGATCACTTGAATGCAATAACTTACATACAATACTTAATTGAGTGTTATAACTTTTGTTTTTCAATCACATAAGTGACATATAACTTTTCAATCGATTATTTAAGCATCATAATTTTTTAAAAATGCCTAAGCCATGTTGAATTTCAGGCACTTGGGTAAATTGTTTAAATTTTTTTTTTGATTTTCAAATGATTGAAAAAAAAGTTATGGCTCTTAAATAAGCGCCACATGAAAATTATGGCACATGTGATGTCCACATCCCTGTGAAGTGATGTGCCGTAAAGTGCATGTGTGCAAGAAACATGTCATTTTGTATTTAACTCTGTGTCAACTCATTGTACAAGGCTTCTTCTTTAATAGCATAAAAATGACATATGCTGAACTCTTCCTACTCATCATCCCAAAGAACCAGTGTAATCTTAATTCCTTTCATGGTACTTATGCAAAGAGAACAGAAAGTAAATAAATGGAATTGACTCTTGATGTTGTTCAGCCAGTGAATTAGCGGAGTACTTCAGTAAAATTCTCTCTTGTGTATTTTGCTAATTTTAGTTTTCCCTATCGTGTACTCGAAACAGCAACAGTACATCCGCTGTGTGTTGGTGAAGTGAACCGCATAAGTTTGTATATTCTAGTTGCTTTGGAATTGTACTCGTGGTTCCAAAGCTATCAATATGTTTTTTGTCACTCTAAAGAGAATTACGAGGGCAGGCCTAGGTAAGATTTTCATGGAAATTATAGCCTGGGTAATTTTTTATTTATTTTTTTACTTGTGGTTGCTTGTTACATGTTGGTATCAGTCAAAACAATGCCTTCGAGGTTGCTGGTCCGTTCATCTTTTGTGTGTCCTTTCCGAATGGATTGTCGTCTATGGCCGATCTGTTCGTCGTGTGCATCTCCTCTTCGAAGGTGTTTTGAGTGAATTGTTCTCTGGTCCTATGCGCTGCTTGCTTATCATGCGTGTGCGTTAGGTGAGTGGGAGTGAGCTGAGAATGGTATGAGCGAATGTAAAGATAAGTGCGTGCTATGTGTTTGCAAAGTATGCATTTGCCTTCTTTTTTGGCTTGGAGTCATTACTAAACTTGTGGTTTCTTTAGAAAATTATCATGTATGTAAGGTAATACAAGTGATTTCATCACTGGTTTGAGTTGGTCTATTTCGCCATTAACGTTGAATTGCCCCGTTATCAGGTCTGTTCCGCTATTGATAATTTAGTTGTTTTACCTTTTAAACAACTCAATCTAGTTGGTTCTTTCCGATGATTTTCTAGCCTAAGTAAGTTTAAGTAGGTATATTAGCCTTTTTAGGGAAAATTAGATTTAAATGAATTAGCTCATGAGATTGCTATCCCGGGGTTTAATAATGAGGTTGTATTATTTGCCCGACTTATATCAGGTTATTTTACTACAATTTACTTTTTACTTGTTCTTTCATTACTATCCTTGATGAATTGATTGTGATTCTTTTATATTGCTTTTTTATGTTGGGATTTGCTTATTTAAGCTGAATCTTTAGGTTACATTTTAGGACAATAGTAAACACAAAAACATTACATGGAGTCTTAATAGACAAGAACTCTAGAATTCGTAATTGGATAAAAAGTCTGCATGCGATACTTAGTTGATAATGTTGGGGCTAACAATATAATCTAGAGGGGGTGAATATGTTATTTGAGTACTATAAAAAAAAACATTTTCGGAATATAATAAGTTAAACTTCAAACATTGGTGGAAACAAATTGTAAAAATCAGGTATGTGCGCTGCTGTTTAACAGATGGCAATAATAATGAACAAATGATGTTAATAGTGAAGAGATAGAAGGGTGGTTTGGCTTTATCCCCAAGCCTATATCCACTCTCAATAGTAACAACCATAAAAAGGTTGGACTACAAGTAATCTTCAAGACAAGTCACAAACAACAAGCATCGCGTTTCCAATAGATCACACTATTGGGACTTATGAATTGTTATTACTCTTGTACACTTGCTCTCATCACTTAATACAAACATTAGCACGACCCATACATTGACAAGAGGAGTATAGAGTGACTATCAATAAAAACAAAGCAAAGGACTCTCAAATCATGTGACCCATTTTGTTTGCATCCACCCAACCCAACTACTTTTTTCGGACTCAATCTATAGTCGTTTATCCTTAAATGACTATTATCCTTTGCAATCTTTAAGTGGCTGTTGGTTCTACCGTTGCCAGCAATAGGCCGTTGCTAGAAATTGTCAGAATCGCTCTTTGACATCAGCAAGTTGCAGTCTCCTAGAATAGTGTTAGTGTTCCTTTGTCAGTCTTCCTAATTATTGTCATAAGTGTTCCTGCTCAACTCTAGTGATCTTTTTGTGGATTCAAAACCTATGTAACGGCTATTTTTATCTAGATTGATGTTCTAATTAGGTGATAAAGTGACTAGTACCTTCCAATACTAAATATCAGCAAAATCCCTCATCTATAATTAGGATGTGAAAATTATTACTACTCTGTCCATGTTGTCTGTTGATAAGCCATGAGAAATGACTTGTGATCTATCATCCACTGATCCTCTTAAGGATATCAGCTTGCAAAGACGTTGCTTTGATGAAAGATTGACCATGATACCTCCAAGTCATCATGAACACCTTGTCATCTTTGACTTGTTTACCTCCCTATCAAGATGCTCATCCTTGTACCTAGTCTTCGCTAAACTCACATAGGTCATTGATATTTTCACAATCTTCCATCTCACTTGTATAAGGTAGTTGCTCTTTACCAATAATATGCTACTCCGATACAATCCGCTGCACTCGATAACAATGCTAATCTTTCTTATCCTTCCAAGCATATTAGCAATTTTGACTCTACCAAGTTGTTCATTTTCATGGTTCTTCCAAGCTTTACCAAACATTCTTGTTATAGGCTTGTTCACCATCACTAGGTCCATTTAATTGTTTACCCAATCTTTGTTCCTCCATGCCATCACTAACATTTCCATTTTTCTCATCTTGTTTACCTTTGATCAAGGTCCTTGTTCATCTTATCTAATGATTCTTCTAGCTTGTAGACATCTTCAATGCTCGATATCTTATTCACTTCAGATATTGACAATGCAATCTTGACAATGGTAAAGTACTCCTCATATCAAAATATTCGGTGCTGATTATTGTCATACTGCACTTTGGCTCATGTGTATACCACATGGTACTACTCAATCAATATACACAATGGTAGCCTTTGATTGTTTTTGTCATTGTCAAAACAATAAGGGAATTTTCCAACAATCACCACATTGGTGATTTCCCAACAGATAAGCAATTAAGTTTAAGTATCGAAAGGGCATTAGTTGAATAATTAGTGTAACCAAATCCCTGAATCTAAATCTCTAGTTGTGTACAAAGTGTTTTGTGTCTCACTTGGCTTCTAACTAACCATAATAGGATAGTGACAACTCCCTCATATAGAACTCTCATAGGGTTAATCGAATTAGAATGAAAATCCCAAATCTAGATCTTTGGTTGCGACTCTCTTGAATTTATTAAAATGTGAACTAATAAAGTCACTTAAAAAATAAATAAAAAGGGAAAAGTCCTTAATAATAAAATGATCCAATGTCAAAAATTGATTACTCATTATATATATTTAACAATTTAGTTAAGTAAAGATTGACTAATAAAATACCTTTAAAAACAATTATGAAAGGAAATGATGACCTCAACTGATAAAAGGAAATATAAGGCAATGTTTTTTAAATATGTTCTATTGAAAAATCATCCTTGCATTCATTAACCGTTTTTTTTTTTTTTTTTTTTTTGTGGTCAGTGCGTTAATTAACCATTTACAAATGCATTATGAGTATCTAATTTTTTAATTTGACATTTTTCTTATTGAGACCTTTTTTTTCCATTTTATTTAATTGTGCTATTTTTTCTATTTTATTAGCTCTATTAATTTTTTCTTCAAATCTAAACAGTTTTAGTTTTCTAATATTATTAGTAATAATTAATTTTTAGTATTGATGTTTAAGTTTATTTATTTTTCTCCACTTTCTTTGTTTTTTTTTCCATTTTTATGGAAATCAAGGGTAAACGAGAGACCCACCGATGGGAAGCTGAGTTGGTTTGGCTTTGGACACTTCATCGTAGAGGTCCCAAGGTTGAAAGGGATCATGGTGGTGGTGTCTTGTGCTAGCTTCCCCCTAGATATTGACGCTTGGTTCGGGGTGCACTGTGCACTCAATGGGCCGTGGGTTGGCGAGCGTAAATGAGTCGGGCTTGGCAAATCTTGGGTTACCAAAAAAAGAGGGGTAAACGAGAGATTCTCTTTAAAATTTGAGATGATTTTTTTTTTTTTTATTTTTTTATCTCTTAAGTGTCATGTACATTACACACACCAATGTAAAAAGAATGGAGGGTTAATGCGTCTAACAAGATGAAAGTTCAAAGGGTAATGCGTAACATAACTAAGTTTATGGACAAAAGTGTACTACCCCTAAAATTTGGGGGAGATATAATTTTCCTTAAATTAAATCATGGAACACACATAGCAAAATAGAAAGTAACAAGGAAGTTCGGATTTCCACTAAAACAAAAAATTCTTTAACTAAATAACACCTATAACCAACACCTCCTTAAATTTACTGGGTGGATTCTTACCAAAAGAAATTTGCTAGGGCAGACTCTATTGTCTAGACGACAACTGTTACGATATATTATTTTTATTTAATGACGTATAAATTATATTATAAACCATATTTTATTGGTTAAAGCCAAAAGAAGGGGTTAGAAATAGCAGACCATATTAAAAATAGGGAGATTTTCATTTAAAGTCCTAAACTTATTACAAAAGTGCAATTAAATCTGAAAACATTCAGAATGTGTAATTAAGTTCTAAAACTTGTTGAATTGATGCAATCAAGTCATTAAGTTAATAATGTTCAATTTGGTCAATGGAAAATGCTGACGTGGTTTTTATTTATTTATTACTTTCTCTCTTCTACATGGCGTTGACGTGACTTAAACAAGCAAGATAAGTCTAAAACAACATTGTTTTGGTCGAAATTTAATTTTAATAATAATATTAATAAATTAAATTAAAAATAAAGAAGGGAAAGTAGCAAGGGCTTGTGAGGCCTCGCCATTGCTACACCGCCATCGTCAGGAAGGGTTAGCTATGGTGGGGCGAGAGTTGACCGGGGTTGCTCGGCCTTTGCAAGTGGCTGGCGACCCTTGTCAATTGTAGGTAAGGGCTTGCATTTGGGGAAACGGTTACCAGCCCTCTCCTAAATAGGCCCGAGGGCCACCGTTGGTTAGGGTGGGGTCATTGGCCACTGGCCCCACCATAGCTAGCAATGGCCCTTGCCTTGATCGGCCTTCACCTCACCCAGATCTAGGCGAGGGCCTATGTCGGCCAAGGTCATCGATCACTGGGCAGGGCCTGGCAACCTCGGCCAACTCTTGCCGCACCATCATCGGCCCTTCCTAGAGATGGTGGAGTGGCAGTGGCGGGTTTGCCTTTATTTTATTTATTATAAATTTAATCTTATTATTATTAGTATTATTATAAAAAAAAATCAAATTTAGACCACAACAACGTTATTTTGGACTTATTTTACTTGTTTAAACCATGTCAACGCCACATAGTAGAGAGAAAGTAATAAAAAAACCACGTTAGCATTTTTCCGATAGTTAAATTGGACAATGTTAACGGAAGGATTTGATTGCTTCAATTTGACAAGTTTTATGAATTGATTATATTTTTTGCAAGTTTTAGAATTTAATTGGAATTTCGTGACAAGTTTTGAGACTTCTAGGGAACATATCTTAAAAATATAGTCAGCTGATGGATCATGGTCAACAAATATAAAAAATCATGCTGAAAGAATATTAATATATGGTTCTTTTCAACATTTTAAAAAATATATATCTATTTTTTTTAAGTTCTAGGACACATGCAAAGGTTCACTGGATGTCAACCCATGGAACATCCTACAACACTCATAAACGAATTAAATTCAGGCCACAATCCTCATAAACCAATTGAATTCAGGCCATTAACTCGGGCAAGTTGGCCAAATCCGGAGCAATTTAAATGCAAATGGTGAGAAACGATAGGATTATATAAAATATAAAATGTTATTTAATATTAAAGAATTCCGTGGGGAAGGTCATGAGAGGGCTCAATTTTGATTCCACGTGTAGTAGAAGACAAAAATCACGCAAACACTTACTTTTCTTGCTAGGTTTTCATATCTATTAAATTATTATCACTACGAAAAGGAAAGTTATTGTTTTTCCATTAGAGAGGGAAGAAAGAAACAGAAAGCTCGAGATTGTTGTAATTATTGTTTTATTATTATTAATTAATTTTTGGTGGAAGATTTGATACCTCTTAAGGTACGCCACTTGGACATTAGTCTCATCTTTACGGGAAATTTTTGATAAATCCTATTTCACCATTATTCCATTGATGTCATCTGTTGTCGCTTGTTATAAGCACTTGGGTCCATATCTGTTGCACATGTGATCACTTTATTCCTATGCTTTTGGCCATTGCAGTAAATTAGGGTCCGTTTGGTAACGCTTCTATTCAGGGAAACAATTTCTTTTCAGAAATAATCTTTTTCTATTTTTATTCCCCATAACAATTTTTAAGTAAAAGAACGTGGTGGTAGAACAATTTTTAAGTAAAAGAATATGATTGGTAACAGTACAAAATTTCTATTCACAAAATGGAAAAATAAAAAGAATGCTTTTGGTATGATCCACATTTTTTTTAATAATATAGAATTTCTTTTAATTTTTTTAATAATTTTGTAAGATTTTTTTCTTTTTTTCTTTTCTTATTCTTCCTTGCCACCGCCATCGGCTGCCGAACACTAGGGGGTAGTGGGGGCCAAGGAGGAAGAAAATAAAGAAAGAAAAGAAAATTAACTTATATCTAAAAATTGTTCTTAGGATCGAGAATATATTTTTTTCTACTTTTTATTTTTGTTGCAAATCTATTCTCCAGCCACTTTTCTATTCTCTATTCCAAGGAATAGAAAAATTAATTGATGTTATCAAATGAATTTTTGCTTTTATTCTATTTTGGGGAGCAAAAGAACAGAAAAATAAAAGAATAGAAACATTGCCAAACAGACCCTTATCTACCCTAGAACATTTCCACATAATAAAGGCAGGCCTTGGATAAGATCTCAAGGTGTAGTGCCCTACACAAATTGTTCTAAACTCTAAAGGCACAATTTGAGATTTATTAATTCGAGGTGGGGGAAAAGGTGTGTCCACGACTGATCTGGGGATTGGGATTAGCTAAAAAGGGGGTTAACTCATATCATAATGACTTGATTCTAATTTCTCCATTTCTTTTTAAAAGTATAGCTTTTCCTAAATGTTTAGCCAAATCTTCTTTATATATAACCTGCTTGATATAGATTAGCAAGATCATATCACTTTATGAAATCGTGTGCTATGACTTGAATCTTGGAAAAAGGTTTAGAAGAATGGAACCTATTCTAACACAATGCACCAAGATATATAATCATCACACTTCAATCGAGTTATTATATTTTACCTTTTAAAAAGAAAGTTTAATGAAAATACTTAATATCAAAGAACAAAAGAAATTGCCCCACATTATTTAATTAATCAGATTTGACATTTACATAACCAATCATATGTCTACACTATCTGTTTTAATATCATCAAAAATTTAAAAGTACTTTGAAAGATCATTTATCTTGTCCACCCATAAGCTTTTCTAATGTCATTCTCATATCATGCACATGGTGTGTATAAGGAGATGGAGTGGAGTTTCATTTAGCTCAATTTGTTGGGAAAAGAACTAGAGAGAATTGTTGTAGATCCCCTTACTATGGAATGCCCTCTTTTAAATCCATTTTATATAGGTAAGCTTCGAAATCAAATTAATTAAACTTCTTTCTTTTAAGTGATACATTAGAATAAATTTTAGAATTGGAGAGAGTAGCTCACAGGCTTCGGTAGATAAGTGAAGTGTCTCTAGAGGCCCAAGGCACGCCAAAATTAATTGTACTTGACATTGCGGGAAAATGCTTCTTTTGATAAGAAGAGAGGAACATACCTATCCAGATTCAAGTCACTGTTGATCCTATGAGATCCACATGAGGGATTCACATGGGGTCCATAAAATCAATTGTTGTAATTTAACTCGTCTAATGCACACAAGTCCGAGCAAGAAATTGACGACGGAAAGGGGGTAGTTCTCCAAACTTTTTGCCCATTGTTCGAACTCTATCAGGAAAGAGGAGGCCGCTCATAATTCACGTAGGTTACCGCCTTAGAGGTTCTTTTTGGCCTAGCAAAAAGGCCAATTTTTTTATTTTTCTTTTGATCAGTTGTCTTTTACTTTTTTCGCAGCCTTATTTATCACCTCTAATGAATGCTTTACAACTTTTGCTCAATTTCATCTGGAAACATCGGAAAACATTAGATTCGTTATGTAATTTAACTATTTAACCGAAGCAAAATAAATGTAGAAAGATTCACGAGTGGAAAGTTGTGGTTTTCAAAAATTATAAGATAGTTTTGGGAAAATATATCGCCATATTGAACTCAAAGTTTTGTGACAAATATAGTTCATGCGGTCTGAGTTTGACCACCATCACATTGTTCTTTTCATTAGGAGGTGAGACCCCTACATCTCAAGCATTCATCTGCAAATTGGTTGCAATAGTCAATTAGCCACAATCCTAATTACCAGATTTTCACCAGAATTTTAACATTTGTAAAGCGCTCAACAGATGATTTCCACTAAATGAGAAATCAAGATCCCGGCTTGTGATAGCTATAGACTGCATAGAAGGTCTGTGTGAAAGTAAGCAAAAGCAAAACCAAAGCAGCAATAAAGGAAATGATTGACCAGGGATTGCCAAAGTACTTGTGCTTGAGAAGGAACGCCCAGCCATACCGCCTATGGCCAGAGTATTCTGTCACCTTCGTAGACACTGCAGAAAGATAACTGCTGTTGATGTCGAAGACCACCTCCTGGCAAAGCCCGTTGAAGAGGTCAGCGACCTCAGTGTTGCTCCCAAGCCAGTGCTCGATGATCCCGCGGTCGTGGAGGTGCCTGATGTCCTTTGAGGAGTTGATCAAGTTGTCCATGAAGATTACGTAGGAGGTGATGTCATTGCCGCATTTGAAGTGACACTGCTCGAAGGCTATCAAGTTGAGGAAGAGCGACCTTGTCCCATCATGGATCACAAGCTGGGGGATCTGGAGGCTCCCGCCCTCGAATCGGATGTCCCAGAACTTGTTTGTCTCCCTCCTGCTGAACTTGATCCCGGCTTCTCGGAGCTCTGTCACGCAGTGGATGAGTTGTTGCTGCTTCTGCGACGAGTCCTCCTTGGGTTCTTCCTCCTTGGGCTTCACCCGGATCACGTCTGAGTGCAGGAGGCTCTGTCGGAACAATGCAAGGCAATGAAGCTCACTCTGGTTGGGTAATGGATATTCTAGCCTGTTATTGTAATCGTTGGTCGCATCTGTTGGCCTCATATGGTCGAAGAACAGGAGCGCCAGTGTGGCCAAGTCCTCCTCCAGGTTCAGGGTGGCCGAGCTGGAGGCAATACAGCCGGTCGAGTATGAAAAAAGGGATCTGATTCTCGAGCATGATCATGTCCCGCTGAATCGTGTGCATTGATCCCCGCATCGAGAAGACCGGGTCATTGCTAGGGTAGCCGAGTGTCTCAAACCCCACTTGGACTCCCCGAAACAGCTCAATCACAAAGCACCCATCTAGAACCATCATCTCCACGAACTCGTCGCTGCTCATGGATATCGGCCCCTCATAGCAGGCGCGAGCTCTCTCCTCGACCTCCTTCACCGAGTCTAGATAGAGGCCTATCTGGTGATTGGTACGCGTGAGGATGTGGTGGAGGCAGCGCAACTTGTGCTGGTCCATCTGGCGGAGGCGCTTCTTACCATGGTGATACGGCCCAAGGGAGATGATCTGAGGGACGTAGGCCTTGTTTTCGCCATCCTTGAGATAGTGTGGGATCCGGTATATGGTGAGCTTTGCCCATGAGCGTTCCGCGTTGCAAGCTTGCTCAAGTTTCTTTTTGATGGAGATGACCTGTTTGGGCTCGGACTCGGGCGGCCTCAGCTCATCTTCAGGGTCGTTTTCGGCCCCATCGTTCTTGACCACGATCTGGAGAGCCTCGGATGGTCCTTGCTGTAGCGGCTGAACGTGGTGGTCTTGAGGCTGGTGTTGTTGGCGGCGGTGCTCCGATATTTCTGGGGATGCATTGGAGATTGTTCTGTTCCTCCGCCCTGATCGCACAGCTCCTCTGATCCTGCGAGTAAAAGCATACACACGGAGATTGACGCGCCAGCGCCTTGCCTTGCGAATAAAAGCCATTTTCTCGGGAAGAATCGATTCTAAGCAACAAAAAGGAGAGATTCCAATGCCCAGGGATATTGAATCAAAGAAGATATTTTTCCAACATGGAGATTCGAAACGAGCTTTATAAGATCCAAGCTCTTATGAGGTCACGTCGATTTCGCTCTAATAGAGAATTTAAAATTTTGCACATTCTATATTTATTGAAGGAAATGGAGTGAAGGCTCGTCAATGTTTGGTGGGGGAGAGGAAACATGCCCACCTAACCCACGCTAGGTATAATAATTATTCCACCGCCTTTAATCTGCCCAAAAGGAGCAGGAGACCTCGTGTTCCATGCGAAGCGTACGTAGAGGTTCTCGACACACCAAAATAATTACAACGGAAAAATGCATCTTTTGATAAAAAGAGAAGGAAATACTTTTACAGACTCAAGTCAAACGGATCAAGTGAATCGCAATTGTCTTTTATGCATTCCTTGTGCAGTATATATGCACCTTAGAGAATGAACTTGTGAAGGAGAGGGAGTGATCCAAACTCCTAAACCCATCACCTTTTTGCCTATTATTTCAACTTTCATCCCACGCGGCTTTGTTTACACCGTGGTCAAGTCAATTACGTCTTTTGAAGCAAAAAAAAAAAATTATTCATGTAAAATAAAGAAGAGTTCTTGTTTTTCATGAGTAATTTTGTCCCAAAAATGCTCTATTAAATGAATGGACACCTAGATGCAATCACATGGCTTTGTTTATACCGTGGTCGAGTCAATTACGTCTTTTGAAGCAAAAAATGATTATTTATGTAAAATAAATAAGACTTTTTATTTTCATGAGTTATTTTGTAAAAACTCTATCAATAGATAAATGTATTGATTAATAACTTTATCTCATATCTAACATATTTCAATTTAAAATTTTAAATGTTTTTTATCCCATAAAAGGCCAAGCAAAAATATCAAGATAATTTTCTTTCCATACATATGTGTGCAATCGCTTCAATTATGTTGAAAAGTTTGTTCTATCAACTAATGATTCAAATATTTCGTGCAAAGACGATTTTGTGAATTTTTTTTATGTTAACCTTTTGCTGACAAATCTTGTGTCCGTATGCTTTTGCTAATAATAATAGTAACAAAAGATATTCGTCTCTTAATTGTCTTTGAATCTCAGACAAAGAATTCAACAAAGGTGGCTTGAGAAATAGTTTGTCCTTGTGGTGATTCACGTAAGCTTAGTAATATGACCATAAATTTTTCTGGATCAGCAGTCAGAACTTGGGATAAATAAAAACCAGTATGTCTTTTTTTAGGTCAACGGGACAACTGTTAGAACCTAAAATCTTAGAATAAACAAAGACCAAAAAGTCTTTTTCTAGATCAACAAGACAACTGTCCGAACTTGAAATCTTGGAATAAACAAAGACCAAGAAGTCTTTTTCTAGATCAATTCATATGATGGTTCACGAAACCTAGTAATGAAATGATAGTCAAAAGTTGAAATCTTGGAATTGGAATAAACAAAGACTAGAAAGTCTTCTTGCATAATTAATCTTTTTGAAATATTAGAGATTTTTTCTAAATTTTTATTTCTCGTCTAATTAATGATATTCACATATTTACACAAAGAAAGTCTTTTTCTAGATCAATTCATATTCTTTTTTTTAAAGAAATCCAATTAAAATAATCATAGGAATATTGGAATAAACAAAGACCAGAAAGTACATTTTTTTTTTTCATATCGATTCATACTATATTCATAAAGAATAAACAATCAATCAATCTCATTTATGTTCTTCTTTTTCTTAATGCTAAAAGACAAATTGCTTAGCTATTCCTTATTAATTGTTCATCCATCATGCAAACTAGCAACCTTAGATTTACTTAATACGCAAGCAATCTCTTAGGCATAATCACAGCCGAGTGTGGAAATTCATCACAAATAAAAAATATATAAAGAGTTTGTAAAAAATTGAACATTACAAGATCTAACAACTTAAGATGTTAGAACAAACACGATACCCTCTTTAATTTCCTCTTCCCGATATCATCTCTCTTAAGATAAACATGTTTGGCAAAATAAATTAATTAAAAATGTGAGAAGTCTTAACCTTTTTATACTTCAACTCTTTTATTAGTCCTCCGAAAATTTAATTTGAGTAATTAGCTTAATTTACCCCTAAGAGTTGGTTGAAATTAATTGCCTTCATATCTCAAACACACAAATTTCAACATATGTATGAAGTGGCTCGAGCAAGAGATTGTGCTCGTAGTGATGGCTTATGGAAGCTTAACAACATGGCAGCGATCGGATCTTGGAAACTTGGACTAAACAAAGACCAGAAAGTCTTTTTCTAGGTCAATTCATATTCTATTCATAAAGAATAACCAATTAATCAGCCTCCTTTGCCTTTCTGTTTTGTTTTCTTTTTCTTAATTCTCAAAGTCAAATTGATCAGTTCTTCGTTATTAATTGTTCATCCTGCCCAGCAAACTAGCAACCTTAGAAACCATCTCGAGCATAGTAGCGGGATGATCACAAAAAAGTCATACACTAATCGTATTTATGCTAATTCAATGTAAACCTTTCGATTTCACCAATTTAATCATAAACTTTTTCATGTTTTGCTAATTGAGTTCATTCAGTCAAATTTAATTAGAAATCACTGATATAGATGCTAGTTATCTAGCATAATGATGCCACCGTGGACATTTTCTATAATACTTAATAATTTGAATTTTTCAATCTTTTTTTTTAATTTTTTTTTTTTTTAAAAGGGCTGGAGAGGGTCATAGAACAACCCTCAATTGCACTATGGCCAGTAAGGGCATGGTGGCCCTCTCCCAAAGCCCTTGCTAATTGTAGCAAGGGCATTGTGGCTCCTGCCCAAATCAACAAAGGCTTTGCAACCCTCGCTGGTCCGCCCTTAGTCTAAAAAGCTAAATAAAAAACCAAAAAAGATAAAAAAAATCATTAAAATATTATTAAAAATGTCCATGTTAGTTTCGGTTATGTCATGTAAGCTAGTTGGCTTTCACATTAATAATTTTTGGCCAAAATTGATACAAAATGTAAAAATATTTAGAACTAAATTGGCATAAGTGCATAGGTTTCAGAACTTTTTTTGGTAATTTTTCTTGTAGTAGTAGCCAAGATTCAATCTAAAGTTGGAGTGTGGAACTTAGTACAAAAGAAAAGAGTACACAAAAGTTTGAATGTTCAAATATTTAACGGCTTAAATTGTTTAAAAAAAAACCCCGTTGCCCTCTTTAATATTCTCTACTTGATTTCATCTCTCTTCATTTTTACAATGCTCAATAAGTTAAATATGTTTGGCAAAAGAAATTAGTTAAAAATATGTAATGTCATCTCTCTTCATTTTTACAATGCTCAATAAGTTAAATATGTTTGGCAAAAGAAATTAGTTAAAAATGTGACATGTCTTAATATATTTTATAGTTCCACTCTATCTTCTACTCTTTTTTTTTTCTCTCTTTTCTTATTGAAAATTCAATTAGAGCATTTAGGTTGCAGCTGCGCAAGTAGCTGAATTTGCACCTAAGAGTTTATTGAGATTAATTGTCCTCGTCTTGGTTATTCAGGAAAGACTAATAATGAACTTGGAGTAAAAAAAAAGGGACCAGTAAGTCTTTTTTTAGATTTGTGCATGACTAGCGCATATGAATTCAATGGCTAAAGATGTATTCTAATTCATTAATTTTTCTTTTTGTCTTCTTGTTGGTTTTTCTTTTCCTTTTTCCCAATTTCACTCTTCTTCTTCTGTCACGTTGCGCAGGTGTGCCACCTAATCGCCACGACCTTTCATTCCCAACAAAACACTGCATGAGAATGCGAGACTGTAAATGCATTAAATAAGAGCTTAAATTATCTTCGGATTTGACCCTTGACTTTCATTAAATGCACATGAGACTTTTGAGGCCAATTAAATTATAGATGTCAATTTAAAGAAGAGCTGGAGAAGGTTTTCTTCAAAGTCGGGTGATACTTAAGTTCGGGAAAATTATCCAAAAAATGATTTGTCAATTTCGTTATAAACCTTTCAATTTTGCTAATTGAGTCATATTTTTTTTTTCTTTTTGCCAATTAAGTCCATTAAACCAATTTTAGCTATAAATTGCTGACATATACACTTGCTGTCTTACATGGCATGACTAGTTCTAATGTTGACAATTTCAATTAATATTTTGATGTAATTTTAAAAAAATTATTTTTTTACTAATATTAATTTTTTTCCTCTTTTCTTCTCTTTTTATTTATTTATTTATTTATTTGTTTTTCCCTTTGCGGGCCACCATTGTTGTTGGATCTCATTGGTGGCCAACGTTGGTTGCTAGTCTTAGGTGAGGGTTGCCCTTGTAGGGTAAGGCGATACTCGCCCTCGCCCATGCAAGGGTTGCTCTCGCTTGAGTTGGAGAGGGTAGCTCTATCCTCATCGGAGATGATGGAGGGAAAAAAGGAAAAAGAAAAGATGAGAAAAGGAAAAAAGAAAAAAAAAGGAAAAGAGAAAAAAAGGAAAAATAAACAATAAAAAACGTTTGAAAAAGTATGAAAATATTATTAAAAATTATTTAAGTCAGTGTTGGTTATCCTACATGATATGGTCGGTATTCACGTTAATGATTTCAAGTAAAAATTGACCGGATGGATTCAAATTAGTAAAAAGTGAAAATGTTTAGAACTTAATTGAGAAAATTGAAAGGTTTAGAATTAAATTGGTAAAAATATAATACGTTTAGAACTTTTTGAATAATTTTCCCCTTAACTTCATCTCAAAACTCATAAATGTGGATGCAATGAATGTGGTGATTCTGAACTCCAATTTAATTGCAAATAATAGACTATATACTGGGACTACTCGCCTCAGGATTTAACAAGAGAATATGGGCTCCATGAAAGTACCTCCAATTCGAAATGGATTGCTCCGAGTTACAAAAGCACTTCTGGCAGAAGGTGGTGAAACGCTCCATGCCACAAATAGCGCCGTCAAACGGAAAGGATGGGGGTGGTCAAAACCCCCACCTAGCGCTTCGTGGCAAAATGTGGTGAAACGTTGCGAGCTACAAACAGCACTTCCCGATAGAAAGGAGAGGATACTCAGGCCTACGAATATCACTTCCTAGCAAAAGACGGTAAAACTCTCCGGCCTACAAATAGCACTTTCAAGATGGAAGGATAGGATGCTAAGGGCTACGAACAATACTTCCTGGCAAAAGATGTTAAAGTGCCCATAAGAGAACTCCGATATGTCATCCAAAAGTCTAGCCATTTTTAGCCATGAGCATCCCTTTACGGCAGTCAAGATTTGAGGTAGCACCTCTTGAGTTCTTCAAAAGGGACCAAATATTAACGGATTCGATGTCACATTTGAGGTTCTTTTGACCAAGGACCTGACGTCAAGCATTTGATGTGACCCTTTTGGAGTTCTTCCAAGTAAGGACCTGATTTAATAGTTCTTCCGCACCCAATTCCTCATTGGAGGGTCTGAGTCCACAAATGCTTGGTCTAGGTCCCTTGAGGCTTGACAATGCTAGAGTCACTGGTGGCCATGGATGAGTACTTGGCTATTCCACCCAAGTCACCTAGTTCCTAGCTATTGTGCTTATATTCCCATCTACTAGGTCGAAGAAAACTGGGCTTCTACGATTGGAACCCTAGTGCCTAGACTTGAGGACTCCAGCGGCAGGGCCTGAGTCCCCCAAGACTAGGCCTATACCTAAAGCACAAGCTGAGATCCTAGGCACTGGGGTCTAGAACCCCCGTAGGTGAGCCCAAGGCCTTGGCGACTATGCTCGAGTCTTTGATGATCATGCCCAAGACTATGGAACCATGACAACAAAGTCTGGGATTAAAACGAGAAGTCTTTCAATATTAGAGTGTTTCATTAGAAATACTTAACAAGTATGTTTCTAATGAAATAATCTAGCCATATATGACATGGCCACTTTTGAGTATGTAAGAATTATTTTGGTAGATTTTGGAAATTTCAAAATTCTAAAATCGTGTGCCTCAAGAGTTGTGCCATTCACGCATAAATCTTCAAGTTTCAAAGAAATTTCTAAATTCTAATCTATTGGTGGATTTAGATATACTTCTTTGCTTTGAAATTCTTCAAGTTTCAAAGAAATTGTGCCATTCACGCATAAATCTTTATGTGATTTTCTGAAGAGACGAGGACAATATGGTAATATTGGCTTGTTAGCGTGCCGATTTTCCACCTTTTCTTCACACGCCCCTCATGATCGAAAATGGCGGCTCGGTAGAATGCTGTTCTTTCGGATGGTGAATTTTGTCATTTGCTACCGATTTCCATTCTCCCTCCACACTTTGTCTTTTTAAATGGAGCAGAGTGGATGTGTGAGAGAAAATTAAGGAGAAATAAATGATGTTTTTTATTCATGGAAAATACATAATTTTAAAAATTATTTTTAAAAAATTAAATATTTGTATTGCTTAAAATAATTAATTGATGATTTTTTTTATTATTATCAACAACAATTTATGTCTGAAAAATTTCATGAACGATTAAGTATTCTTTATTCATTCATTTTATTGGTGATCCAAGTAATCATTTTTGAAAAAAAAATACTTTTCAATTTAATTATTTATGGTTAAACAAAAGGGGTGAAAGGTAAATAAAAAATATAGTAAAATACACGTGACAACATAGCAAATAATGAGAAATTCAATAGAATCTACACATTCTTTCACTAGGTAACATGTGAGGATCATCGCCTATTCAAAATTGTGAGGTAGATTCCTATCAAAGGACAATTTTTACCGCAGATACTACTATCTAGTTAACACTTGTGACAATAAAAAGTTAATTAAAATAAATGAGAAATTACATAAAACCCCCCGAATTGTGGAGGTAGTACACATTTATCCACAAACTTTTTAACTATTATGCAATCCTCCCTGTAACTTTCATTTTTTGCAACCATTAACTTTCCATTATTTTTTCTAGTTAATAAGAGCAATGCATATGACTTTTAAGAGGCGACAATATATTTTCATTTAACTTTTTTAGGAAATATCTTTACCCTTAATTATTGGAGAAATGAAAAATATAGAGAATTGGAGAAAAATAAACTAACTAAAATGCTAATAATAGAAAGAAAATAAATCTAGCCCGGAGTCAGTCCATAAAAGTCAAAGTCGATTAATTCTTACTTTCCGTGTTTTTTTACGAATCAAAGTTTGACGTGTCAACACATCCCTTATCTATTATATCATATAAGAAATTTTTAGCTAAGGGAATACGTGCAATGGTTTCTTTTAGTTAAAATAGATATGCTGAATTGAATAATTTTATCTAGATTAAGTGAAAAAATATATGCAAATTATGAAGAAGCTAATTCTCAAGCAAGCACTATCCTTTCAACTTTTCAAACTTTTTCAATTTCATTGTTTATTTATTTTAATCGAATTTGAAAAAAAAAGGAAATAAAATGTCGATGAGTTATAAATAACTTATAGGCTGTAATATATACATTTTCTTCCTTATGATTTTTAATTATTTTCACTTTAATATATTGAATTTTCTTATTTTTTGAATTTTTTTATTCACTATATCAAATTGCTTGAGTGAAAGTAATAAACTCAAGAGCTTGTCTCTTCTCTATTTTCAAATCATTTTTAAAGTTATCATCCGGTTTTTTTCTAGTAAATGGAATTATTCACGCAATCAAATGATTGCATAGTTACATAACTTTAAATTTCACTAAATTACATGATCATATTATATGATGTACTTTTTAGTAAGAACTTATCTAGTACGCCGCTCACAAACAAGAACGGTACATCAACCAATTTCATATACCGACAATATGTGAAGATTTCAAAATTAAAACCATCCACCCACATGGCTTGTGTCCTAACTTATTGATATAAATACCGAAAATAGGCATATTCGATACTTCATGATATTGTCACGGCCCTAGTAATGGGGGAAAACGAGTTTAGATGTGATGCCGAATCGGAGATGCACACATGGAAAGTTCTATTGATTTATCCATCTGCGAGAATTCTTTCCTAATTTGGGGTTGCTACTAGCCTATTTGGGTCGATTGGAAGCCAAATGAGATATGCGATTATATTTTACTTTCTATGCAACTAGGGATGATCGATGGCTTCATTTCACTAATCGTTTAACTAAAGTGATTTTGATACCTAAACTTGATTTGTTAACTAAGTGTCCTTATAATCTCTTATTCAATTATGAATCCTAAAGTTCTTGTCTACTAAGCGTCCATGTAATGTTTTTGGTGTTTATTATGATTCTAAAATGAAACTTAACCATTTAATTGAAACAAACAAATCACGACATAAAATCAATATAAAAGAATCACAGCCACTTCATAAAAATAGTATTAAAAGAATGAGTAAAAAATGAAGTATAGTAAAGGAATTCGATAGGAGTCGAGCAAGCATCATATAGCCACAAGATAGTAATCCCTCTGAGCTTTTTCCAAATCGAATTCAACTAACACTTTAAAAGATTATTCAACCTAAAGCTAAACTATCTCAAAGGTATATCAAAACCCTGAAACTATATGTATACTAACTAAATTAAACTAAGCTAAATTTAATACTAAATTCTAATTACCTAGGTTTCATTTGTTTCACATAAAATAAATGATTTAAAAACATTTTCTAAAAAATAATTGTATATATCGCTTGAAATAATTGGTCAATGAGAAATATTTTTATTATTTATAACACTGTATGTCTAAATGATTTCACGAGATATGAAAATGTTTTCCATTCATTCATTTTTATTACGACATAAGCGATCATTTTTAGAAAAATATATCCTGAAATTATTCATTTTTCACGAAACAAATGAAACCTAACCACAACCAACTTTCTTTAACCATTTTTCAAATCTTTTGTATTTTATTTTTATTTTTGGCAAGAAAAGGAAAAGAGATTGTTCAAGCAATCCAATTTATAGCTCAACTAGAATGATCCAGTTCGCTGCATCCACAATTTGCTTTGGTTCCACAAAAAGAATCCGTGTCAAAGTTGTATTCCACTGTCGAAGTCATAGAAGCTGATAAGTGATGAAAAAGCCAAAATTGGATCATTTTTCTAACTTATTTTAATTCTGCTTTCTGCCCACAGCTTGGATTGACTTGACTTTGGGTTATTATTTTAACTTTCAATAATCATATACACGCGCGCGCGCACACACACACTACGTTTCACAGTTCACATTACAACATTGCGTAACTTTGATTAATGTACTATGAATTTAATAGTGTTAGACACATAAAGTGTCAAAACTTGGGATGAGGAGACATTTAAGGATCAAATGTTATGAAAGTGACACTTAAGTGTCAATTTTTCTTTTTTGAAAAATGGGATAGTTGGATGCCAAATCCATTATAAGTGGCCAAAAATCCTACGTGGCAATTTTTTAATAATATAACTCACTTACGTGATATATCGGAGAGCTGAGTTAGGAACGAAGAACAAAAACGATGTCGTTTTGTCTTCTTCTTGAATTTTAATAAAATATTTATTTTTACAAAAATTAAGAGAGAGAGAGAGAGAGAGAGAGAGAGAGAGAGGACTCAACCCTCAGCTGGTGACAGCAGGGAGGTAGTGGCAAGGGCTTAGCCCTTAACCACCCACCTCCTCTCTCTCTCTCTCTCTCAATACAAAATTCATATATAAATAAATTTAGTTTTAAATTTAGTTTAATTAATGTTTATATTAATTATTTAGCCACGTTAGCAAAATGACGTTGTTTTTGTATTTGTCTGGTCATGTTAGCATGCAAGGTGACGTTGTTTTGCACATGTTTCGTCGGAAAATCGCCACGTCAGTATTTTCACCAAATTTTCTTGTTGTTGGCACTTAACTAATCAATTTTGTTCTGATTTTGATACTTAAGTATCACTTTTGTAACTTTTGACACTTAAGTATCCATTAGTGCCAAGTTTTGACACTTTAGATGTACTTTTGTCAATTTAATGTAGAAGTTAGTCTATTTCTTTCTATATGTAAAGTGTGTAATGACCTCTTGGAGGTGAACCACTTGAGGGGAAAGTTAATAGATTACTAAATGAGAATGAAGGTCCCTCTCACGAGGCTATCGCTCTCGTTTAGCGTGGATTCTCTCAAACCCTACCAATTGCAACTTGATAACTAATTCAACATGCATTAAAACTTACCTTTTAGAGCTGCCACTAATTAGTTATGGGTCGATTAAATACTTGAATAAAATGTAGCCCTCACCCCGATCGACCCTTGCCCCACCTAGATCTAGGCAAGGGCTTGCTATCGGTCAAGGTCATTGGCCACTGGTCAGAGCTTGGCGACTCTGGCCAACTCTCACCCCACCAGCATTGACCCTTTGTGGAGATGGTGGAGTGGCAATGGTTGGTTTGCTTTTTTAATTATAAATTTAATCTTCTTAGTATTATTGTTAAAAAAAAATCAAATTTAGACCACAACAACATCATTTTGGACTAATTTTACTTGTTTAAACCACGTCAACACCACATAGTAGAGAGAAAGTAATAAAAAAGCCATGTCAGCATACTATTAGTTAAATTGGACAATGTTAACGGAATGACTCGATTGCACCAATTTAATAAGTTGTAAGAATTGATTATACTTTTTGCAAGTTTAGAACTTAATTGCACTTTTATGACAAGTGAACATATCTTAAAAATATAGTTAGCTAATGGATTCTGGTCAACAAATATAAAAACTCATGCTGATAGAATATTAATATATGGTTCTTTTCAACTTTTAAGAATATATATATATTATAATTCAAGGAGGTCCAGTGGATGTAAACCCATGGAACAACCTACAATACTCATAAACCAATTAAGATCAGGCCAACAATCCTCACAAACCAATTGAATTCAGGCCATTAACTAGGGCAAGTTGGCCAAATCCGGGGCAATTTAAACGCAAATGGTGAGAAACGATAGGATAATATAAAATATAAAATGTTATCTTAATATTAAAGAATTGCGTGGGGAAGGTCATGAGAGGGCTCAATTTTGATTCCACGTTTAGCAGAAAACAAAAAACACGCAAACACTTACTTTTCCTGCTAGGTTTTCATATCTGTTAAATTATTATCACTACGAAAAGGAAAGTTATCGTTTTTCCATTAAAGAGGGAAGAAAGAAGAAGAAAACTTGAGATTGTTGCAATTATTGTTTTTTTCTTATTAATTAATTTTGGGTGGAAGATTCGATACCTCTTAAGGTGCATCACGCGGTCATCAGTCTCATCTTTAAGGGAAATTTCTGATAAATCCAATTCCACCATTATTCCACTGATGTCATCTGTTGTCGCTTGTTACAAGCACTTGGGTCCATCTCCATTGGGCATGTGATCACTTTATTCGTATGCTTTTGACCATCGCGGTAAGTTATCTACACTAGAACATTTCCACACGATAAAGGCAGGCCCGGGATCAGATCTCAAGGTGTTGTGCCCTATACAAATCGTTGTAAACTCTAAAGGCACAATTTGAGATATATTAATTGGAGGTAGGGGAAAAAGTGTGTCCACGGTTGAGCGTATCCCCTTTTTTTCTCTCTGTAAATAGAGAGTGCAAGGCTTCGTGCCAGTGTGGGGAAGAAATTAAAAAAGTGCTGGTGGAGTTTCATTTGAAAGGGGTGAAGATTTTGACAAAAAGTGCTCGTGTGATTTCATGGGGGGCGCAAAAAAATTGCAAAGCGTTGGTGAGGCTTCGTTTAAGGTGGGGTTTGGTTGAAGGGAAGGAAGAAAGAAATTTGCAAGTGCTCATCAGTGACACAGAGAGAGAATGAGATAAGGAGAGAGAGAAAGAAATTTGCAGCCAAAACCAGTGAGATTCCAAGCGTGTTGCAGCCTTCCCCCTGCAGCCGCCAAATTCTCAGCACAACTCGTAACTCCAGCGACGCTTCCGTTCCTTGTTTTGCATGGCCGGATTCTGGTGAAGACCCTTTTTCGGCCACGCCGACGAGTTTTCCCGGCATTCTTGCATTCTCGTTCGACACACCAGTCGCGCCCCCAGTCATCACCGAATTTATTCTTGCGCTTCCGGATGCCGTGCCACATGTTCTCGAAGCCCACACCTTCATGAATATCATCATCACGTTTCTTCGACGCCTCTGACCGACGCTGTAAAACATCCTCGAGCCTTCCAGAATTCTCATGTCCATTGTGAATTCAGCCATGTGAGCTTGGCATTTTTCCTTCCTGGTTTCATTCTCGGAGATAATTTCTCCGAGCTAGGTAATCCTTTTTAACCGAATTTAATTTGGTCATTTTGATATTTTGTTATTTAGTGTGCAATTATTTATTTCTAATTGTGATTTGTGATTTGTTAGGCATTATCTGATTAAGAAGGTTGTTATGTCGAGAATCACAATGATAAGAAATACTGAGCTGAGAGATGTCGGATTAGATTTTTGATTATTGTGATTTTCCGTCTTGAGTTGGGGTGAATTACCTTTTATGTGGCTAATTACATTTCTCATGTTAATTTTTAGTAAATTTTCTTAAAAATATTTTTATAAAAATCGCATTACATAAAAGGTTAGATTGCATTCCATGTCAGAACCTTTTTTTTTTAAGGATAATATAGGAACGTAGGAAATTTCGTGGTTAAGATAGATTTAGTTATTCCTCGGTTTAGATGATAATATACTAAATATGATTCTAATAGAAAAGTTATAAAAAACAGAAAAGTAAAAATAATAAAAAATGCATAAAGAATTATCATGTCATCTATTCTACATCATGTAGCACATGCATATTTAGGATCATGTAAATCGAATTGCACATATATTGCGATAGTTCAAGTTATGTCAGGTGAATTGTACCTCACATGTCATTAGAGTAAAAATCATGCATATTAAATTTAAATTAAGATTGCATATAATTAATATCTTAAAAAAAGAAGAAAAATTAGGTGTAATGTCATTTAAAAATCATGTTTAGGGCATGCACTTTTTATCAGCATTTTTGTAAGTTTTTTTTTTTAAAGATAGTAGACCTTAATAAAAGTTGTAGTTTATAATTTCTTACAATCTATCACTTCGGTTTATTGAATGTTATTTTACTGATTGTGCATCTGCATGACCACTCTTTGCATGCTAGTAGCTTAGGTTAAAATTAATCAAGATTGCTTGCAAAAAATATTTTTGAAATTAAAATGAAAAGGTACCGAGAGGTCGTTAGATTAATCTAGCGTAACTATGTCCTCGGACCTATTGAATCTCTAGTTCGCAAAATACTTTACTTGGGTTTCTAATCAACCCTAATTGGTTAGTGGCAGCTCCAAATTGAGTATAATTGCACATTTAAATGGATTAATTTCTTAGTGTCAAGTTGCGATTGATAGGACTTGGGGGGTCCATGCTAAGTCTTCAAACTTAGTAATCCATTAGCTTTCTTTTGGGTAATTCACCTTCGGAAAGGTCCCGACACTTATATATAACCTGCTTGATATAGATTAGCAAGATCATATCGCTTTTATATTACCGCATGCTATGGCTTGAATCTGAAAAAAGGGATTAGAAGAATGGAAGCTATTCTATCACAATGCACCAGAGATATATAATTAGGACACTTCAACCGAGTTATTATATTTTAGCTTTTTGAAAGAGTTTAATGAAAATACTTAATATCAAAGAACAAAAGAAATTGCCCCGCATTGTTTAATTAATCTGATTTGACATTTGCATAACCAATCATATGTCTACACTATTTGTTTTTATATCATCAAAAATTTGACACTACTTTGAATGATCATTTATCTTGTCCACCCATAAGCTTTTCTCATATCATTCTCATATCATGCACATGGTGTGTATAAGGAGATGGAGTGAAGTTTCATTTAGCTCAAGTTGTTGGGAAAAGAACTAGAGAGAATTGTTGTAGATCCCCTTACTAAGGAATGCCCTCTTTTAAATCCATTTTACATAGGTAAGATTCGAAGTCAAATTAATTACACTTCTTTCTTTTAAGTGATACTTTAGGATACATTTTAGAATAGCAGAGCGTAGCTCACAGGCTTGGGTAGATAGGTGAAGTGTATCTAGAGGCCCAAGGCACGCCAAAATTAATTGTACTTGATATTGCAGGAAAATGCTTCTTTTGATAAGAAGAGAAGAACATACTTATCCAGATTCAAGTCTAGTAGATTAAGGGAATCACCACCTTTGATCTTATGAGATCCACATAAGGGATTCGCATGTGGTCTATAAAATCAATGATTGCAATTCACCTTGTCTGATGCACACAAGTCCGAGCAAGAAATTGGCGAGGGAGAGGGGCTAGTCCTCCAAACTTCTAAAATCTTCTGATTTTTTGCCAATTGTTTGAACTTTATCAGGAAAGAGGAGGCCGCTCAGAATTCACGTAGGTTACCGCCAAAAAATAAAAGAGAGAGAGAGAGGTTTAGAGTTTCTTTTTGGCCTAGCAAAAAGGCAATTTTTTTTTTTTTTTCTTTTGATCAATTGTCTTTTACTTTTTTCGTAGTCTCATTTATCACCTCTAAGGAATGCTTTACAACTTTTGCTCAATTTCATCTCGAAACATCGGAAAACATTAGATTTGTTATGTAATTTAAATATTTAACAGAAGCAAAATAAAGGTAGAAGGATTCACGAGTGGAAAGTTGTGGTTTACAAAAATTATAAGATAGTTCTTGGAAATTATATTGCCATATTGAACTCAAAGTTTTGTGACAAATATAGTTCACGTAGTCTGAGTTTGACCACCATCACATTGTTCTCTTCATTAGGTGGTGAGACCCCCACATCTCAAGCATTCATCTGCAAATTGGCTGCTAATAGTCAATTAGCCAGAATCTTAATTATTTGAATTTCACCAGAATTTTAACATTCGTAAAGCACTCAACAGATGATTTCCACTATATGAGAAATCAAGATGGCCTATGGTAGCTATAGACTGCATAGAAGGTCTGTGTGAAAGTAAGCAAAAGCAAAACCAAAGCAGCAATGAAGGAAATGATTGACCAGGGATAGCCAAAGTAATCTTCCTTGAGAAGGAATGCCCAGCGATGCCAACTGTGGCTGGAGTATTTGTTCACCTCCTCAGACAGCGCAGAAAGATAACTGCCATCGGCTTCGAAGACCACCTCCTGGCAAAGCTGGTTGAAGAGGTCAGCAACTTCGGTGTTGCTCCCAAGCCAGTGCTCAATGATCCCGCGGTTGTGGAGGTGCTTGATGTCCTTTGGGGAGTTGATCAAGTTGTCCATGAAGATTACGTAGGAGGTGATTTTGTTGCATTTGGAGTGACACTGCTCGAAAGCTATCAAGTTGAGGAAGAGCGACCTTGTCCCATCATGGATCACAAGCTTGGGGATCTGGAGGCTCCCATCCTCGAAATGGATGTCCCAGAACTTGTTTGTCTTCCTCTCCCTAAACTTGATCCCGGCTTTTCGGAGCTCTGTCACGCAATGGATGAGTTGTTGCTGCCCCTGTGACCGGTCCTTGGGTGGCTCCTGGTTCACGCTCGGGTGTAGGAGGCTCCACTGGAACAATGTGAAGCCATGGAGCTCACCCTGGTCGGGTAACGGGATCTCCAACCTGTTGCTGCTATGGTTGCTCACATCTGTTGGTGCCTCCCTGTTCACGCCCAGGTGCAGGAGGCTCCGCCGGAACAATGCGAGGCAATGGAGCTCACCCGGCTCACTCAAGTCGGGTAATGGGAACTCCAACCTGTTGCTGCTATGGTTGGTCGCATCTGTTGGCTTCATATGGTCAGTCGCCTCTGTTGGCTTCATATGGTCGAAGAACAGGAGCGCCAGCTGGGCCAACTCCTCCTCCAGGTTGTGGTCGCCGTACTGGAGGCAGTACAGCTGGTGGAGTATGAAAAAAGGGATCTGATTCTCGAGCATGATCATGTCCTGCTGAATCGTGTGCATTGGTCCTTGCATCGAGAAGACGGGGTCATTGCTAGGGTACTTGAGTTTCTTAAACCCCTCATCGTAAAATCCCTGAAACAGCTCGATCATAAAGCAACCATCTAGAACCATCATCTCCACAAACTCATTGCTGCTCATGGATATCGGCCCCTCATAGCAGGCGCGAGCCCTCCCCTCAAGCTCCTTCACCGAGTGTAGATAGTCGCCTATCTGGTGATTAGTACGCTTGAGGATGTGGTGGAGGCAGCGCAACTTGTGCTGGTCCATCTGGCGGAGGTGCTTCTCACCATGGTGATACGGCCCCAGGGAGACGATCTGAGGGACGTAGGCCTTGTTTTCGCCATCCTTGAGATAGTGTGGGATCCGGTATATGGTGAGATTTGCCCATGAGCTTTCCGCGTTGCAAGCTTGCTCAAGTTTCTTTTTGATGGAGATGACCCGTTTGGGCTCGGACTCAGGCGGCCTCAGCTCATCTTCAGGGTCGTTTTCAACCTCATCCTTCTTGACCACGATCTGGAGAGCATCGTGGTGGTCTTGAGGGTGGGGTTGTTGGCGGCGGTGCCCCAATGTTTCTGGGGGTACATTGGAGATTGTTCTGTTCCTGCGCCCTGATCGCCCAGCTCCTCCGATAAAGCGAGTAACTGCATACACACGGAGATTGCGGCCCCAGCGCCTTGCCTTGCGAATAATAGCCATTTTCTCGGGAAGAATCGATTCTAAGCAACAAAAAGGAGAGATTCTAATGTCTAGGGATATTGGATCAAACAAGATATTTTTCCAACATCGTGATTCGAAACGAGCTTTATAAGATCCAAGCTCTTATGAGGTCACGTCGATTTCGCTCTAATAGAGAATTAAATATTTTGTACGAGTGAAGGCTTGTCAATGCTTTGGTGGGGGAGAGGAAACATGCCCACCTAACCCATGCAAGGTATAATAATTATTGCACCGCCTTTGATCTGTGCCCCCAGGAGCAGGAGACCTCATGTTCCATGCGGAGCGTACGTAGAGGTTCAAGACACAAAAATTAATTACGACGGCAAAATGCATCTTTTGATAAAAAGGGAAGGAAATACTTTTACAGACTCAAGTCAACGGATCAAGTGAATCACAATTGTTGATTTTATGCATTCTTTGTGTAGTATATATGCACCTTAGCCGATATATTCGAGTTTTAGAGAATAAACTTGTGAAGGAGAGGGAGTGATCCAAACTCCTAAACCCATCACCTTTTTACCTGTTATTTCAACTTTCATCCCACGTGGCTTTGTTTACAACGTGGTCAAGTCAATTACTTCTTTTGAAGCAAAAAATAATTATTCATGTAAAATAAAGAAGACTTCTTATTTTTCATGAGTTATTTTGTGAAAATTCTATCAATAGATAAATGTATTGATTAATAACTTTATCTCATATCTAACATATTTCAATTTAAAATTTTGAATCCTTTTTATCTCATAAATGGCCAAACAAAAATATCGAGATAATTTCTCTTTCCGTACATATGTGTGCAATTGCTTCAATTATGTTGAAAAGTTTGTTCTATCAACTAATCATTCAAATATTTCGTGCAAAGACGATTTTGTGAAATTTTTTTATGTTAACCTTTTACTGACAAATCTTGTGTCCGTACGCTTTTGCTAGTAATAATAGTAACAGAATATATTGATCTCTTAATTGTCCTTATATCTCAACAAAGAATTCAACGAAGGTGGCTTGGGAAATAGTTTGTTCTTGTGGTGATTCACGTAAGCTTAGTAATATGACCAAAAATTTTTCTGGATCAGCAGTCAGAACTTGGATTAAATAAAAACCAGTATGTCTTTTTTTAGGTCAATGGAACAACTGTTAGAACTTAAAATCTTAGAATAAACAAAGACCAAAAAGTCTTTTTCTAGATGAACAGGACAACTGTCCGAACTTAAAATCTTGGAATAAGCAAAGACCAAGAAGCCTTTTTCTAGATCAATTCATATGATGATTCACCGAAATCTAGTACTGAAATAATAGTCAAAAGTCGGAATCTTGGAATTGGAATAAACAAAGACTAGAAAGTCTTCTTGCATAATTAGTATTTTGGGTTAATACCCTAAAAAACCCAAAACTGGTACACTTGTGACAAATTTACCCCAAACTATTTTTTTGATCACCAAAAACCCCAAACTGATATACCTTTGACAAATTTACCCCAAACTGGTACACTTGTGACAAATTTACCCTCTGTTGGTTTTCGTTAAATTTTACTCTCAAATTATTAAGTTAAATGACATGTGACAATTAACCGGTATACCAATTTAGGATTTTACGCTCCGTTTGTCACCGTTTATAATTTTTGTGATTTTTTTGTGGTATTAATTCATTTTAACATAGGATATATTTGTTACAAATTTACCATTTTGCGGTTTTTTACAGTCAAATAAATTAGTTTGGGGTAAATTTGTTATAAATGTACCAGTTTAGGGTTTTTTTTTTTTTATAGTTAGTTGGGGTAAATTTGTCACAAGTATACTAGTTTGGGGTTTTTCATGGTCAAAAAAATAGTTTGGGGTAAATTTGTCACAAGTGTACCAGTTTGGAGTTTTTCAGGGTAGTAACGCTAGTATTTTTAAAATACTAGAGAATTTTTCTAAATTTTTATGTCTCGTCTGATGAATGATATTCACATATTTACACAAAGAAAGTCTTTTTCTAGATCAATTCATATTTTTTTAACAAAGAAATCCAATTAAAATAATCACAGGAATATTCGCATAAACAAAGACCATAAATTACATTTTTTTTTTTTTTTGCATATCGATTCATACTATATTCATAAAAAATAGACAATCAATCAATCTCATTTATGTTCTTCTTTTTTCTTGATGCTAAAAGACAAATTGCTTAGCTGTTCCTTATTAATTGTTCATCCATCGTGCAAACTAGCAACCTTACATTTACTTAATATGCAAGCAATCTCTTAGACATAATCACAGCTGAGTGTGGAAATTAGTCACAAATAAAAATATATATAAAGAGTTTATAAAAATTTGAACATTACAAGATCTAACAACTTAAGATGTTAGAACAAACTGATACCCTCTTTAATTTCCTCTCGTTGATATAATCTCTCTTAGGATAAACATGTTTGGCAAGATAAATTAATTAAAAATGTGAGATGTCTTAACCTTTTTATACTTCAACTCTTTTATTAGTCCTCTGAAAATTTAATTTGAGTAATAAGCTTAATTTACCCCTGAGAGTTGGTTGAAATTAATTGCCTTCATATCTCAAACACACAAATTTCAACATATGTATGAAGTGGCTCGAGCAAGAGATTGTGCTCGTAGTGATGGCTTGTGGAAGCTTAACAACATGGCAGCGATCGGATCTTGGAAACTTGGACTAAACAAAGACCAGAAAATCTTTTTCTAGGTCAATTCATATTCTATTATAAAAATAACCAGTTAATCAGCCTCCTTTGCCTTTTTGTTTTGTTTTGTTTTTCTTAATTCTCAAAGTCAAATCGATTAGTTCTTTGTTATTAATTGTTCATCCATCGTGCCCAGCAAACTAGCAACCTTAGAAACCATCTTGAGCATAGTAGCGGGATGATCACAAAAAAGTCATACACTAATCATATTTATGCTAATTCAATCCTAAATCTTTTGATTTCACCAATTTAATCCTAAACTTTTCATGTTTCGCCAATTGAGTTCATTCGACCAAATTTAATTAGAAATCACTTATGTGGATGCTAGTTATCTAGCATAATGATGCCACCATTCTATAATACTCAATAATTTGAATTTTCAATCTTTCTTATTTTTATTTTTTGGTTTTTTTAATGGCTGGGCACTATGGCCAGTAAAGGCATGGCGGCCCTTTCCCAAAGCGCTTGCTGATTGTAGCAAGGGCATTATAGCTCCTGCCTAGATTGACAAAGGCTTTGCAACCCTCGCTGGTCACCTATGGTTGTGAGGGTCCGCCCTTAGTCAAAAAAGCTAAATAAAAAACAAAAAAAACAAAAAAAAATTAAAAAAATTATTAAAAATGTCAATGTTAGCTTCGGTTATGTCATGTAAGCTAGTTGGCTTTCACATCAACGATTTTTGGCCAAAATTGATTGGGTGGGCTTAATTGACAAAATATGAAAATGTTTTGAACTAAATTGGCACAAGTGCATAGGTTTGAAAACTTTTTTCGGTAATTTTTCTTGTACTAGCAACCAAGATTCAATAAAAAGTTGGAGTGTGGAAATTAGTACAAAAGAAAACTAATTAAAGAGTACACAAAAGTTTGAATGTTCGAATATTTAGTGGCTTAAATTGTAAAAAAAAAACCCGGTTGCCCTCTTTAATATTCTCTACTTGATTTTTTTTTTTTTTTGGTAACCGAGGATCCATTGGGGTCCCCTTTCGCTTGCACTATTCTAGGTCTCACGGTCCTTCGCGGTGAAGGACCTATAGCGACTATAACTCGGGGGAGACTAGCACAGGACCCCAATATCATGGCCCCCCCCCACTTACAACGCATAAGCAACTGCGGGTTTCGAATCCTTGACCTCAATGATGAAGGAGAAACTCTCAACCAACACAGATACCCGCAGTTGGGTTTCTCTACTTGATTTCTTCTCTCTTCATTTTAACAATGCTCAATAAGTTAAATATGTATGGCAAAATAAATTATTTAAAAATGTGACATGTCTTAATATATTTATAGTTTTTTTTTTAATACCTAGGGAATCCCGTATAGCCGGCAGTTGGCGGGTAAACCCTGGGGCGATGCTAGCGGATGACTCACCACCTCGACATCGCGCTTAAGATCTCATGCGTCCTGTGGGATTTGAACCCCTTCATCCTGGGTAGATGTCATGGGGGCTCTTATTTAGCTATAGGCCACCACAGGCGGTGGTTAATATATTTTATAGTTCCACTCTATCTTCTACTCTCTTTTTTTTCTCCTTTCTTATTGAAAATTCAATTAGAGCATTTAGGTTGCAGCTGCGCAAGTAGCTGAATTTGCACCTAAGAGTTTGTTGAGATTAATTGTCCTCATCTTGGTTGTTCATGAAAGCCTAATAATGAACTTGGAATTAAAAAAAAAGGGACCAGTAAGTCTTTTTTTAGATTTTCGCATGACTAGCGCATATGAGTTCAATGGCTAAGATGTATTCTAATTCATTATTTTTTTTGTCTTCTTGTTGGTTTTTCTTTTCCTTTTTCCCAATTTCACTCTTCTTCTTCTGTCAAGTTGTGCAGGTATGCCACCTAATCGCTACGACCTTTCATCCCCAGCAAAACACTGCATGAGAATGCGAGACTGTAAATGCATTTAATAAGAGCTTAAATTATTTACGGATTTGACCCTTAACTTTCATGAAATGCAAATGAGACTTTTGAGGCAAATAAAATTTAGATGTCAATTTAATAAGAGCTGGAGAAGGTTTTCTTCAAAGTCAGATGATACTTTCATCCCCAGCAAAACACTGCATGAGAATGCGAGACTGTAAATGCATTTAATAAGAGCTTAAATTATCTACGGATTTGACCCTTAACTTTCATGAACTGCAAATGAGACTTTTGAGGCAAATAAAATTTAGATGTCAATTTAAAGAAGAGCTGGAGAAGGTTTTCTTCAAAGTCAGATGATACTTTCATCCCCAGCAAAACACTGCATGAGAATGCGAGACCGTAAATACATTTAATAAGAGCTTAAATTATCTACGGATTTGACCCTTAACTTTCATGAAATGCAAATGAGACTTTTGAGGCAAATAAAATTTAGATGTCAATTTAATAAGAGCTGGAGAAGGTTTTCTTCAAAGTTAGATGATACTTAAATTTGGGAAAAATTATCTAAAAAGTTATTTATCAATTTAGTCATAAACTTTTTAATTTTGCCAAATGAGTCCTAATTTTTTTTTTAACAATTAAGTATATTCAACCAATTTTACCCATAAATTACTGACGTATACACTTGCTATCCTACATGGCACAATTGGCTCTAAAGTGGACACTTTCAAATAATATTTTAATATATATTTTAAAATTTTATTTTTTTTTATAATATTAATATTTTATTTTTTCCCTTTTTCCTTTGTTGGCCACCATTGTGGCTGGACCTCATTGGTGGCCAATGTCGGTTGGCAGTCTTAGGTGAGGGTTGCCCTTGTAGGATTAGGCGACCCTCGCCCTTGCCCTGAGGGAGGAGTTTAGAGGCCTTATAGTAGCACGGACTTCTTTTTCTTTCTAGGTCATGCGAAGGGGGGCTGGACCTCCTCTACAAAAACAACACGCTCTCAACGGCTAGGCGCCACTCTCTTTCTGAGTTATTCCAGCTTCTTCATGATTTCGTGCCGCGGTGAACAAACAAAACCAAAAAAAAAAGAGGGCCGTCTTCGGGAGGAGAAGGACCTGCAACGGTTACTAACCCTCTTCTTGTTCCTAGCCGTCTGTACGATTAAGCCTGGAATCCTCAATATGAGGGATTCCTCAAAATAGAGCTTCCGCAAGAGCCTCCCCCCTCTTCCCGGTCAAGATAGATGGGAAGGAGCCCCATCAAGTAAAGGCCATAACCATTCTCTTTATTTATTTTATGTATGTACACCTTTGTTTCAGGGTGGGGCCGCCCTTCCTTCAGCTGGTTTTGGCTTGCCCCTTGTATAGGTTGGAGCTATGAAGCTTACCAACAAGAACTATTAGAGAAAGGGAAAGGGCTTTTTCAGCTTGCTGCTCGCTTTCTCGCTTCCAAGAGGCGAAGGAGCCCGACTTACGGTTTCAAGCCTGGCGCGAAGCGAAGGGATTGGATTTTACCTATGATCGATTAGTGGGCAACCATAGTTTACTTTTTCGTGGGTTAACTTGAAGAATTTGGAAGTAGGCCTCGCTTTTCAGAGCTGTTCCCTACTCAAACTATGGTGGAAGATGTGCCATGAAGATTTAGGAGTGTGAGCAGTATAGGCCGAAAGGCTCCCATACTATTTGAAGGGCAGGGGGGCATAGATGCCAAACAAACCTAATCCATATTTATCGTAATCAAAGCTATTCCTAGGAAAGATTATGGTTCTTGGGGATCTGATCAATTTATCCCCCACTCCGGGAAGCTTAAGTAGATATGAAAGAATAGGATGAGGGAAAGGGAGGAGCCACTAAATTGAAGGCTTCACTCGCTTAGGAGACAGTGAGTGGAGTGCAAAAGCCCTTTTAGAGATGGTGGGAGTACTACACGAGCTCGTAAGTCAAGTACGGAACGAGCCTTGTCTACGGCGAGCGACCTCAGCTTGCTTGCTTCTCGGCGAAGCTTCTAGAACTAGATAATAAGCATTCTTCGATAGTCAAAAGACTACTTATTAGGCCGACCACTACATACATAGGAGCGATAGCGAAGCCAAGCCGTATAAAGGCGAGCAGCCCTTATAGCAGCAATAGCAAATGGCCTACTTATAGCCTTTTCCCATTTTTTTCCCAGAATCTTTTTGATATTCTTGTTTGCTGCTAGCGAGGGTTGCTCTCACTTGAGCTGGAGAGGGTAGCCCTATCCTCACTTGAGATGAGGGAGGGAAATAAGGAAAAAGAAAAGAAGAGAAAAGGAAAAAAGGAAAAAGAAAAAAGAAAAATAGGAAAAATAAACAATGACAAATGTTTGAAAATGTATGAAAATATTATTGAAAATTGTTTACGTTAGTGTTGGCTATCCTACGTGATACGATTGGTGTTCACATTAATGATTTCGGTTAAAAATTGACCGGATTGATTCAAATTAGCAAAAAGCAAAAATGTTTAGAACTTGATTGGGAAAATTGAAAGGTTTAGAATTGAAAGTGTAATAGGTTTAAAACTTTTTGAACAAAATTTTCCTTAACTTCATCCCAAAACTCATAAATGTGGATGCAATGAATGTGGTGATCCCGAACTCCAATTTAATTGCAAATAATAGACTATATACTGGGACTACTCGCCTCAGGATTTAAAAAGACAATATGGGATCCATGAAAGTACCTCCAATTCGAAATGGACTGCTCCGAGTTACAAAAGCACTTCTAGCAGAAGGTGGTGAAGAGCTCCATCCTACAAATAGCACCGTCGGACGGAAAGGACGGGGTGCTCAAACCCTCAACTAGCACTTTGTGGCAAAATGTGGTGAAACGTTGCGAGCTACAAACAGCACTTCCCGACAGAAAGGAGAGGATACTCGGGCCTACGAATAGCACTTCCTAGGAAAAGGCGGTAAAACTCTCCGGCCTACAAATAGCACTTTCAACATAGAAGGATAGGATGCTAAGGGCTACGAACAATACTTCATGGAAAAAGATGTCGAGTGCCCATAAGAGAACTCCGAGATGTCATCCAAAAGTCTAGCCATTTTTAGCCATGAGCATCCCTTTACGGCAGTCAAGATTTGAGGTAGCACCTCTTGAGTTCTTCAAAAGGGACCAAATATTAACGGATTCGATGTCACATTTGAGGTTCTTTTGACCAAGAACCTGACGTCAAGCATTTGATGTGACCCTTTTGGAGTTCTTCCAAATAAGGGCCTGATTTAATAGTTCTTCTGCACCCAATTCCTCATTGGAGGGTTTGAGTCCGCAAATGCTTGGTCTAGGTCCCTTGAGGCTTGACAATGCTAGAGTCACTGGTGGCCATGGATGAGTACCTAGCTATTCCACCCAAGTCACCTAGTTCCTAGCTATTGTGCTCATATTCCCATCTACTAGGTCTGAGAAAACTGGGCTTCTATGATTGGAACCCTAGTGCCTACACTTGGGGACTCCAACGGCATGGCCTGAGTCCCCTACGACTAGGCCTATACCTAAAGCACAAGTTGAGATCCTAGACACTGGGGTCTAGGACCCCGTAGGTGAGCCCAAGGCTTTGGCGCTTTTGCTCAAGTCTTTGATGATCGTGACCAGGTCTATGGAACCATGACAGCGAAGTTTGGGATTAAAATGAGAAGTCTTTCAATATTAGAGTGTTTTCATTAGAAATACTTACAAGTAGATTTCTAATGAAATAATCTAGCCATACATGACATGGCCACTTTTGAGTATGTAAGAATAATTTTGGTACATTTTGGAAATTTCAAAATTTTAACATCGTGTGCCTCAAGAGTTGTACTTCTAATCTATTCGTGGATATAGATTTATTTCTTTGCTTTAAAATACTTCAAGTTTCAAAGAAATTGTGCCATTCACGCGTAAATCTTTATGTGATTTTTCTAAAGAGACGAGGACAAATAGTAATATTGGCTTGTCAACGTGCCGATTTTCTACCTTTTCTTCACACGCCCCCCATGATCTAAAATGGCGGGCCGGTAAAATGCCGTTCTTCATGTTTTCCCTCCCCCATACTTTCTCTTATTCTTTCGAATGGTGAATTTTGTCATTCGCCACCGATTTCCATTCTCTCTCCATACTTGTCTTTTTGAACGGAGCAAAGTGGGTGTGCGAGAGAGAATTAAGCAGAAATAGATCTAATTAGTCTTTACCATATAATATACATCACTTAGAAAATAATATAGTTACTAATTGCATTACATCATTCGCATTTCACATGGTTCGATATCAATTGCTATTTCATTAGATCACATTATAGTCTTAGGACTTAAATTTGTTGTCTACATAAAATAAAAATAAAAAATAAAAACAGCACTTCATATTGGTTTGCGTCATAGGATTAATTCATCATTAGTCCTAGAATAGAAAATGTGTGCCCATTTAATAGACTTTAGGGAGATTAATCTTTTTGTTAAGAAAAAGAACCAAAAAACAGTAGAAAGTCTCGTGTAGATTACATTAATTAGGTTAAGTACGAACGAAATATGGTCAAATCCTGTGCTAAACATCCACATCTCAAGTCAGGGACTCACTCGGACTGAAGATTGGTTCTGGACATTGAAAGAACAAGCGAGTAACTCGCCAGATCTAGAACTAGTGGCCGCTACACTGTGGCACATGTAGAAGGCACGCAACCAAGCCATCTTGAGAAACAGGAAACCAAATGTTGACGCCCTCCATGATTCGTTTGTCACAAATTATGACGTAGGCTCAACCAACTTGGGCTGACCTTAGGCGGGCGCCCCTCCTAAAGTGCAATGGAGGTCGCCAACCTAGGCCATGGGCCTTCTTGACCGCCCATCGACCAATTTAGTAGTTTTCAGTTATCCAAACGTTTGAAAGTGAATTTTGTGAAAATATTTTTTCGTCTAACAAACTAACCCTTATTAAAAACATGACGGTGTCTAGTGCTTTTTAGTTTTTTCTTTTTTTTTCACAAGTGATTTTAGCATCCATGCAGGTAATTATATTTTAATTTGTCCACTGCTTGGTTTTTATTGTTCTCTATTTTCGAATACGTTCTAAATAAATAAAAGTAAACTAATATAATAGGACGTGGTATGAGGTTGTAGAGGACCCCGCTAGATTATAAGCATGTGGCATATTTCAGATCGTCTTTTCTTTTCTTTTAGTTTTCTAAGGTAACAAATCCTCATCAAGTTTTTTTTTTTTTGGTCAAAATAGAAGTGACTATTACTTGATTAAAGAGAAGTCTTACAAACCACAGAAGGGGAAAGATCTGCGCATAATATATTCCATAGGGGAAGAGGGGGGGAAGACACCCAATTACGTGGTAGGGTGTTTTGTCGATGGTGTCGAGCAATCCAATCCGCCATTGCATTGGTTTGTCGTGGACTATACATCACCGTGAAGTCGTTGTTCTGCTGAAGCCCATGCGTACACCTGTGGACGATTTCTTTAAGGTCCCATGTAGATGCGGCCCGGCCCATGACTATTTCTACTGCCGCATAACAATCACTTTCTATGAAGTAGCTTCCAGTTCGGCTTCCAAAGTCCCACACGTGGTTCGTCTTGAGTTCGTGCATAAACGATATCCCGTGTGAAAGTGCTTGAGTTTCCGCTTCCCCTGCCGAGGAAACCCTAGCTGTGGCCGCGAAGCCATCGAGAGCCCTTCCAACTACGTCTCGTACGATACCGGCGACAGAGCAGAGGAAATCGCTGGGTCTCCACGATGCATCTACGTTTAGCTTCAGATTTTGCCCTTCTGGAGGCCTCCAGTGAACGGGTGAGTTTTGGTTGAGAGATCGCTCGCCTTTTTTCGATCTACCCGTGCGAGCGTGTACTTGTTGTTCCTTTGCTATTATCAACAGATCTGCTGGTTGGGGTTCCTTTGCACGAAAAATCCGGTTGTTTCTCGCCTTCCAGATGTTCCACAGGATCAGACTAATGAGTTCACGATCGGGTGAGTTCTGATCTCTTCGGAATGCTTTTAAAATCCACTGATCCGTGCGATTGATACTTGTTGTTTGGCCGATCTGCTCAAAAATCGGGTCTTGCCATACTCGCTTTGTCCATTTGCAAAGAAACAGCAAATGCTTTGTAGTTTCCATACTCGAACAGCATACCGGCATCGTGGGTCACTTACAATTTTTCTTCTCGTATAGGTTTTCCTTCGTCGGGAGGGCATTTTGGCAGAGACTCCAGATGAAGAAACGAACCTTTGGAGGCACATCAAGACTCCAAATTTGTGTCCACAAGGTACGTGGCGGTTGAAAGGAACATGATGGCCGGTTCTGATCTGTGTTGCTAGTGGATTTTCTTGCTTCATTATATCCGCTCTTGACAGAATATTGTCCAGAACCATTGCCTGTCCATATAAGCGTGTCTTGCGTTGGTTGCTGATGTAGGGGAATTGCTACAATTTCGTTTGCAATTTTTTCTTCATAATGATGGTAAATCAGTTGTTGTTTCCATTCACTGGATTCTGGATTGATCAGTTCAGACACAAATTTAGGCTTTGTGTGGTTTGCTGTCCCACCTATTATACCTTGTAATAGCTACCTGTCTTCTCTTATGCGAATTGATTTCCCATCCCCTACTGACCATTTGACATTGCTTTTTATGGTGTCTCTGCCAAGCATTAAGCTGCGCCAGCCCCATGATGGTCGATTTCCCTTGGATGCATTCCATAGGTCTCCATGAGGGAAATAAATCCCTTTAAGCATTCTACTCCATAGAGCTGAAGGAGAGGAAACTAGACGCCAGGCCTGTTTACCTAGCATGGCTCGATTGAAGGTAATCAAATCCTTAAAGCCCATGCCGCCTGCATCTTTTCGAGTTTTTAACATTTCCTAGCTTTTCCAATGCAGGCCTCTTTTAGCATCACCATTCTACCACCAAAAAGACGCAATCCGTTGTTCTATAGCTCGGCAAATCGAAACAGGCAGCTTAAATATGGACATGGCATAGGTAGGTAGGGATTGCACCACACTCTTTATTAGCACTTCCTTACCAGCCTTTGTAAGCATTTTTTCTTTCCATCCCGCTAACTTGGAGTTTACTCTGGCCAGGATCCACGAAAACATCGCTTTTTTGGATTGTCCCCACTCAGTAGGTATGCCCAAGTATTTTCCTGTTTTCTTTAGAATAGGGACTCTCAATTGTGTGGCCAGATTGTGTTTCAAAACTTCTGGGCAATGTCCACTGAAATAAACCCCTGATTTATTCAAATTTACTGTTTGTCCCGTTGCATAGCAGTATTGGGTTAATATGAGGGCAAGGTTCTGGCATTCTGTAATGGTCCCATCTAGAAAACATATAACATCATCGGCAAACATCAAATGTGATAGCTGAGGGCAATGTTTATTTACCTGTATAGGAGTGTACCTTCTGCTAATGCTTTCTTCAACATCCAGGTTAAGACATTGGATATCGGGATGAAGATATAGGGTGAGAGGGGATCGCCTTGTCTGAGGCCCCTCGATGGGTGGAAGAAAGAGGTAGGTTCACCATTGATCTTTAAGCTGAAAGTAACTGTTGTTATGCATTGCATAATTAGGGAGACCCATTTTGCATCGAACCCCATGTGCAGCATTAGATCCCTCACGAAATCCCATTCTATGTGATCATATGCTTTCTGCATATCAAGCTTTACAATAGCCTGATGTTTTGTCTTCTTTTTGGTTATTCGCAGCTAATGCAGAACTTCTTGAACAATGAAGATGTTGTCCTGTATTTGCCGCCCCGAGACAAAGGCTCCTTGCTCTGGTTCAATGATAAGTGGCAACCACTTTTTGAGTCTGTTTGCTAATATTTTTGAAATGACTTTGTAGCTGAAGTTACACAGACTGATGGGTCTGTATTGACTGATTGTCTCAGGGCCTTTTACTTTTGGGATCAACACAATATGTGTCCGGTTTAGCTTTGTGGTCAAGCACACTGTTTTAAAAACTCCCGCAAGTTGCAGCGGGTCAGTTTTTACGAGTTACCCATGATTTTTGATAGAAAGCTCCATTGAAGCCATCGGTCCCGGAGCCTTGAGAGCTCCCAATTGGAACACTGCTTCCTTGATTTCTTCCAATAGAGGTGTTGCCACCAGATCTGCATTAATCCTCTCTGTAATTGGTGATGGGCATTGGTCTAAGATCAGTTGGTAGTGTCGTAGCCCCTCAGAGCTATACAGGTTTTCATAGAAAGCTTTAATATGTTGTTGTATCGTTGCTGGTTCTCTGCACCAACGATTTTCCTCTAATTGCAACATTGTAATACGATTTTGGTGTCTCCTTTGGATTGTCGTGGCATGGAAAAAACTGGTATTTTGGTCTCCCCAATGTAGCCATTTGATGCATGACCTCATTCTCCAGAATTGTTCTTCCTGTCTTCTCAATGCTGCTATTTGGCTAATAATATGCTGCACTTTCTGTCTACTTGTATGCTGAACTTTTTTATTAGTGATGGCTTGTAAAACTTGGTTAAGCTCTTTGATATGAGAATAAGCATTTGCAAACTTCTCTTTGCTCCACTTCGTTAATTCTTTCGATGTTCTCCCTAATTTTTCTGCAAATAGATGCTGTGGAGTTGTAATATCTTCCCAGACTTGCTTAATGACTTCCTGATATTCTGCATGATCCATCCAGAAGGTTTCCAATTTGAACTGTTTTTTCCTTTTGTATACTATAGGATACAGGCGAAGGATGAGGGGATTGTGGTCTGATCCTATAGCAGGGAGGGCCTGGACTTCTGCTTCATGAAAGGTAACCCTCCATTCCAGATTACATAGTACTCGATCGAGTCTCTTTTTTACCAGCTTGTCTCCCTCCCTGTTATTAGCCCATGTAAAAGCGCATCCGTGGCTTTCTACATCCATCAGGGATAAATCATTAATCATATTTCTGAAAGCTGCAATTCTTCGATTGTCTGCCTCCTTTTTCCCAATTTTCTCCCATATGTATAGAATCTCATTGAAGTCTCCCATGCAGATCCAGGGAGTGGAGCCTGAAGGTTTAAGGGTTCCCAACTGTTGCCATAACGCCATCCTCTCTCAAAAGTCAGTAGATGCGTGGAGAAAGGTAATCTGCATTATCTTTTTACTTTCAGGATCTGTGCACTGTACATCAATGAAGTGCTGTGAGCTGTTTTGCACCTTTAAACTGAGTTCCTCATGCCACATAATTGCCAATCCCCCCGCTATTCCTGTTGGATCCACTAAGTAAAGTTGCTGGAACTGGAGCTTTTTACAAATCTTTTCCACCCTGGTTGTTTTATTTTTCGTTTCCATAAGAAAAACTATGTTGGGCCTTTCACGAGCAATTATAGCTCTTAATCCCTGGATTGTCAGGGGGGTACCCAGCCCCTGACAATTCCAACTCACAATTTTCATGGCTTTTGTGGTGGCTTATTAGGGCTAGCCACCAAAGCCCAATCGTGTCCTTCTTGTATCAGATTCACCGGGGTCTCCAGAAGGTCTACATCATCTGGGATGAGGGATGATATCTCTGGCATACATTTATGTTTTTTTGCCTTTTGAACTTTCATTGTCTTCTTGCTGCTTTTGCCAATCTTTAATACTAGTGGATTTTGAGATTCAAGGCTCATTACCTGTTTTCCACGGTCTCTATCTTCTGCTGCATTAGGAGCTTTTGCTGGGTTTATTATCTGTTCTGAGCTGCTTTCTGATCTCTTTTTGCTGCAGACTATAAGTTGCATATCAGTTGGCAACTCTTGCTCAGTGTAATTCCTCTCCCTCGGTTCAGTTGGTGGATCAGGTACAGTATCTTCCACTACAAGCTCCTCTATTTTCCCGTAGAAAGCATCCCAATAAGGGCTGTGGTCGCTGGTTTCTGCCTTCAACCATGGTCCATATGACCCTTTTTTGTTTAATGCCCAGGGTGATGTTGCATATGGAAATTCGAGACAGTCAGTGGCATAGTGTCCGATCCTTCTGCATGAGAAGTAGTAGTGTGGGAGACGCTCGTATTTAAACTCCACCCATAGGCATTTATTGCCAATATCCAGAACAGCTCCCGCTTTCAACGGTAATGTTAAGTTGATCTCAACTCTAACTCTGCCTCCTTTGTTCTGAGCATGATTTATTGAGTCGAGTTGAACTTCAATGACCTTTCCCAACCTTTTCCCCAGGTCATTGAATACTTTCTCTATTCTCCAGCCCGGGGGACTCCTCCAATGCGAATCCGAATGGCCTTTGAGAATTCATAACAATGCTCTGGGATTTCTGGAAGACATTGCTGTAACACTAGCAAGTTGGTTGAGTATGACCAAGGTGAGTTCCTCAATATTCGCTGTTTTTCCTCCTCCGTAGGAAATATGAAAGTGAATAGCCATGGTTCCTTCTGCGAACATATGACTCCTTCTGCCTTCCATGCTTTAGTCATTGTGGTTATAAATGCCGGATAGTTTACATTTGGTTTAGAGAATAACTTTCCGAATAGAGTGCGCCTGCATTCCTCCCTTTTTTGTTGAGGTATTTCATCAGATACTTCGACTACATCTTCCTCCGACCACAGATGCCCTAGACTTTTGCATAATGCTGCCAGCCGCATTTCATTCTCTTCTTTACTCTCCATAGTCACTAACTAGAAATCTCTTCTATGATGCTCAGACTATCAGCTTTCTCGATTCCTTCCGGCTACGAGTTTACCTGGCTACTAGCTTCTACCTATCCAGGTGCGTTACACAGACAAGATAAGACTGAAGAACTCACTGATTTGTGGCGATTCTGCTTAGATCAGTGCTGAGTGCAGTGAATCGGCCCTACACCTGAAAGAGCGGCCACTCCATTCCTCCTTTCTGAAGGGATCTCGAGACTCCGGATTCTTCATATGTAGTTTCGTTTTTTTGTTTTTTGTTTTTTGTGTTTTTTTTTTTCTTCTTTCTCGGATTCTGGGGAGAATGATCGCAGGGGAAGGACCTGAAATTGCGTGCAAAACTCAGGGACAATGAATTAGGGTTTGGGCGGAAAATGGGAATGCGCTACCATGGGGTAGAGAGAGAGCTCGCAAATGCGAGAGGATTCACGCTTTGACAATCCTCATCAAGTTTGCTACGCTATATGTTCGCCTTGGGAGAAGTCAAAGATTCCAATGCAAAACGGACACAGAAGCAGCCAAATCTATGCTTATATATACAGTTGCAAATGAGCAACCTCCACAATTCAGAACCCAGAGCAAAAGAAGAGAAAAATGGCAGACGCCACTCGCTATGCGATCATCGTCCCTTTGCTCTCTCTAATTTATTCTCCACTCCTTCCTAAGAAGAAAACCCAAGAACCTCCCGCCAGGCCCTCCTTCTCTCCCAATCATCGGCCACCTCCATCTCTTGAAATTCCCCTTACATAGGACTCTATACAACCTCTCCAACAAGCATGGCCCGATCATGTCCCTCTGGTTCGGGGTCCGCCGTGTTGTGGTTGTGTCATCACTGCTGCTGGCCGAGGAGTGCTTTACGAAGAATGACATCGTGCTCACCAACTGCCCCCAGCTGTTGTTTGGCAAGCACATCGCCTATAACCACACCACGCTCAACGCTCTGCCCTATGGGGCCGAATGGCGCAACCTCCGTAAGATCACCACCATCGAAGTCCTCTCTGCACATAGCCTCAATATCCTCTCGTGCATCTGGAGGGATGAGGCTGAATGGTTGATGCTCCGGTTGGCGAGGAATGGGTTCGAGGACTTCCACCGGGTCGAACTGAAGACCCTCTTTATGGAAATGACGTTCAATGTCATCATGAGGATGATCTCGGGGAAGCGGTACTATGGGGAAGGCGTGAGTGTTGACGAGGCCGAGGCAAGGGAGTTCGGGGAGATAATCAAGCAGATCGTTGCAAATGACGGCACAAGTTATGAGTGCGATTTCTTGGCCATATTGAATTGGATCGATTATAGGGGGTTCAAGAAGATGATAGCTCGACTTGGAAGAGGGCCGATGCGTTCATTCAGAACTTAGTCGGCGAGCACAGGAGAAGGAAGGGCGATCCGGAGTTCACAGCCAGTATGATCAGTCATCTGTTGCGTTTGCAAGAGGCTCAGCCGGAGAACTACTCGGACCTGATGATCAAAGCGCTCGTCCTTGTAAGTCTTGCTTTGTCGACTCTTCCTACGCTAAATTTGCTACTATAATTTGGAGCATTAGAAGTTATTTTACCTATTAGTCATCGCATCTATAAAACTCATGAATTCTATTTCTGATAAAAGTCCGTGTAGAATGTGTTTGTTGTAGAAAATTTATTTACATATACAACTAATCAATCAAGAAAAACGGATCCATATATGATTGTAAAACACCAAGATCAATAAATACAGCGGAATTAAAGCGTACCTGTTTGAGCCATTGCTTCACTTTAAGAAAAATAGATCACTCTGATAATCAGGGATCTATTGGAATACTAGATCTTCCTCTCTATGACCTATTTCGATATAGTAGCTTTCAATGGGATTAAAGCAACTGATAGTTCCTTTTATAGGCTAGAGAGGGGACCTAGCAAACCCTAATCAATAGCGTGTCAACCTGGGCCCTTCCCATTACGGGCTCGCAAACACAATTGCCTACACTTTTTTGCTTCAACTAGGCCCGTTATCAATAGATGCTAATACCCAATTCAATCGGATCACTTTAGGGTTCAACAAATATTGGAATATCCATTAACCCGATTATTTAAAATAGGAAATTAATTAATTAATGTAAGCCCATATTATGGGAAATTTCCAACATTCTCCCACTTGGGCTACATTAATTAACTTATTTTATTTTGAAAAAGATTTTATATTGAAAACGACACTATCGGGTTAATAACTGAAAATTTTGTTTTATGTGGCCACAACTTTTAAAAATAATATTCCAATAACGGCATCTCAAAACCAATCCAATCCTATATAATCTTAGTATAGGACTATGAAGATCAATGTGTTAAGAATATATCATTACACAAGACCTTCCATAATCACATATAATAAGCATTATATTTTCATGGATCATGGGCCTAGTAGTGTAGTAAGAAATAGTGCCAACATGTGATCAAAATATACACTATTTCTTATCGGTCCTCAATGCAATTTCTCAACGACATGAAAGCGCATCGGCGCAATTTCTAAACAACATGAAATTGCACAATTATGTCACAATCCAACATGAGATCTCATAATCAGTGACATCCAGACATCCACAATTTTGTTTAAAGATACTATTTTATACTTCAATTTCTCAGTTAACAGGAGAAAAATTAACAATAGAATCAATAACAGCAATCATGAAAATAAATGCTTTAATAGATATCATAAAAGCATTATCAGTCTGCACATAACTATAATATCCCAAAGTACAAACTATATAACTCCCACTAACAAAAGAAATCAAAAGATTCTAAGACACCCATATTCTTTACATGTTCTTTAAAATAAATGGGTCGTAAGCCTTTTGTTAGAGGATCAGCCAACATGGACTCAGTTATGATATTTTCAATTACAATGTCTCCCTTTTTGACCAAGTCCTTAATAGTATAATGTTTGATCCAATTAACATTTCAACCGTGGCATTGTTGTTATTTATAGCAAAAGTAACTATTTGTCACACATGATGCAATAAGATCAATTATGGGCAATAAGTATTTCAACAAAAAAATTAGTACATTATAAACTCCCCTTTGGGCAGAGTGTATAATGCACCATTATTTTCACAGCATGAAGTTTATAAAGTAACAATAAGGAGAATTACATATAATTGTCAATGATCCATCCCCTTTGGGCAGACAAATCATTTAAATTATACATCTCCATGATATCAATATATAGAGACGATAAATAAGAATTACATATAATCTTCAAGAATCAATCCCCTTTGGGTAGAAAAATCCTTTAAATTATATATATCTCCATTATCTCAATAGAGAGGAATTATACATAACTCTAAAAAATTTATCCCCTTTAGGCAGATAAACCTTTTGAGTCACACATCCCATCATTCATCACTAATATATCAATATAGAGGGGAATTACATATAACTTTCAAAAATATATCCCCTTTGGGCAGATAAATCTTTTTGAGTCATACATCCCCATCATTCAATTTTGGAATTTATCTTCATGCAATTTTCAAATTAATATACACAATAACCCCCTTTGGGCAGGTAATTGTATTACTAATTTTTATCAATAGGAAACTCCAAAAAATATATGCCCAAAATTCATCTAACAATATGAAGCACTTTACGACATGTGCTTCCCAAGATCATATTGCATCTGTCAAGCAACAATTTTTGCCACAATTTTTTTTAAAATTATTATTTTAGTATTTCGGACTCATGGCAAAACAAAAATGGATACGAATGGTTACTAGAATTAAAGAGAGCCAAAAATTTCGTAGCTATCATTAATCATTACATCAAAAAATCATGAGGATAATCTTTATCTCACACTTCCTCACTGTCAACCCTTGGTTGGCATATTTAAATTTGGCATCTCTTAAATTTGGAAACTTCATAGTCATGCAATAACTCAATCTCCACCTATTTGACACAATCATATCATCTGAATTTAGAAGTATCCTTCTGCATGTTAGCATGAAACCCACAAGAGATCAAGCAAAATCTCTATAAAAAGAACTTCTAAACCTTAATCATGTTAAGCTAGTCCACTCGATAATTCGTGATAAAACCACACAAGAAGACATGAAAGGTCCATTTGGTTCACCAAAATTTTCAATAATATTGATTAATTCATATTTTGATGCTATAGTCTTCTCATCACCACCGGTCCAAAGATTACAATAAAAATAAAAGAAGCTACAAATGAATAGATTTAAAACATAATTCCCATGTAAAAAAAAAAACATTCATGTGCTTCTTATCATGCACCATCTACGATTTTCCCTTTTGAACCTGGGGTTTCCACAAAGCACTACACAGAGACTATGGACTTTTCTTTCACTGCATTTCATCTTTTACATCTCTCTAGCATAATCCTAATTTTTGTTTTTATGATAAATAACATCTTTTTTTTTTTGTATCTATATATATTCGGATCTCGATTCACAAATCTCTTGGTTTCATTGTATCGTCTTCAATGGAATTTTAAACCTTAGTCAATAAAACACCAATGCATCGCAGGAGCCATGCGAGCAATTTGCAAAAAAATTAGAATTTGCAAGTTTGGAATTTGCTGGTCATGCCACATTACTCAGCAAATCAACTATGAACCCAACAAATCCCGATAGATAACTTAGCATAAAACCACTCGTACAAACAAAAATCACAGTTTGGTCTTTTGCTCACCCCACAATCAATATATTTATGGCGAAATCACAATGAAGCCTTAAAGCAGCAGTTTCATTTAGAATCTAGCAACAACAAGATGCACGCACCGCGTGTGAAAAGCAAAAAACCGACTATTTCCATCTTTAAATTTTGATATCCCGACAACTTGAGAAATCTTAACCATTGGTTCTCTTTTCCAAACTATAGGGAGCACCATAGCCCCAAAGCTTCAGCGACTCACTAACTACTTAATATAGAAATCACCCAAATCAATGAAAAATAGGGCACAAATCTCAACTTTATATCAAAGCACCCCAGAAGCGTCACCCATTGCGTACGTGGATCAATTGATGCGTAATCTCGGTCCACCGAGTAAAACAGCAAAGCAGCAATCAAGGAAAAGGAAAGAGGTACAAGAACCTAATGCGAACGCACAGAAACCCCGCATGCACAATTGCACCAAAGCACGAGGCGGGAGGGAGAGAAGGCAGAAACTCTAACCACTCGTCCATAACGGAACAAACAATTAGCTACAATAATCTCTAAACCAACCGTTGCTACCGTCGAATAAAAAACGAAGGTAACACTAGAATCTAACTTAAAATTCTAGAACTTTTTCTATATATATACGAGACAATCACTCCAATTGCACCATACATAGCAACCCAAAACCCAAAAATCTCGAGTAGCCAGTTAAAAATAAATAAAAAATTCTCTCTTCTGAACAAAACGATCACTGCACAAGTTGTATCTGAAGAATTCTACCACAAGATTTCGGATCTCTAAAGAAAACAAGAAAAAGGTGATCTAACACAGGCACTTACTCAGGATTGACCCCTTTGAACACCGAAAAAAGAAACAATCTTTGCCATGGGAGATGGAGCCCAAGAAACTTTCTTTATTGCAATCGAAAAATGCTAAAACATATATATAACAATGCTCATGCAACGATTTACAATGAACATCAACCAATTGCAAGTAATTTGAAAATTCTAGAACTTTTCATGTATAAACCCTAGAATTTCAAATTTAAACCCTAGAATTTCAGAATTTCAAATTTAAAATTCTCTCTCAATTCTCAACAAAATTATACAAATTATATATGGTTGGAAAGATCTCGACATGTAGAACAAAAGCCCTATAGTTTCAGATCAATCAAGCAAAAAATCCACATGAAAGATAATGCCCATATTTGGCTCACGGAGGAAAATTTCGAATTTGTCCATAAAAAGATAAAATTTGGGTTTTACAATCATATATGACATGCTCGATACCTCATGTAGAAAATTTATTTACATATACAACTAATCAATCAAGAAAAACGGATTCATATATGATTGTAAAACACCAAGATCAATAAATACAGCGGAATTAAAGCGTACCTGTTTGAGCCATTGCTTCACTTTAAGAAAAATAGATCACTTTGATAATCAGGGATCTATCGGAATACTAGATCTTCCTCTCTATGACCTATTTCGATATAGCAGCTTTCAATGGGATTAAAGCAACTGATAATTCCTTTTATAGGCTAGAGAGGGGACCTAGCAAACCCTAATCAATAGCGTGTCAACTAGGCCATTCCCATTACGGGCTTCAGTCAAACACAATTGCCTACACTTTGCTGCTCAACTAGGCCCGTTATCAATAGATGCTAAAACCCAATTCAATCGGATGACTTTAGGGTTCAACAAATATTGGAATATCCATTAACCCGATTATTTAAAATAGGAAATCAATTAATTAATGTAAGCCCATATTATGGGAAATTTCCAACATTTGTCACATGCCAGTTAGTGGACCTCGTGGCATATTTTAATCTCACGCTATAAAATTAAAAACATTTCTTGAAGTGCAAAATGAAAAACAGCAATAGCATTCACTGAGGATAGTCAGTAATCTGCGCAAATGAAATTTCATGCCTACTTTGAATACAAGAAAATCAATTTTTCTAACAGCCATCGTGCCCGAGCAATGTTTTTGGGATCAGTATACGTAGGCAGTTGGCTAAACTATTATGTTCAAAAAGCCCGGTTCGGTCTTTCTCTTTGCTTACAAATCTTTTTGGAGAGTTATGGTTTGTCTCAATTTTGGACGCGATCACAAAAGCACTCTTCTTTATTCTTTTTCTCGGTCAACTCCACACACAAACGCAACTTTCGCGAGCACTCCTGACTTCCTTGACTTCCATGTCCAAAGTAACCCAAGAGGGTGCTCAAGTGATAAGCGGATTTTCCTCCTTGCTCAAGTTTTGGGTTCAAATCATCATACTTGTATATTTTCTTAAGGCCACCTCGATGTATGAAATTGTGGACCGCAAAACGTGGGGAAAAACCAAAAACACATGCACACCCAAAGTTATGTGCGCGCTTTCCTCCGTTGGAAAATTTGAGTGCATTGGGCGGAGTTAGAGTCAAGCCCATAATGAACAATTCATGTCCAAAACCCAACAGATTGTCTAGTGTAAAGGACGTATTGTTATGTGAAGTCCTAATTTCTTGATTCTTGAAATAAATTTAGACAATAACTTTATCTACGCTGGTTATATTAGTAGGAGGAATAGATCCATCATCTCTGACATTAGAATGGGCCATGACCAATTTATTGAACAGCCCGGACAAGTTGAAGAAGGCCCCAGATGAGATTGATTCCATAATCGGCCACGATCGTTTGATGGAGGAATCGGATGTTTCAAAGTTATCGTACCTTCAATGCATCATCTTTGAGACCTTACGCCTCAGCACAACCGTCCCACTTCTCCTTCCACACGAGTCATTAGCTGATTGCACCACAGGAGAATACATGGTGCCATGTGGGACTATAGCGCTGGTTAATGCATGGGCCATTCACAGAGATCCAGAGCTATGGAAGGACCCCAAGGCCTTCAAGCCTGAGCCATTCGAAGGTGGCAATGGCGAAAAGCACCAAAAGCTAGTTCTACCATTTGGGCTGGGACGGAGAGCATGCACCGGCGCACCCCCAGCTCAGAGGGTCATGGGGTTAACGTTGGGCTGTTGCTTCAGTACTTTGATTGGAAAAGAGTGAGCAAAGAGGAGATTGACATGACCAAAGGCAAATGAGTCACCATGCCAAAAGTGGTGCCGTTGGAATCAATGTGTAAAGTACGCTCTCCCATGGAGAAACTCGTCCCTAAAGATTAATTTGATCGATTATTTCGTCCTGAAATGTTACATGGTAAGAGTCTTGCACCTGTCGTATGGTTTTCTTTTATTATATTTGCTCTATTGTAATAAAATTCCGTAGCAAAGTTTCCTAGTGCTAGGGAGATGCATGAGTTGTTCTTGTTTAAGCCCTAGTCATGTTGTTTTCTTGAATAAAAAGTTTATATTCTGAAAGTGGAGTAAGAGTATCTCCTGTACTTCAATTGTCCTCTTGCTAATGGCAGGTCACATTCCTTCGGAATCTGCCTTATTTTAGAAATTTCTTTTCCAATTCTTTCCCATGTTTTCACATTGGCACAAGTTACTCTTCTTGCAAGGTTTTTTATTAATATGACCCGAAATTATGCTTATTCCGATCATTCATTGGAGACTAGACGTCAAAAGAGAGATAATCAGTTGCTACCCTGATTTACAAACCAATTGGATTGATATAGAACATTGACATATGATAGTGTCCATCTTAGGAGGCTAAAATCGTGTCCTTTTGCTCGGAAGTCAATCTGGCTCGTCACAAAAAGAAAGCATTTCAGATGTCTGGACCTTGGGCCCAACCCCAAATAAGAATTTTATCCCTCTCTTTCTTGTTCCTGTGACTTTGGGTGCTCTTCTTTCTATGCCTTGCTTGTCTTTCACGCTTCCCACTTTTCGTCGGTTCAAGTCTGAAAGATCCTCAAACCTAAGGGGGCTTCTTAGCTTGTGGCGTGCATGTCCCGTGCTCAATCCAAGTGTTGGAGAAATCTTTCCAGGATATTTTGAAGATGACAAAACGTTTCTATCAGTCTAGTCTGGATATTTGCAAACCGATAGTTTAAAGTCTGAAGACTTTATGATCACCAGACTCAAGACTCAAGACTCAAGACTTAAGACTCAAGACTTAAGACTCAAGACTCAAGACTATTCTCACTGACAGTCTTTCTAATCCAGTGATGAAGGAAATCCAGAGCCGAAATATATGGTTGAGGATTCGATCCTATCCTCTCGGAGTAGATTCCTTGGTTGGATAAAAATAACGGATTCTTTTATTCGTATCTAGATCGATTGAAGATCCGATGGTCGACGAAATATTCTTGGAATGTTCTATTCTTGGAAACCAAGATCCTGATTGTATGGGCGAACATGATTGATGGGCTATCGTCTTAAATAGCTTGAATGATCTTCTTGATTGATTCCGTTCAACGGGTAGATTGGAGGAATTCCTTTGGTAAGTGCCAACGGCTATGATGGCATAAAAGAGTATAAAAGGAAGACGTTCTAGTTGTTTTTAAGAGAGTGTGATCGATAGAGAAATTCCGAGTCGAAGAACCTTGAATATTAGTTGATACAAACTTTGAGCGAAATTGTATACACAGATAGTGTTTATACTTGTTACCTTGAGCGAGTGTGGTAGATCATCTACACCTAGAAATCAAGGAAGATCAACACTGTAATATCTCTTTGTTCATAGTGGAATCCAGCCAATAGGCTGTCAGTGCAGAAGAGTGGACGTATGCTTGAATCAAGCCGAACCACTATAAAACCGCGTGTTCAATTCTCTCTTTCCTTTACTCAGTCTTACGATTGATTATTAATTGTTGCAAATCCTTTAACTGTCTAAGTATTGTGCAATCATCAAGAAAAATCTTTTATATACCTATTCACCCCCCTCTAAGTACTCGTACTAGCAATATCAATTGGTATCAGAGCTCGTGTTCTTACTTTATTTGAAGTGTTTTACTTCAGAGTAAAAGATCCATGGCTAGTATGCTAGCACCAGGGCTGGTGGAAGGGCAAAACAATACCAGACCACCCTACTTTGATGGAAATGATTACAACATCTGGAAGAACAAGATGAAAGCTTTCCTACGGTCAAAGGATCCTCTGGAATGGGACGTTGTGGAAAGAGGAATTACTCCTACTGCTGTATCAGTATCTGAAAGAGGGAAAGAAACTGTTGAGACCGGCGGAATGTCTCAAGAAGAGATAAACAAGAGACAAGCACTCGATGCAAAAGCAATTTACTCTTTATATTGTGCTTTGTCACCAACTGAATATAACATAATATCTTCTTGTGTTACAGCAAAAGAAGTCTGGGATAGATTACATATCACCTATGAAGGGACAGACGAGTGAAGGAGACCATAATTAACATTCTCCTTGGTCAATATGAAGCCTTCAAAATGAAACCAGGAGAATCTATAACCGACATGTTTAGCCGTTTTACGATATTGTAAATGGTCTTGAGAATCAAGGACAAAAAATTTCTGATCCCATGAAGGTGAACAAGCTATCAAGGTGGACTTTCTAAGGATTGGAATCATATAAAGACTTCAATAAGAGAGACGAAAAGAATTATGCCATTATCTCTGTCGACGAGCTGATTGGAACTCTTCGATCTTACGAAGTGGAACGAATCAATGAAGACGAAGATCCAAGAGGTAAGAAATCCATTGCATTAAAATCTAATGATGATTCGATGACACGATTCTCAAGAAGATCTCGACGATGAGGAGCTTGCTCTTATGATAAGAAGATTTAGAAAGCTGAATAGAAAAGGAAGAAGGTTCAACTCAAAGAAACAAAGTTTTCAGAAACAACAAACCAAGTTTGTTGATAATGAGGAACCAAACAAAGATGTAGTCTGCTTCAAATGTAAGAAAAAGGGACACATCGTACCTAACCGTCCTCTTCTCGAAGAAGAAGAGAGGAAAAGCTGAAAAGTCTCGAAAAGCTCTCAAAGCCGAAACCCGGAGCGATACGAGTGTGAAGAAAGTGATGAGGAATATGCCAACCTCAGTGTCGATGGCACAATCGACTCGACTGGATCGACTCGATAGTGAATTTGAGGTAAGTGATTTTAAAATCCCCGTCAAAGTCTCTAAATACATTGATGAACCGTGTTTTAGTCTTAAGACTTCTCTCAAAAAAATTTCCGAACTTAAAAAGGAAAACTCAGCTTTAAAACAAAAGGAAAACATTTTAGAAGAAAGAGTGAAAAGTTTAGACTTAAATATTTCTACTCTTAAAGAGAATGAAGATAATCTTTCGAAAGAAAATGCTCTCTTAAAAACTGACTTATCAAATATTTCAAAGAAATTCTCAATAGGGTCTGAAAAACTTGAAAAAGTTCTTTCAGTTCAAAGACTTTACTTCAATAAGTCTGGTCTAGGTATGACAGCAGAAACAATCCTCTTGATTGATTTTCCGAAAGTAAAAGAAAGAATTAAGAAAAGACCGTCGAGAGAGGCTTACAAAAATCATTTCAAGAAAGTTTTTGTAAAGTCTGTAGGTCGAAATGCCCTCAAGTGTTCAAAGTGTAACAGTAAGGATCACTTTGAAAAAGAGTGTCCTATGGTTTGGAAGCTCCGTTAAGAAAATATGGCATAATAATGCTTATTCTACTAACGCCAAAGGACCCAAGAAAATTTGGGTACCAAAGAAAGCTTGAGACTCTCTTTTGAATGCGTCTCTCAAAAGAAGGTAAAATGGTATCTTGACAGCGGATGTTCAAGACACATGACATGAGACTCAAATTGCTTCATAAAGCTTATTCAAGTAAATGGTGGAAAAGTTTCATTTGGAGGAAACAGCAAAGGAAGCATTGTGGGATTTGGAACTGTGAAAATTGGAAATCTCACAATAAGTAATGTTTCCTTAGTGGAAGGACTCAACTACAATCTTCTCAACATTAGCCAATTGTGTGATACTGGTTTTAAGATCTCCTTTCAAGAAGGCATATGTTCTGAATTAGTAAAGACTCAACTCGTCTTTCATGGGTCGAAGGCATGGAAATATCTACCTCCTTGATGTAAAACCAAATGAAACACAATGCCTAATCTCAATTCAAGATGAAGCGGTCTTATGGCACGTAAAGCTTGGCCATGTCAACATGAAGCAATTAGCCAAAATCTCATCAAAGAAGCTTGTTCGAGGTCTACCTAATTTGCCATACCAAAAGTCTGATTCATGCACTCCATGTATTCTGGGAAAACAGGTAAGAAATTCATTTAAGCCAATAAATCATGTCTCTACTAATCATGTACTACAGTTGCTGCATATGGATCTCTTCGGACCAACAAGAACCTAGAGCATTGGAGGTAAGAAATATTGTCTAGTAATTGTGGATGATTACTCTCGTTTTACCTGGATATATTTTCTTGCAAGTAAGTCAGAAACCTTTTCGTACTTTGAAAAATTTGCTAAAAAGGTTCAAAATGAAAAAGGGTGTGCTATCTCGAGTATAAGAACAGATCATGGAAGTGAATTTGAAAATCAAGATTTTACAAAATTTTGTGATAAATCTGGATTTAATCATGTGTTCTCTTCTCCATACACTCCAAACAAAATGGAGTTGTGGAAAGAAAGAATAGATCTCTTCAAGAAATGGCCGAACTCTTTTAATTGAAAGTAAAATTTCTTCACGATTTTGGGCTGAAGTCTGTTTCAATAGCATGCTATATCTTCAATAGAGTCTTCCTAAGACCTATTCTAGAGAAAACCCCCTATGAATTGTACAAAGGTAAGATGCCTATTGTTTCATACTTTCATGTGTTCGGTTGCAAATGCTTTATTTTGAAAAATGCAAATGATCAAGTTGGTAAGTTTGAAGAAAGATCAGATGAAGGCATCTTCCTTGGATATTCTACATCAAGCAAAGCCTACAGAGTCTATAACAAGAAGAGTCAGTCTGTGGAGGAGTCAACGAATGTCAAATTCCAAGACTCAACGTAAGATGAATCCAGTTAGACTCAGTATGAAGAGTTTGAACCTGCTCCAGACCTTCCAAGGCTTACAACTCAAGAAGCATCTCAGACTTTGGAAGTCCAGCATCAAGATGTTCATGAAGATTCAAATAAAGCAAGAGATCATCAGCCAGGGAAATCAACCAAAGAACTGGAAGCATAAGTCCAAATCATCCCAAAGATCTCATTATCGGCGAAATCAATGAAGGAATCCGCACCCGATCAAAAAGGCATGAAGAATCTAGTGCTGTGGCTCTCATTTCTGAAATTGAACCATAAAGCATAGAAGAAGCTTTATCTCGATGAAAGTTGGATCGAAGCTATGCAAGAAGAACTCGACAGCTTCAACATCAATGATGTCTGGGAATTGACATCTAAACCAAAAGGTAAAACTGTTATTGGAGCCAAATGGGTATTCAGGAACAAGATGAATGAGAAAGGAAAAGTCGTACGAAACAAAGCAAGACTCGTGGCCAAAGGATATACGTAAGAAGAAGGAATAGACTATGACGAGACTTACGCACCAGTAGCAAGGTTAGAAGCTATTTGACTATTACTTGCGTTTACTTGTTATAAAAATTTCAGGTTATTCCAAATGGACGTCAAAAGTGCATTCCTAAATGGATTTATCCATGAGGAAGTTTATGTGGAACAACCACCTGGGTTTGAAGACCCAAAGAAGCCGACTCGGTCTTGGTGAAAAAAGGCCTTGTATGGTTTCAAGCAAGCACCTCGAGCTTGGTACAACAGACTAAGTAAGTTTTTAATACGAATGGTTTTGTCAAAGGTAAAGTAGATACTACCTTATTTATCAAAAAGGAAAACAAAAGCCTTTTACTTGTTCAAATATATGTGGACGATATTATTTTTGGATCCTCTAATGAAAGTCTCAGGCAAGAAATTTTCAAAGTCTATGCGGGATGAGTTTGAATTGAGTATGATGGGAGAATTAACGTTCTTTCTTGGTCTTCAAATAAAACAATTGAAGGAAGGAACTTTTATTTATCAAGAAAAATATGCTAATGATCTTGTCAAAAGGTTTGGACTAGAAAAGTGCAAAAAGACCGACATACCAATGTCATGTTATTTGAAGATAGACAAAGATGAAGAAGGGAAGAAAGTTGATCAAAAGCTGTATAGGAGCATCATCGGATCACTTCTTTATCTTATCGCTTCTAGACCTGACATTTTGTTGAGTGTTTGCATCTGTGCTAGGTTTCAATCAGATCCTAGAGAATCTCATCTCAGTGCTGCGAAACGAATTATCAAATACGTTGCCTCATCTTCAAGCATCGGTCTTTGGTATCCTAAGAAGGGAGACTTTAATCTTATAGGATACTCATATGCAGATCTAGCCGGTTGCAGAGTCGATAGAAAAAGCACTTCGGGAACTTGCCAGTTGCTTGGAAACAGGACAGTATCTTGGTTTTCAAGAAAACAAAGCACTGTGGCTCTATCAACAACAGAAGCTGAGTATGTAGCTCTTGGAAGTTGCTGTTTGCAAATTCTATGGATAAAACAACAACTACAAGACTTTGGAATTGAAGACTCATGCACAGAGATTAGATGTGACAACACCAACGCAATCAATCTCACTAAGAATCCAATCCTTCATTCAAGAGCAAAGCATATAGAGATTCGACATCACTTCATTAGAGATCATATTCAAAATGGAGAAATCTCGATTCAATTTGTTGATTCAAAGAGTCAACTAGCGGATATATTCACAAAGCCTTTGGAGAAAAATCAATTCGACTTTATCCGTTCCAGACTCAACATTTTGACGCTTGAAGAAGTTAAAGTCTAGAGACTCACCAACTCTCAGACTCTAAATCCTCAGACTCAGACATTCATGGCTATAGACTGTAAGTTGCTATTTTATCTAAACTTGAAAAGGTATGATCTTTCATTCAGTCTCCGTACACTTGTCTTTTCAAAAGGATTAATTTTGGCGTTATTGATTTTAAAAAGAAGTGTTCGTACACTTTCCTCGTGCCGATTGAACTTCCCTTTTCAAAACGAGTTATATATACGTTTTATTTTTCCCAATCTTCAAAACCCTAAAAGGCACTCTCCTCCCGATCCTGTTTTTACTTCTTGTTCATCTTCGAGAAAGTTGTCATCTTCTCTTGGGAAAGCAAGTAAATGAATCTTCCAAACGACAAAGAAAGATGTCTTCTTCGAGGAAATCATCAAGAATCGCAAGCAAGGGACCACAAAGAATGGAGAAGGGACCGACACATTTCGATCTCACCGAGGAGGAAGACTTATCAAGTCAGCGACAAAGCCCGATTCATTCTCATCCACGTCATTCATCGCCTTCTACCCCACAAGGTGCAAGTCAACATCTGGAGGAAGAGATAATCGAGGACGCCGACCCTGTAAGAGTCCAAAAACCCTCCTTTATCTATAAACTTTATCGTGCGTTGAAAAACACCGGTACTCTATTGACCTATATAGATGAATTCCTTAAGGACAAAAATTATGGGAATGAGTATCTTTTTCTGCGGAAAATGGAGGAATTGGGAGTTGCTCCGAAAGGAAAGGCAGAGGACACGCTTGCGAATATTCCAAGTGATTCTCGTGTACCAGGACAAAATCTGATTGAAGGGAACGATGATGACAGAATGTTCCTTGAATTCAAACCTAGAATGGGTGTGGCAGCAAAGGTGAAAGGAAATCGGCTGGATTTGTTCAAATCAAAGGATCGAGAATGTGTATTTCAGATCGTTGAGAAGAGGGGTGATAAACCCTAGAAGTGTCGATTTTGACTTCTTGGATGCCATCAATATGAACTTAAGAGAAAAGTTCAATTTGCTTCAACTTGAGAAATTTTGCTCCAACACCACGGACGGTTATGCACAACTGACCGCATATTTATATTCGAATCTCAGCTTTTTAGATGCGAATAGAATTTCATTCAGTGTTCGAGACCAAGTCTACTTGGTAGATGTGGACATGATGGCGGACATAGTTGGAGTTGAACGAGGACGCTATCATCCGATCAAAGTCTCAACGCTCGTACTTCTGAGCTTGTCAAAGATAAGGATACAGAGAAAAAATTACCTACTCAAGGATGAATGCCATCAACATCGTGCTTCATAAAATTGTGATCAACCTGTCTTAGACCGAAGTCTACATCAAAGACTGCCGTGTCTAATTCTCAAGCAAAATTGATGTTCGCGATCAACTCGGACGGAAGTTCTCTCTTCCTCACACCATTTTCTTCCACATGTACAGCAATGTTGAAAGACAAGGGACAATTGCCTTATCTAGGTCTGGTTACCAAGATCTTCAGACACATGAATATTGAACCGCCACATACACTTTGTGTTCGACCATGCGATAAGATGGTGATATGTTTGAAGATGTTAACGAAGATGCGTCTTCAAGAACTTTCCAAGGCAATGGAGAAATTCAGAGTTAAGTCTCCAGTTCCGTCTCGCTTCAAAGAGAAAAGGAAATGAGGCCATTGGAGCCCCATCGAAAAAGAAGAAAAGAACTCTCATCCTGGAGGATGAAGATGAAGAGGATGAAGATCCCACTATCCGTGCATTGACAAGAACCGGACGTTACGTTCCTCAACCGACGAACTTCGAAAGAAACGAGAGAGAAGAAGAGGAGCAAGCCAAGAACAGAGAAGAAGAAGAGCAGAAAGAGAAGAAGAAAGAAGTCAAGAAGAAAGAGAAGGAGAAAAAGAAAAGTCTGCAGCTGAATCGGAGAAAAAGGAAATCAAGATACGTAAGAGCATGATCATCACTCTTCCCCTTTTGATGTCCTAGAGACAGGGGAGTTGGCGAGCAAGAAAGGTCCATATCTCATGCCGCCGATAATGAAGGTCTAAGACAATCTCCAGCAGACCCGAAGAGTTTCAGGCTTTTCAATTGCACGAAGAAGGACACGATACGTCAACACCAAATCTGCAAGATTATACGAAGCGCCATCGTCTCGCATTCACTCCATCTCGACAAAGCAAATGCAAGTACACGTACGGACAATTCTGCAGATTTTCGTCGTATTCTTGATGTTCTTCTCGGAAATGAAAGGTCAAATTTATGCTATGGACTGTGAAATTCAAACCATGAAGAAAGCTAAACAAGAATCTTCAGTTACCTTGGAGGACAAAATGAAAGACCTCGCTCTACAACTTCAAGCCAATGCCAAAGGAGAGGAGGTAGCTCAACTAAGGGAAGACTTGAAGAGGCTAGAAGGCATAGTCCAGTCTATGGGAGATTTCTAGATCGTACGCATTCCCAAGCAAACCTGACTCATTTCTCATCCTTTTTAATGATGACAAAAAGGGGGAGAACCAATTTGAACCAACAACCAACAACTTTTAAACTTTGACTTTAAATTTGTTTTGTGGTTATGTTTGTTTTTGAGTGAACTTGGGTGTGAATTTAAATTTGACTGAATTGGCTATGGATTTAGATACTTGACTGGTTGCATTTATATCAAGTGTTGTTATATGGTATTGCTCATGAAAGACTAACCAATTTTCTGTGGATGCGTAGTCCGGTTGTTTTATTAATCTTTATGAGTTAGCCATATTGCTTGAGAAATGTTTTTGCAGGTCAAAGTTGTTCAAATCTACAAGAAAGTTTTGTCACCATAAAAAATGGAGAGATTGTTGGAGAAATCTTTCCAGAATATTTTGAAGATAACAAAACGTTTCTATCAGCCTAGTCTGGATATTTGCAAACCGATAGTTTAAAGTCCGAAGACTTTATGATCACCAGACTCAAGACTCAAGACTCAAGACTTAAGACTCAAGACTTAAGACTCAAGACTCAAGACTATTCTCACCGATGTCTTTCTAATCCAAAGTGATGAAGGAAATCCGAGCGAAATATATGGTTGAGGATTCGATCTTATCCTCTGGAGTAGATTCCTTGGTTGGATAAAAATAACAGATTCTTTTATTCGTATCTAGATCGATTGAAGATCCGATGGTTGACGAAATATTCTTGGAATGTTCTATTCTTGGAAACTAAGATCCTGATTGTATGGGCGAACATGATTGATGGGCTATCGTCAGATTCCTTAAATAGCTCGAATGATTTTCTTGATTGATTCCGTCCAACGGGTAGATTGGAGGAATTCCTTTGGTAAGTGCCAACGGCTATGATGGCATAAATGAGTATAAAAGGAAGACGTTCTAGTTGTTTTTAAGAGAGTGTGATCGATAGAGAAATTCTAGAGTCTGAAGAACCTTGAATATTAGTTGATACAGTTTGAGCGAAATTGTATACACAGATAGTGTTTATACTTGTTACCTTGAGCGAGTGTGGTAGATCATCTACACCTAGAAATCAAGGAAGATCAACACTGTAACATCTCTTTGTTCATAGTGGAATCCAGCCAATAGGCTATCAGTGCAGAAGAGTGGACGTAGGCTTGAATCAAGCCGAACCACTATAAAACCACGTGTTCAATTCTCTCTTTCCTTTACTCAGTCTTACGATTGATTATTAATTGTTGCAAATCCTTTAACTGTCTAAGTATTGTGCAATAATCAAGAAAAATCTTTTATATACCTATTCACCCCCCTCTAGGTACTTGTACTAGCAATATCACCAAGGCCCTGGCTCGGCCTAATCTCTTCAGCCCGAGAGATCTGGGCCCATCAGATTTGCATGTCATTAGTGGCACCGGTCCCCAGAACCGAATGTTGAAAGTCATGTCGTTTAAACGAACAACAGCACATTTGAGAGGGAAAAGTGGAGCAACGAATTCCGAAGATAAGCTTGAAGGAAGTGAGGAGTCTCCGGAATCCCCATTTCTTGCTCTTGGAGAATGACCGATTCGATGGCAATAATCGTGTTTCCTGAATGAGTCGAATGGTCTGTAAGGAAAGGTTGATGGGACGGGGTTAGACCCCAAGAGCCTTGTCATGAAGAAGGGGAGCGAGACCAAGCCCCATTAACGAAGGGAGACACTCTCCATGTACTTGTTGATGGCGAGTGCGCCCATGATCTAGATCCGAGAACTAGGTCAAGCCACGGGCTTGCAGGGATTTCGGGATTAGAGTTTGGGGTTTGGCCTTGGGTGATGTTTATAGGAATTCCATTGCATAAGCTGTAGTTTTTTTGTGATAGAAGCTCCTTCTCTCCCCTGATTTCCCAAGCTTGTTGGATCTTGGATCATTGAAATAGAACTACATAACACAAGGATCTAATATGTGAAAAATCCTAACTTCTATTTTCGTTGTTTGTCGCTTTTGCTTTCTTTGTTGTCTAGGGTTTGCTCATTATAGAATCCGTTTGGTAAATTGCGGGTAGTGGTTTGAGCACCATCCACTACCGTTAAGTGAGCGGAGAAAAAAAAATTCCCAAAACTCAAATCAAATCAGCTCAATCTGAATCATGCTTTCGGTTCGGTTCAATCCGGATCGAGTTTCCGATCAGCAAGTAAATTATCTGGGTGCACGCATGAAGGTGACTAGTTTGGTGTGAAACGAAGATTTATAGTCGAGAGTTCAGTTACGTGTGGGGAAGAGTTAGCATGCCACAAGGCCTTTCAATACTACAATTTGGATTAAGTCGTTTAAATTCCTTTGTTATTTGATTTCCTAAAGCATGAAAATATTTTTGTTTGTAGAGATAGTTAGACAAATAGTTCACATCATGTCACAACCAGAAATGACTATGTTTAGTGTGTGGATGTGCATTTTAAAAACATGAACACATGCGTACATGACGACAACGTGGTACTTGCAATATACAACACAAGATTTTGCTATGTGAAGAACTGTCTTGTGATGTTGTGTTATTCGACAAAAAAATAATACAATGATTTGTTACGTCTTATGACAATGTGTCATACGATAAATTCTAGATGATGACTCATCAAGTGATTATGTGTCGTGTGATGACATGTTATGTGATAAAGTATCATGTAATGATGTGTTGTATGTATGTATAAGAAGAAACTCATATGATGATATGTTGATTGTAACAACCTCAATCTAACCCCAATTTTCAGAATAGGATATGGCAAATCTTCACAGCGAGATTGCAAGGGGGATTGATTGGCCACGAAAATGCCGAGAATGCCACTTTGGGGGAAAAACTCGATTTTTAATCAATGTGATGTAAAAATTAGGAAAGATGGAAATGGGCCACAGACAAGGACCCACGTGGGCCCCATGGTCCCTTGGACCCATGAAGGACAACCCAATGGCTCAAGCCCAAGGTGGGTAGCCCAATGGGCCTCACACCCAAGATGGGCGGCCCAAAGGAGCCTATGTACCACCCAAGGCCTTTTTGGTCTTTTCAAGTCTCTCATTAATGCCCATGTGTGTGAATAGTACATAGGGCTTGTGAAATTACCATTTTGCCTTTCTACCTAATAAGACAAGATATGGGCATTCAATGAGGAGAGGAGAGAGAAGATGATGGCATGCCTACCCTACCCTACCTAGCTAAGCTTACCTATCTTATTTTCTAGTTTAGGCATGATGAGTTCATTCAATGTGCATTAAATGGCATTAACGGAACTTGCGGAGGAAGTAAATGAAGAAGCAATCTTGACCCCCCCACTCTTGTCTTGGGGAGCAAGGATGCATCGTGGCTATTCAATGGCCAAGACTTGTGCAGCAATCTTTCTCTTTCTCCCCTAGCTCATTCATCCATCATTTTTTTTTCTCTCTCTCTCTCTCTCTCTCTCTCGCCAACCCTTTGAACGAATTTTCACTAACTTTCTCTCTCCATTTTCTTGCACCAGCTAAACCCTCTCCACCTCCCCATCCCTCATCTCACATCCATATCCCTCTCTTTTCCTCTTGGTTAGAGCCACCGTGAACCACCGGAAGCCGCACACCCTTATTGTCCTCGTGGCTGAATCGTTGTCTTCACCACCTCATGCCATTGTCGCTTGGCTTTGACCTTGTCATGAGCTGCCAAGCAATGACCAGCCAATGCCAAACCTCATTGTGAGCCGTGCTGCCAGCCCGAGCCGAACCGAGATCTCTTTGGAAGGTGACCAGCCACCATTGAGCACCACAATAGCCATCCAGCCCTTATCGCACCCTCGCCATCACTTGTTGAGCTTGGAATCGGGAATGAGTGGCTTTCTAGCCCTTGAATAGGGTTGTTATTACATTTTGGAGTTAGTTTAGGACTAGATTAAGGTTAAATGATGTTTTGTTGATGTGATAAGTGAGTTTTGCATCATAAGTGATCATAGGGTTCTAATAGGTTATCATGCTTTGCCAATAGGTTATCATGTGTTTCCAATAGGTTATCATGATAGGATATCGTAGGTTGCGATAGGTTATCATGATAAGCATTTCTAATATCTGATAAGCTATTAAAGAATTGGTTATATGCTCATATTGATGGCCTTGAGGAAGTGGAATAACCATTCATGTTATAATTAAGGCAAAGTAGAGATTGCTTTCTATTAATCTGCTGTCGATAGATAACTTACATGTTTAGGGCATTTCCAAGGTGAAGAACTTCCCTACGCGAGGTCTAGGGAGTTCACTTATTGAGTTTATCTCATTCCTCACTTGTTTAACCTTTTTTAGACCATAATCGTGACTAGCCAAGCCTGAGCTACGGCATTTTGAGTTTGGACGCATACTAGGCGCCTGGGGGATACCACCCTTTTCCAAGTTGCTTCGTAGCATAGAGGAGCTAAGCTAACCCCAAAACCTTTTGGAAGTGCAAATGACTGCCCATTTTGATTGAACATGAAATGGCGTAATGAATGACGCTCAAGTTTGGATATAAATAGCAGTTATGTTGTAATGACGTTATGAATGCATATATGTAAATATAAGTGTGTTTGAAACTATCCTTATTTGTTGATTAGGTGAATTGTTTATGCTTCCACATGCATAGTTAATCGAATAAAGCAATTGGGCCAATGATGCCTCCGGGGATGTCGAAATCGAATGACCTAAATGAAATGAATGATGATGAGCGTGGGTTGTCGCGCATCTCGAGAGGGTCGGGGTGTGACATTAATCCTTTGATGACGCATGCATGTGTGGCTTGAAATGACATTCATTTTTGTGTCTAGGCTTACTCAAGTGCATAATTGATCCCTTTTGGCCAATTATATATATTGTTTGTGTGACTATCCTAATTTATTAAGGGAATAATAGCTTATAAGCTTGAAAAAACAACAAATAATTAAAAATTATTATGAGGTTAACTCATTTAATAATTTGTGACTTGTAACATGTTGTTATTTCCACAAAAGTCCAATAACTATTGTGCTAACAAAGTCTTTTGTATATTAAAACTGAGAAAGTCAAAAATAGTTTTTGTGAAAGTAACTAATAGTACCTCAATTTTACCTCCCATTTTTAAGGAATCATCAAATTTGAGCAAGCTTTGAACAATGAGATACAAAGCATAATAGTCACTCTAAAAATGGATTTCGCTCGCGAAAACAAGTTTTTGACACCCATATTGCTACTAAAATTCAACGGCCAATTTTACCCTTTGGAATCGATTGCTCTTTTTTCACCATGTTGAAAAATTTGTAATTTCTAGATTTCAATTGTACATCATACAAAAGGGATTGCAAACAATTTGACATAATAAAAGTCAGGTCAATTAAATGTGTTTTGACGAAGTAATCATGTGTCAAATTCCAATTAAAGAAATGGTTATATGCTCATATTGATGGTTTTGAGGAAGTGGAATAACCATTCATGTTATAGTTAAGACAAAGTAGAGATTGCTTTGCTATTAATCTGCCATCGATAGATAACTTATAGGTTTAGGGCATTTCCGAGGTGAATAACTTCTCTATGTGCTGCGCAGGTGCCCAGATCTGGGCCCGCTGGCCCTTGCGGGGGCCGGCGGCTGTCGACCCCCTTGGGCGAGTCGTCGCCGGCCCTCACGGGGCGGCCGGCGACCGTCACTCACCTTGGGCGAGGCCTTGTCGGCCCTCGCTCGGGCCGGCAAGGCTCGCCCGGATCTGGCAATCCTCGCCGGCCCCAAGCGAAGGCCGAAGAGGCCTCGCCCGTGGCGGCGACGGTCGGCGGCCCTCGCCCGGGGCCGGCGAGGCTCGCCACCCCCGCTCGGGGCCGTCAACCGCGTCGCCCGGCCCCTTCGGTGATGGGGGCGGCGGCGGCGGTGGCGGCGAGGGAGAGGAGCCGTGCTGATTTTTTTTTAACAATTTTAAAAATAAAATTTTTAACTTTTCTTTTTAGTTTTTGTTGAAATAAGATGAGAATAAATTTATTTTTTAGTTTTTAAATCTAATTTTTTTAAAAAATGGATAAAAATTAATTAAAAAATACACCTGGAAAATAAAAAATTATTTAAAATGCCACATCAGCATTTTTAATGGAAAATGCTAATGGCGTCGATTTTAGGACTCGTTTGAAACAATTTGACAAGTTTCAGGACTTAAATGCACTTTTTGCAAGTTTTAGGACTAAAATGCATTTTCGTGACAAGTTTTAGGACTTCTGGAACACTTATCCCTTAATTTTTTGATGACGCATACATGTGGGGCTTGAAAGACATTCATTTTTGTGTCTAGGCTTACTCAGGTGCGTAATTGATCCCTTTTGGCCAATTATATATATACTATTCGTGTGACTATCATAATTTATTATGGGAATAATAGCTTATTTTGGCCTGAAAGATCAACAAATAATTAAAAATTATTATGAGGTCAACTCATTTAATAATTTGTGACTTGTAACATGTTATTCCCACAAGTCCAATAACTATTGTGCTAGCAAAGTCTTTTATATATTAAAACTGAGAAAGTCAAAAATAGTTTTTGTGAAAGTAACTAATAGTACCTCAATTTTACCTCCCATTTTTAAGGAATCATCAAATTTGAAAAAGTTTTGAACAATGAGATACAAAGCATAATAGTCATTCTAAAAATGGATTTAACTCGCGAAAACAAGTTTTTGACAGCCATATTGCTACCAAAATTCAACGGCTAAATTTACACTTTGGGATCGATTGCTCTTTTTTCACCATGTTGAAAAATTTGTAATTTCTAGATTTCAATTATACATCATAAAAAAGGGATTGCAAATAGTTTGACACAATAAAAGTCAAGTCAATTAAATGTCTTTTGACAAAGTAATCATGTGTCAAATTCTGGTTAAATAATTTGTTATATGCTCATATTGATGGCTTTGAGGAAGTGGAATAACCATTCATGTTATAGTTAAGGCAAAGTAGAGATTGCTTTGCTATTAATCTACTGTCGATTGATAACTTACACGTTGAGGGCGTTTCCAAGGTGAAGAACTTCCCTACGCGAGGTCTAGGGAGTTCACTCATTGAGTTTATCTCACTCCTTGTTGTTTAACCTTTTTTAGGCCGTAATTGTGACTAGCCAAGCCTGAGCTACGATATTTTGAGTTTGGACGCATACTAGGTGCGTGGGGATACCACCCTTTTCAAGTTTGCTTCGTAGCATAGAGGAGCTAAGCTAACCCCAAAACCTTTTGGAAGTGCGAATGACCGTGCATTTTGATTGAACATGAAATGGTGTAACGAATGACCGTTCAAGTTTGGATATGAATAGCAGTTATGTTGTAATAACGTTATGAATGCATATATGCAAATATAAGTGTGTTTGAAACTATCCTTATTTGTTGATTAGGTGAATTGTTTATGCTTTCACATGCTTAGTTAATTGAATAAAGCGATTGGGCCAGCGACGCCTCCTAGGATATCACAATCGAATGACCTAAAGGAAATGAATGATGACGAGTGTGGATTGTCGTGCGTCTCGAGAGGGTCGTGGCGTGACATTAATTTTTTGATGACACATGCATGTGGGGCTTGAAATGACATTCAGTTTTGTGTCTAGGCTTATTCAGGTGTGTAATTGATCCCTTTTGGCCAATTATATATACATATATATATATATATATTTATACTGTTCGTGTGACTATCCTAGTTTATTAAGGGAATAATAGCTTATTTTGGCCTGAAAAAAGAACAAATAATTAAACATTATGATGAGGTCAACTCATTTAATAATTTGTGACTTGTAACATGTTGTTATTCCCACAAAAGTCCAATAACTATTGTTCTAACAAAGTCTTTTATATATTAAAACCGAGAAAGTCAAAAATAGTTTTTGTGAAAGTAACTAATAGTACCTCAATTTTACCTCCCATTTTTAAGGAATCATCAAATTTGAGCAAGCTTTGTACAAAGCATAATAGTCATTCTAAAAATGGATTTCACTCGCGAAAACAAGTTTTTGACACCCATATTGCTACCAAAATTCAATGGCCAATTTTACCCTTTGGGATCGATTGATCTCTTTTCATCATGTTGAAAAATTTGTAATTTCTAGATTTCAATTGTACATCATAAAAAAGGGATTGCAAACAATTTGACATAATAAAAGCCAGGTCAATTAAATGTGTTTTGACGAAGTAATCATGTGTCAAATTCCGGTTAAAAGCTCCATCCTTGAAAAAACTCCTAAAGCCTAAAACCATACATAAAAGTATATGTGATGGGTTATAAGGTGGAGAAGATTCAAACCGAGAAACTAGAACCTACTTGAATAAAGTTGACTCCCAATTTTTTAAACTAGGAACCGAACTTGTTGACCCTGGACCATTTGCAGCTAAACTAGCCGGTTCTTAGGCCAATCCAAGAACTGGGAAGGGCTTTTTTTCCCCATTCTATTACCTGTCTAATGAGTATTAATAAAGCATATTTGAGAAATGTAGAAGACATTTGTAAGAAAATTAACCAATCAGATTTATCTAAGAAAAAACCTAATGAGAGATTGAGAGCCTAAAAGAAATGAATCACATAGTGAAGACCTATTTCTCTCACTTGGAAGCGCAAGAAATAAGGGAAAATGATCATATTTTACTAGAAGGGAAATTTGTTTTCTCCAGTTTAAACTTATTGTTTATAGTCTAGGAGAATCTTTTTGTCAATTGAGTAGATTATAGCTATCCAAACGTTCGAAAGTGAATTTTTGTGAAAATATTTTTTCGTCTAACAAACTAACCCTTATAAAAAACATGAGGGTGTCTAGTGCTCTTTAGTTTTTTTTTTCTTCACAAGAAGTGATTTTAGCATCCATGCAGGTAATTTATATTTCAATTAGTCCACTGCTTGTTTTTTATTGTTCTCTATTTTTTAATACGTTCCAAATAAATAAAAGTAAACTAATATAATAGGACGTGGTATGAGGTTGTAGAGGACCCCGCAAGATTATAAGCATGAGGCGGATTCCAGATTGTCGCCGAGTCCTTTTCATTTCTTTTAGTTTTCTAAGGTAACAAATCCTCATCAAGTTTGCTACGCTATATGTTCACCTTGGGAGAAGTCAAAGATTCCAATACAAAACGGACGCAGAAGCAGCCAAATCTTATAGTCCCAAATGAGCAACCTCCACAATGCAGAACCCAAAGCAAAAGAAGAGAAAAATGGCAGACTGTTGGATTATAATGTCTCTGTTTTCTGCTGTTTTCAGTTTTCTTTTTACTCTGTTTTACTCTGATTTTTTTAAAAAAAAACAGCCAAGTTCATTTGTTTACGTATTTAGTGTTTTTGCTATTTTCTAGGAAGTTAATAGCACGTTTGTGTGCAGTTATGTGTTGCATGTACGTGAGCAGTTTTTTTTTTTTTTTGTTTAAGTTGTCCCGTACTTGACGGTTTCCTTTAGAACAGTACGTATGCAAGTTTGTGTTCTGTTTCTCTCGCGCTTCTCTTCCTCATCTGAAAAATATAGCTCATGGTTTTCTATTTTCTTGTTTACTTGTTTTGATCGAACAACAAAGTGGTATCGTAGCGTGATTGATCTTGAGGGACTGTGAAGTGAAGCAAGTATCGAAGTGTAAAGAAGTTAAAGGGTGATGGAGACAGGGTCGAGTGGTTTCTCTACGATGGCTTCTCCAGTATTTACTAGAGAGAATTATCAAGCATGGGCTGTTAAGATGACGGCATTCTTGGAGGGTCATGATTTATGGGAGGCTGTGGAGGATGATTATGAGGTTGCTCCACTTCCAGATAATCCGACCATGAATCAAATCAAACTTCATAAAGAGAGAACCACAAGAAAAGCCAAGGCAAAATCTTGCCTGTATGCTGCTGTTTCGCCTACCATCTTTACCAGAATTATGAAGTGTGACTCTGCAAAGACCATATGGGATTTCTTGAAGGATGAATACGAGGGAGATGAGAAGATAAGAGGCATGAAGGTGCTGAATCTCTTGAGGGAGTTTGAGAGACAGCAGATGAAGGATTCAGAGTCAGTGAAGGAGTACTCTGATAGGTTGGTTGGGATAGTTGATAAAATCAGAGTTTTAGGGACTGACTTGAAGGATGAAAGGCTTGTTCAGAAGATCATGGTGTCTCTTCCGAGAAGTTCGAAGCCACCATAGCGTCTCGGAAAACACAAGAGATTTACGATATAAAGCTTGCGGAATTGTTAAATGCTCTGCGGGGGAGTACGTAAGACGATGAGAAGAGAAGAGTTTGTAGAGGGTGCGCTGCAAGCTAGAGTGAAGTCAAATGATGGAGGCAAAGGGAAGAAATGGATTCAATCTAGAGAAAATGCCGGTGACTCCAAGTTTGTAGCGAAAGAAGGAAATTCTGGTGGGTCTAGCAAATGGAAGATGAACAAAAAGCCTTTTCAATACTGTGGTGGAACTAATCATCAATTTTTTAGATGTTGGAGAAAGCCTGATGCTAGATGCGAAGATGTCACAAGTTGGGTCACATGGAAGCCATCTCAAAGAAAAAATTACCAGCAAAGCGGGAAAAGCACGGTAGCGTGAATGAAGCTGAGGAAGAGCACTTGTTTGTAGCTTCTTTTTCTGAATCTTTTGTTGAGAATGATGCATGGCTGGTGGATAGTGGCTGTACCAATCATATGACTGGCAATTCGAAGCTGTTTAGGAGTCTAGACAGGTCAGTCAGGTCCAGAGTCAGAATTGGCAACAGATAGTATATCGAAGTGCAAGGGAAGGGTACAGTGGCTATTGAAGAAAGTCAGGAGGTGAAACTGATCAGTGATGTTCTCTTTGTGCCAAATATTGACCATAATCTGTTAAGTGTTGGTCAATTAGTTGAGAAGGGCTATAAAGTGAAGTTCGAAGGGAATGAATGTCTTATTAATAATGCGAGATAGCAAAGAAGTGCTAAGAATTCCAATGGAGGACAAGAGTTTCATGTTCAAGCCACAAGAGATGCAACAAATGGCTTTAAAGTGCAAAGAAGAAAATGCAGAGATATGGCATAAAAGACTTGGGCATGTTCACAGGAAGAGCATGTCATTTATGTAGAGAAATAGCTTGCGAGATGACTTGCCAAGTTTGGAGGAGGAATTTCCACAAAGGAGAACTTGTCTTCTTGGCAAGCAAGTCAGATTTCCTTTCAAAGGAGGAGGCTGGAGAGTATGTGAGAAGCTGCAATTAGTCCACACAGATTTATGTGGACCTATGTCTGAATCTTCTCTCAATGGTAGCAGGTATTTCATTACCTTCACTAATGATATGACTAGGATGAGTTGGATTTATTTTCTGCGAGCCAAGTCTGAAGTTGCTGATGTGTTTGTGAAGTTTAAAGCCTTAGTTGAGAATCAGAGTGGGAAGAAAATTAAAATGCTCGTGTCCGATAATGGTTCGAGTATACCGCTCACAAGTTTAAGTTGAATTGTGAGCAAGCGGAATTGTGCAGCATTCAAGCCCCTATTCACCTCAACGAAATGGGGTCGGTGAGAGGAAAAATAGAAGTATTATGGAGATGGCCGATGTATGATGCGGAGAAGATGTTGCCTAAGAAGTTCGGGCTGAAGCAGCTAATATCTTGCGGTGTTCTTGTTGAACAGATTGCCCACAAAGGCCTTAGAGAAGTCAACACCTTTTGAAGTCTGGTATGGTGTTAAATCTTCTGTGAAAAATTTGAAGGTTTTTGGGTGTTTGTGTTATACTCATGTTCCTCAGGTCAAGAGGGACAAGTTGGATAAAAGAGCTGAGCTTGGAATCTTCATCGGGTACAGTCTCCAATCAAAGGCTTACAGAATTTTTCACCCTATGACAGGGAAGGTGACTGTAAGCAGAGATGTTGTTTTTCTAGAGGAAGATGAGTGGAATTGGATGGAAGGAAAGAGTGCAGAACAAAGAACAAGTTCGAAAAACAACCTGCAACAGATGTAGAGGTTGATGAAGTTATAGATGGATTGGAAGACAGTATGGATGATTTACCGGTGAGAGGCATAAGATCACTTGCTGAAATCTATGAAAGAAGCAATGTGGCAATGCTCGAACCATCTAACTTTGTGGAAGCTGAGGAGGATCAGAGGTGGATTGCAGCAATGAAGGAGGAGATTGCAATGATCCGAAAAAACCACACATGGGAGCTTGTTGACGGACCATCGATAAGAATGTGATTGGGATTAAGTGGGTGTTTAGAACAAAACTTAATCCCGATGGTTCTGTTAATAAACACAAAGCTAGACTGGTGGTGAAAGGCTATGCACAAATATGGGGAGTAGACTATTCTCAAACATTTGCTCCCGTTGCACGACTTGATACAATAAGGCTACCGTTAGCTATTGCGCAGAAGGGGTGTCCTATATTTCAGTTAGATGTCAAGTCTGCATTTCTGAATGGAGAGCTTGAGGAGGAGATTTTTGTTGAACAACCTGAAGGCTTTAGTATCAAAGGGTAAGAAGAGAGTGTATACAGGTTGAAGAAAGCTCTATATGGACTGAAGCAGGCTCCAAGAGCTTGGTATGGGAAGATAGATCGATATTTGCAGGATTTTGGCTTTGTAAAAAGCTTAAGTGAGTTCACTCTTTATGTCAAGAAGGTGAATCACAGTGTTGTAATTCTGTCACTTTATGTAGATGATCTATTAGTGACGGGGAATGATATGGAATTGATAGAGAATGTGAAGCAAGATCTATTTGCAGTTTTTGAGATGTCAGATTTGGGAAAGATGTCTTATTTTTTGGGTTTGGAAGTCAAACGGGCTTCATATGAGATCTTCATCTGTCAGAAAAAATACATGAAGGAAATTCTAAAGAAGTTTCAGATGGAAGATTGTCGAAGTGTAAGCACTCCTATGGCTGCTAAAGAGAAGTTGCAGAAGAATGATGGAACAGATGCAGTAGATGTTTCTATGTATAGAAGTCTGATTGGGTGTCTCATGTATCTTACATCAACCAGACCAGATATTCTATTTGCTATGATTATTTTATCCAGGTTTATGAGTAATCCTAGTCAGTTACATTTGATTGCAGCAAAAAGGGTATTGAGATATCTCAAAGGAACACTGTTCTTTGGTGTGAAGTTTAAGAAAAGTCAGAAGTTTAATTTGCAAGGATTTTCTGATAGTGATCAGGCTGGTTCAGAGATGACATGAAGAGTACGTCTGGATATTGTTTCGCTTTTTGGGTTTTGCTTGTTTCTCCTGGTGTTCCAAAAAGCAAGAGATTGTAGCTCAGTCTACTGCAGAGGCTGAGTTTATAGCAGCTACTGCAGCTACAAATCAAGCTTTGTGGCTGAAGAAAATAATGAAGGATTTTTGGTTGAATTCCAGTAATTGCATTGAAGTTAATGTGGATAATCAGGCTGCCTTAGCAATATCTCATAATCCAGTTTTCCATGGCAAAACCAAGCATTTTAAAGTAAAATTTTTCTTTTTGCGTGAAGTGCAACAAAGTGGCGAAGTTAAATTGGTCTATTGCATATCTGAAGATCAGCTTGCAGATATGTTCACAAAACCACTTCAAGCTGGAAGATTTGAAGTATTAAGAAAGAAAATTGGAGTATGCAGCAGCAATCGATCCAAGGAGGAGTTTGTTGGATTATAATGTCTCTGTTTTCTGCTGTTTTCAGTTTTCTTTTTACTCTGTTTTACTCTGTTTTTTATATTAAAAAACAGCCAAGTTCATTTGTTTACGTATTTAGTGTTTTTGCTATTTTCTAGGAAGTTAATAGCACGTTTGTGTGCAGTTATGTGTTGCACGTACGTGAGCAGTTTTTTTTTTTTTTGTTTAAGTTGTCATGTACTTGACAGTTTCCTTTAGAACAGACGTATGCAAGTTTGTGTTCTGTTTCTCTGCGCTTCTCTTCCTCATCTGAAAAATATAGCTCCTGGTTTTCTATTTTATTGTTTACTGTTTTGATCAGTAACAACACAGACGCCACTCTCTATGCGATCATCGTCTCTTTGCTCTCTCTAATTATTCTCCACTCCTTCCTAAGAAGAAAACCCAAGAATCTCCCGCCAGGCCCTCCTTCTCTCCCCATAATTGGCCACCTCCATCTCTTGAAATTCCCCTTACATAGGACCCTCTACAAGCTCTCTAACGAGCATGGCCCGATCATGTCCCTCTGGTTCAGGGTCCGCCGCATCATGGTCGTGTCGTCGCTGCCACTGGCTGAGGAGTGCTTCATGAAGAACGACATCGTGCTTGCCAACTGCCCCAAGCTGTTGTCTGGCAAGCACATCGCCTACAACAACAGGATGCTCCTCCGCCTATGGGGCCGAATGGCGCAACCTCCGTAAGCTCTCCACCATCGAAGTCCTCTCAACACATCGTCTCAATATGCTCTCGCACACCTGGAGGGACGAGGCTGAATGGCTGATGCTCCGGTTGGCAAGGAATGGGTTCGGGGACTTCCACCGTGTTGAACTGAAGACCCTCTTCATGGAACTGACGTTCAATGTCATCATGAGGATGATCTCGGGGAAGCGGTACTATGGGGAAGACGTGAGTGTTGACAAGGCCGAGGCGAGGGAGTTCAGGGAGATAATCAAGCAGATCACTGAGAATGGCGGCACGAGTTATGAGGGCGATTTCTTGCCCATATTGGATTGGATCGATTACAGGGGGTTCAAGAAGATGATAGTGCAACTTGGGAAGAGGGCCGATGCGTTCATGCAGAACTTAGTCGACGAGCACAGGAGAAGGAAGGGAGATCCGGAGTTCGCGGACAGTATGATCAGTCGGAGAACTACTCGGACCTGATGATCAAAGCGCTCGTCCTTGTAAGTCTTGCTTTGTTGGCTCTTCCTACGCTAAATTTGCTACTATAATTTGGAGCATTAGAAGTTATTTTACCTTTTAGTCATCGCATCTATGAAATTCATTAATTCTATTTCTGATAAAAGTCCGTGTAGAATGTGTTTGTCACATGCCAGTTAGTGGACCTCGTGGCATATTTTAATCTCCTGCTATAAAATTAAAGTTTAACATTTTCTGAAGTGCCAAAGGAAATACAGCAATAGGATTCACTGAGGATAGTCAGTAATCTGTGTAAATGAAATTTCACACCTACTTTGAGTACAAGAAAATCAATTCTTCTAACAACCATCGTGCCCGAGCAATGTTTCTGGGATCAGTATACGTACGCAATTGGCTCAACTATTGGGTTCGAAAAGCCCGGTTCGGTCTTTCACTTTGCTTGCAAATCTTTTTGGAGAGTTATGGTTTGTCTCAATTTGGGACACGAGCACTCTCTTCTTGGTTCTTTTTCTCGGTCAACCCCACACACAAGCAGAACTTTCTGAGCACTTCTCACATTTCCTTTACTTGCATGTCCGAAGTAACCCAAGAGGGTGCTCAAGTGATACGCGGGTTGTCCTCCTTGCTCAAGCTTTGGGTTCAAATCATCATATTTGTGTATTCTTTTAAGGCCACCTCGGTATATGAAATTGTGGACCGCCAAACGTGGGGAAAAACCGAAAACACATGCAGACCCAAAGTTATGTGCACGCTTTCCTCCGTTGGGAAATTTGAGTGAATTGGGCAGGGTTAGGGTCAAGCCCATAATGGACAATTCATGTCCAAAACCCAACAGATAGTAAAGTGTAAAGGACGTATTGTTATGTGAAGTCCTTTTTTCTTGATTCTCGAAATAAATTTAGACAATAACTTTATCTACGCAGGTTATGCTAGGAGCAGGAACAGATACAACATCTGTTACGTTAGAATGGGCCATGACCAATTTACTGAACAACCCAGACAAGTTGAAGAAGGCCCAAGATGAGATCAATTCCATTATCGGCCACGATCGTTTGATGGAGGAACCAGATGTTTCAAAGTTATCGTACCTTCAATGCATCATCTTCGAGACCTTTCGCCTCAGCACAACAGTCCCACTTCTCGTTCCCCACGAGTCATCAGCTGAATGCACCATAGGAGAATACACTGTACCATGTGGGACTATAGTATTGATTAATGCATGGGCAATTCATAGAGATCCGGAGCTATGGGAGGACCCCAAGACCTTCGAGCCTGAGCGATTCGAAGGTGGCAATGGCGAAAAGCATCAAAAGCTAGTTCTGCCATTTGGGCTAGGACGGAGGGCATGCCCCGGCGCACCCCTAGCTCAGAGGGTCATGGGGTTAACGTTGGGCTTGTTGCTTCAATGCTTTGATTGGAAAAGAGTGAGCAAAGAGGAGATTGACATGACTGAAGGCGAAGGACTCTCCATGCCAAAAGTGGTGCCGTTGGAATTAATGTGCAAAGTACGCCCTCCCATGGAGAATCTCATCCCTAAAGATTAATTCGAGTGACTAGTTCATCCCGAAATATTATGTAGTAAGAGTCCCGCACCTGTCGTGTAGTTTTCGTTTATTATATTTGCTCTATAGTAATAAAACTCTGTAGCAGGGTTTCCTAGTGCTAGGAAGATGTATGAGTTGTTCTTGTTTAAGCCCTAGTAATGTTGTTTTGAATAATAAGTTATTATACAAAAAGTGGAGTAAGAGTATCTCCTGTACTTCAATTTTCCTCTTGCTAATGGCAGGTTACATTTTTGCTGAATGAGTCGAATGGTCTAGAAGGAAAGGTCGGTGGGACGGAGGTTAGACCCCACGAGCCTTATCACAAAGAAGGGCAGCGGGGGAGCGAGACCAAGCCCCATTAACGAAGGGAGACACTCTCCATGTACTTGTTGATGGCGAGTTCGCCCAAGATGCAGATCAAGAACCAAGTCAAGCCACGGCCTTGCTGGGATTTCAGGATTAGAGTTTTGGGTTTGGCGCTGGGTGATGTCCATAGGAATTCCATTGCATAAGCTGTAGTTTTTGCTGCTGGAAGCTCCTTCTCTCCTCTGACTTCCCAAGCTTTTTGGATCTTGGATCATTGAAATAGAACTATAGAGCACACGGATCGAAAAAGTGAAAAATCATAACTTCTGTTTTCGTTGTTTGCTGCTTTTGCTTTCTCTGATGCCTAGGGTTTGCTCATTATAGAATCTGTTTGGTAAATTGTGGGTAGTGGTTTGAGCACCATCCACTACTGTTAAGTGAGAGGAAAAAAAAAATCCCAAAACTCGAATCAAATCAGCCCAATCTGAATCATGCTTTCGGTTCGAATTCAATCCAAGTCGAGTTTCTGATTAGGAAGTAAACTATTTGGGTGCACGCGTGAAGGTAACTAGTTTGTTGAGAAACGGAGATTTATAGTTGAGAGTTCAATTGCGTGTGGGGGAACGGTTAGCATGCCACAAGGCCTTTCAATACTACAATTTAGATGAAGTCATTTAAATTCCTTTATTATTTGATTTCCTAAAGCATGAAAATATTTTTGTTTGTAGAGATAGTTAGACAAAAGGTTCACATCATGTCACAACTAGGAAATGACTATGTTCAGTATGCGTACATGACGACGAGGTACATGCAATATATAATACAAGATTTTGTTAGGTGAAGGACTGTCTTATGATGTGTTATTTGACAAAAAAGCAATGCAATGATTTGTTACATCTTATGATAACATGTCTTGTGATAAGTTCTAGATGATGACTCATCAAGTTGTACGATGACATATCATATGATGACATGTTATGTGAAAGTATCATGTAATGATATGTTGTGTGTATGTGAGCGAAGAGACTCATATGATGCCATGGATGCATGGATCATAGTGCGGTGTGTATGCATGCGTGAGTGATTATATGTTAATCCTTTGATAATTGTTGACACTTAAATTTTGGGCAACCCATTTAGTTATTTATTGCATAAAAAATAGGGATTAATTTTTAACCCCTACAAAAAAAATTATTAATTAATTACATATCATATAATGTTAGATGCATTTATTTATTATTATTGCATTTGCATTGAGTTGGTGATAGATGGATTCGAATCGGTAGTTCTAAGCTTTTAATTGACAGATCGGACTAATCTCACGAAGCGAACAAATTGGCCCAATCTTATTTTTTTTCAATGATCGAAGATTATCTCATGAAAAATAGAGATTTGACATTTTTCTGGAATGTGTTTAGATAGGGCAAGTGTAAGCAAATATTGCATTTGGAAAAGAAATCTTCGTGGATATCAATTTGGAAAAAATTAAAACCCTAATCATTGGCCTATAAAAGTTTGTTCACGTAGGGTTTTGGGGGGCCACGCATTGAATATATGGTCGCACAAGGGCTTCCACGTTTGCTTCTGCGTCTGCAACCGACTATAGACTCCTCCTCACCCTCATGACTCGATGCTTGAGCCGCTCCTACTCTATTCCGTCTCGCTTGAAGCCACCACTGCACGCCTCTAGCCCCTGACGCTGCAGCAACCCGCGAGCTTCCTTTGCTGCGCCTCCACCCTCCGATTGATCGCGCCTCCGCTTCGCTCGACCTACAGCTCGACCCATTCGTCTTGCCTCCGCCAGAGCCAGACCCGAGCCGGATTGCAGCCCTCCGCCTGAGCACCGACGCTTGAGTCGCTCCTGCTCTACTCCGTCTTGCCATACCAATGTCACCCAACTCCGTCGGCCCGTGAATCACTTCTGCTCTGCTTGCAACGAGCTGCTGCTCCTGGTCCAAGCCGTTGCTTTGCCTACCGACCGAGCGACTCCCTTGCAGCTCCTGCAACAATACCGGGCTCCCCTATTTTGTTGTTGGTCTACCTTCACCGGACCTCGCCGGAGCTTTGCACGACGAGACCAACACCCACGGTGACCCACCGCCACAGCTGTTGCCCTTGAGCCGTGCCATGCCAACGCCCATTGTTGGTCCATTCTACCGATTGGATTTAAAAAAAAAAATCAAATTTAGGTAGATATTTATTTTATTTTATTAGGTAGATTTATTAGGTAAAATTATTTTATCTTGTTTTAGTTTTTGATATTGTCTCTTTGTTTGAAATATTTCTCGAAGCTTGGTCGAAATTTCCGATGTACTGCCTCAATTTGCAACCGCACACGAATTTTTGTTCCATCTATAAGGCTTTAGATTGCATAATTAATCACGCGAGAGTAAAATTGATATCTTGATCTTTAAGGCTTAACATCAATTTATTGATTTTATTAGTGAAATAATCAAGTATGAATTTCAATTCGAATGGTGGATAACATTTTTGATAACTGTGGATGATTTGGTATTTATCTTTTAATTGTTCTGTTTATCTCGAAAATACAAAAAAAATTGCATTTGCATTCCATGTAGATTAGAATTGATTGCATGATAGGTTAGTTATTTGTTTAAAATGCATGTTTAGAAGGTATTTAGAATTGATAACATTTTACTTTAGTTTTCACTTTAGTTAGATTTTTATTTTTTGTGATTTTAATTACGAAGTTTCATAAAAAAATACCAAAAAAAAAAAAAAAAAAAGAATCATGTGCATGTCATCTAGAATGAGGTTCATGAAATGCACATCATTCAGTGATTATTGCTAGGTTCATTTAGTTAGAAATTGCTCATCACTAGAATTAAGTCATTTGGTTAATTTAGATTGCATATTTAATTGTTGCATTTCTTTAATTTCGAATTTCATGGAAAATACAATTTTTTTTTAAAAAAATAAATCCATTTCATGTTTCATAATAGACTACATGCTTATTTATGTCATATCGCCATGTCATATCGTTTCATGTTAGATTAGAAGCATTGCATTGCATATGGATTATATTCTCATTAAATAAGTGAAAATAAAAATTGAGTGATTGCGTGTTAATTAAAAATCATATTTATGACTGCTAATGTAAATTCTGTTTTCGTTGCTATGAGGTAAGTTTTGCAACTTATTCATTGATTTTTGAGTGTTAAATTGGTCGTTTGCGTATCCGCATGATCACCCCACATGTTAGGAAATAGATTAAAATTAATTCAAGCTGCATGCAAAACATCTTCTTTAAGATAAAAGAAAAAGGTACCAAAATGGCGTTAGATAAATTTAGCGTAACCAAGTTCCCGAACTCACAATCTCGGGTTTGCAGAAGTAAGATAATTCTCTCATTATTTTACTTAGGTGACTAATCGACCTACCGTAAACCGATTAGTGGCAACTCCCTTTTGCATGCTAAATATTTGATATTTGAACCTTGGGAGAGTTCGAGCTAAGTTAGACTTAGCAATCCATTAGCCTAATTTTAGGTGGTACATCCGAAATTTTGGTCGCGACAATGATGCATGCATGTGGGGCTTGAAATGACATTCATTTTTGTTTCTGGGCTTATTCAAGTGTGTAATTGATCACTTTTGGCCAATTATATATATATATATAACAAATAATTAAAAATTATTATATAAAACAAATAATTAAAAATTATTATGAGATCCACTTATTCCCACAAAAGCTCAAAAATTGTTACACTAGCAAAGTCTTTTGTATATTAAAACTGGGAAAGTCAAAAATAGTTTTTGTAAAAGTAACTAATAACACCTCAATTTTACCTCCCATTTTTAAGGAATCATCAAATTTGACCAAGGTTTGAACAATGAGGTACAAAGCATAATAGGCATTTTAAAAATGGATTTTGCTTGCGAAAACAAGTTTTTGACATCCATATTACTACCCAAATTCGACTGCCAATTTTACCCTTTGGGATCAATGGCTCTTTTTTCACCATGTCAAAAATTTCTAATTTCTAGATTTTAGGCGTACATCAAAAGAAAGGAATTGCAAGCGATTTGACATAATAAAGGTCAGGTCAATTGAATGTCTTTTGACGAAGTAATCATGCGTCAAATTCAAGTTAAAAACTCCATCACTGAAAAATCTCCTAAAGCCTAAAACCAATGTGATAGGTTCTAAGGTGGAGAAGATTCAAATCGAGAAACTAAAACCTACCCGGATAAAGCCGATTCCCAATTTTTGAAACCAGGAACTAAACGTGTTGACCTTGAGACCATTTGCAACCAAATTAACCGATTCTTAGGCCAACTAAAGAACTGGGCGGGGTTTCTTCTTCTTCTTCTTCTTCTTCTTCTTCTTCTTTTCAATTCTATTACCTGTCTAATGAAAAAAAGAGCAGACACAACAAGACTAGTTGAAATACACACCTCACCTCTTCTTCTTCTTTTCAATTCTATTACCTGTTCTTCTTAAAAATTCTTCTTCTTCTTCTTCTTTTCAATTCTATTACCTGTCTAATGAAAAAAAGAGCAGACACAACAAGACTAGTTGAAATACACACCTCACCTCCTCAAGCATAGTGGATTTAGACCATCAGGGACAATATCTGACATTGATTTTGTTTCAATAATTAATCATAGAAACAAAAATATCCAGATTCTAATTTAGAATCAAACATGTGAGAGAGTGAAAAGAACGAAGTTGGATAAATGAAAAATCAATAAGCTAAAATTAATTGATTAAAAATGAAAGGCGTGGCAAAACAATGTCTTGTGCTTTGCACAAGCATATATCTGTAAACAATAGCTTCACTGTTTGGACACAAATAAATTTATAATATGAATTCGGATTAGCAAATAAATATCAAATTTTGCTAAGTTCAATAAGTAGAATACAATATCTAAACATAAATTTCTCTATAACATGATTTGTGTTAAAACATGTCTCGAGAAAAGAAAGGTTTCCTAATTTAAGTAGATTTCCTATTTGACTAAGTTTCCTAGTTGAATGGTTTCTTAGTTGGAAAAGGTTTCCTAAAAAGAAGTTTCATATTTTGGATCTATTTGTTGCCTATTTATAAGAAGGGAGTGTTCTTTGTGAAAATCAATCAAAAAGGAGCTTTTGCTTGTGAATTACACCCCGAAATTTAAGAGCATTTAAATGACTTAAGTGTGGTTGTAATTTCTATTGTATTTCTTAATTTATAGTGAAATTCATTACTGCTCATCATAAAACAAGAAAATAAAACTAAATGCAGAGTAACATGCTTGTTATGAATAAGTCGTGAATATTATTCTTTTTATTGTAGAATTTGAAAGTGAGTTGATGTGTTTGTTATATTGAAATAGCTTTCCACAAATAGTTTTCTGAATTTTCAAGTGTTTGATTAGTTGAAAATAGAGGTGTGCAAAAGAACGAGGAATTGTTTGGACTGCCCGGAATTGGATCCATTTGGCCAGAATTGGTGGTTCCCATGGGGATCAGTTTGGTACCCAATTTCAATTTACTGAAAACGATGAGCATCAGTCCATTTCCAATTATGAGTGTGGAATTGCCCACTCAAAACGAACTGGTACAAATATTTTAAAATTTTATATTGTAACTTTTCAGACAAATAGTTTCTTCTTCATCTCTTTGTCTCTAGCCTCATTATGTCACGGCCTTACCTCCCTCTCTCACTCTCACTCTTGATGGCCCTTGGCCTTGTCGATCCCTATCTCACTCTCACTCTCACTCTCAACCGCCTCTAACCTTGTTGCTCCCTCTGTCACTCTTGCTCTTGGTCGCCTTGGCCTCCAATCTCATCACTTGCTCTCAAGTCTCACACCTCTTACTTGCAGTCACAACTATGACTCATCTTAAAATCGTCCCTATTGTCAAGCATTTTGATGAATTAATCAGCCTTTCCAGATCTCCTTTGCTCCTCACAATTGCAACTGTAAGTCGTTGGGCTCGATTATCATCACATCCGGTGCTTGTTCCCTTGGCATCTTAGGATAGACAGGAGCAGGTAACTAGTAAACCCTTGGTCCCCTTCTTCATCTCTTTTACTTTGTATGTTTAATATGTGCAGCTTGGGCTTTCAGAAATAGAACTTAGGCTTTCTTAATTGCTTTGAACATTGTAAAGATTGGAAGATTCCATCAGTTCATTTATGAGTTTCGGAATGCCAGTGGTAGGTTTTATGAAAATTTCTCATTTCTATTAATCTGATCATTGGAATGATTTCTTTGTTGATTACAAGTTTATGGGGTTATATTATGGTGGCTCTTCAAGAGTGACTTTTTTTTCCTGGTCTCTTGCCAATGTGAATCTCAATGACTTCCCCTAATCCAATTTTCTGACTTCTGTTATTAGAGTTTTTCCAGGCATTATTCACTATCATTGCACTTGATCTTTATGTAAACTTGTATTTCTGAAATTTGGCATTTGATTGTTGGGAGCCTAAGTCGGGCAACTCCTCAGGAGACTGAGGGGATGTTCATGAAAGCCTAAGCTATATCAAACAAACAAGGACCTGAACAGAAAGAAAACTCCAAATTTAGCTGTATATGTTAAACACAACTTGGGACATCACTCGTTTTTCATTTAAAGTTTAGGAAAATTACCAAAAATTGCATACTAAATCTATTACAATTGTGTCAATTCGATTTTAAAACTTTTCTAATTCAGTCTTAAATTTTTTGCATTTGTGCCAATTCAGTCCATCCGATCAATTTTGGTCAGTTGGTACTAACATGGATGCTGGCCTACATTTTTTTTAATTCTTTTTCTCCTCTTCTTTTTCTTTTCCCTTATCTTTCTTTGCTTTTTTTTTTTACTCACAGTGGCTGGTGAGGCTTCGGCAAGGCTCACTGGCCACTAGGCAAGGGCTGTGAAGCTCTCACCAGTGACCAGGAGCGAGGCTACCTCGCCATGGCCTCACCTGCAGCCATGGCCTTGACCAACGCACATTCCTTTTGGTTTCCTCGTTGTCATTGTTTCCCCAACTCTCTTAGATTTCATAGAAGGAAACCCGAAAATCAAGTTTAGGGTCATTTGAATATGGCCCAGCAATCTTCGTCCGTCAGAGGAAGAAGATGACGCATATTTTCCTTGCCAACCATCATCTTCACCAATTTATCGCTCTTGCCATTAATGATTGCAGCTCCTCCATATCCTTTCAGCAGCCCAAAAGCCAGGCTTTGACTCCAATCCATCGAGTGAGGCAAAATTCTTGCCTTAGTAATCTAAGATGGATATGGTGTTGAAACTCAAGTGGTGAACCCAGGCGAAATTCCAGGTTTGAGTGAGGCAAGGTGAGGACCATGACCCTCGCCAGCGGTCGACAAGAGCTTCTTGACCTTCCCAGAGCCTTGCTGGCCACTGTGGGTTCAAAATGGCAAAGAAGGAAGAAAATAAAAAGGAAAAAGGAAAAGGAAAAAGAAAAAGAAAAAAGAAAAAAATTAATAAAAAATTCAAAAAATTAAAATATTATTAAAAATTATCCATATCAATGTCGGCCGGAAGGCAGGATCCACGTCAGTGTTGACCAGCTAAATTAACCAGATGGATTGAATAGGCACAAACATAAAATGTTTAAGACTAACTTGGCAAAAAAACATGTTTAGAATTAAGTTGACACAATTGCAATAGATTTGAAACTTTTTTGCAATTTTTCCTTTAAAGTTCTATTTCTAGAATTTAGTTGGTACACCGTACGAGACTTATACTCTCAAATTTCAAGCATATGATCAATTAATATGTAAATGGAAGTGGAGAAATCATATGATAAGTTGACTCCAATAATGGAATCAAAACATGTCAATGGAAGTGGAGAAATCATTTGCTTGGTTACTTGCTCTTGTGAACTTGTGGCAAACTCATTTTTATGTGGGATATGAAATGCAGACTATGGATGTATTTGAAGTGAATCTTGTGAACTTTATGGCAAAATCTTGTAGTGATTGTTGTGTTATCAAGTCATCATGGCTCTTTTTGCTATTTGTCCGATCTCCTTATCAAGTGTTCTACTTGGGATTTTTGGGATATATGGATGACTCTTTCGAAGTAGATAGCAGACTTCCAACTTTAGGGGCTAAGCCTTCTGTTTGATCTCCTTAGTTATTTTTTGGTCTTTGCATACGTCGGGTAATTTCCTCTGCTTAATATGCTTTCAAGTCTATGCACTGTGTAGGAGCTGCTAAAGTTCTAAAACTCCATTATATGAAGGTTTCAAATTTCTAAAAAGGAGGTTCACCTTCAATGTGTTTTCTGCCAACATTCCACGACACTTTCCCTTTGCTTACTTCTCCAATTTTTCTCCTTCTCTTGCGTTCCCTATAGCTCTTGTCATTAAAACATCTTGCCTCGCTATTTAGTTTTACATCTTTGCAGTTTTTAACAGGAGCACCAATCGTGACTTCTAACTAGTCATATTCCCACAATCTAGATGTCTCTCCCATATTAACCTTTGTCTTTAATGATCTAAGTGGGTCAAGTATGGTAGTGGAATAGATTACAATAAAAAGGTGAATTGCTTTGCTTTGCACAAATGAATTGTATGAATTTGGTGGGGACATTTTGATAGGTGGGTCCATGAAACCAATGGGCAATTTCCGATTTTAATTTTTCAAAATCGATCCCTAGTGCGAGGTTCTCGTTTCCAAGGTGGAATTGTCCATCCCAGAATCAATAATCCATACTTGAAGTTAGTTAGTCAACAATATAACATTTTCACTCAATGAAAACTAGTGTACTTAAATTTAGAAAAATGAATTCCTGGTTCTAATTAAGGGAAATCATTTTTAGCACACCACCAAATAAATGAAAACTGATCTTTTTTCCTGAATAAATTCCACAAAAAAGGATTTTTCTTTATCATATAGTTTTTCATTACATAGACACACCATGAAGAACAAGCTACCTTTAACTGATTTCGAATTGGACGGATAAGTAATGTATTTATTCACGTAACTATAAAAAGTTTTGCTTCAAGTTATAAGCACTATTCACATAACAAGATATATTTTTCTTTGTAACTTCATTTCAAATTAGATGGAAATTTATTTATCCGAAGATACTTTATTTTAATTGCTTTTTGTATTAAAAAAAAGTACATCCATTGGTTAAGTGGAAGGAAATCAATATTCGATCAGATTAATAGAAATTAATTTTAAGATATTTGATCCTTATGTTTATCTATTTTATTGGTAAAATATATTTTGCAATACATTTAAATAATTTTAGATTATATATCCATTTTTAGTAAGTGACAAGGATGGCAAATCACTAAATTAGCTTCATCATCGAGCATGGCCATGTGGCATAATTATGCACCATGGCAATCACAAAAGTATAATTAAGTAGCATGCAACAGGTGTAAGAACAAATTTTTGTTAATGCTTTAATTATATATAATAAATGGGCCAATCCCCTAAAAAAGCACAAATTTTAGGTCTAGTATCAATTTTAGCCTAAACTTTTCTTTATATCATAAAATTCATCATCTTTCACTCAAGTTTCAAAACTGGTATTCCTTGATTTGGAATCTTAGCAATAAATGCCCATCAACTTTTTTTCTTTTGACTTGGAATTTTTATTTATTTGCATTTTGAAGATTCTTTGTGTGTCCATAGCATAGAACTTTTTCTGCCTAGGCAGTGCCAACGGTGGCCCTATTATTGGCTTCATTAGTGTCCATCATGCAGTGGTAGCATCTATGGGGCGAACCTGTCATGATGGTCGCCTTAGATGTCAATTACACTACTCCCTTTGTTTTTGGTCTGTTGATGGTTGACCATCGTCGTGGTGGTCACCGTTGATAAGCAACCACTGAGAAAGTGATTAATTAACGATTTCAAATTAATAGGAACTATATATGAGATTCAAATAAAAGTTTGTGACTTTTTATGAAATAAAATAAAATTCGGCTCGGCAGTAAACCAGACACTCATGCCGTTACAGAGAATTGAATAGACATATACCCACACGGACTATTCCAACAACCGCACCAAACTTCTCGCCATTAATTTATGCGCATCAGGCGGCAACGGATAAGCTCAAACAATAAAGAAACATTGTTGCCCGAGTGGTTCAATAGTCGTCATCATTATCATCATCAAGGCACGGTTCTTTTAAGCTTTTCGTAAACTGATACATAATTTATTCCAATATAAGGATAAAAGGACAAAAAGAAAAAGAAGGAGAAAGAAAATGTTTTCTAAATTGCTTCAGCGCCGGCTCGCTGCTACTGGAGAGATCTAAGAACTCTCGCTCCTGTTGGGCTTGGTCGAAACGTAGTCCTGAGGGGGTGTGATCACAACAGAAAGTCTCACTGAAAATTACGAACTAATTCAGAAGGATCGTATGAAAAATAGCAGAGAAGAATCGCGGTGATGAATTACCTGATTAAATGCATCGCTGGGGACCCAGTCGTTCGTCGCGGGATTGCTTCGAAAAGCCGGCTTGTGATCTCGGCCATTCTCGAAACCGTCCCTCTCGCACCGAAAGTCGTACCCGCCGTTTTGGCCGCCTTCTCCGGGAGGGCTTATGAACCCACTTCCAGTCTGATTCATCAAAAACGAACCTGCGTCAATTTGAATCGCAAAGATCTGAAAAGAAAAACAAAAGAAGGTTGGAGATTGGTCGGATGAACGTTAATCACCGCGTGATGCTGTTTGTCGATCGATTCCAGCTCTTTGTAATACTGGGTCTCCACGAACTCATCTTGCACGTCCACAGAACCGGATCCCGCAAAGAACAGACCCTGATAATACGCACACGAAACCATTCAATTCTGACCGTTCTCGCGTCTCGATCAGGATCAGCAGGTGCAAACACAAAAGGAAGGGGAAAAGAACAAGCTGAGAGCAAGCTTGTGGATTTATTATTACCTCCTGAGGTTGGGACTTGAGAGATCTGAGCTTGTCGAGCTCTGGAATGGCATGGTCGAAGCTGCCACAAGTGTCGACGGGAGATGATGACGAATCGGGATCGCTGCGGTTGGGCTTGAGAGGGCGCTTCGGGGCCACCGAATCGAACTGGGCTCGGACCTGGTTGGCGATCTTCAGCTGCTCCTCCTCGTCCGGCACCTCGTCGCTGCGGCTCGGCTTCGTCACCGTCGCCCACTGACCCACCATGGTTTTCTTCGAAGCTTACCGGTTGCTTCTCTTTCGCTTTCTAAGGATTTTGGATCAAGTTGTAAGTGTGTCTAGGGGCGTGGTTCTTGAAAACCAAGGGTCACCTAAAACCGCTTCATCTGACTTCGAAGGGAATCTTTCCATGATTTGAGGCCTTTTTTTAAAAATGGATCGGGTCTATCAAGTCTGACACGTCATATCCTATGAACAATGTGTAATGTGCGATCTACGTGGAATTCATCAAAATCAACGGTATAATGTATCGGGCTTGCAGGCACCCAGGACATCCAACAATTTTCAAAGATGGTGGGTCCGATTCTGTACCCTAAAACTGATTGAGCAAGGCAGAGCAACGTAAGAACTCTCCTGGAGGATGGTTAATCCCCAGAGTAGCTATGATACTATGTAATTTGTACAATCCGATGTACAGTGGAATGATACTGCAAGATAAAACTTCAGCCTTTTGTGTGTGGATTGAGCTAGGTCTATTGGTAAAATTGGTCTAGAAAAGTCAGGCCCAATCCATATATGCCAAGTTAATAATGAAAAAAAAGAAAAGTGATCTTGATAAGATGTGAGAGACATCATTAATATCTGATTTTTAGTTGACACATTATTAAAAAAGAAAAAAAATGAGATTTGTATTTCTAATCACGACGGACCCCTATTTCTTGGTCAAAAAATGTTTTTTCGTTTCTTTCTTTTGTATTATTGTTTTTAAGCAATTTTTAGGTTTTTCAAGAAAAACCTAAAAAGTTAAATGGTTGACTTTTAAGTTGACTTTTTGGTCAACCATTTAACTAAAAATCAACCCCAAATCAAAAATTGACTTTTTTACCCAAAAAAATTACATTTAGATTTAATTTCACTTTTTTCAAATCAATTTCTCTTTGACCAAAAAAATAACAAAAAAATAAAAAATCCATACAACACTTCATTTTAGCGCCAATTTGACTTTTGTATTGAAAATTTTACAAAATCCAATTAAGAATTTTGACTTTTGAATTTTTCAGTTTTAGGTTCTAAATCAACCAAAAATAAAATTACTTTTATTTTAGTCATAATTAAGTGTAGTTTCTTATTCAATATTTGGTTTATGGACTATATGAAATTTGCTTATAGATTCATTTTTGCAATTTATTGAGTCAAAATGCGAATTGTCGTTTTGAATCCTAATTAGAAGACCAAAATCAACCTTTCATAACTTGCGAACGAATGATTATTTCTCACTTATTTCCTTAAGATAAGTCCAAATTCGAAATCGATTTTGAGAAATTCACATCAAAACTTATCAATTTGAAGACTTTTATCCTCCCAAGCATAAGAAAATCAATCAATTAAGTTTCAATCATCCAAATTCGAATTAACCCATTTATGACATAATTCTAGGTCTAATTTTGACATTAGGCTTATATTCATTTTTTGACATAAATCCGAACACTTCAATTTAAGATCAATTTGAAGGTGATGAGTGATCTTGTACATGGGTAGCTCATTATATAGGGCAATTATGACATTAATTGAATTTAATTTTGGTTAATTTGTAATTTTGCCCATTGAATTGCAAATTTGACCATTTTAGCCCTTTAAACCCAATTTAAACCACCTATGGTTTTGACCTGTTGTCTTTCATGATAAATATTCAATTAAATCAATAAAGAACCCTTAGATCATATTTATAAGGTTTAATTAGCTTAATTGAATCACGACAGACCAATTTCTTCTTAAAATGAAAAAAATCATTTTCAATTTGGTCATTTAGGGATAAAATTACATAAATTTTGGACCCACATGGGTCTCAAGTGGGCGAGATGCAAAAATTGGACCAAACCATCAAGAATCGATCAAAACTTGGCCGAATCGGGCCGAACCGATTTGACCGATCTAATCGGCCACTAGCGGGATAGCTAGTTCAACCCCTTGTCGGCCTGTTCCTAACCTTTGGTGGTAGGTTCCAAGATCTTCTCAATGTTAATTTCACTTTTGCACCTTCAATTTCTTGAAATTTTACAGATTGATGCTCGAAATTCATCAAATTACAAATTAACCCCTAATTGGACATTTCGACGCAATTCTCGATTTTGGCTTGGGTTTTCACAAATCAAATCCACTAGATCAATTACTTGACATCTCTTGATCATATTAGAGCATTCAAAATCAATTCTTGATTGTGGGATCATAATTTTGACCGTTGGATTGAATCGACGATCGAAATCGCTTAACTTGAGGGAGTATATAAGTCTAATTTTCCCTCCATTTTAGGGAGGGCTTCATTTTGGCAAGAAAATTGACTTTCTCTCCTCAATCATCATCATCATCATCATCATCTATTTCATCTAAAATTAAACGATCCAAAATTCATTTTATCCTAAAAATCATGAAAGGTAACTTCATAAATTATAGGATTGTGAACTAAATGAAATAAATTAAAACTATTCCTAAGACCTACCTAACTACGACCTATTTTTTCCTAAATTTTTTATTTTCATCTTCTTCTTTTCTTATTTATATTTGTTATTTTAATTTTTATTTTGTTCATTTCTTTTTCTTTCCCTTTCTCAGTCCATCGTTTCTGATGCATGAACCCCTGAACATGTTGGATTGAGGGAGTGTGATTTTTGGCTCAAGGATTAAATAGAAGGTGCATCCAGATTTAGTTAGTTCAAGCATTTCATCAGACAAGAGATATGCATTTCGATCAAGGAGCTTATACACATATGTAAAGCGACGATTCAATTTCAGATCATCGCAACACCATCAACACACGTTCAAGGCATTGAAAGAGCTTCAGTCACAACCTATTTTCTCACAACATCAAATAGAGCCCAAAGCCTCTGTTTCATTTGGAAGAGACAAACAAAGCGAATGGAATTTACCTTGGTGAATTGGATTTCTAGCCTCCGCCGGTGATCAGAGAATGGAGGTCCCAGAAATGTCGGCAATGAAGATCGGTGCCAGGAAGGAGTTTCAGATGAGAACGTAGTACTTCAAACTTCCCCGCCAGAGAACAGGGCAGAAAACAGGAGTTTTGGCGCGAGCGGTGGGAGAGGTGGAAATCGACGGCGGGCCAGAAAAAATGGGCTCTGTTTTTGTGACCGATCCTTTCGGAAGTGTAGATGTAGAAGATGCGTCAGTGACGATGATCGGAGCCGTTGAAGTGGGCTGACGACGATTCGCGTACACGTGTAATTAAAATCCAGAGAATTGTAGTACACGTGTAATTAAAATGAAAGTACAATTTCTTGGTGACAAATTCGGAGGCCGACAACAATTCGGAAATTCTCTTTGTTATGCTTTTTTTGGTCGGAAACAATTCGGAGATTGATAAACAGATAATTTTATTGAAATCACTCGTCCACCTACGCAGGAAGGACTCAGCGGTCTCAACGGTCGCAGAGGCCAGGCGGCCGTTACTTGCCCTAATATTTCCTAATTTGAAGCACTCGTATCTCCCCGATGATCCGAAGACAAGCTCCACTCGGAATTCTCATCTTTTTTAAGTATTGCCCGTTGCCCGTTGAAATCCCTACGCATCTCTGTTCTTCCCCCAATTTTGTCTCGGCCCCTTCTGTCGCGCTCTCTCTCTCTCTGCAGAAACCCGATCAACACTCTTCGTTTTCCATCTCTTCGTCATCACTTGGCGATACTTGGTGATACTTGGCGATAGCAGCGTACTCCAGTGGCAATGGTCTGTTTAAGTCTGCGAACTCTCTGTCGAAGGGGGAGGGAGCGAGATGGAACTCGACCTCTCGTCTCATCATCTCTTGGCAGATGCAGCTTCCTTGGTCTCTGAGGGAAAGCTCCGTCTCGCTGCTTCTGCATTATTCATTGAATTAGAATAAGTTCGGCAGCAGATCACGAAATCTTGGCGATCTTCTTTATCTAATAAATGGAGAGTCCGCTTTGAAATCGTCCGCCCTGCACCCACCCTTCCAATATATGCTTCAACAGGAATTACACAAGGATAGATTAATCCAATATAAACCTATGGTAAAAATGCCCGCCCATAACATAACCTAGCAGATAAAGTACATTCCAGCGTCCGCGACCACCACTTTTTGGCCAACCGTTGTTGGATGGATCGTTAGGAAGAAGAGATCGCCAAGGGCCTGACAGCTGGCTTTCCAAGCCCAGAAATTAAATTCTGATCCAGTTGTCCGAAACAAGAAGCGGTCACAGGCATTCGATTCCACCGAAACCCATGAATGTGGTAGACTTCTCAAGAAACCCAAGAAAACTCAGAAGTCAGGTCTCGCAGCTCTAATCGGACCTAGTGAATTGCCAACAGTGTTCATGGACAACGGAATGGATATGCGTGGTCGGGATGTGAGGCTTGTTGTGGAGAAGGTACTCTCTGCCACGACATGAACCCAAGCCAAACTAGACTCTCCGTCCCCAAGTCGCAGGTACTCTCAAGGTTTTTTGAGCGACCAAGAGATCAGAACTCTTGATAGCAAGGAAGGCATTAAGGTTTCTCTCAGTGACCCCGGTCTCGAAGTACATCGCAGGTTGCAACTCAAAAAGTGGAGTTATGGGAGCAAAATTTTTTCTTATGTGTTGACTGAGCGGTGGAATGCGGTCACACTTCTGTACAAGTGAAACGGACTAAAAAAGAATGGTATCGTCCAGCTATGGTCATTTAGAGTGGATGGCAAGAGATATCTTCAAGTTAGGTAATTTGGCGGTGCATAACTAGTTAAATTCACATTCTTTGTATGGACTTTAAAATTTTCGTGTCTAGGTAATTTCATATTCTCTCATACTTAGGGATAGCTGTAGGCGCCTCAATGAAGTTAGGAAAGAAATGGAGTTGTGGTAGTCTAGTTTCTTGGATCAACCGTGGTTGTCCATGAATTTTGACAGATGATTTTCATTTTCTTCAGGTTTTTTGTTATTTTTTGTTGAATTTTGCATTAAATACGTTCAAATGGCAAGTGTCTATAATGATGTGGAATAGCCCTAGACAGTAATGTGTCAATGTTTTCAAGATTGAAATGAATTGCTCTTTGAATGGATGCAGTCAACTTCCATATTTGTTGGTTTACCAAAAGTGGCTCGGAACATACAAAAGGAAATAATATGTTTCACGATCGACTTAATTGCAACAGAATATGTGTTGCTATAACATCACACGGGCTGCGATAATAGATGACGTTTCAAACAGTCAGCGAACGCAACGGCGCAATCCACGATGGCGGTGGAAGGGCGGCCAGCGTTTCTGCTAGGCGATAAACGCCAGGGAGGAGATGACGATGATGCCGGACGGAGCTAAAGAGATGGTCAATTGACGGGCTTCGGAGGAGGAGCGTAGGTGGGTGCTGAAGAAGCTCGAATGGCGAAGAGCAATACAAACCCATTTTTCTGGCGCCACTGTTGGAGCAGAAAGGGAACCCTTCGGCTTTTCGATTTATTTTCCTTTTCGGCACCTCTATTTCCAAGCGGAAAATGATGTAAATAGACCACCCTTTTCAGTGCAATTCACCGACATATTCTCCTAATAAGATAATTTTTTATATCTAAACTCGTGTTTTACCGGCGCTGGGAGGATTACGGTTGGAATAGTGAAAGAAAGTGTAGAGAAGCGAGGAACGGAGCAAGAGTTGTAACAATTTTGGGAGAAAAATTTCTTTCTATCTCTATGATGTATTCAATGTACAACACTTGTAATTATAGTACAAGAGATATATGAATAAAAGGAAAAGAGATATTTTACAAATCAATTTAATATCTCAATCTAATCCCTAATTGATTTAATGCATGATTATAATTAAAAACAGATTCTAGCATATCTTCCAAATCTTCAAGCATATCTTTCAACACTCCCTCTCAAGCTGGTGGCTTGTAGATATCCAAGACTCCTAGCTTGCTTAGTAGATATGCGTGTTGTCTTTGACATAGAGGTTTGGTGAAGATGTCTGCAGGTTGTTATGCGGTTCCAATTCCTCTTGTCTTGATGATTCCTTCTTGAATCTTCTCTTGAGTGAAGTGACAAACCACTCCTATATGCTTCGTTCTTTCATGTATTACAGGATTTGCTATGAGCTTAAGAGCTGCATCGTTGTTGCAAACAGCTTCATTGGCCCTTTTAGTCTTATTCCAAGATCCCCAAGCAAACCTCGTATCCATACAATCTCACATGTAAGATAAAGAGACCGTTTTTAGATGAAAGAAAAGATTCTCCCAATTTAATACAAAAGCCAGTAGTCTTCCTCAACAAACAAGTCGGCATCTTCAATTCCATGTTATATCTTCTAGATAGAAGTATTCCAAGTCCTGGGCACTTCTTCAAATACTTCACAACTTTCAAAGCAGTATTCATGTGGACTCTTTCGGCTGTGCATAAATTGGCTGAGAGTCTACATGGCATATGAAATGTCAGGCCTGATCATAGTTAGATTTATGAGTTTTCCAATGAGTTTCTGATAACTTGTCGGATCTTTGAGTATGGGATCATCATTCTGAAATATTCCCCCAAGAAAATCCACGGTAGTTAATTTGGTATTCTGCTTGATTGGAATAATTGCTTGCTTGCATCCTGATAATCCAGCTTTTGAAATGATCTCCAATACAAACTTCCGCTAACTGAGAGAAATTCCTTGGTCGGATCGAGCAATCTCAATCTCAAGGAAGTAGTTTGGTGCTCCCAAGTCTTTTATATGAAATGTGGTATGCAAATATTTCTTAAGACTCCCTATTGTAGTTTCATCATTTCCCATGATGAGAATGTCATCAACATATATCATTAAGTAGATAGATGACATACCTTTAGTCCATGAGAACAAGGTGTAATCATACTTGGATTGCATGAAGCTTGCAATTGTGAGAGCATTTGCAAACTTGGTATACCATTGCCTTGAAGCTTGTTTCAGTCCATAAAGGGATTTGCAGAGATGACATACTCTATTCTCCTCCTGTCTCCATAAGCCTTGAGGAATATCCATGTAGATTTCTTCATCCAAATCGCCATGAAGAAATGCGTTGTGGACGTCCATCTGGTGTAGTGACCAATGCAATTGATAAGAATGAATGAACTATAACATCTTTAGCGACTAGGGAAAAAGTCTTGTGATAGTCGAAACCTTCCCGTTGAGTATATCCTTTAGCCACCAAGTGAGCTTTATAGCGCTCAACGGATCCATCAGCTCTATATTTGACTTTATAGATCCATTTGCATCCTATGGACTTTCTATTTGGAGAAAGAGTGACTAATTCCCATGTATGGTTATCAGTCAATGCCTGTTATTTTGCTACCATAGCTTGTTGGCACCGTGGATCTCTGGATGCCTCATCATAACTAGACGGTTCTTTCTCATCGGATATGCGACTAATGCAACATCTATGTTATGACGAAAGCTTATCAAAGCATACATAAGAAGATATTGGATAAGGAATACCTAGTGAGTTAAGTGAAGTACGGATATAATCTTTAGTCCATGTTGACGGTCTTGTAGCTCACCCTGAATGACGTGGATGAGTCATCGGTGGTGGAGATGGAGACTTTCCTTCAACATTGGTCTCTAATACAGCATAAGCATCCTTCATGTTGGTTGTGTCCATAGGCACATTTTCCATAACTTCTTTTGGAAAAGAGTTATTTGAAGCTAGATAAATATCTGGTTTTGGAGGTGCTGTAAGAATATATCTAGGGGATGCATTCTCGTCATCTAAGAGCTGATGTGAATTGATTGGAGCATCCAATTCTTCTTGGTAGGATGTGGTTCACGAAATGGGAAGACACTTTCGTGAAAAATAACATCCTGACTAATGAAAAATCTCATGTTGATGTGTCAAGAACACGATATCCTTTGTGTAGATTGGGATATCCCATGACTATGCATCGCCTGGCATGAGGACTCATTTTGTCCCGAGACCCCATTGTTGTAGCATATCATAAATAGCCGAAAATCCTCAGATGATCCAATGTTGGCTTTTTTCCATAAAGTAATTCGAAAGGCAATTTTCTATCCAATATCCATGTTGGCATCCGGTTGATCAAGTAAGCTGCAATAATAACACAATCTCCCCAATAATTGTTTGGAATAGATCCCTGAAATTTCAGTGCTCGTTCGACTTCCAAGAGATGACAATGTTTATGCTCCACTACCCCATTCTGTTGTGGAGTATAAATGTAGGAGCTTTCATGAAGAATGACATGGGACAAAAGGAGTGAATGGTAATCATGATTGAAAAACTCTTTCCCATTATTAGTGCGAATTTGCTGAATTGACTTCCCAAATTGACTTTTTAGTCAAAACTAAAAACATCTTTAGATGAGAGGCAACTTGAGCTTTCGACTGCATCATATATATCCATGTGGCATGAGAGTAATCATCCATAATTATAAAAAAATAACGTGAATAATCACGATGTGGAGTGTGATAAAGTCCCCATACATCCATATGAATTAGTGAAAAAATGTCACTGGAATGTGTTGTATTGGAAGGAAAAGGAGTTTGAGATTGTTTTGCAAGTGGGCATATGTGACATTTAGAGTAAGGAAAAATGCACTATGACCCATTCATGAATGCATAAGAAAATTGTTATTTTGGCAGACACATTACACAATGATATTTTATTTAGGGGAATTGAAGACAAATCAAAATGACATGGAAAATCGGTCCAAAAATATAACCCTTCAGAAAGACTACCCAAGCCCATCAGTTTGCCAGTCGAAAGAGCCTGGAAAAAATAGGTGTCAGAATCGAAGAGTACTCAATAAGAATTTTATTTGCAGACTTTAGACACAAATATAAGATTGAATTGAAATTGTGGAACATAAAGGACATTTTGGATGGTAATCCGATGACTCAGTTGGACAATGCTTGTCATATGACATGAGTGATGTTCCCATTTGGCAGTTGCACAGAAATAGACGTGTCTAATTTCTTATGCATATTGGAAAAAAATCCTTTATCACAAATAATATGATCACTTGCTCCTAAGTCAACTATCCAAGCCATTCTTGAAATAGAATTTATCAGACAATGAGAAATACTTGAAAATCTTTCTCCTTTGTTCCCAACATCAACTTTTTGCAATGCCTGCATCAATTGTTGGTATTGTCCATAAGTAATAGGTTGGTCATTATTTAGACTAGTTAGTCTAGTGACCTAATAGGATGTAGAATATTCTTTCTTCTTCCCTTTTTCTCCTAGCTTACCATGTAATTTGCAACAATTATCTATTGTATGATGTGGACGTTTGCAATATTCGATGTAATTTACCTCTCCCCTTTGAATTTTGAGCAAAATTCTTTGAAGATGCAAAAAAGATTTGATCGTCGATCCCTTTAATGTGGGATTATAGCCACCGTCCATTCAGCCGAAGGATGCGGTCCCTCTAGACCGTTATATGTTAGCAAAGGATTTGAGCCATTGGTCCCTTCCCTTTTAAAGGATTTTTCGCCGGTTCCCTATGGCCCTAGCCCTTTGCAACTCTCTCTCCTCTTGGGCTAGGGTTTTCACACCCGAATCTCGCCGAACGCTGCGTAGTGTGAGGGCAACGCTATCGCTTCCTCACGTTTGCTCCAGAATTGTGAGCCTCTTGCTTTCCTCTTGGATGGCCAGCTAGAAGATTTGTCCAAGGGGGGCATCAGATCCATCGCCAAGATCTGTGAACGGAATGCTAGGTGTGTTTCATTTAAAATCAAAATAAATCGCGTAACATTTTCCCTCTCCTTCATAGATCTGTACTATTTGAGGGTTTCTGCTAGTCCCTCGAGTTTTTTCTTTCCGTAGCTTTGAGTTGGTTCCAAAGCGATGATAGCTTGTTGTAACGGGCCGTGACCATCATATTTCCTTGCTTTAATTTGCATTGAGTTCCTGCATGAGAGAAAAAATCTTGTCTCGATCTAACTTCCCATACATCTCTTTGATGTTATCCCACATCTTCTTTGAGTCCTCCATTGGTGGGAGGCCGGCTGTGACATCTGGAGAAATGCAGTTGCCGATCCACGTTCGGATGAGGTGGTTGCACTTCCTCCAATGTCTAGCTAGTTGCTCGTCCGAAGGGATGGGTACGGTTCCATCGAGGAATCTGTCTTTTCCTTCATCACGAGGGCTCACCGGAAATCATGCGACCATCAAGATTATTTCTCCGACCCGGTCAGTTGTAGACTGATCAGCTTCATTTCTGGGCCATCGGTGGTTGACATGTACAAAGGATCGCCGGGCTCTGGTCGGCCGATGTCAACCGCAATTGAAAACGGCAGAAAACTGGGTGAAATATTTGAGTAAGGATTAGTCCCTATACCCGATCCGCTAGACCTGGATCCATAACCCGCATTGGAAAATCCCGGGTAGGATTTGTCCCCAAACCCGGTTCACTCGACCCGCTAATTTGTTCTAAACCGACGGTCAAGTTTGCCCCATTCATGTCTGGTGGGCTCCCATCAGGCTGCAAGTTGTTTTGGCTGCTCCCAATCCCCCATAATGATGCATTTGTGCTTGGCCCAATGTACTATGGATAAAGTAATCATTGGTAAGGATGGCCCGAAATGGGTTGCCCCATATTTGACCGAGCCGGGTAAAATTACCACTATAGGCCTTGGGCCTGAACTTGCTGTTGGACCATAGGAATTGTGCTTTGCATTTCTTGTGCAAGTGAGACTTCTCTTGTAGGTTGAGCATTTGCGGCAGAAGGCGAGTTTTTTGGGTGATTCATGGTGAGTATTAGTGTCTACTTCTTCCTTCTCTAATGAAATTTGATTCCTTCGCAACGTTGATCTATTTTGCAGATCATGAAGCTTTGATAGGCAATCAATGCGGAAGTGGAATCAAGAGCCAAGCTCTAATACCATGGAAGAAAGTGTAGAGAAGCAAGGAACAGAGCAAGAGTTGTAGGGATTTTGGGAGAAAAATTTGCTTTCTATTTCTCTGATGTATTCAATGTACAACACTTGTAATTATAGTACAAGAGATATATGAATAAAAGGAAAAGAGATATTTTACAAATCAATTTAATATCTCAATATAATCCCTAATTGATTTAATGCATGATTACAATCAAAAACAGATTCCAGCATATCTTCCAAATCTTCAAGCATATCTTTCAACAAATAGCTTTGCCATTTTATTTCCAATTGGCATTTGCAATGAACTATCAATGAGGTTTGGTGAAATTGATCGGCATCATTGTTGGGGTGAAAGATGGAAATGTGTGTGTTCTTGGTATTCTAGGGTTGGAAAGACTTGTCATAGTTGATAATTCGTGCCTTCAAGTTTGGATATCTTGGAGGAAGATGGTAGGGATTGAATTTGCACGAGATCGTAAAGCTGGTGTCTTTAATGTTGTGGGAGTGTTCTGTGATGCTTTTGAATTGAAGAACTACTCCTAGGTTTTCTCAATGGGAGTTGATTTTGGGGGCCCTTTGGTATTCCGTTATTACTGTGAAGACTCATGAACAAAAAGAAAGAAACAGAGACAACGATTTTCTGTCTTCAATGAGGAGTTTTTCATCTTAGAGCTTGCAAACTTGCTTGCTCTTCAATTCTATTTATATTACAAGCTGTAAAGTTCAACTAACTAAGAAAACTTACTAACATAAACAAAACAGAATGTGCACTGTTACATGCTCAAAACCAAATATTGATTCTACAATGAACACGTGCTAGAAATTTCATTGTTCTTTTATTCCTGGTCAAAATAGCAAGTAGGTTCACTAGACTTTCTCGCTTAACTTCCTCTGTTCTCGACAATGGTCGCAACAGCAGCAGTAGGCTCACCAGGCTTTCTCGCTTTACTTCCTCTGTTCTCAACAATACCAAATTCTCCAACAACATAATATGTATTCATCATATAGTTCTTAACATCCCCCGCAAATTGGGAAGAGGTGAATAACCCATACCCAATTTGACTCTAATAGTAATATGTGCCAGTCGTGACAGTGCTTTAGTAAAAATATCAGCAAGCTGATAAGTACTTTGAACATAACGCACACTTAGAGAACCTGAAGAAACATTTTCTCGAACAAAATGAAAATCAACTTCAATGTGTTTAGTGCGAGCATGGAGAATAGGATTGGCGGTAAGTGAGATGGCAAACTGATTATCACAAAATAAAAGTGTTGGGGATGAGAGACATAGATCAATGTCACGAAGAACAAAGCTAATCCATGTAAGATACCATGTGAATAGAAAGAAAGAAATAGAGACGGTGAATTTTCTGTATTCAATGAGGAGTTTTTCATCTTAGAGCTTGTAGATTGATTGCTCTTCAATTCTATTTATATTACAAGCTGTAAAGTTCAACTAACTAAGAAAATTGACTAATAGAAACAAAACAGAATGTGCACTGCTTCATGCTCAAAACCAAATATTGATTCTGCAATGAACATGTGCTACAAATTTCATTGTTGACTTCATCCCTTTTATTCCTGGTTGAAATAGCAACAGTAGGTTCACCAGACTTTCTCGCTTTACTTCCTTTATTCTCGACAATGGTCGCAACAGCAGCAGTAGGCTCACCGGCTTTGTCGCTTTACTTCCTCTGTTCTTGGCAACACCAGATTCTCCAGCAACATAATATATATTCATCATATAGTTCTTAACCATTACGATAGTTATCGATTGAATTTGGTGGAATTGATCCGCTTCATTTTGGAGGAGAAGGATGGAATCGTGTGTTCTGGTATTCTGACTTCAAGGTATTCTTAAATGTTGAACATGTCGTTCTTCTCTCTCCATGTGATGTTATGAATCACATGGGCATTTGCGATTGCTTTCACGATGATGTTCTTCAGCATGTTTGATCTGCCCGTCTTATGGCCTGTACTCTATTCTACTGGGTCATGTTGTTTACGCTTACAATGAGGAGACAGATAATGCTTATGGTCAGATACAAATATGCCCCGCACTCTTCCAGTAAACGGGTATGCTGAACCTTAGTTTCCTTCTTTTACTGCATATCTGCTTCTCCGATCCTTTGGTATGTAAGCTCATTTTGCCTTTTGAGTCCGTGTCTTTTTCACCAGCACTATGATGGAAAGAGAGCATCTTCAACTGATGCTGCAGGCTTTCTGGGGGATTAAATTTTTTGTGTATGATCTATCAATAGTCCTTGTGTAGGCTTCTCTTTTTCCTGGCATCGTACCAGCCGATGGAGCTTTCTCACAGCAAAATGTTGGCTCAAGACCATATGGCATGTTGCCTGATACTCCCCTTTCTGAAAGAGATATTATAGAAAAGCCTACGTCTAGCATCATGGTAACTTCTCAGGAGTGAAGTTATTGTACTTTCTATATCTTAGCTTTTAGTAAGGGATACTCCCAATTTGTTCTTTAGACATGGCATTCATTGGTGCTGCTCGCATTTTCATATAGCTGTAGTTCCTACTTCCCTGGTTCTGGGTACGCTTTTTTCACATATTTTGTGTTTGTCTCTTCTTGTCTTTTATTGACTGCCACTTACCCATTTTGGTTGCATGGCCGATTTATGAGAATGTACTGTTGTGACATGGATTAGCTTGGAAATCCTGATGAAGCCTATATACAACGACCTATCATTGGATTTCTCTTGGTGCTCGAAGGAGGATTGTTATCAGTGTCGGATGTCTGTACTTGCAGGGGTATTGAGCGAGGATTCCATGGCATTACTAGGTAAAGGTGTTATTTCAAACGATGACCTTCTGCTTGAAGCTAAGATTGTTTCTGCTCAGGGAGGAAATGGAAGGGTTGGTGTCGCTCTCTTGTTTGCCATTCATGAGTTTACATTACATGTTCTGTCAGCCATGAATTCTGCTTATCTAAGATGGGAGAGGTTACCAGAGAGCCGCTTTAAAGATGCTTGTGGAATTGTTAGGAAGCTTTGAGGTTTGTTCCAATGGCACAAGGCTCTTAGGAATTGATAGAAAGAATCTATTTTCATACAAACTAAATGGACATTCCAATAGGACCCACATTGCCGCCAAAACTGATACTTGTACGAACTACATATTAGCTGCTTCCTTCTGTGTAGCTTACAAGTCTATTTCAATGGAATGACAAAATAAAAGAAGGGGCAATTGTTTTTGATTTTGAGTGAAATTTTTGTGTAAAATCTTTTAAGGGCATTTTCCCTGGGAGGAAAAGAGGGTGAACTAATCCCAATAACTGCAGTTCTGCAGAAATCAAGAACACCTATAGTAGCCATAGGTGAGATGATTATTACAATTAGCTATCAACTGGATCTAATGAATTTGATTCGTGTCGTTTCGGGCGTGAAAGATGGGATTGTGTGTTCCTGGTTTGTTGTTTCTTGCTATAAACATTTGGGTTTGTCATACATGTGATCAATCCATTTCTATGCTTTTGACTTTAGTTATGATCCATTGCTTTTTTGTTATTAACAGTGCACGATATATACAATCAACTCTCGGTTGTTGGTGTAAAAACCCAGTCCGACGAGGGTGGGGAGTGATCGCTGGGGCTAAAGGATCTGGATAAATAGGAACTCTTAAAAGGTTTTTAGGATAGCGAATGAGACAAAAATGAATCAAATTGTGCATTAAATAAGTTGAGAGCGATTCTGGAATATATTTATGAAAACTAAAATGAACTCACAAATGCGTTTTTTGAAATAATGACCAAGATGGGCGACCTCTTGAAAAGGTGTCCACCTATAAACCGTGAGCATCCGTACATCAAAGGATAAAACCGTAAGGCTCAATAAAGGATGTGCCAAAGCAGAAAATACCTCAGTGAGATGATCCAAGGATGTCATAATATGACATGAGTGTGGGACCTCATTCAATAGGTATGTGGTTTGAGGACGAACTATGTGGAAGATAGTAGACAAGTAATGACTTGGTCCAATGAGGGTGAGGAGTAAAGGTAGCAAAATGGGTCTTAGACCCATATATGACCCATTTAAATCATAAATGGGTCATATATGGGTTATCTAATTTTTTTAAGGAAACTAGTTAAATGAGTTTAACAATTAAAGACTTAAGATAGGTGGAACTTAAGTGGGTCTTAAATGGGTTAGATTTAGAACCCATTTTCAATCAAAACCTCCCAATCTCTCAATTCCCTCTTTAACTTTACAAAAATATATTTTTTTATAAAAATCAAAATTATAATTATTTTTTTCTTTTAATTTCTTTCCTTTTTTTTTTTTCTTTCTTTTTCCTCCTTCCGGTGGCCGACAACCGGCCAGGTGAGCCTCGAGCTCACCGGCGTTGGCGAGCTCAAGCTTGCCGATCTAGCGAGACTCGGGTTCGGGTGTTGAGTGAGGCTCAAGCCTCGCCGGATCTTGCGAGGTTGAGCTCGAGCTCACTAGATCTAGCGAGACTCAACCTCACCAGCGTCGGGCAAGGCTCGAGTCTCACAAGATCCGATGAGCCTCGAGCTCACCAACATCCAGCCGAGACTCGAACTCATCGGTGTCAAGCGAGGCTCGAGCCTCGCCGGATCGGGTGAGGGTGAGCTCGAGCCTCGCCGATCTGGCAAGCCTCGAGTTCATCAATGTCGGGCAAGCTCAAGCTCGCCGGATCCAACAAGCCTCACCGATCTAGAAAGCCTTGAGCTCGCCGGCGTCAACGAGCCAGGCGAACTCGAGGCTCACCTATGGCCGGTCGCCGATCGTCATTGTGGCCAATGGCCGACCAAAGAAGAAGAACATAAAAGAAAAAAAGAAAAGGGAAAAGAGAAAAAGAAAAAGAAAATTAAAAATCATATTCTTAAAAATAAAAATAATTAAAATTAAAATTTTAAAAAAATAAAAAATAATTAAAGTTTGATTTTTAAAAATAATTATTTAAAAAATTATAAAAATTTCCATTAAATTTGTGTTGTATAAAATGTTTTAGTAATACCATTTTTAAAAGATACATATATATATAAGAAATAAGCTTTCTTAAGTTTAGTTAAATAGGTCGGGTCCGGTATGGGTCAAAAATTTTGCATTATAATAAATGGGTCATAAACGGGTTAAATGAGTCGATTTGAGTCGGACCATCTATGATCCGACCCAAACCCAACCCGACCCACCCGTTTAATGGATCTAATGAGGAGTGATCCTAGGTGCCACAAGGCTTGAACAAGAAGTGGGTCTTGGTAGGTTTATAGGATAGCAATGTTGGGGCTAACAATACAACTTAGAAGGGGGTGAATAGGTTGTTTATAAAACTTTGGTGATTTTGCAAAAATTAACTACTATAAAAAACTCTCGTGGAGGTCCGTGAGATCCCGAATCGGCGGAAGTCGACAAAGGCATCCTCCGACGGATCCTTGATAAAAAAAAAAAAAAAAACTACTATAAAGATTGGGAATTAACTCATGCATGCACTTTTTGACGTAACTACAATTCCAAAGTTAAATGTGCTAGTATGGGTCAGTGCCCATTCATACCCCAAATGACAAAACCATAACTCTCAGTATGAGAAAGGTTAAAGCAGATAATATATTATTGAGTTGATCTAGAGATGTTATAGTTGGATGATATCAATTGACAATTTAAAAAGTCAATGATTTGACAAATCTCAATCACTAAATGACAATAAATATGGGACATTATCTACCTTAGAAAGTTCCAACACAATAAATGTACAACTCGAGATTAGATCTCAAATTGTGGTGGTGCCATACAAGTCATTCAACACTCCAAGGCACAAACCAAGATTTATTAATTCGGAGAGAAGGAAAATTTTGTCCTTTGTCTATGTCTGACCTGGGGTTAAGATTAGGATATAAAAAAGAACAAAAAAAATTACCCCACATAATTTAATTATTCCGATTCAGACATTTACATATTCACTCGTATGCCTCTACTATCTTTGCTCACATAAAAGGGATTTTACATCATCAAAAATTTTGCAATGCTTCGAAACATCATTTATCTCGTAGGCATTGCCAATCCCCCAGCAAGATTTTTCTAGTATCATTTTCATATCATGCATGTGATATGTGTGAGGAGACGGAGTAAAATTTCGTTTGGCTTAATTTGGTGGGGAAAGCACTAGAAGAAATCGCTGAAGATGAGGACCATAAAGTCCCCTCACCTTTCTAAGAAATACGATCCCTTTTAAATACATACTAGGTAGATAAGTTCACAACTCAAATTAATTTTACTTTTTTTTTATTAGCGACACATTAGGAATAAACCGAGAGAATCAATGAGGTGTTTTGGTAAATTTTATTGAACTCCCTTTAGGGAAAAATTGGCTTTGAACTTCCAAGGTAGATGATTTATCTTGGGCCTTTAGTATTTTTGAAAAGTAAGTTTTTGGTGACATTTTGTCTTCCCACTTGCCGTCATTTGAGGGCAAAGATGCTGGCCAAGGAGAAGGTCAGGGACGCTGGCCAAGGGCTGGGCGATGTCAGCCGACGGTTGAGCAGCAACGATCGAGGATTGGCGACGTCGACAGAGACCTCGCGTGGCCAGATCTGAGAGAACTTTGAAACCCTTTGCTGGGGGCAGGGATGTTCGCCAGGGGCTGCGCGACACCGGCCGAGGGTTGAGCAACAATGGTTGAGGGTCGCGAGGTCGGCTGAGGATCAAGCAACACTGGTTGAGACCTTGCTTGGCCAAATCTAAGAAAGCTTTGACACCCTTCGCTAGGAAATCACGGAGGGGCCGAGGGTCGAGCAACAACGGCCAATGGTTCGGGGACAATCAATTTCTCGCCTCGGCTGGCAACTTTCCCTGATGGACGATGGAGAGCACCCATAAAGACGATAGGGGCTATGGTGACGATAGAGCAAATATCTCTTTTTTATTTTTATTTTTATTTTTAATTCCAAAGCTATTTTGCAAAAATAAACCTCAGCCAAACGACATTGCTTTGACCAAATACACTTTGACCCAAAGATCCTTGGAAAAGTGGCTTTACATCCCCCAAAACTGAGGACCTCAAAATTAATTGCAATTGGCTATTGCGGGAAAATGCTTCTTTTGATAAGAAGGGAGGAAATAATTGCTTGGATCCACTAGATTCAACAAATTAAATGAATCACTGTGTTGAATTTGCGAGGCCTACATATGAGATTCACTTGCGGTCTATATTATGATTTACCCTTTTAAATGAACTAGCGTCATGGGAAGGGAGTCGTGTAAACTCTAATCCGGTTGCCCTTTTACCAATTGCTAGAGCTTCATCATAAAGAAGGCTGCTCAGGATCGTGTAGGTTATGCCAAAAAAGGAGAGGCTTCGGAGCTGTTTTTGGCCTGGGAGAAAGGCAAACATTTCTCTTCTTTCTTTTCTTTTTTTGATAATTTATTTTTCCTTCTTTCATATCCTTATTTGTCACCTCTTAAAAGAATGCTTTAGAACTTTGCTCAATATCATCTGACATAGTTAGATTTGTTACGTAATTTAAATATTTACTAGAAGGAAAAGACGGTTCAAAGATTGATGAGTGGAGAGTTGTGGTATGACAAATGAAAATTATAAGATCTTTTGGGAAATATATTGCCTTATTAAACTTGAAATTACATGACAAATATAGTTCATGCAGTCTGATTTTAACAACCATAACTAGTTTTTATTCATTAGGAGGTGAGACCACCGCATCTCGAGCATCCAACTACAAATTGGCTGCTATAAGCCACAGTCCTGATTCCTAGATTTTCACCAGAATTTTATCACTCATGGATCGCTCATCAAAGAATTTCCACTACATGAGAAATCAAGAACCCGGTATGTAGTAACCATAGATTGCATAAAAGGTCTGTGCTAAAGTAAGCACAAGCAAAACTAAAGCAGCAATGAAGGAAATGATTGACCAGGGATTGCTGAAGTACTTGTGCTTGAGACTGGCTCTCCAGGCATTCCACTTGCGCTTGTAGTGTCGGTTCACCTCCTCAGATAGTATAGAGAGATAACTACTGTTAATGTCAAAGACCACCTCCTGGCAAAGCTGGTTGAAGAGGTCAGCGACCTCGGCATTGCTCCCAAGCCAGTGCTCGATGATCCCACACTTGTGGAGGTACCCAACGTCCTCGGCAGAATTGATCAAGTTGTCCATAAAGATTACGTATGAGGTGATGTCGTTGCTACAATCTATGTGAGACTGCTCGAAGGCCATCAAGTTGAGGAATAGCGACCTCGTCCCATCGTGGATCAGAAGCCGGGGGATCCAGAGGGTTCCACCTTTGAACTTGATGTCCCATAACCCGTCCGTCTCACTCTTCCTGAACCTGATCCCGGCTTCCCGGAGCTCCGTCACAGAGTGAATGAACTGTTGCGGTGTCTTCAGCTGCCAGTTCTGCTCCCTTGGCTCTGGCTTGGGGCCTGAGCCCAGAAGGCTGAGCCGAAACACTTCGAGGCAATGAAGCCTGTCGTGGTCGGATGATCGGGCGAACTCTAGGCTGTTGCTGCTAAGTTTGGTCTGAGGGTCGCCTGTGGGCTTCAAAGGGCCGAAGAACTCTAGCGAAAGATTGGCCACGTGCCCCTTCTTCTCAGGCTTGCTGAGTTCGAGCAGCCGGTCAAGTATGAAAAGCGGGATCTGATTCTCAAGCATGATCATGTCCCGCTGGATCGTGTGCAAAGATTCCCGCATCGAGAAGACGGGGTCATTGCGAGAGTAGCCAAGTTCACTAAACCCCTCGGTGAATCCCCGGAACATCTCGATTACAAAGCACCCATCGAGAACCATCATCTCCACGAACTTCTCACTGGTCATGTCTATTGGCTCTTCATAGCAGGCGCGAGCTGTCTTCTCGACCTCCTTCACAGAGTCTAGATAGGGGCTTATGCTGTGATTGTTGCGCGCGAGCATGCATTGGAGGCAGCGCCACTTGTGCCGGTCCATCTGAAGGACCTGCAATTCATTGTGGTGGTACGGCCCGAGGGAGACAATCTCGGGGACATAGGCATCGTCTTTGCCATCCCTGAGATACTTCGGGATCTTGTAAATAGAGTTTTGCCCAAGAGCATGCCTCGTTGTCCTGGCGAGCTTGCTCCAGGTTCTCTTTGATGGAGATGACCCATTCGGACTCGGGCGTCCTCGACTCGTCTTTGGATACGACTTCACCCCCGTTGTTCCCAACCTCATTCTGGAGAGTCACGGATGGTTCTTGCAGTGGCTCGGGAACCTGGTCACCCTGAGGCTGTTGTTGTTGGTGGTGCTGATTTACTGATTCTGTGGATGCATTGGAGGTCGGTTTCTTCCGGAGTGATTCCACAGATTTTTTTAACCTGCGAGGAATTGAAGAAAATTTTATGTGGATACGAACCATTTCTTGTGAAGAATTGATCTAATTTTCTATTCCTTTTCCTTTCTTGGGTATTGATCTTTAAATTGATGCTTTCTAAGCCAAAAGAAAAAAGGAGGGGGAGATTTTTAATGTCTAGGGATAATGGAACAAGGGAGGGATTTTTTCAACATCGAGATTCGGAATGAGCTCTGTAAGATTCTAGCCCATCTGATGTCACGTCGATTTCGTCATCATATTGATAATGTGAAATTGTGATAAAAAAACATGCCCCACCTTACCTGTACCACAAGCGACAATTATGGGACTGAGCTTTTCTTCTGCCCAGAAGGAATCAGACACCTCTCATGCTCCACTGGAAACACATTTCCATAGAGTCCGCCTGTTTACATCTCACAGAATGGGTGGGTGTTCACCCTTTTAGCCTTTTAATCAGATTTCATTGGGCCAAAGATTTTAATTATCAATGGGAGAAATAGATAGTCAAATGTAGTAGCAATATGCATTCAGGAATTGGTGATAATACCTCACTGCCCTTAAGAGCAGCGTTTAAGGACACCACTATGCCCATCTGACCCCTCGTAGAAGCTGCTTAGGAAGTTTTGATTTCTTCATCTCTCTCTTACCAAGATGTGTGTATGTTCCCATCTCAAGTACATATAGAACGAGATGAACTGCATAGAAGATGAATGTGTGTGACATAATTGATGTGTAATGATAAATGTGCTATACAAGAAAAGTGTGAGGTCATTCTTCAATGACTTGAATGTTTGGCCTCCCGAGACATGCATGGACTTGAGTATCTGTCAAAAGTTCATGAACTAGATTAAATATGTATAAAAAGTTTATAAATCATATTGAATAAATTAAATATTCAAAAATGACATTGCACATTGAATTAAAATTTAAGGACCACATTACATTTGAACTACTCGGGTTAGCAATCACCACCGTAAAAATAAGCTATATGGACACAGACATAGTGAAGGAACGTTGTGCGACCTCCCTTGTCAACGTTTGCCCAAACCAAAGCAAGATGACAAATCAGGTTCGACTTTTGGATGATGTTTATTCACACGTCCATCTAATCGTCAATCGCATTTCCTATGTTTCTAAATTCCCTTCTTCCTACGCCGAGAATGCGCATGTTCGGGAAATAAAGATGATGCCCATGAATTATCATTATTCCATTTATCACTGAGATAAGATGCGGGATTAAGATCAGACAGAGATAAGGATGCAGAAAATAGAGAAAAGAGAAGATTGAAGAATTGTATAATTTGATTTTTAAATTGTGTGTCTATTACAATCCCTTGTGATAGATATTAACAAAAGAATTGATAGCCACCAGAGGAGATAACGTTTGTATTAATCTCGAATTGTTTATCACGTTGATATTTTGATTGTGCTCTAGATTCCTGTGTATTATGATATTTTGATTGTGCTATGATTTTGTTGCGAGTTAAAGATAACATTTGATTTTGATGCAAGCTAGAATAATTGACAGTGGATTGGGTCAACAAGATTGAAGGAGATGGTTTCCAAGTGTCAAATTATTTGCACTTGATCTGTGGAAAATTAGGATTAATTGCTTAACCGAACATTCTAAAGGTCTATTTTGAAAGAATTTTCCTAAGCTGTTCGTATAACTCACGCATGAAATACGTTCTTCCTCCCTTTGTTGAGAAGGTTTTTTCATGTAATATTTATATCTTGTGACAGTAAAACATAAAAAAGCTAGTCATTAAAGAATGAGAATTTCACAACTCACGGTTCACGTTGATCTTAAATAACGGAGACGTGCTAAGCCCGGGCTACTGAATTGATATACAAAATAATGTGACAAATAGCTATTGAATGTTGAAGATGACTCAATTACTTTATTGTCCACTTTCAATTTGCCATAGATTTTGTAAATTGCTTTTAATGTATATTTAGCATTACTCGGATGTGACAATATAACGGAAGAAATAAAACAACATCTCGGTTGTGCACCAATGCATATAATACTTTTCTTTTCTGGTAGTTGTGCTTTGTTCCATCCCTTTCCTCTAGCCACTCTTCTAAGAAAGGTTACAAATATGAACGTGATTCGCATTCATATTTAGTTGGTTTATACGGTGGTCATGTTTATAATGTGTAATGTAACGAGGCATGGCAAGAACAAACGACAATAAAGTCCTTTTTCTTGAAATTAATGACCGTCGGACGGTTGGGGCTCACATCTTTAAATGAATGCAACACGTCCAACGCAGTACCATGTGCCTCGAGTTGTCCTCCGCGATGGCCCTTTATATTGAATCTTGACCCATTGACTTTCTTCCTCTTTTTAGTCACGCACTAGTAGTTCCGCGATTCCAATGGCCAACTTATTACAAATTTGCCACAAGACAATCTCGTGCCTCCTCCTCCCCAAATTAAATAAATGATACGATCGCACTATTTTGAAGTTCTCATGCGAGATATTTAAATCCATGGGATGACCCTGGGAACTTGTTAGATGATACCTTTTGAGGATGATGTAAATGCTTCTACATATAGGCGGTTTGATTCCTTGTTATCATACTTCCCACGTCCCCTTCTCAGTTTTGTTAATCGTTATTAAGATAAATTCCCACTTGTTCAACTCTGTAATTGGAAACAATGGGATTATGTAAAATTTGGTGGGGAAGTTCACGAGAGGCCTCAATTTGGATTTTATGTTTGGCAAAAGACAAAATTACACGCGTACGCTTACCTTTTCCACTAGTTGAAGTCTTCTTATAGAAAAGGAAAGAATACAAATTGAGGTTGGGGCAGAGGTTTGATGCCTCCTAAGCCACACCACTTGGTCGCCATTCGCATCTTCAAGGGAAATTATTAGTTGATGCAAGATATTTCATGTTCACATAAGCTTGAGTTCCACCACTAATGGAGTAATGTTGTATATTGTAGCTTTTCATAGACATTTGGGTCATTGCACATGTGATCACTGTATTCCTATGCTTTTGACCTTTTATTATTATTATTATTATTATTAGGTGTACTATCAACTTTCAATTGTTGAGTGATACTGATTGTTGAGTGACACACATCGACCAAAAATGTAAATGAACTGACACATCTCAACCTGCATGACAATGATTGATGGTGTTTTATCTACTTTAGAAAGTTTCATTTGACTTAATTTGGAGGGAAAATAAACTAGAAAGAATAATAATAGATGGGATGATGAACTCCTCTCACCTTACTAAGAAATGCTCCCCCTCTAAATCCATTTTAGGTAGATAAGCTTCCAACTCTAATTAATAGTACTTTTTTCTTATAAGCGATAAATTACGAATAAACCTTAGAGAGTCAATGAGAGTAGCTCACAGGTTTGAGGCACAGAAATGAAGTTCATTGAGAGACCTAAGGCACACCCAAATTAATTGTACTTGATAGTGATGGAAAATGTATCTTTTGACCAGGAGAGGGAAAATTTTCTAAACTTGACCCCAGTCTAATGAACCGAGTAAATTACAACGGTTGATCTTGTGGGATCCACACGAGGAAGCCATGTGGGAGTCATAAAATCAGTCCTGGTGCTTCACCCTGTCCAATATCTGAGTCCAGAGAAGAAATCGATGAAGGAGAAGAGGGAGTCCTGCAAACTCAAACTCCTACACTCTCTGCACCTTTTTGCCAGTTGTTTGGACTTATCACAAAAAAAGGAGGCTGCTCAGAATTTGCTTAAGTTACCGCCAGAAAAAGGAGAGGTTTTAAGGTTCTTTTTAGCCTAGCAAAAAAGTAAATGTTAAGAACAGGATTTACAGTGGAGAGGCGAAGAGAGAGCTACAATTAGGTAAGCACCTTGTTATACCTTAAACCTGTCTTTGACCAAATTAATTTCTACATCATTCGAGGAAACATGTTATCGCCATTGAAGCTGATAAACCAAATCTATCTTAGCATCAATCATGAGTTAGAGCTAGCCTTTTGAGCAAAACCTACAAAACATGAGTAAACTGTACTAATATACATAAAATATTAAAATACCTCAAATATGTAATAAAATATATTTATATATTCAATTTATATTATAAAATATAATTAAATTTGAATATATAAATAAAAATAAGATTAGACTAAAAAAAGAAATTGTTATTTTTTTTATTTTGAATTTCTTATATCAAAATTCAAATATTATTTATATTAAATAAAATTTTAATTTTATTAATTTAAGAAGTTTGTTATTAAAAAAAATGACTTTCATATTATAAAACTTAGAAATCCTCATACTATTATCCCACGTCCCTATCAGATGATTTTATCCCGATTATATCATCTTATATCCGATTTTATTTGATTTTGAACAAACACCATACACAGGATACTAAATTTTATTATATTCTGAATTTTATCTCAACTGTCAAACGGGGCCCGTGAAAATAAATGCACCTTTACTACTAGTACTAAGGTTGTCTCCATGCGACTAGGTCCTAGTTAGCAGTACTCTAACCTCTCTCTTACTGAGACAACTCCGACCCTCTTTACGATCTGGAAAGCCATCCATGCAAATCAAAATCTTGACCTACACGGTCCAATCGGAGTCACAAGCAATCTTGAAAGGAGAGACTCCATCCGCTTTGATAACGCTCTCTTTCTCTGCGATATTGAATAATTCCATGTTTTCAACAAATGAAGCCCAAAATCAGTCAACCGTGCTCACCAAAAACATTCCTCTCTCAGCAAGACGACACAGAGCACAAGCAAACCGTCCAAATAATCCACGGGGCTCCGCTTTTTCCATAAGATATGGCAAATCCAGCAACATTCATATATCTCAAATGAGCAAATCTCAAAGAAGAAAGTACTTCCATGTTGAAAATTTCAACTTCGTTTCTCTTTTCTTCTTGACTGAGGCCGAGCAAGTTGTTGACATTTTCATTTTTTTCAGCACTCCTGATTTAACAATTGCTCTTTCTTTTTTAGTTTATAAATAAGTCGACAGGAATAGCTATTCCTAATGCAACCAGGAACATCTTCAATTTGGCACTTCAAAAATTACCTATTGATTTTACTAATACATTATGCTTAAAATTAACTTGTTTTTTTAAATATAGTTCTCATTATTATGAAATTCAGATAATCCCATCCTCGATGGTTATGACTGATTAGTAGTAGAAGTCATCATATCATGGTACTCTATAATTAGTGTTAACAACAAAAGTTGACTTCGTGGGCTGCCATTAACTGATAAGGCCCACCGGGCTTATAATGGGCACGTTGGTTTGGGGGAGTTCAAATATGACCATAGTTGCGATTACCGATGGCTCGACATCAACCACAATTTGGGAAGCAAGACGATAAGAAAGAGATAGGTTACCGAAGCACTCGGTGTCAATTACTTTGTGGATAATATAACACCGCTACTGAATAGCATGCTAAGTTTTCCGAGAATAATTTGAATTTGAAGCACGAACCACCAGGGCAGTTATTTGCTCTATCTGGCTAATAAATAGCCCAAGAGAAGATGTTGTTGAGGGGCGGGAAAAAAAGAAAAAAAAAAAAAAAAGGGACGGAAACAAGGCAACTGTCATCTTTTTATTCACATTTTAATTATCATCTTCTTTTGATTCATTTTCTGATATTTTGAAATTATAATCTTAGTTAGTAACCATTGTCATTAGAACTAGTTACGTCCTTTCTAAAACAACATGGAACACGATACACAAAAAATCGAAAAGCTAACCCTTGGTGAAAGATATTTCATCTGGGAGCATTCTCAACGAAACAATTAGATAATACTTCAAAACAAAGAGAATGTAATTAAGAAAATACCTTGAATTAATTATAATAGCAAGTCAAATCTACGTTTTTATTTATACAGAATAGTTTGAATTATAGTTGTAATCAATAATTAAAATTGAATAAACCGTAACACTTCCAATCATGATTAGAACTCAATTAAGGATGGAGCCACTCTTTAGGTTGAAGGTGGGGGGAGGAGGCGAAAATCATAGACCAGATGTGGAGTAAAAAGGAAAAAAAAAATTAACACGAGAATTTTGAATAAGTTTGAAAATAATAGTTCAATTTAAAATTCTGTCTCGATTTTTTTTATGAACCCAAATAAGTATTTGGACAAAAGAATTTTTTTTTTAATGATGACTCTTGATTTTAATTATACAAATTTTAAAGGTTATGTTTCAGCAATAAGTTTTACGTTAAAATTTTCGATTAATATTGGCTTCGTCCACGCTTTAAATATTTCTCAATAATGAAAGTGTTACGAAAGCAATGTAGATTGCCATGCGGGTGATTCTACTCTGACAGCAAATGTTGAGAAATGTTTGAGATTATGACTACCGGTGGGTTTCGTTTACAAATACAAGTTTCAAAAAAATTACTTTTTGGTAGTGTGATTACAAAATGTACGTGTTCATTTTCATATACTTCTGCTCAATAATACTTCAAGTTATTCCCTTGATGTACAACAATATTAAATTGGAAGATTTCATTTTTAATATATAATTTGATCCAGTTATACTTATATGTAGGTCACAAAAGCTAATCCACATCCTTATCTCATTATCGACAATAAGATAGTCAGAGCCGTGAGAATTGATCAAGATATATGTACCTGAAATCCAAAAATCCTTGGATTGATAACATCTTATACACGTGTCATTATCTAGCTGCATCCTTGGAAATTTACTGGAAATTTATGCGCTAATACAAACATCCAATACTTGTAGGTTTCAAATCCATTCATGCTATAAAGAAGAATCCCCAAAAAGGAGAAAAGAAAATACTGCCATCAGTCAATGAAGATAACAGAAGTTTTACTAACACAAGAAAGTTAGAGAAGGTAAATTACCAATTTCCTCCATTACTACCTCTACTTGACATGGAAATATCTCCTCGGTATCTGCAAAGTGCCAACGTATTAGCATATTACTCTACTTGACACAAACTAACAGTGAAAGACAATGGTTTTTGGAATTGGAAAGGTTGCAGGATCAACAGCAGTAGCAGATTTGACGAGGACCAACACGGAAAGATGTATAGATAGATTAAAAAAAAAGAAAAATTTGAACAAAACGAGCCAGAGCAGAGCTGGGAAAGAAAGGCTCGTTAAAATGAAAGGACCTTTTACTACTAGGGTTGCCTCCATGCAACACGTTATTATCAGCATTACAGCCTAATCCATCTCTTACCGAGCGTTTACTCCCGACGGCCGGCACTGGATCAGCATATGAAGCATCTGAAACTACTCCTGCCCTCTTCACCACCTGGAAAGTGACCTATGTAACCAACAAGAATTCGAAGGAGAGACTACGTCCACTTCGATGTGGCTATCTTTTTGTAATATGTTAGAGATTCCGTATTTTTCAACTGAAAAAAGCCCAAAGTCAGTCAACCCTCCTTGCCAACAGCATTTCTCTCTCAAAAAGACGAGACAGAGCGCAAGCATACCGACCAAACAAACCACAGGACTTCGCTTTTCCATATGATAAAACAAATCCAGTAACATTCATGTATCTCAAATGAGCAACTCTCAAAGAAGAATGCCACAGCTCGACCACAAGAGAAACTATATGCAAACCCTCACTTTTCGAACTTCAAGAGATTTTGTGGAATGACGAGGCAAAACCTGGTCGCTTCGCCTGAGAGTGATGGTAGCTCTGCCCCTCGGAGAGCCTCGGTCATTTCCACATCCACAAAGAAAGAACGCGGTGGCGGTAACGGCTCTCATAGTTATCGAGCGCGGCAGTGCAATCCACGACGGCGGCAGGAGGTGGGCCCGCGTTTCCGTTAGGCGCTAGATGCCATGCAAGAGACGACGACAACAGACGGAGCTAAAGAAACAGTCGACTGACAAGCTTCGGAGGAGGAATGTGGGCAATGAAGAAGCTCGAATGGAGTCGGTTCAAAGAGTCGTGCAACCCATTTTCCCGGCTTTTCTTTCTTCTCGTCCTTTTTTTTTTTCGGTGCCTCTATTTCCAAACGGAAAAATATCTAAATACACAACCATTTCAGTGTATTTTACTAACATCTCCTCCAAATAAGATAAATTTTCATATCTAAAGTTGTGTTTTACGTGTTGGTAGGATTACGGTTGGGATAGCTTCGCCATTTTACTTCCAATTGGTAATTGCAATTAGCTATTGATGAGATCTGTTGGAATTAACCGTCATCATTGCGGGGGTGTGTGTGTTCCTGGTATTCTGGGGTTGGAAAGACTCGTCGTAGTTAATAACCCGTGCCTTCAAGTTTGGAGATCTTGGTGGAAGATAGTAGGGATTAAATTTGCGTGAGATCGGTAAAGCTGGTGTCTTTAATGTTTCGGGAGTGTTTTGTGATGCTTTTCAATTAAAGAATTACTCCTAGGTTTAGTTGATTTTAGGGGGCCCTTTGGTATTTTGTCATTACGATATGCTATCGATTTTATTTGGTGGATTTGAAGTGCTTCATTTTGGAGGAAAAAGGTGGAATCGTGTGTTCCAGGTATTCTGACTTCAAGGTATTTTGAGCGCAGAAGGATTCAATCGGCGTGATGATTTTTTGCCGTCAATTTGGATTTCTTGGAGGAAGATGAAGTAGTCCTAAGATGGCGAGAGAACAGTCAAATTGGTGTTATTAGGTTTAAAAATGTGATGTTTTTAGCACTGGAGCCATGACGATTTAAATCTGGCGACAAAAGTCGAATGGTGTGGAAGCATGGTGTTTGTTGTCTTCATCTCATGTTTGCATTTGCTATCACAGAGCGGTCGCTTGACTCGAGAGTGGTTTTAAAAATGCTTGTCATGATGTAAAAATGCCGTTTTTCATATGATTATACTGTTTCCAGTGTTTATAATATCTGCTTCAATGTATGGTATTTCCTTCCATTTATACGTCGATGCCTGAGTTTATTCTTAAGGAGCAACTGAAACTGACTATTTAAAGTTGACTCCAAGGGTAAAATGCGAAGCTCAGGTTCTCCCTAGTCCCTATTATGATTTGCTTCCTTCATTACGAACATCCTGATGTATAGCCTTTTTTGTTTTTGACAATCTTTGACTAGCATTATCCTTGTCATCTAGTTGACTCAAAACCAGTCATTGTTTTGCACTAGATTGAGAATGTGATACAATAATTATTTAACTCATCAGTCTTCTTTATCCCGTATTGAGTTGATATGAGAGCACGATGCTTATTTTTTTGAAGCTCCGAAATTCGATCCGCTGCTTTCATTGGTTCCTGCGAGAGAGCTTCGGAAATAAAATCATCTTTCTGCTTGAATTGGATTGTTAATTATTGAACGTGTCGTTCTTCTCTCTCCACGTAAGGATACAAATCACATGGGCATTTATGATTGCTTTCGCGATGATGTCCTTCAGCATGTTTGATCTGCCTGTCTTCTGGCTTGTACTCTCTATTCTACTGGGTCATGTTGTTTACGCTTACAATGAGGAGACAGATAATGCTAATGGTCAAGTACAAATATGTCCCGCACTCTTCCACAAACGGGTATGCTGAACCCTAGTTTCATTCTTTTACTGCATATCTGCTTCTCTGATCCTTTGGTGTGTATGCTTATTTTGCCTTTTGAGTCCGTGTCTTTTTCACCAGCACTATGATGGAAAGAAAGCATGTTCAACTGATTCTGCAAGCTTTCTGAGGGACTAAATTTTTTGAGTATGATCTATCTATAGTTCTTGGGTAGGCTTTTCTTTTCCCCTGGTGTCATACCAGCCGATGGAGTTTTCTCACAGCAAAATGTTGGCTCAAGACTATATGGCATGTTGCTTGATACTCCACTTTTCTGAAAGAGATCTTATAGAAAAGCCTGCGGATGGAATCATGGTAACTTCTCAAGACGAGTGAAGTTATTGTACTTTGTATGTCTTAGCTTTAGCAAGGGATAGTCCCAATTTGTTCTTTAGACATGGCATTCTTTCGTGCTGCTCACATTTTCATGTAGCTGTAGTTCTTACTTCCATGGTTCTAGGTACGCTTTTTTTTTATATCTATTTTGAGTTTGTCTCTTCTGTTTTATTAACTGTCACTTGCCCATTTTGGTTGCATGGCTGATTTATGAGAGGATGTACTGTTGTAACATAGGTTAGCTAGAAAATCCTGATGAAGCCTATATACAAACACCTATACCGATTATTGGATTTCTCTTGGTGCTCGGAGGAGGATGGTTGTTAGTGTCGGATGTCTGTACTTGCAGAGGTATCAAGCGAGGATTCCATAGTATTACTAGGTAAAGGTGCTGTTTCGACAACGACCTTCTTCTGGAAGCTAAGGGCGTGTTTGTTTGTGTTTACGATTTAAAAGTGTTAAAAAAACATAAACAGAAAAAATTATTTTTGTTCCTAGAACAATTTTTGACCAGAAAAACGCATTTGGTAAACTTCTTCCAGGAATTAAAAAAAAAAATAGAAATATGTTTAGTAAATTTGTGTTCTTTTTTTATTTCTTTTAATTTTTTAATTTTAATTTTCCTTTTTTTCTTTCTTTTTCATTTTTTTCTTCTTTTGGCCAATCATCGGCCTCGGCCGTGGCCGGCGATCGACTGACGAGGGCCGACGGCCTCGCCTTGGCTGGGCGAGCTCGGGCTCGCCCGATACGGTGAGGCCGAGCTCGCCCAACCACCCGCCGCCTAGCGGTGGCCCGGTGAGGCCAAGCCTCGCCGATGGTTGGGCGAGCTCAACTTCGCGGATCGCGCGAGCTCTAGCTCGCCCAGCCAAGGCGAGGCTGAGCATCATCGGCATGGGCAAGGCTCAGCCTTGCCCAGATCCAGCAAGGCCAAGCTCGCCCAGCCACCGGTGAGGCTCGGCCTCGTCGAGCCACTGCCAGGCGACGTCGACTGCGGTGGTCCGGCGACGCCGAGCCTCACCGGGGCCGACGACGCTCCAACGAGTTCACTGGCCCTCGACGGCCGGTTGCCGGCCATGGCTAAGGCCGACGACCGGCCAAAGAAAAAAAAAAAAAAAAAAGAGAAGAAAAGAAAGAGGAGAGAAAATTTGTTCTTAAAAATTGTTCCACAAACAAGAAACAAGTTTTTTTTTGTTTTTTGTTTTTTCCCAATTTTGTTCCCGAACAAAAAAACAGATTTGGAACAAAAACGCAAATAAACGCGTTTTGTTTTTTTTTTGTTCCCGGGAACAAAAAAACAGAAAATCTTTTCATGAACAAAAAATAAAAGTGCAACCATGCACGCCCTAAGATTATTTCTGCTCTAGGAGGAAATGGAAATGTCAGCCTCCCTCTCTTGTTTGCCATTCATGAGTTCACATTACATGTTCTGTCAGCCACGAATTCTGCTTATTTAAGATGGGAGGGGTTAACGGAAAGCTGCTTTATAGTTCTTGTGGAATTGTTAGGAGGCTTTGAGGTTTGTTCCAATGGCACAAGGCTTCTAGGAATTGATTGAAAGAATCTATTTTCATACAAACTAAATGGACATTCCAACGGGACTCGAATCGCTGCCAAAACTGATACTTATCAAAACTACATATTAGCTGCTTTCTTTTCTGTAGCTTACAACTCTATATCAATGCAATGAAGAAATAAAAGAAATGACAATCGGTTTTAATTTTGAATGAAACTTCTGTGTAAAATATTTTAAGGGCATTTTCCCTAGGAGGAAAAGAGAGTGAGAACTAATCTCAAAAATTGCAGAAATCAACTGCAGAAATCAAGAACCCGGCCTGTAGTAGCCATAGATTCCAATTTTCATAGAAGGTCGGTTTGAAAGAAAGCATAAGCAAAATGAAAGCAACAGTGATGGAAATTATTGCCCAGGGACTGCTGAAGTAATTGTGCTTGAGACTGATTCTCTAGGAATTCCACCGAGGGTTGTGGTATCTGTCACCATGACAGACAGGGTAGAGAGATAACTGTCATTGATGTCAAAGAATACCTTGTGGCAAAGCTGGTTGAAGAGGTCAGTGACCACAAAGTCGCTCCCAAGCCAGCGCTCCGTTATACCAAAGTAGTGGAGGTACCTGACCTCCTTGGAGGAGTTGATCAAATTTTCCATGAAGATTAGATACAAGGTAAGGTGATGTTGTTGCTGTGATCAAAGTGAGATTGCTCAAAGCTATCAAGTTGAGGAAGAGCGACCTCAAATTATTGTGGATTAGAGATCAGGGGATCCAGAGGATCCCATCATTGAATTGGATGTCTATATGACTTCCTCTTACTGAACTTGATCCCAGCTTCCCGCAGCTCGGTCACATAGGATATGAGTTATTGCTGCTGTTAGCTATATGCCTAAAGCAATTATGTAACAGTTACATGTTAGGGATTATTTAGTGACAAAGAAATATTCATTCATTGTCCCATGAATGAATCCATAAGATCAATTAGGACTAAATCTTCCTCCTATTTACATCTCACATAATGGTTGGGTTTTTACTTTGCCCCGCTTATCCTTTTAATTAGATTTTTGTAAGTTGGAATACTTTAACTACTTAGCTTTATAATTTTTGAATGCCGGGATTGGTGTTGACACCTCACTCCCCTTAAGAACAGTGTTAAAGGATAGCACGGGAATTAGATATCACTATGCCTAACCTCTCTCTATCAAAGCTATCAAGTGACTTTTAATTTCATAAGTCAGTACCAACCTGTCCAACCATACGGACGAAGAGAATCATACCAACGATAAGAATCATAACACCAATTCAATGAAAAATGAATATCATATTCCAACAATTGACGATCCATAAATGAGGCCTCAACGCGCCATGAACAGGTTGGATTGAGGTAGTGTGATTTTCAGTAAAAGGGTCGAATAGAAGCACATCCTTATTTATTTAGTTCGAGCATTTTATCAAAATTTCGATCAGTGAACTTACACACAAATATAAAGTGACGATTCACCTTCAGATCATCACAAAAACATTAGCACACGTTCAATACACTAAAGGAGCTTCAAGCACAACCGATTTTCTCACGAACATCAAATAGATATATTTTTTTCTTTATCGAGTACAGGTTTTTTTGTCCTAGTGTATCTTGTCTTTATCACGAATTATTTTCCTTGGTTAACAATAATTGTACTTTTGCCGATATTCGCAGGTTCTTTAATTTTCTTTCTACCTCATAGAGGAAATAAGGTAATAAGGTGGTATACTATATGCATATGCACCTTAGAGCTCCTTTTAACTACCTATACATTCTGTTATCATTTCCAATTGAACGATCCATTAACCCAATTAACAGAGGATTATAAATGGATTAATTTTTTTGATTTTTACTGGAGATTGGTCATGGCCTCTGTTTCATTCGTAAGCGACAGAAACAGAGCGAATGGATTTTACCTTGGTGATTGGATTTCTAGCGTCGGCCAGGGCGCAGATCTTAGAGCGGAGGTGCTGAACGTGTCTTCAATGAATATCGTCGCCGGTGAAGGAGTTTCGAATGAGAACAAAGTACTTCAAAAACGCAGCCATAAAACAGGGCAGAAAAAAGGAGTTCCAGCGCGGCGGTGGGAGCGGCAGAAATCGACGGAGATGGCGGCTTTCTGGCAACTGAGAACGAAGAGGAAGACCAGCGAATGAGAGAAATCAGGGAGAATATTTTTATGAGCTCTCGGCAACACCCAAAATCATGCTCTGTTTTTGTGACCGAGCCTCCCCTCCCTTTCACCGAATGCCAGAGCCTTTTGGAAGTGTAGATGTAGACTGCGAATGGGGATCGAAATAGGATGATAAATCCGTGACGAGGATCGGAGCTAATGAAGTGGGCTGACAACAATTCGCGTACACGTGTAATAAAAATCCGGAGAATTGTAGTACGTGCGTAATTAAAATCTAACATATAATTTCTTGATAACAAATTCGGAGTTGAACAACCATTCGAAGATTGACAACAAATTATTTCATTAGCATCACCCGTTGAAGAAGCGCTAATATTTCCTAATTTGAAACACACGTATCATCCCCGATGATCCGAAGACAAGCTCTACTCGGAAATCTCAACTTCTTCAAATATTGCCTGTTGCCCTTTAAAATCCCCACGCTTATCCGTCTGTTCTTCCCTCCTCCGTTTCCGCCCCCTCTGGGTCGCTCTCTCTCTCTGTCTCTCTCTGCAAAAACCCACGATCAACGCTCTTCGTCTTTTCATCTCTTCGTCATCACTTGGCGATACTTGGCGACAGTGGGGGAAGTAGCGTGCTCCAGCGGCGATGGTCTGTCTTCAGTGTGCGAACCCTCTTTCGAAGGGGGAAAGAGGGATGGAACTCGATCTCTCGTCTCTTCATCTCTTGGCGGATGCAGCTTCGTTGGCCTCCGAGGGAAAGCTCCGTCTCGCCCCTTCTTCCGCCTTCGATCGGGATGATGAGAAGAAGTTCAGCGTCGCGACCGCCACTTTTGGGCCGACCGTTGTTGGATGGATCGTTAGGAAGAAGAGATCGCCAAGGGCCCGACGGCCGGCATTCCAAGCCCAGAAATTAAATTCTGATCCAGTTGTCCGAAACAAGAAGTGGTCACGAGCATTCGATTCTACCGAAACCCAAGAATCGGGTAGAGTTTCCAAGAAACCCAAGAAAACTCAGAACACGGATCTTGCGGCTCTAACCGGACCGAGCGAATTGCCGACAAAGTACATGGACAAAATACGGGAAATGCGCGGTCGGGATTTGACACTCGTTGTGGAGAAGACACTTACTGCCACTGACATGAGCCGGGGCCAAAGTAGGCTCTCTATACCCAAGAAGCAGATAAGGGAAGTTTTCTTGAGCGAAGAAGAGATCCGAATCCTAGATAGGAAGGAGGGCATTAAGGTTTCCCTCATTGAGCCATGTCTTGAAGTATCTCACGGATTGCAACTCAAGAAGTGGAATTACATGAGCAAAAATTTTTCTTATGTGTTGACAGAGAGGTGGAATGCGGTCGCGCATCCTCATGAGCGGAATGAACTCATAAAGGATGTCGTCATCCAGCTTTGGTCCTTCAGAGTGGATAGTAGCCTTTGCTTTTGCCTCGCGAAGGTTGAAGCACCAGTTTGAGTCAATGGAAAGGATGGCTGTGATCATCCTTTAATTTCATGAAGAAATTCTTGATATTTTTCTGAGTCCAGTGTCATTTTCCTTAAAACTTTTCTTAAAATTTTGGTGTATAGGTAATTTCATATTTTTTGTTATTTTGAGATAGCTGTTGGAGTCTCTACAAAGTTAGGAAGTAATTGGAGTTGTGATAGTCCAATTTCATAGATCAACCGTGGTTTTTCGGAATGTTTTGATAAAGGATTTTGTGGTTCAGTTTTTTTTGTTTAATTTTTTTTAATTTTTGGTTGAATTTGGACTTGGTATGTTCCAATGGCAAGTGTACATAGTAATATGGAAATGATGATCATTGGAATACCATCGACACTAATGTGTTGATTTCCCTGTATTGAGATCTTCGTTTTTTTTTTTTTTTTTTTGGGTATTTTTCATATGTTAGCAGATGTCGTCACTAAAAAAATGTGCACAGTAAAGAACTCAAAGTTGTAAAAATGATATTATTATAAAAGAGATTGGCCTTACTTGGATGATGTAGTAAGTCGAGCCAAAAAGGGTATTTTTAGACAATCACAAATACGGTTAATACCCACCAATAATATGCAAAAGAAGTAGATGAAATCAAAAAACCAAGTTTCAAAACTCTCAATGGGCAAATTGAAAAAATGCAATTGTGATAATACGTCTACTCATCAATGAAGAACTTATAAAGATGCACCAACCAGAATAGACAATACATTATCAAACACTCCTAAATTATGAAGGTATTACCTTGTCACAAACGAAACATGCAAACGATATGCGTGGAACATGGCATCAACACACCAGTCTTTCCACTGAAACATGTCCGAACATGGAACTGTCAATGTGGTACTCCATAATACAAACAACCATGAACTTTGTAAGGGATGTGAAATCATTGTAGATATACGTAATTACTTCATGATCAAATTAGCTAACTAAGGGAAAAGTGCTTAAAAAGTCCTAAACATTTTTACTTAATGCCGATTCAATCCTTTTCGGCCAATTTTGGCCGGATTTTGCTGATTGGACGCCGGTTGGCTGATGTGGTCTAATCCCGTCTTGACATAGAAAATTTTTTATAATATTTTAATTTTTTTGAATTTTTTTTTCTTCCCTCCTCCTCTAGCCGGTCGTCGAACCTCGGCAACCGACCAAAGGCGACAGCCGGTGAGGTCAACCTCGCCGACCACCTCGCCCTCGCCGGCCGGCGCTAGGCCGCCCTCATAGCCCGGGCGGCACCGGCGAGCCTCGCCTCGCCGAATCTAGCGAGGTCAAGCCTCGCCGGCCATGGGCGAGGCTCGACCCTCGCCACCTAGCTCAAGGCCGCCCTTGCAGCCACTGGTGAGATGGCCAGTGAGGGCAAGGTCAAGCAAGGTTGACCTCACCGACTGTCGCCGAGGTCCAGTGACTAGTTGGAGGAAGGGAGGGAAAAAATAAAAATTCAAAATTCAAAAATTCAAAAATATTAAAATATTATTAAAATTTGTCCATGTCAAAGATCGATCGCCCATGTTTGCCGGCCAGCATCCAATTAGCAAAATCCAGCCAAAATTGGCTGGAAATGAGTAAATCAACACTAAGTAAAAATGTTTAGAACTAAATTGACACAGATACAAAAGGTTTATGAATTTTTTAGCACTTTTCCCAGCTAACTAAAGCTCAAAGGAGTACAAAAACTCTGACCGTCAATGGACTACAAATTTTCATGTTGACTGTGGTTAGAACCCTTTAAAATTACATAGGCTTTTGCACAAGTAGAGTTGTCTAAATATCTTTTAATGGAGAGTACACCAGAAGTTGTTTTCAAGCTTACGAATAAGGAATGCATCCAAATATGGGAAGTCAGTAAGTCATGAGAGATGACCCATTAGAATGCACATCCGAAGTGTCCAAAATCTTTTAACTCAGAGAAGACAAAGTACTAGCGGCAGCATTACCTTCCGGGTTTATGATACTTTTCCTTTTGTGAGTATCTGAGCTTGTTCTTTCTTCGGCAACATTGGTAATGGGAATCAGTAACTCTCCTATTTCTAGTGCAGCGACACCATGGCTTGAGCTTTTGCCACAACTGATGCATCATCACCTGCTGCATGAAATATCTTCTTTATTGTTCCCACAATCTGCCAAGGTAGAAGTTAATAAGTAACTAGCATTTAGACAGCAACAGAGATGAACAAAACAAGTATGCTTGTAAACAAAGGGCTAGTATGCCTGGAAATAATACTTGATAGGAACATTACTGGTAGGCATTCTATTTCAGGATAGTGGCCCAAGATCTCAATATCTCCGAATTTGTCAAAGTAGAAATCTCTCTCCTTCTCAAGACTATCCACTAATGGCTTCAACTCTATTATCTGTAGCATAATTTTTGTTATAATTGCCAGAAATTACTCAACTTGCTGAAGGACTTCTAATGTGGAATCTGCGCTAGGAACTGCTCCAGAGGTCTTGGCTGGTTGATCAGTCAAGTTCGCAGAAGAATATCAATCTAACAAAACCATAACAATACCGATTTCAATTTTTATCCACAAAGAAGAAAAATGAATAAGCATTGCGGAAGGAACACTACTCTCATTGCTAAGTGGGACACTACATAGGAAGGCCCCACTTTATAATGATGGATGGATTGAATCTAGCAACCTAGTATTCGTTGTTTTCCATTCTACGGAGTTGTAAAAACCTGAGTGTTCCGTGATTGTGACATTTGGTCCAATAGTTCAAACGCAAGCCCTTGGCTCAAGGCATTGTTTCCGACCCATTGACTTTTTACCTCGTCCCTTTCTTTTCCGATCAACTCTCAAATGACATGAACAAAGCACAAGAAACTCCAGAGGACCGAGCAATTTCTGCATCAAAAAGACAAAAGCTTTTCTCACGGAAACGCCCAGAAAGAAAAACCATCAAAAGAAGAAACTCGAGCGTGGTGGCATTACAATGCAAATGAAGAAGAAATCACGCAGAAGCAAAAGCTACGCATCTCTCTCTCTCTCTCTCTCTCTCTCTCTCTCTCTCTCTCTCAGAAACATAATATTCTCTCACAACCTTTTAGTTTCAATTTTTGTAAATCGATCATTGTGGGTCGTCACCAATTCATGCCTAACTAGTTATTTAAAAAATGAAAAACTTGGAATAAGTTCTTGATTATTCCTCAGGAGCTTTTTCCAAGTTTATGTTAAAATACCTCAAATTTCAAAGTAATAGTGCGACTGACGTGTAATTTATCCAAGGAAATTTGTCTTTTAATTTTTCGAAATTTTAATTTGGGCTTGTCAATGTGCCCGTATCCATGACCTCTTCTCCACCCGTCCCTGATGATCACAAACGATTGGGCTCCGCAGAATTATGCTCTTCATGTTCCCTATACTTTCTCTAATCGTTTTATACAGTGGACTTTCTCATTCCCTACCGATTTTTTTTTCTCCCTTTGTATTTCATCTTTGCAAATGGAGCGTCATTTAGGTTGTGTTTAATTCAATATTTTGAAGAGACAGGCCTTTAAAGTCCTATGGGCAAATGCAAAATTCTTGACTCACTTTTGAAATATGTAATTTTATCTTTAAAGCTGACTAAAGTTTTTAGCTTGATAAAAGATTTTAAGTGCATTGAGAAGTAGCATTTTCGAAATTCCTCAGTTTAATGGACAATTGTCACTTTCTCATCTTGCCCTCACTTATTGAGCGTAATTCCATATTTGCCCTTTTTAATCAGAGAAAAAAAAAGGAAAAACTTCTATCCTCTTAGTGTGCGTACTAGAGAGAGAGATGAGGGTTAAGGGGCAAAAACTTACATACAATTTGAAGTGGACAACATTTGACAACATAGATAATAATGAGGAAGTTTGATTTTCCGTTGGAATTAGATGTTCTTTCACTAGATAACAAATGGTTGACGAATAACTACTTAAAATCGCTGGGTAAAATATCATTTTTAGTAAATGGAATTGTAGCTTCTGCCGACAAATCATTCGGAGTTGTTCTCACCACTTAACGAACCCCTCGGAGTTGGACTTGTAATTTACACCAACACAAAAACAAATGTATAACAAAAAAACAAAAACTTTCTTGCAAGCTCTAAAAAAAAAAAAAGAGACTTGACGAGCAAACTTTCTTTTTTCCCCAAAAATAATGGATGCGAATCAGCCAAACTCATCAATTACCCTTTATGCATTTTCATCCGTTGTAGATTTTGTATAGAGAAAACCTTAAAATAAACCGCGTCAACAATATTAAACAGCTCTTTAGTGATGAGTTCAAGTAATTTTATATTTTTCTTTAATAACTTAAGGCTTTTAATGTTTTTTACAGCATAAATAGTCATAATTTACGAAGGAGAAAAAATGTTTTTGTGAGGAGTACTCACAGCGTCCAAAAAGGCATCTTATGGCATCTTCTTCTAATATTTGTTCTCTTCTGTCTTATTTGTTTTCGATTTGCTAAAATCGAAAAAAACTTCTTTGCTCACCACTCAACACTTGCCTCACTGGCTTTGGGTCACTCGTGCCGCTCACCGCTCGATACTCACTTGGCTTGTTGCTCCCCACTCAATATTTAATGCTCATTTTATTCGACACTCACCCCACTTGACCATCACCGCTTGTCTTTCTTAGCTAACATTGCTCATCATCAAACCTATTGGGTTGGTTCGGTCCTCGGTTGTCATTTCGAGGAATGCAAAAAATGAAATAAAAAATTATTGATTAGTCCTGAGTTGAACTTGAAATCGGACCAAACCCATTGGGTTAGTTCGATTCTCAATCAATTTTTTAAAAAAGTACAAAAAATGAAATAAAAAATTATCAGTGGATCCCGGGTTGACCCTAGAACCGGACCGAACGGTCCAGTCCTTGGTCCTACTAAGCTCAATAGGGTTGGTCCTCAGTCCCAAAATTAAGGACCAACACCGTGCGAGTTAGTCCTAGAGTTAAAGGGTGGACCAGCCCAACCCAGACCATACTCACCCCTATTTCTAACCCATCGACGTATCTAAATGAACTTATTACCCCTTTAGCTCAACTCATACCTTCAATTTAATAATAATTTTTCTTTCATATTTTAATTGTTTGATGTGAAATTATTTTTCACCCAAACCTCACACCTACATCAATTCCTAAAACTCTTGCGAGCAAATTAACCCTTTTTATTTGCTCGGCAAGCATTCATGACACGACACTCAGAAACTTCTCATGTGCACTCTTTCTTAAACGATGGAAAATTCATTCAATAAGGTACTTAGAGGGACGTATGGAAAGAGAGAGGTGGTGGGTTCGAATCACAATCTTCTTAGGAGAATAGGGTGGAGACAATTTAGTTTTAGGTGTAGGTTTTGACTTTCATGCCTTGTAAGAAAGTAAAGCAAAAGTTCAAGAATAAGAGTAAAAGTACAAGTAGAGTAAGATCGACAAAAAAAAAAAAAAAGTACTTAGGGGGGGTTCCTTTCTTTTTCCAAATTATTAAACCAAAAGCAAATTTTGCTAATCAGGACTCGTTTACTAAATAGTTTGAAGCACTAGAAAAAATGACGTGGTCTTCCGTCTAGTCATTAAATGACTTAATTCTCAAAATTTATATTTTAACTTGATTAGAATATCGTATACAACTTTTTTAGCAAATGGAATTTTTCACCTAATTAAACTTGCTATGGTTATAAAATTTTGAATTTGATTTATTCCGTTTTCATATTACATGATAATATTATTTCTAAGCGAGCTAAGACAATATTACTAAGATCAAAAATCTTGATCACATTTGAATTATTTTTCCTAATTAACATTCGCTTGCATGTTTTTTTTTTTTTTTTTTTTTTATTTATAACTGAGGACTCTACCACGGGCTCCCCATGCCCAAATAGCTCCTGAGGGTCGGGCCCCTATATCTCGAGAAAGACTAGCACAGGAGCCTAACACCATGGCCCCCCACTTACAACACTAGCAACCGGCAGGATTCAAACTCTCAACCTCGGCGATGAAAGAGGGATTCTAATACCAATGCAGCTACCCATGGTTGGGTGTTTGCATGTTTTTTTCCTCCCCTTTGTTTTTTGTTTTTTTTTTTTTTTTTTTTTTTTTTTTGGCCTACAGCATTGGTATTGCATCATTTGATGAATCTCCTACTTCCAATAATCACCTATAAGTCGACCACCAAGACAAAGTCATGGTCGTCAAGCCATCAGATATTATCAAGTGATATTTCTCACAATGCTAGAATGTCGATATTTTTCTTTACGTGAAAGAACAAAATCAAGCCAATCATATTTCAAGATTTTGTAGCACTCAAAGTGAATTCCAACAAACGATACAAGTTTCTATACAATTTCTCCATTGTGACTAGGGCCGACAAAATAGGTTTCAAACTCATTTTGTGACTTAGATTTAATAAGCCCAATTCGATATTAATAACTCTTTTTTTTTTAAATGGACTTAAATGGGTTGAGAAAAACTAAAGCCCAAAAAACAAGTAAATTAAGTGATTCATATTTTAACCCATTACGACACCCGAAGCCATTGCAGGCTTCGCTTCCTTTGGCTTCACTTCTTCTCTATTTTCTTCTTCTTCATCGAGAGTGATGAGCACAAAGAGAATGAGTCGGTTCTGTGAACCATGACTTCAACCAACGACTTCACTTCGTCTCTTTTTGTTGTGTCCGAAAGGTTCAACGGCGTGAACCTTAGCTAAAGATTCTAAGTGCTGAGATCTCTGTCGAGCTACTTCTACCAGCTGTGACTTTAATCAACAACTTCATGGAAGCCTCAGTCGTTGGTCTAGTTAATTACTTTCGTGTTTACCCTTATTCTTGTAGTTCACATAATCTATGCGACAAAAGGCTTCTAAAACGTTTTCTTGGTGAATTAGCTCCAGTATTTGTTGGATTTGAATATATGTGTTGATATCTTTAAATGGTTAGATTTTGTGTTGTTAGCTATTAGATGAGGTGAATCGTGGTTACCGAAGTTTGCCTCACTGAAGTAATCTGCTTGAATGTCCCTTTATTGTTGTTGCTATTGCCAGTAAAGTGATGCGATTCATAGACATTAGAATAACTTTCGAATGACACCCAGTTTCATGAGTCATTATGATTTACTGAATTTGAGCATGTTGTCAACTAGCAGAATTGATAAGAAAAAGTATCTTGTGGCTACTTGTTAGAGGTATCATGCTTTCATAATTATCCTTGCTCTTGCTCTTATTTCTATTCCATGCTGAATAATTTCTATAGCTCTTCAAACCTATATGACTTCAAAAAGTTCATGATTGATTTGTGCTTTCCCATTGAATTTTTGCAAGTGTTTGATTTAATGTTTGATAGAAATATAACATGTTATCTTTTCTTTTAGTATTTACAACTTGTTCTAATTCACATTTTCTCTAACTAATTAGTTACCATGTCAAGATCTAATGAGGATCAAGAAAAATATTCAACCATAAAAACAATCAGAGAGATGTAGAATTGCATCTTTGTTCATGAGAACGAGGAAAATTAGTCTATTTGCTCTAAACCATCAAAAAGATGTACTTTTGTTATATGGCTTAAATTTGAATTAAGGGAAAATGTAAGTGGTGCAAACCAACATATATAGCTAGTCATGGGACAAAAAAATGGTTGCATCATTTAAGTATTTGTCCCAATCAAGAGGCCAATGTTGATGATTCCACGGAACAATTTGATCAAGCCATGTTTGGAGGCACATTAAGTGATAATTAAACACAATTACACCTACTCTTTTATAGAGCACGAGGCTACTAGAGAGTGGCTTATTTATCTCAAGCTCAATGTGAAGTGCATATCAATAAATACAACAAGAAGTGATGTGATAAAAAATTTTAAAGAAAAAGAAGAGAAATTTGAAATCAAATGTAGTGACACTTTCAAGCATAATTTTTTGACTTTTGATCAATGGACTTCTATCACAACTAATCATTATATGACTGTCACTACATGTTTCATTGATGAGATTACATGCAAAGGTTTTGTGTTTCTTATGTGCCATTTCCATATAGTGGTGTTAGTTTAGTAGAAAAATTGCTAACTTTGTTAAGAAAGTGGGGCATTGAGAGGAATATTTTCAATATTAAATTAGATAATGCATCATAAAATGATAATATGATTGATATTTGAAAAAAAAAAATCAGATCCTCTTCGTTATGTGATGGGCCACTTTTTCATGTGCATTGTGGTGTGCATATTTTGAATCTCATTGTACAAGAAGGTCTAAAGGTGATTGGTGATCATTACAAAATATTAGAGATTTGTCAAATATTTGAGAGATATACAAGGAAGGAGAGTAAAATTTGCTAAATATATATCACAATTATGCTTGAAGATGGGTAAAAAAGTATGTCAAAATGTGGCTACTAGATAGAACTCTACGTACTTGATCATTGGTCCTTTGGTCATTGACCATGCATTTTCCCATTTGAAGTTAATTGATTATAACTTTCTCATATGCTCATCACTTGAGGATTGAGTCAGAGCTAAGAAAATTGCATTCTTGTTAAATCATTTTTATGATATTTCCACTTTCTTCTCTGTAGTTAGATATCCCACAACAAATATATGGCGGATCTAGTTTTGCTTGACAAAGGCAAGCAATAATGAGGATTTAGCTATTAGTCCTATGGTTATGGCAATGCTAAAGAAGTTTGAAAAATATTAGAAGTATGATAATGTTGTTTTATCATTTGCTACTATATCAATTCCTCGCTATAAGCTACATTTGTTAGAGTTTGCTATTCAAAAGTTGGACATGGATGATGAAATTTGTACAAAGCATTTGAGAAAGATTATATGCATTTGGATAAATATGTGACCTCTATGTTGAGAATGATCAATGTTATCTCAACTAGATGTAAATTGATTATTTCTCAACATAGAGTTAACATATTCATCGAAAAGCATATAGAGCATTTCTCAAATGCTCCATACAAATTGTGCATGATCATCGGTGTTCAACTTCGAATAACAAACCTCTAACAAAATGTAACTTATAGCGAGAAACTAATATAGCAGCAAAAGATAAGATAACACTATAACACTTCCCAATATTTTTGAAATTTGTAGTACTTGCCATAGGATTGAAACTAATAATTGCATCATTGTTCCTTGCTTTTAGAAAATGAAACTAGATCTGCCATACTCCATAGAAATATCATTTCGTCGTGGGAAATCTAACTATAGAGAATGGAGTAGAAATTTCATAAAAGAGTGCAATTTTCTTAGCTCTAACCTAATCCTCAGGTGAGGGACGTGCAAGAAAGTTAAAATCAATTAACTTCAAATGGAAAAGTGCATGTTCAAAGACCAAAACACCTCCAAGCATTAGATACGTAGAGTTCCATCTAATAGGCACATCTTGACTTACATTCTTACCTATCTTCAGACATGATTATGACATACATTTAGCAAATTTTATTATCCTCCCCTTATGTAGCTCTCACATATTTGACATATTCTCTAATATTTAGTAATGATCCATCAATTACCTATATACCTTCTATTACAATGAGATTCAAAACATGCACATAACATCACATGAAGAAACCATCCATCCCATAACATAGAGGATAAGGTTTATTTTTCCATATATCAACCATAGAAATATCATTTCGTCGTGGGAAATCTAACTATAGAGAATGGAGTAGAAATTTCATAAAGGTAATAACAAGAGTGCAATTTTCTTAGCTCTAACCTAATCCTCAGGTGAGGGACGTGCAAGAAAGTTAAAATCAATTAACTTCAAATGGAAAAGTGCATGTTCAAAGACCAAAACACCTCCAAGCATTAGATACGTAGAGTTCCATCTAATAGGCACATCTTGACTTACATTCTTAGCTATCTTCAGACATGATTATGACATACATTTAGCAAATTTTATTATCCTCCCCTTATGTAGCTCTCACATATTTGACATATTCTCTAATATTTAGTAATGATCCATCAATTACCTATATACCTTCTTGTACAATGAGATTCAAAACATGCACAGAACATCACATGAAGAAACCATCCATCCCATAACATAGAGGATAAGGTTTATTTTTCCATATATCAACCATATCGTATGATGCAATATCTAATGTAATATTGAAAATCTTCCTCTCAATGCACCACTCTCTCAACAAAGTTGACAATCTTTCTAGTAGTATGTCACCGCTATATGGAGGTGGCACATAGAGGAAGCATAAAACATTTGCATGTAATTCACAATTCTCATCAACGTAATGGGAAATAATAGTCATACAATTATCAGCTATAATAGACCACATATCAAAAGTCAAACATATTCTGCTTGAAAGTGACTTTACATTTAATTTTAAAATTCTCTTCTCTTTCTAATAAACTTTCACAACACTACTTCTTGCAACATTTCTTGATATGTGGTTGAGGTAACTAACCAACTCTCTAATCGCTTTATGCTCTACAAAAGAGTAGGTAAATTTGTGAATGACTATAGCTTTTGCTAACATGTCTCTAAACATGACTTGATCAAATTGTTGCGTGGAATCATCAACATTAGCCTCTTGATTGGGACAAGTACTTAAATAATGCAAAAAAAGATAGTTCGATTAGCATTCACAAAAGACAACTTGAATACATCATCTAATGATCCGAAATGATCCATCAATTTCAAGTGTGGGCTCTCTCAACCTCATACCTCGAATGATGTTGGCATATTTAATTTCAAGTTAACAACTTAATATTTTTAGGAGTCACCACTAGCCATTTTAGGGTTGGGTAGAAATCAATTGAGATGTGAGAGAGTTGTCTCAATTCTTATGGAACCAGAGATTCAAGAATCAAAAACTTAATTGCATTAGTTGTCTAATTAATGTCCTTTTAGTACATAAACTTGATGGTTTGTTGACTAAAGTGACCAAACAATCTTTTTACCAATTATGAATTCTAAGATTCTTGTCCGCTAAGCGTCCGGATGATAAGTGTTTATTATGGTCCTAATGATTTCACCTAACCATGCTAAAAGTGAAAATTAACAAGCAATGTATTGAAAAAGTACAATAAAGTAAAATCAAAATGAAAGTGCGCAAACAGTGACCTAGCATTGTTCCTAATTGAAGAAAGCATTCAAAAACCCTATTGCAAAACCTTAAATGCCTATTCAATTTTAGCTTTAATTTTTATCAAAAAATTTCACATCTTTCATTGCTAAACTAAATTTAAATAGAGTTAACACCAAAAAAAAAAAAAATTTCTAATGAAGCCACTTAATATCTAATTTTTTTTTTTTTTCATCTTTTTTATTTTTTATTACTTTTTATTTTTTATTTCTGTATTAATTTTTTAGTTTGAATTTTTTTTAAATTTTTTTTTTTAAATTTTGGAAAATGGATTTCGGACCGGGTCAGGGAACTTGGTCTGAATATGGGTCTGACTCGGACCCTTATGGTCCGAGTTGGAGTTTGGATGCAGACCGGCATCTAGAATCCGGTCTGAATAAGGTTTCGGTCAGATGGGCCCAGATTTCCAATCTTTGGTCCTCGGTCCACTTAAGCCTGATTCAAACTCAGCCCACACGCTTAATTCGGCCTAACCTATTCCCTTCACCCAATTCCAGCTCAAATTTAGCTCAAGCCCGAATCATTTTTCAGCCCTATACATCTAGCCTCCAACCCACAGTTCCTTTGTTCCGAACCAGAATACAATAGTTTCAACCCACTGCCTGTTCCGGCTCTAATAGCCAGATCCGACCCGATATTTATGATACCATTTTATTAAAAATATTTTCATTTTCTATTATTTCCTTATGATCATTCAATCAAATAACCAAACCAACTAAAAACAAATACCCTTGCATAGTGAATATGAAAAGAATGAGAAGCTAACGGGAACGGCCTTTAACCGTGGCCATCACCAATGGGAAAGCATCTTCGGTGGGCTTGTTCATGGCCAAGTCCAACATCAGCCGAAACTTTAACCTTTGGTTTCACAAAAAGAAACCCAGATTTAATTATAATACAATAATCTCGGAACAAATCAAACATCAGCCGAAACTTTAACCTTTGGTTTCACAAAAACCATTTCAGTGTTTCATTTGACATTGTTGAACACTGATATGCTATTAAGAATGTGAACTCTAAATTCAATTTTAATGTGGCTCATAGCCTAGATATATCAAGTTCTAAATTAGGATGAAGTATCCCAAAACAGTCTCGGTTTGATGTGGTTTACTCGTGAATTCACCGAGTGAGTTCTATGTTTCAGACTCAGCCAAGACGGGAAAAGAAAATAGGGTACACCAAGGTTACCTAGTTCGGGTGGTCACTATGATGACAAACGACGACCAGCGGCTCTTTATCATAAGGCTCATTTTTGTGTGTTTCCTATGTATATATTTTTTCTATTTTCTTTGTTTTTATGTATCAACAAATAATAATGTGTCAACAAAGAGTAAGATAGCCATCATCAATCACCGAATCTTTCACTAGCAATTCAAACCGATACAGAGAGAGATTACCTTTAGCTTCAGGACAAGGAGTTGTGGTAGATTGATGGTGATTGAGAGACCTCGCTCCTTGAGATGCTTGGATCGAGAAATCGCGCTCGCCTTGACCAATATATAAACTTTGTTCTGTTCTGCAATTTACAGGAGCTGGACTCCTGAGTTCCAAACCACTCAGATCCCTCCTGCCAAAGGCATGCACCGAATGTTCTCTTGGACCTGCAAAATCAGGACATAAGGATAATGATTGTGAATAATTCTTTTCATATTTGTATCAAAAGCATCGCTGCCGGCACCCCTGCAATTCCAAGCAATGATCCGACCGGGTAAAGAGATTCAGAGTACACTATTCATAACAAGGGGGAAAGTAAATAATGAGAACAAGAGATTGTCAGAAGCACTCATCCATTGGCTCATCAAGACCCGGTTGTCTTCGTGATCCACTCCACCATCTGACAAGGAATCGCCAATTCCTTGCACGAGAGGCTCGAGTTCCTGTCTTCGAGCGCCTGCTTCCCGCGGTTCTGTCATCCAATTCCCGAATGTCTTGTCTCGGTGTAGGAGACTGATCGTGGTTTTGGAAAATGATATGTCAACGGTAACAGCAAGGCTGGGTCCGATTTAATCCAGACCGATTCATCAACAATGGCTGCTGGATGCACCGTGCTGGATTCGTGTAGACAAGGAGCAACGCTGGCGAGCGGCCTCCACGAATGCAGGGAAACAGATAGTCGGCAAAACGGAGTTCATCGAAGGAAAATAGCAAGGGACGACCAAACAGGAGGACAACGGAAGGTGGTTTTTTCTGGACTGCCCTGGGCAGCGATTAAACCTCAGTGGCGTCGACTTGGTTCAACTCGCCCGGCTTGGCGCAACTTCAGGCCAAAGGTTGAGAACGTTGGCGACGAGCTTAATCTGGACAAGAAACATCAACGAATGGAAACACTGAGCACAGAAGATACAGAATCGAATACAAAGTGAAATGGCACATGATGAAAAGAGAAAGGAGGATTCTTGACTTAGTTTATTGGTTGGACTCGGAATCCTCTAAATGAGATGAGCGGAGGGTGTCCATGCCATGGCGATGACTAATGGGTTTGAACCAAAACGAACTAAAAGATTCCGCAGCACCGGGGTCATGACCGTCACCAAGGTCGTGGCGGCTGGTCTGAAGATATAGCGGATGGCAGCGCGAGGAGTTGGTATTGTGGTAGGGATGGGTTGCTGCAGGGCATGGACAGCGATGGTGACGACAATGAGACCTTGCTGTGGTGGTGGAGTCTCTGGCTATTGGCCAAGTTGATGGAAATTCACAGATGATGGTTGATGATTGAAGCAATGAGATGGTGCAAGGGGGCTGATGGAATGAAGAAGACGAAGACGATGCAGTCAGTCTGCGGGTTGGTGAAGGCTGAGGATGGCATGGAGAGGATGCCCTGTACACATCCAGCCCCGTCTGTCTTTATGCGCCGCGTTCTGCTTCTTCTTTCGATCGAGCTTCTTCTTCTTCGTAGAATCTCCTCCTTGCACCTTTATATATCCCACGAGAACCTCTCTGCTCTTTTTTTTTTCAAATGAAGGCATTCCTTTTCCATGTGTTTTTTGTTGTTGAGCCAGTCAAAAATCCAAGTTCCAATATTTTCTGAGGTCCTAAGTGTGAGTTGGAGAAAATTAGACATTTATAGAATTCCTAGGGTTACGAAATAATACTAAATTCTAAATAGACCTCATAAAAAGAATTAACTACATGAAATGCCTAATTTTATAATACATAATTGCGAGTTGAAACTTGTCAATACTAGTCACTAATAATATTTGTAATATTATCCTAATAGTGGTAAACATTGTATCAATATATCAAAATGGGGCACCTATAGATACTCCTACTTTTTTTCTTGAGAAAACACTTGTGTTTCCTCCTTCTCTCTCTCTTTTCTGCATTATTATTTCTTCTCACCTCGGATCTCGACCTTTTGATGGCCTAGAGGCGCACCCCTAACTAGCTCCTTGCCATTTATCCAAGTACTGTCGATGAAGGGGGATAATTAAATATTTACACAATTGGAGCTTAGTTTATGTCTCAAGTGAGACACCAAAAATCCAAGAGTCACAATGCATGTTTGTCATCTTTGTTCTTATAATGTTTTCGCTATCAAAATATTTCAACCAATTAATGATGGGCTTTCATTTTTATAATAAACATGTGAAAATATAATGATTCGTAATGTCTTTAAGTGAGTCATCGAACATTATATTAGAATTAGAATTTCTCTTAACGAATCATAGTCATATTACATCTTTTATTTATGTTTCTTCAACCATCTAACAGTGTAAAACTTTTTGGTTGAATTCTTTGACGTTATATTACAATTTAGATCTCCACCCAAAAAAAAAATAATAATAATAACAAAAAAGTGGGTTTTTTCGTTAAAAAAAGAAAAAGAAAAAAGAAAAAAAGAAACAGGTTTTGGAGACGTGCCGAGTTGGCAACCATAAAGGAACGGACCGCGTGCCTTATCTACTGCAGATTGACGTACATCTGTTTTTTTTTTTTTTTTGAGTTTTTGGAGAACTGCCAGGTAATGCGACAACCGCGACGTACATCTGTTCTTCCCCAGAGAGTCGGTAGTAAAGTTATGTTTGACCGTCTACAACGACTTTTGACCAATTGAAGCCTTTGTTTATACGTACTTTTTTTAGATTGCACCTAATGCATGTAGGATTCTCCCTTCACACAGCAATAGCATGAGAACTACTATAGTACATATATTTAAATAAAAATTCCAAATAAAAATTCAAAATACAATTATTTTTTAAAGAATGATTTAAAGTGGATCTTATTTCAAAATAAATGGCCATATTAATCTCCCGCTTGTATTTTTGCTTCTTCTTTTTGAAGTTTTAGTTTTAGTTTTGAGTTTGTTTTTTATGAAGAGAACAAACCAAGCAGAAAGAAAAAAGGAAAAACTTAAAAAATTTAATAAACGAAATTCCTTTCATTGGCTCGTGATTTCAAGCCCTTTTCTTAAAAATGATGTAGCTACTTTAAGCTCTTATTTAAAACAAGATCCACTCCATACCATTATTTAAAATAATACTACTTCACGTTCTTATTTGAGAATATAATGGCTCTTCAAGCCCTTATTTAGAATTTTCCCTTAAAATGGCAAAGAAAAAAAAGAAAAAGAAATTCAAAGCTTCTAAATTAGTCAAACTCAAGATTCCACAAATATTTTTGCAATCCTAGGCTTGATTTATTGAAGCTTAGACAATTGAGTGATTTGGTTTGTATGAGTTTGAAACTGCCTATGTTATAAGTATCCGTCTTATAGTGTAAGTTGGTTCCCCATGTTGCAAGTATCGGTCCGAAGGATATAACATCATGTGGAGATGCTATTGTTATGTCTAGGAATTAGAAATGCGTTATCCCAAATTTAGAGGTACATAACTTTGGCCAAAATCATCGAATATAAGAGAACATTAGCAACATTTTGATTTGTCTCAGTTAAATTCTTACATTTATCATTTAAATTCTTCCATTAGTCTTTATTTCCTAAATCTTATTTATTTTTATTTTTATTTTTTGGTCGAAAAATCTTATAGCTAGGCATATGAATTTCCCACCTTTAGCTTCTAACATTGGGAAGATAGTGGGACATAGTTTGGACCAAACTAGAATATTAAAATGAAGTCGGACAATGTTATTGTAAGAGGAAGAATCCGATTTCATATGTTTCTCAATGAACACATTCAATGAACAGAGGAACAACATAATCCTTTTACTAATGTTTCTAAACGATTACAAATAGCATCAAGATTGAAATAAGAACACGAATTATTCTAAAAGTAAAAATTTCCTAGGTAGGATGGATCTGCCTATGTCCACAACTTAATCTTATGTATATCTCAGTTCTTCACACACAAGTTTCCATCACAAACTCACACACAGGCAAGAGTATCGCCCGTTTGTTTACCATTTGTTTATTGCACGTTTAATCAGTAAGCAAAACAACTATTTTTCAAGTATTGCCCGTCTCTATCTCTCTCTCTCTCTCTCTCTCTCTCACAAAACCCCCTATCAACATCAACCCTAACAGCCAAATTGCTGAAAACGGGCGTATGGCGTCAGTTTGCGAATCATCTTTCAATGGGAGACAGAAAGATGGAAATCGATTTGATCTTCGAGGGAAAGCTCAGTCTGACTCCTTCCATCGCTCGTGATGATGAGAAGAAGGTGACGGTCGCGACCGCCACTCGTTAGGATGAAGGATTGGCCGCGACCGCAAGGGCTGACCTTCCACGCCCAGCACTTGAACTCTGATCGAGTTGCTGTTGTTATAAAAAAGAACAAGCAAGAAACAACAAGACGGGTCATCAAGAACTGCGAGAGGCGGAGGCGCGCGTTCTGTTCCACCAAAAACCAAGAAATGGGTAGGCTTTGCTAGAAACCCAAGAAAACTAAGATGAAAGATCTCACGGCTCTAATCAGATCCAGTGAATTGCCAACAATCATCACGGACAAAAGTCGCAACCCTCCCGAGGTGAACTCAAGGGAGTTTGACGAACTGCAAAGGGGATACGGATAACGCTCTTGTGAGACGGCCTTTTATGATCGTAAATTTTTCCATTGTCTTGCCTTCACGGAGGAAGGCAACTCTTTTCAGGCTTTCAACCATAGTGAAAAACAAAAGCATATGATTTGATCATCCTTGTTAGGGTGTCAAAAAAATCCATGCCAGCCCACCCTAAAATTTAGGGTATTTTGGGGCCGGGCCTTAGACTTCTTTGGGTAGACGTTGGTATTAATAGGGTTGAGATTGGGTCAGGCCGATACAGGTTTTTTGACATCCCAGCACAGCCCGATCTCCCTCTCTCTCTCTCTCTCTCTCTCTCTCTCCTCTCTCCCCGCAAACGCGATGAGGACAAACCCTAGATCTGAGAAGACAACGAGCATAGTCCCTCCATCACCGTTCGCTTCCTTCAACTCTAATGTAACCTTGTTGTCTCTGCAAATCAATCACCTGCCTCTGCTTCTTCGGCTCTCCACTCCGTTGTCCTCACCTCGATCACCGTCTCAATCTCACGAAGATTTCAATTAAAATCTTCAAAGCACTCCTTTGATGCACCTGTGAAAACGCGATCAATCTAATGGCGTTGGGTTCAAAGCAGCCATGCAAGGCAAAAACATGTACTGGGAAGGACTCAGCTGGTGCAAATGAGTCGGTCATTCCATGTCTTTATCAACAACTCTTGAAAGAGTAATGTGAGGTTTTCTTAATATGAATTTTGATATGAATGCATCGAGAAAATTACCATCGTGGCCCCTACCTATCGATTTAACCGTGGAAGATTACTAGAACGGAAGTCTCTGGTTCAGCACAAAATGACTCTTCAATTAATCAAAAACATGTGCCTTTGATTCACACTTGTTGGACTATCCATTCAGTTGAGGAACTAATAGCATTCTTATGATGAGGGAAAATTACGAACACAAAAAAAAAGCTAATAGAAAGATCCTAATTATTTGAAATGAGGTGCCATTATTAAAGTATTCATCCAAAAATGAGAAACAGGCATGTGTTGCGATCTCCTTTCAAAACTTTTCTAACTTCATCCTCTTTGACTCTCATAAAATCAGATTAAATTGATGTTGGCTCTATCCTGATATGCGGACTAATTAATTTAGAGTCTAAAGACTTCCCCATGACAATGATATACTCCATGAAATTCTTAGTGAACTCATGCTTACCAAATATGAAGGTGGATGTTTCGGGGCACCAGAAATGCGCTAGTGCTCGGATGAGGCCAAAACGAACTTTTATTTCCAACAGAGGGAGTATCTGCCCTATCTTGCTCATCTCATGAGCAATGATCATTAGTGAGCCATTTGTCTTGACAAGTTACATAAAATAAAATAAAAAATATAAAAATAAAAAATAAAAAGAGTTAAGGAAGAATCCGATTGAGTTTGTCTTTTAGCCAGCATAATTTGATAAATTTGAGTGGATGCATAAGCCGAGATTAAGAGAAAGATTTAATTGATCATTGGAGGGGTTCAAAGAGACTAATAACTAATAAGCAAGCCGGTGCATGAAAATCTTATAGCATATGTTTTTTTGTATATTTTCATGCTTAGTTTAGCTAACTGGACCTCAATAGGAGGAAGAGCTTACAAAAGTTCAGGCTGCATATGGGCTATTATATCCCAGTCAACAGTTTAATAGAACCTCTAACACTGCAGAAATTTTCGGACATGTTATAAAGTTGTCTTAATATTAATTGAGAAAAAAGTACAGCAAAAGCAGTATCCTAGCTTTTTCTTCCCGAGTATTGGAGCTTATTCTTTCTTCGGGAACACCAGCACCGTACTAGATTCTTTCCCATCTTCTTGGGTAATAATTTTCAATATGATCACCAAGCACATGATTTCTCTGCAATGATCAATTGAACGAGAATTTGTCGCTTATTTAACTGCACCGAGTGTAAAGCCTGGAGGAAAGAATAGGAATTGTTTCCTTCTAGTTGTAACGATGAACTCCTTGTGATTGCTTTCCATGTAAGTAAGGAGTTGAACTACATGAAGTGCTTTACCTTGGAATTGCTGACAACTGAAGAATATAAAAGTTCCTTGAAACTGGTCGCTTGCATGTAGAGAGCGATCTATGTTCCGGAACCGCTCATATATTTCATCTGCCAACTGCTTCCGATCCTGCACAGCCTTGAAGTATTTCCTTTTTGAGAGTATTATTTTCTTCGTCAGGAACCTCTACTCGCTCATTGAAAGCTTTGACATCAGTTGCCTAAATTGCCCGATCTTTCCAATGTAGCTCAGTATATGAGCCACTTCTTTGAGGACTCCATGAACTCCTACCTCCATCCTTAATCAGTTTTCTCCCTCTTTCCGTCTTCTTCAATAATTATTTCACATATAATCCCAACCACTGAGGAAACTGAAGCAACCGTACAAAATCAGTTCTGAGAGGACTTACCTCAGGAGACGTCCAGAAGAGCCCTTTTGTAGCTCTGTATTGCGATCTCTAGTCGTTGAACCTGTGGCAAGAGAAGGAAGATTATAGTGGGAAGGATAACATTGTACTGAGTGAAGTAACATGAATCAATCAATCTTCTCTTGCATAAGCTTAACTTTCCTTTGAAAATATTGTAGCCTAGAAATGTGCTTTGCAGAAGGTGTCACGACAACCAAACAAAGAACAAATCTTCAGTTCATATTTGGATAATGATGTCAACCATTTGGCTCTACTTATGGAGCTATTAGCAGGATGTGTGAGCGACACTGCTATGTTGGAGGTGAAGAAAATAAAAGCGTAAGATAATAAGAAGAAAATAACATTCTTGTCCGTTATTAGGAAAGACGGGAGGGTGTAAAAAGTGTGAAAACTAAATGTGAAATTACATTTTCAACTTTTCAGGTTCAATTTTTGTAAATCGAGTATTATTACGAGTTTGCCTAATTAGTCATCGAAATATATTTTGTAACAGAAACTTCATATGAGTGAAAGAATCCATTTGGAATAACACATTAGCTCATCGGTAAATAAATCATAAAGATAGCACAGACAATGCATTATTGAATGCTCCTGAATTATGAACATATTGGCGTATCACAAGCCAAACCACGCAGACGAGAGGCATGGAACTTGGCATCAACATGCCAGGCTTTCCTGTGAAACATGTCCGAATATGCCACCATCAACGTGGTACTACATTCTTCCGACCAAAAAGAAAATTTGTAAATACTTCCCGGATCAAATTAGCTAACTGGAGGTCGAAGGAGAAACAAAAACTCCGACCGTACATGGGCTATGAAATGCCATGCCAACTATCACCAGAACCCTTTAAAACTTACGTAAGCTTTTGAACAGATAAGAGTTGTCTGAATATCTATTAATGGAGAGTACACCAGAATCTGTTTTCAAGCTAAGCACCAAGGAATGCATCCAAAAATGGGAAATCAGTAAGTCATGAGAGATGACCCACTAGAACGCACATCGGAAGCGTCCAAAATCCTTTGCCCAGGAGCAACGGCAGCATCAACTTCCGGGTTTATGATGCTTGTCCTTTTCTGAATGTCTGAGCTTGTCCTTTCTTCGATGCATCGTCATAAGGCCTAAGCCAATCTGAAGAGAAACAAAATGAACTCCTCTGTTCTGCAGGTGGAGTCGCGAAGGGGAACAAGAAAACAAAAGGAAGAAGTAAACACAGAGAGAGAGAGAGAGCACGAGAAAAAGAGACGAAAATTTGAGTATTTTACATGCACGCTTCGGATATCTTGACAAGCCGAATTAGTCCCATTTCGTAGTGTTCGGTAAGTACTCGAAGCCATTAGTGTTCGGAAAATATAGTCATAATTTTTTTGCGATCAAGTTAATTGCAAAAGGATATGTTTTACCTCGTATGGGGCCGAGAGACATAAAAACTAAATGAAGGAAGAATAACGACTTTCACCGGTGCATGTTTGATGTTTGTGACCATTTGGGTTGGTGCAAAACAAGCATTATGTTTGTAAAGGAGCTTAGAGAACCTCTTGCGTATGATTGTCTTAACAAACCCAAATCTTATTTTCATCAAAATTAATTATGAGAATTCGTTTAAATCTGCTGGTGCTGTTATTTGAATAACTCGTGGGTCTTGATTCCCATCAACTATATATTTTGGTCTTGAGAGGAAGCTCAGTAATGCAGATTCAAAGCTCACCTTATGAGCTATAATCAGGTGTGGGCCGTTTATCTCGACGAGTTGAAAGAAGAAACGTTGAGAACGAGTTTGATTAGTTTTTCCTTTTGAAAAAGAGAAAAAAAAAAAAGGAAAAAGAAGAAAAAAGTATATATATATACAAAATATTATTAAAAATTATTTACGTCAACGCTAGTTATACCATGTGGGACAATTCGTGTCTATGTCAACAAATTCCAATCAAAATTGGCCAGATTAATCAATTGGCAAAAGATGAAAATGTTTAAGTCTCAATTAACAAAATTAAAAAGTTTATGACTAAATTAATAAAAGTGTAATGAGTAAAGGACTTTTTGGACAATTTTCCCTTTATTTTTCTGGCATACCTTTTGAGGTTGCTTTATTTTGATAGTAAAAAAAGGATAGAATTTATGCTACATATATTACTAATATTATACGCAAGCATTTTGATATCATCTCAACATCTTGTATTAGTAAGTAAAATGTAATTAGAATGGAGAGAATAATTTTTTAAAGTAAGATCTGAATATCAAAAAAAAGTTCATCTTACTTTCAATTACACTACTAAATAATGGAAAAAGCAATCATTTTCTTTGAAAATGATTTCGCGAAAGATAAATTTTTTTATTAAGAATTTTCATGCAAAACAAAGACACTTTCATATATATATTGCAATCTCAGGTTCATCAATGGAAGCTCGGGCAGCTGAGCGACCTCTTTGTTAGGCAGGTGAAAAAAATCGCAATGTGGGAATGGAAAATTGGAGAAGAATACAATTTTCTTTTACAAGAAAAAAAGGAAAAATCTATTTTCCTCTCCAAAATTTTCACCCCTTCCGAACAAACCTAGTTAGGTCTTTTTAGAAAATGTGTGAGCCGTACGCAGAGTTAAATTTCTAAATAAGAAGCTTTCCGAATGTTACTGAAGCATAAGGCAGCCAACATATGTGTGTCAACTAGAGGTGAGTGGTTCCCGGTTCCGGTTCGGTTCCGTCTGGAACCTGGAACCTACTCTTGGGTATAGGTTCCTCATTTTTTGGAACCTGGAACCTACCCTGTCACAGGTTCCAGGTCAATTCTAAGTTCCAACATGTTCTTTTTTTTTCTTTTTTTCTTTTTTTCTTTTTTCATTTTCAGATTTGAACTATAACGAAGAAGGAAAAAGACAAACTAAAGAGAAGGGAACATTCAACGGTGAGCATTTACAAGAGAGCCACTTTCTTATCATTCTATATAACCAATCTTTAATAATTAGAAAAGAGAAGGGAACATTCAATGGTGTCAAATGTCTCACTTCATACAAGAGAGCCATCACCAAATTATTCTGAGTGTCTTATATCACCAATAACCAAATTTCAATTGTATCATATGCAACAAGATCTCTCATGGCAAGCATAAGACTCACCTAATGTTTATGGTTTCATAGCCAACTTGTTCAAAGCAGCATTTACTCTCTCTTTTGTGATCGATGTACGGTTCTCATAGAAATCCAATATCTCCACTGCTATATTCTTGACCTGTTCATGAACACATCAGCTTGGTTTGTTAAAAAGTTAAAGAAACATTATGCAAGAAATGACAAGATGGCAAAAATGAGCCTTGTAATGTCAGAGTTATTCTCTAGGAAACAAAATATTCAAAGTATACCAATGGCATGGCAAAGTTGCAAGACAATCATAAATAGTAGATACAACAGACCCCGTGAAATCATCACCTAGAATAGCATCACGTGCAATCTTTGCTGCTGCATCCCCATAAGTCCCATAAAATTTTCTATAACGCCTGCTATTGCAAATTGGTTTTAATAGACAAATAGGAATACTTGCATAACTTAAAAGTGTAGGAATACTCTCACCTGCAATACACATTGTCGCCAAATCTCACCTTTGGGCAATCCCATGCCAATGAAAATGTAACTGTACGAACAGATCCTGGAGAAACTACCAAAGAGGCAGCTATGGCAGCACTGATAGACGAACCTGCTTCTGATGGAATGAGATTATCATTCTGGACGGTATGATCAAATGACCCATTCTGCACATGCAAGAGTAGTAAAACATAAGAATCTCAGTACTCTTCATTGAGAAGGCATTGATACACACTACACGTGGATAGAAGATCTTTCAGTTCATCCCATTCAAAGAAACTCAACAGCCTCAGCATGCCATCAGTGATCCACAAAAACAAATTATGCAATCTAAGATGATTTTTTTTTTTTTATGAATATGTTGAAACCATTGTCGCATTCGACTGGAAAAGAGAAAGAACAGAAGATGTATACGCAGCCTAATGATTCAAAACAGCAATGAGCTCTTCCACAAGAAGCCTATGCAGATCAAATCAAAGAGACCTACTTCTCATCCAACCAACACAAATAAATCCTTCACGGACACTAGAAGTTACTGACAGTCCAATGGTAAGAATTTGAAATCCTTTGAAATCCATTAGAATTGTCATCTGATGATATATAATTTACTCAATTAATTCCATTTTTGAGCGTCTCTGTCTTCTCTCCATTACTGATGAGTAAACCGGGGTCAATACAGAATGGCTAATACCAAGTGGCCAACAATCGGAGCAATCAGATCGCAGTGAACGAACAACCTCTAACCCATCCAATTCGAACCAACAAACAAAGTGGTGCATCATCAATCCCACCAAAAAATTACCAGATTAAAAGCGAGAATCAAAACCCTAACCTCACGAAGAACCTCGCTTCCCTCCTTCGTAGGCCGGGGCCTCGTCGAAGTTCTTGGAGGGGTACTTGGCGCCTACGCCGCCGACCTCGAAGTCTAGGTTCTCGCCATAGGGCCAAGCGGTGTCCGACAGTGGCATCAAGGGCGAGCAGCGTCAGCGATGGACAAAGGCAGAGAACGGGAGAGACTCGGAGGTACATCAGCAGCGACTAGCGTCGAGCGGCGAGGGTTAGGGCAAGCGGTGTTGGCAACTGGCGTCCAGCAGCGTCCGATGGTGGTGTCGAGGGCGAGCGGCATCAATGAAAGTGTGAAATTGTGAACAAAGGGAAATTGTGAACATTGAACCAGCGTCGAGAGATTTGGGGCTTCTTTTGGACTTGGGAGCCCTAACCAGTTTCGTATCCGGTTCCGGTTCCAAAACCGGAACTACTGGTTTCAGAAAAAAGGAATCAAGAACCAGAACTGGTCCCTTTAGAACTAGGATCCAAACCGGACCCTCCAGTTCGGTTCTCCAGTTCCTAGTTCTACCCGGGAACTGCTAGCAGCAACACTACATTCTCTGCGCTGATCGCAGCTAACCTGTGTGTGCGCAACTTTATGTAACGCATCGTGCTAGTTTTAAACTATGTGAAACCAATCCAGCAGCACAAAAATCCATATTTCGGCGATGTGAGCTCAATATATATATTTGAAATCTCATGGTCACTGACATCTTACATCAATTTTGTGCTTGCCTGGGATGCCTTCATTGATCTGCTAAGTCCTACAATCACAAATGGGAAAAACCCCGCAATGACATTTTAATTTACGCAGACACTCATAATTAACATGGAATTACGACCGGTTTTAGTAGGTGCTAGTGACAGGAGTTCGCCGTTGACGGTTAAGACATGATATAAAGATGTGTCTAGAGATTAACTTATATACCAATTAGTCCTGCATGTACGTAATCGTGAGTTGAACCTTGTCATTGCTACTCGCTAGTAGTACTTGTAGTATTGTCCTAGTAGTAGTAACTATTTTTTTGCTACATCTCACACCCACCTATCAGTTCATAATGATTTCGAGTGTGTACCTCAAACGTTATGTTGAATTTGAGTTTCTCTAAATAAATTTTTTGCCATATTCAAGTCGTTACATTTGTATACAAGTTTCCTCGTCCAGTTCAAAATTTTTAGGTTGAATCTTTATATTATAATTTCGATTATATTGCCTCGCGTCAGTTTTTCGTTAATCATACATAGTGTACGAGGTTGCTTATATGTTCTTAGTGACCTTACTCAAAACTTTTTTCTTCTTCCCCAAAATCTTTCAGATGGGCAAGTGTCTATAGTTATTAACTGCTTTCTTCCACCTAAAAACAAAAAAGAAGTTTTTGGTACAAATGATCGGTTCTCAATCTGTTCCACCTAGAAATCGGAAACCAGTCCGGCAATCCCTCTGGACCGATTCCCATTTTGAGGAATTGAGGACCGTACCGTGAGGTCTTGGGACCCAACCAATTTGTCTATTGCTCAAGCGATCCAACAAAACCATTGAACACTATGACTTCAAAAAGAAAATTCCAAAATTACGATCTAGTGTCATTGCTAAATCAAATTTTACTCAACATAACATACACAGAATAAAGATGAATGCAAATTTTAAATGATGTCACATAAATGCTTAGACCACAAACCAAAAAATTGAAGTAAAAACAAGGTTTTAAGAATTTTAAGAATTTCCAGTCCGATTGAGTTGGACTGGAAATAACTAGTTCCATTTTTATGAAACTAGGAACCAGACCGACACTCTCTAGAGCCGGACTACACCGGCCAGTTTGGATGGTTCCCAGTTCGGACGATTCTCATGCTCACTCCTAGTTTTTGGAGATGTGCTCTTTTGTTGGCCTATGATATATTCTTATACATGTTTTTGTTAACCTCAACCTTGTCTCCATTATGCTTTCCCTATAAAAATTATAGGCTAAACAAATATGAGGGAGGGTTGGCACCTCGATGAGGAAGAGCGCATGACAAATGCAACATGTAGCGGAGTTGGCACGAAATGGACAGCGTGCATTATCTACAGTAAATTTGCGCCCATCTAAAGCCCCCATGAAGAGACCGGCTGCAACGACTTGAACAATCGAAGTCTTTGTTTAATGGTTTTTAGTGAAAAGAACGATGCTTGTAAAATTGTCCATTAATGTTCGCATAAATTTAGGATATTCCCTGCTGTATACTTGTAACGTATATCCTAAATATATCGTGTCGAGTCTAGAGTTGTCCGATTCTTGTACAATTCCTTCAAGTTCTGCTGCGAGGCCTAATTGAACCATTAAAGATCCATGAATGTAAACAAGATAGATAATGAAGGATGCTTTGGCCCAGCAATTACGCTGATACACAATATATCTACGTTTTTTTTTTTTTTTGCTAGGAGACAACATATACCTCGGATGTCCATACGATACCATCAGAGATAGTTTAAGTTTAGCTTGAGAATTTTCCTTGGACTGGTCGGCTCACTTCTCGGCCTCTGACCCAGTTGTCTCCGCTTTTGCATTTACATCTCAATGACCAAGGAAAAAGAAACAATAATAAAGAATATTTATTGTTCATTTTATTTTTTCTTTTCCTTGGCGCAGCTGGCCATCCTCGACTTGAATTCAAAGGTAAGTGCGTCCACATCTTGCCTACAGAGGGTGTGGAAAGATTGTCCATTGGTGGACCCCTGATCGTCTCTCCGAAAGGGCCAGCTAAAGAGAGAAAAAAATCCTAATATAATATGCGGAAACGATAGAATCTTAACCACCCGCCTAGGTGGCACGGCTGGCGGCGAGCTTCTCCCCTAACGCAATGGGAGGAGTTCGAATCCCTGGCGTCGCAAGGGTGACTCCCCAAGGTTTCTCCACCGCGCTATTTACGTGATTTTGTCTAAGTATCAGTACCTACGTCTACGGGGAAAACTAACAGCAAAATATGATTCAATTCAAGTATTAGTACCTACGGTACCTACGTCTATGGGAAGTATAATGCTCTACGTACGCCTAGTTCGTGTATTGCGTTCTTGTTCAAGGCTTCGCGTGACTTCTTCGTCAACTCCCACGTGCGGCTCCTTTTTCTCTCATAGGATTGCAGCGGCAAAAAACCCTCCTGGAGACTTCCGCTTTTTATATATATACACGTGTGCCCAAGGTTAAAAGTTTGACCCCACCACCACCGCGGTTCCACCTGCTGAGGATTTCCTACTTTATTTATGTCCACCAAAGAAAACCGCATGGTGTGGAATATTGTGTGTCCAAAATCAAATATTTATCTTTGGGGCCCACCATGATAACTTGCTAGGAATTCGGCTCCTCCAGATAAAAGATGAAACTTTTATTTATTTTATTTCCTCCCTTATATAGCTATAAAGAGTCCCAAAAAAAAAGAACATTTTCATCCAATTTGAAATCTACTTAGTAAATATTCATCAACAAATTCAATTTAATAAATCGTTATCCAAATTCAAACTCGAAACATTAATTTAACATATATTGTGTTCATATCACATGTCATCGAACATGCATTCTATAGATCTATCCATTATTTTGAAATATGAGATGATCATAATTTTTTAATATCTCTATTGATTATAGCTTTTTAAATATGTGCTTCAATTAACTAAACTAAAGTGGCATCTTTGCACAAGTTGTCTGGCATTATATAAACAAAACTATCAAGTATCCCTAAAACGACAATAACTCAATTTACGCCTACCAATCCTCACACATTTAGGTAACGGTCCTATGTACGTGCAGCACGTAAAATGTCATTGATACCCATAACATTATTGGCATGACCCTCTAGATTACTTTGAGTGGGAGGTGCTATATTTCGAACACGAGATTTATAGTATCAAAATCAATCGCTTAACTGTCAAGCTGATCACTTATAACTAAAGGAGAGGGGAAGAGTTAAGAAATATATTTGATATACATCACGTGCCTCATTTCTTGGAAATTTAAGTTTTCAGTGACAATGATTACCACGAATAATGTTGGCATCTAAACTTAATGTGAGGTCAAATGACCAAATTTAATCCTCCAATTCATAGCTTGAAGCATCTCGGTGGAATGAAGCCATGAGATATTTAACGATCACCCCAAAAGTAGATTCAAAGCTCCGCGTTTTTTGAAAATGTACCCGTATTCGTTTGTGTTTAATTGAAATAGTGTTTTTCATTAATTTCTCTCAAATAATTTTTGAATTATTTTAATATTTTTAGAAAAAATGATATAGTTGTTGACCAACGGCTTCAACAAACAAAAGAAAAAGAAAAGAAAAGCCTAATCAGTCTATAACTGTAGCATTACATTACTACAAGACATTCATAAATCACAATTTACAATAGTGAATCCTATTATGTATAGAATCTTACATCTAGCAGTCATAATAGCGACTCCTATTGTCTCCAAGGAAAGTAGCTTAATCAACTAATTCATGTTCACTTCCGCTTAATCATCGATATACCTTGGCTGATTCAATTTTTTTTTTTTTTTTGAGATTTTAATGTTATAGTATATGAAAAAGTTGATTTGTAGATGAAATTTTATCACCGGATAAATTACGTTTTTGATGAAAGATATAATTATAATATTGTTAAAAGTAAATTAGTAATCTTTTTACATCATGGGGCATTCATGGCTCTTTGAGTACCCACCCAACAAAAATAAATTTTTTTATGTTAGTCTCACAAAATACAAAACACTTTTTCTTCAAGTGTACGCAGAAAACTAGCTAAAATATGTTAATTTTTACTTAATCATTGATATTCCTGGGTAGATTCAGGTTTATCATCGAGATTGTGACATCAATTATGTTTTTTTTTTTGGTCAACATCAATTATAGTGTTAAAAATACTTGATTTGTATATGAAGTTTGGTCACTTTATCGGGTCTATTACCTTTTCGGGGAAAGATTCATACATACATACATACATATGTATATATATATATAGCTCAAAGAAAGATGAATTAGTAAACTTTTTATCAATTGGGCTTTTTTTTTTTTAGCATTTTACTAAGATAAAACAATGACTGAATATACTTTTAATGTTAGTCTATTACGAACATATGAAAAAGCTATTACCTAAAGCGTACATAGATGGACCCATGATCAAGTGTACATAAGGTATATGAACATTGAGAAGTGCCATTTAGGATGCAAGTACGAAATCTTATTTACTAAGTCACACGGTGTGTAACTGTTGGTGAAATAAATTAATTCATCCACGTCTTAGGGCACTACCTATTATGTTGCTAATCGAGAAAAACATAGGAAATGCCACGTTTCCATTTGCGAAAGAACCCAGCATGGATAATTGAATACTAGCTACTTTCAGCCACCAACAATTGATGCTTCTGAGACTTAAACCATCCACACGAATTGCTGTAACTTTGATTGGTGGATGATGAGAGACTAACGCATTCATTAGTGCCTTTAGTCATATTTCTTTCATTTAGACTTTTTTTTTGGGTGGTGAAAAAAGTTGGAATGTGTGTATGGAAAATTAGAGAAGATTAAAAAAAAAAATGGCAAGAAAAAAGGGGAAGGTTTTATTTCCCTTCCAAAATATCCACAAATTTGTGAATTGTCCGGACAAGTAAATTTCGAACTAAGAAGCTTCCAAAGTGTTACCAAAGCATACGGCAGTCAACCTTCGTGTGCTAACACGACATTATCTGCTCTGGTCACATATTGCCTCCATCTGCACAACTTTACATAACGCGCCATGCTAGGTTAAGTTTATGTAAAACCTATGCATCAGCACAGCGATTTATGTTTAGATGATGCGAGCTCAGATACATGTTTAATTTTACCCCAAAAGTTTCGTTTAGGTGGCAAGAAAGCTTCAATTATTTCTCTAGATTCCTGGCGGGTCAAATATGTATACCAAATAACAATATAAACAAAAAGTTTTAATATGTACATGAGTGGGGTGAGTTTTTTTTTTTTTTTTGAAAGGGGGGGGGGGGGAACCAAGTGCTCTTTATGTCTTTCTTTATGAATTTTCCACTTTTATGAATATTAAAATGCAAAGAAAATGGCCCCATCATCTGGGATAGATTTGACTTGGAACCCCTTGCAATATCCTATATGAAATACTTTACCGTCTTAAACAACTAGATCGATGTGTTTCTTTCTTTCAACTAGAAACAGATAAAAGCGAAAGCAACCTCCTGTTCTAGAGGACGAATAATAATTAACCCTTTGAAACTTGAAGCCAAAGTCTGCCATGTGGCCACCAAACGGCGAGAAAAGCAAATTTTCCTTTGCAATATCCCAAAAGTTTCGTTTAGGTGGCAAGAAAGCTTCAATTATTTCTCTAGATTCCTTGCGGGTCAAATGTGTTTACCAAATAACAATATAAACAAAAAGTTTAAATATGTACATGATGGAGTGAGTTTTTTTTCCTTTTTTTATTTTTGGGGGGGGGGGAGAGAGAGAGAGAGAGAGAGAGAGAGAGAGAGAGAGAGAGAGAGAGAGAGAGAGAGAGAGAACCAAGTGCTGTTTATGTTTTCTTTATGAATTTTCCACTTTTATGAATAACATCATCTACAACGACGTCCCTGAAAAAAATTGACCACCAAACGGCGAGAAAAGCCAAATTTTCCTGTTTAACTATTTTCTAAATTTTGTTATAATATGTAATATATTTTTATTATTCTAAATATGATCCCAATATTGCATTCACAATAAATTCCGATTTACTGTCCAATTTATTACCCACGTGTATTACGTGATATTTGTCCGTTAATATTGTTACCATAACGATCTTGATGGAAGATATTGGTAACGTAATAAACGGAATAAAAACGTTAGGTCGTCTAGTTCAAACCCATCACTACAGAAAAAACACACCATCAGGTTTGATGGGTATTGGCTAGTAGAACAGGACGTGCAAATCTAGTGTTCCTCATATTGCAGATCGATCGTGCTACGTGGTTCCATCTGAGATTTTGAGGTTTTCCTCTTTGCAAATTTCATCAATGGCTGGAGGTATGTTGATCTTTACATTTTCGCAAATCGATCCCGAATTTTGTATAAATTTATCTATGATTGATAAATTGGGATTGTCATGTTTTACTTTATATTTATTCTTACAAATTTCTCATGATTTCAGACTAGGGTGCGACAAAACAGTTGTTTAATGCAAAATTGAAAGTTATGATAATCAATCCAAAGCGAAAAGAACGATACATGTAAAATTGAAACTGTTAATTACATATATTCGCACATGTATGCTATACATCTATTCGTTGTTTTGCGATTAGATATTATAACACGTGGCAGTGGCATGCGAAGCAATAATTCTTTTCACATGTCTTTAAAAAAAAAATTTACAAATAAATTTGGTACATTTCATGTTGGCCAAACAATATGAGCCGGGCGACTGAACCATTACTATGCATAGGAAACGAAAAAAAACGGAGGGACATCAGATAAAGCGTTGAAACTGGAAACTAGTATCTGGCATTGGCCACCTAGCCGCGAGAAAAACTTTCGGATTTCATTGTTCGAGTCTCCGACTACGGCAGCAAAAGAGTTTTTCCATGCAGAATCCATCTTCAGCCAGCAACAGCATGGAAACTACAGAGATTAAGAAAAGGAGATGAAAAAAAGAAAGAAATTCAATTTATCTGGCACTCATAGTGTAAGTTGGTTTCCCTGTTGCATGTGTCAATCTGAAGCATAAAGAAATTAATGTAGTGGTAAGGAGTCAAATATACAAATTTTTGGTTGGGGGAGGGATAAGTTTTCCACTGGCGATTAAGCTTATCACACGAAGATTCTCGGCTAAATCCAGTGTTATATAATTAAGGTAAACGATCTCATCTCGAAAGTGATCATATGATTGGTCTATATGTCTGTTTTCATCTTATAATTGTTTTGTCTTTTGCAGATGAATATATTTTATTTAAGGAAAAGGATGAAAAGTTGCCTTCTTAACTAAACACGTCGATCCAATCCTGGTGGGAAAGGTTTTTCTGAGGAAGGGGATGCGAGAACCTACAAAAAGTTAAATGAAAAAGGAAACGGGAAAAGAAAGGATGGGTTCTCTAGCTTTCTCTAAACCTGCGTAGTCAAAACCCTAATCGACCAGTTAGCATTTGTCCTTTTTTTTTTTTTTTGGTAACTGTGGACTCCACCGCGACCCCATGCCCGGACAGCACTAAAGGGCCGAGCCTCTATATCTCGAGGAAAAGATTAAAAAAACTTAATCGAACAATACAATCACCCACCTATGGGTAACAGTTAGCATTTGTCCAAGCCTCCTCTACTCAAAAACATTAAATCGGACGGTTAGAATTAGTCCAAGCCTCCTTTATCCCTGATTGATAGACCACGACCCCCACTCCCACCACCAAAAAAAAAAAAAAAAGAGAAAAAGAATGCTTCATTGTTACGACATTTGATCAAATGGTTCGACTGCATGTCGAAAGAAGCGTGTGGGGGAAAGACGTGGGTTGAGGGGGCCCCACACGAGGGAGAAAAGAAGCTAAATAGAATGTGCAGTGGAACACAGAGAAAATAACAGGTAACTTCGGTTTTCCGCTGAAACGAAAAATTATTTTACCAAATCACATATGGGGGATAAGTACCTACACTTAAAATTGCTTTGGAGATTTTAACCCAAAGAAAAATTGCTAGGGAAGACATTATTGTCTAGATATCAAAATGTTCCGGTAAAAATGTAAATAAAGTTTCAGGGAAATTACATAAAGCCCCTTAACTTTGGAGGTAGTATAGGTTCATCCCCGAAATTTCAATCATTTACCAACATCCTCGTGAGTTTTCATTCTGTTACAACCGTTAACTCTCCTTTATATTTGCTTTTAGCATATTTAATGCATATGACTTTTAAGGGTAAATATATATTTTCATTTCATTATTTCAAGGAAATTTCTCTTTCACCGTTTATTGTTGTGTACCATGAAAAAATATTGAAAAATGGGAGAAAACTACATTAATTGAAGTACTAATAATGGAAAACTGAGTATTAATAATAATTCCAAAAAATAAAACTAGGTTAAAATTTGATAAAAATAGCCACTATCGTTAAGCTAAATAAAATATTAAAAAAAATTAAATGCAAAACCAATAGGCGTCGATAATAAAATGATCAAATAAAAAAAATTGGTTACTCATTATGTACATTTAAAGGGTTAATTAATACAAGTAATGATCAAGTAATATAAATTTATAATAAAATTATAAAAGAAATGCCGTCCCGTCCTTTATTCCAGAAAACATTTATTAACCTAAACCTAAGGTGATATTTTTAAAAATATAAATATTTTTACATATATCAACCATTTAAAAATACTTAGTGAGTATCCAATTTTTGTGAGTTGAACCTTTTGTTATTGAGACCTTTTTTTCTATTTTACTTAGTTGTGTTTTCTCTTTATTAGAATATCTTAAAAATTATTAGTGTACAATCAAATATTAACAGCTTTTATTTTAAAACATTGCTGTTGATATTTACATTTTCTTAATTTAATTTTCACATTTCATTATTTTTTTCACTATTATGGAAACCGTGGGTAAAAGAGAGATTTTCTTTTTTTTCAAAATGAGAGGAAAATATACTTTTACCGCTTAAAAATCTTGGGCATTGCCAATGGAGAATAAAACATAGGGTCAACAACTGTAACAAAAATAAAGTTCAGAGGGCAATTAAAATTTGGGGGGAGTTTTGTGAAATTCCACCTGAATTTTATAGTGGAACGTAGATGACAACATGGAAATAACAAGGAACTTCGATTTTCCACTAAAAAAAAAGGTTATTTAGGTAAATGACATAGAATGTTTTTTTTTTTTTTGGTCGTAGACATAGAATTTAATACCTACTTAAAATTAATGGATAGATTCTTAGCAAAAGAAATTTACTAGGGCAGGATATTATATTCCACATAACAAAGTGTTACGTTGAATCATTTTTTAATTTTTAATTTTTAATTTTTAATTTTTTTGGTTAGAGAATTATTTTTTATTGAATACTTAAAATTATATCACCACCAATTTTGTATAGGTTAAGCCAAAAAAGGTGAGAAATAACAAACCAATTAAAGATATAGTAAGCTGACGAATTCAAAACAACAAACAAAAAAAAAAAATCATGTATGAAAGAATATTAACATGTGGAAGAAACTTGTGTATACTTTATTCTTTAGTGGAATTATTACAATAAATAAAAATACGATTTAATTAGATAAATAATCATCAATTTCCTACTTAGTTTTTTGTGAACTTAATAGACCAGTAGCTTAACTAGATAAACTTATTCACATTTCATTTAATTGTTAGAAGTGAATTGAAAACTAATCAGTAATAATTCAATCATTTCCTGGGAGAAAAATAGAAATGTCTCCTACGTTACTCGCAATATATGGAAATATATAGAAGTATTAATTGAACTTCATAGTCATTTGGTCTAAATGATAATGGGAAGATCTAGAATGTGGAAGATTATAGGTTAGTAATGGAAGAAACAATGGAAAAGTTGTGGGGGGAGAGAGAGTTCCTGGAGGGAATAAGGGGAGAAGCTCCAAATAGCTGCCGTTGAAAGAGGGACTCAGCCTCCCAATCAAAAACTTGGAGTCATGCCTACCACGAAAAGTACTGAGATACGCGTGAACGGACGTGGATGATTAGCTCCATCAACATCAATACCTATCTCTTCCCCCACCCACTCCCGCCCCGTTCACAGCAACAGAGAATGTTGACCATGTTATGGCTACCGACGAAGCAAAATCATCTGAAAATGGGCAGAATTTGGACCGTGCACAATAGCTCCATTATTTTTAGTTTTTTCATTACCTCCTTCTCTAAAGTTGTGCTTCATTTTCTTTTTCTTGTGTTATTTTGGTAATCTTTTATTTCCTTTAAATTAAACCTTAAAATATAATAGGTTAGACATATTATGAACATAATAGAGGAAAAAAAGCAAAAGAAAATAATTGCAATATAATACTTAAATGTGCGAGTAACATAGACCAAAATTGAAATTGCTGAATTTTGAAATTCTTAGCTTTTGATTAGTTTTTTTTTTTTTTTTAATTCCGGCCTATTGTAATAATCACATGACTTAGTGCATGTCTCTTGTGACCGGCACAAAGTATACTTGGAGATGAATTAAGATGTCATCCCGTTATCAACTAAGATTTGAGTTTCATGCCTCTTGTTATCTTCTTCTAGCAAAAGTTAAAAAAAAAAAAAAAAAGTTATATGATAAATTGTCGTGCGTCATTGTTGAAAAGTTGTCATGTAATCAAATAACATGATGATATTGAATCATTGGCTATACTTCAAGTCTCGAATGATAAAGAGTGGACTACGGATGACATATCTAAAATAGTGGGACAAAGATCACCCAATTCAGTCGGGATATACTAAAATGAGAAGATTAGGTTTCAAAGAGAGTTTGTAAAACTAGAAACAATTAGGAAGGGACCAAATATTAATAGTAGAATGTAGCTGTGGGGATAATTATGATGTGAGCTTAGAATAAAGACGATCCTAGTGAGGAGACATGAATATGTGGAGGGGTTTTGTGTTGGAGAGTCGTTGGGACAGATAAGATTTGATTTTTTTTTTCTTTTTTTTTGTGATCCGGGAACTCCCGTACAGCTGGCAGCCGAAGAGGTAAACCCGGAGTGACGCTAGCGCATGAACCACCACCACGACGTCACACTTAAGAATCCCTAATGATAACGATGGGGTTCGAACTTCTCTTTTTCGTGAGGGGGAGAGAGCCCGAAGCCAACACGGTCGCTGTGAGCGGTGGTATTTTTTTAAAATTCTTTTATCTCTCAAATGGAGATTAAAAATGCCCAATCAGGCCAGATCGATCCAAAAATGGTCGACCTTCTCCTGACTCTCCTCACTATTCTTGGCACACTTTTCATTACAGGATGCAAAGAAGTTAAATCCTCCTAAAATATTTGAGATTGATTAAGTTGAAGAAAGATTAAGATTGTACATTTCAAGAAGCAAGCGTACATAGATATATTATTTTTAATCGGACCAAAGAGGTGATCCTAGAGCCCTTGATTACGCACTTAATTAGCACAAGACTATATCAGAGTAAGGATATTGGGAAGGGGGGGAAGCAAGATTCACTAATTTGATTGTTAAAAGTCATAAATCAATGAATCGAAAATACGGTCTCCATAGTAGAGTCGGTGGGGTTCCACTTTTTTTTTTTTTTGACGAGTGTGGGGTTCCACTTTACCGCGTGGTTTATCTGCAGAAGATTAACGTCCATTAGTAGGGACTAAAGTCACATGGGACCCGCTGCAACGACTTGACCAATCAAAGTCTTTGTCTAATGTTTTATCCTTCCAAACTAGTTTCCAGACTGAACATAGGTGGCTTTTTAATAAGTCCGATCTTAGAATAGGACAACAAAAGGTAACTTTCATGCGATTGGAGTAGGTATTATATGGGGTTCTCATTGACAATTCGATCAATCAAATACTTCCTTCTTCTTTTTAACGTCTCTCTTACTCTTGCAAAGCGCACCCTAAGATCTTGATTTTTCACCACATATGTTTGAACTATTTAGATGGCATAAATTTAAGATATATATTTCCTTCTAAAATTAATGCGATGTGATTATATTGGAGGTTGGTCACTTCTCAAAGTTCAGGAGTCATTGCGCTCCATATCAAAGTTCAGAAGAATTTTGCGTAATTACTCAAATATATGCATGTGTAGCATGTTTCCCCGTGAATATTAACATGATTTTTTCCCCTTAGAGTCCATATTATAACATCGTCTAACTTTAGTTCATGTTACTATGCAATAAATTTACAATTTAGCCTGTTTCTTTCTATTTGTAAACTAAAGCACTATAATAATATTATTCATTTCTTGTCTATTTGAGTAGTTTATTATATGAAGAATTATGATATCTTTTGCTCGTATAATATCCTGAAGGTATCAGCGATGTTTGATGGACCCTCGAGGTCTCTCCGAAATTTGAACTCATCATGGCCAACTCAAAGGTTAGAAGAAAGATACTTACAAAATTGTTATTTAATGTTCATGTTAATTTAGGACATCCCCTGCTATATACTAGTCAAATATGTTCTAAATATGTATTGTGTCCATACTTGTGAAATTGTCCAATTCTAAGTGCTGTGATGCCTAATTGAACCTTAAAAGATACATGGATATTAACATGATAGATTATTTAAAATGCTTGGATCCAGCATTTAACTGATGAATAATGTCTACGCTTTTTATGCCAAGAGATATTAAACATTTATGATGTCTATATAAAATCATAAGAAATAGACTAATTTTAGCTCATGAACTTCCCACGGCATGTCAAAGTTTCCGTGGTGGAATCTGATAAGAAAAAATAAAAATAAAAATTTGAACTCATGATCTCATATCTTTCTCACTGACACTCCACATAACTAAGTCGTCGAGATAACATCAACGTCAAAAAGGGTTCACAAGGCGGGAAAAAAACCAATTCAGCCTATAAAATAATAAAGCCTTGGTATTCGTCTGAAATATCAGTGCATATAGGCATTGTCTTAAGGTGCAAAACGGAAAATGATCTGATCTTGTGTTTTTGTCTCCCAACTCTTCTACAGCGGAAGAGAGATGGAACTCAACCTATCGTCCCTTCATCTCGGTGTTGGATGGACCGGTAGGAAGAAGCGATCGCTGCGACCGCAAAGGGAGACATTCCATGCCCAGAAATTGAATTCCATACCTGTGATTTGTGTTAAATGGGTCCATACAAAGAAGAGATCGGTGCGACCGCAAAGGGAGACATTCCATGCCCAGAAGTTGAACTCCGTACCTGTCATTTGTATTAAATGGGTCGGTACAAAGAGGAGATCGCCACGACGACAGCGAGGGCCGACACTCCATGCCCATAAGCTGAACTCTGCTCAAGTTTCCAGAGTCTCAACCCTCCATCTCTCGGCGTCTGCAGCTTCATTTGTCTCCGAGGGAAATCTTGGAAGGATGGAACTCGATGTCTCATCTCTTCATCTCCTGGCAAATACAGCTTGGCTGGTCTCTGAGGGAAATCTCAGTCTGGAGTCCTTCCCATTTCACTCGTGATGATGAAAAGAAGGTCACGCTCTTGGCCACCACTTTCGGGCAAATCGATGTTTAGTTTCTTGGATCAACTGTGGTTGTCTATGTTATTTTCATGAAGGCTTTTGTGTTCTTGAGTTTTTTTTTTTTTTAATTTATGTTTGAATTTTCCATTTTTGCATTAGATAAACAGTCATCTTCCACTTTTTCGCCCAGAACATAAAAAAGGAAATATTTAGTCATAATTTTTTGCAATCAAGTTAATGGCAACAGAATATGTTTTACCTCGGATTAGGCTGATTGACTATTGCCAATGCATATTTGATGTTTGTGACCATTTGGTTTGGTGTGAAACAAGCATTCTGTCTATGAAGGAGCTTTGAGAACTTCTTGCTGATGATTGTCCTCACAAACCCACATCGTGTTTTCATCAAAGTTGATTATAAGAGTAAGTTCAAGTATGTTGATGCTTCACTTTGAATAACTAGTGGGTCTTGAATCCCAGCAATATATATTTTGGTCTTGATAGGAAGGTTAGTAATGCAGATTCAAAGCTCATCTCACGAGCAATAAACAGTATTGAGCCATTTGTCTTGACAACTGTTGAGAAAGAAGTTTTTTCCTTTTGGCCAATATTATTCGGTCGAGTATGGGTGAATGCATAAGGCAAGATTGAGAGAAAGATTTAATCGGTCGTCAGATGGGTTCAAAGAGACTAATAATTAATAAGCATGCGACTGCTTGAAAATCTTATGGCAGATGTTTTTGTATATTTACATGATTAGTTTAGCTAACTGGAACTCAAAAGGAGGAAGAGCTCCCAACTGTTCCGGCTGCATAGAGGCGATAAAATGCCCGTCAACTATTTGCTAGAACCTCAAAACTACACACTTTAGGACATGTTATAGAGTTGTCGGAATATTTTCTTTTAAACTATTCGAGCTTGTTCTTCTTTCGGGAACCTTGGCACAGTACAAGATTCTTTCACATCTTCTTGGTATATAATTTTCCATCTGATTACCCAGCAGATAGTCTATCTGCAACGATAAATTGAACTCACTGTCGCCGCTTGTGTAAGTTCACCAAGCGTAGCGCCTCAATGAAAGACTAGGAATTGGCACTCCCTGTGATTGCTTTCCATGAAATTAAGGAGAAGTCATTGAAAGTGGTTTACGTTGCAATTGTTGAGAGTATTATTTTCTTCTTCAAGCATCTCTAATCGCTTATCGAACACTTTGATATCAGTGACCTGAAGTGCCCCATTTTTCCAGTGTAACTCAGTTACATCGGCCACTTCTTTGAGGTTTCCAGGAGCTCTTATCTGCCTCGTTATTGACCCTTTTCTCCCTCATTCCATCTTCTTCCATAATTCTTTCACATAAAATCCCATCAACCGAAGGAAAATAAAGCAACCGCACGATATCAGCGCAACACATGATCGGTTCCGAGGACTCACACCTCAGTGATCTTGAGCTTATAGGAGACGTCCCATAAAACCTCTTGTCGTTCTGTATTACGATCTCTTGTGGTTGAACCTGTGGCGAGACAAGGAAGAATATAGTGGCAAGAATAACATTGTACTAAGTGAAATGCAACACGAATCAACCGATCTTCTGTTGTCTAAGCTTGACTTAATGTAACCTAGAAATGTGCTTTTCAGGAAGCGTGGCCACAGATAAGCAAAGAACAAATCTTCAATTTTATATTCGGATGATGACGTCACTCATTTGACTCTACTTATATAGCGATTAGCGGGATGTGTGAGCGACGCTGTTATCTTGGAGGTGAAGAAAATAGAAGCGTGGGATAACATAAAGAAAGTAACTTTCTTTTCCGTTATTTGGAAAGATAGGAGGGGGTAAAGAAAGTGTGAAAACTATATGTGAAATTACATTCTTAACCTTTTAGGTTCAATCTTCACAAATTGAGCATTGTCACGAATTCAAGCCTAATTAGTGATCGAAATATATTAATAAGGAAAATGAGTTAACTTTTTTGAATATATGTTAAAAAAAATAGAATTCTTCACATGTAACTATGTAAGGAAAATCTTTTTGTAATTTTTAAAAAGAAACAAGGACAATACGGTAGTTTTCTGCTTGTCAATGTTTCCATTCTCCACCATATTCTTCAAACGAAGCGGTCTTAGGTCATACTCAGGACAACTCCACCATATTGTTCACAAGCCCCTGATGATTAAAAAAAATGGTGGGCTTCATGTTTTCCTCCCCCAAAGGTTCTCTAATTCTTTACGACGCTGGATGTTGACATTCTCTTACCAAATTTCTTTTTCTCTCCGTACTTTGTCTTTTCCGAACGGAGCATTATTTAGGGCATGTGTGGAGAGATGTGGGTAAACCAAGGGGGCCCAAAGAAGTGAGAAAAAAGTTCGATAAAATTGCAGCAATATATTCTTTCACTAGGGGGAAATCAAAACCAATTTAGAATTGTTGTGTAGATTCTTACCAAAAGACATTTGTTCGTGTAGATGTTATTGTCTAGGCAACAAAATGTTACAATAAAAGTTAATTAAAATATAGGGAAAATCACATGAAATCCCATGAACTTTGAATGTATGACACGTTTGGCTCCAAACTTTAAGTTATTACACAGTACCCCTTTTAACTTTAATTTTGTTACATCCACTACTCTCCCTTATTTTTTTCATTAATATGTGCAATAAACATGAATTTTGAAGGGTAAAAGTTTCTTTTCATTTTGTTGTTTGGAAGAAATTTCTCTTTTGACCTTAATTGTTGTGAAATATGAAAAATTACAGAGAATGAGAGAAAACTAAATTAAATAGAATATTGGTAATAGGACAAACAAATCTAGCCCAGAGTCGAACAATAGAGTCAAAGTTGACCCATTTTTTACTTTTGACTTTCTTAGGGATCGAAATTTGAGGTGTCAACATTTTCCCTCTAAAATTAAAAAAAAAAAAATTTTGATTTTAAGTGGATATGTACAGTATTTTTTATTTAAATATCTAGATTGAGTGAAATTTAGAATTTAAAAATGATATAAGCAAACTCTAAAGAAGCTACTCTTCAGGCAAGTCCTAATTTTTTCAACTTTTCAAACAGACTTTTTGAATTTCATTGTGAATTTGTATTAATCGAATTTGGAAAAAAAAAAAAAAGGGAGGAAATAAGAGAACTTAAGTTATAAATAATTTAAAGAAATTCATATATATATTTTTGTTCCTTTTGATTCATAATTACTTTAACTTTAACTAATTGGATTTTCGATTATTTATTCCTTCAAGATTTTTAATTTTGACTTTAATTACTCTAAAACCCATCTGTTTCAAATGAAATTAATCGAAGAGAGAATGTTTGCTCGTGCTTTTTTTCATGAGTCTAACCAAACAAAGAAAATGATGGCAAAACTGGAATATATTTGCTTTGTTATTTTTGCTTTTGGCTCATGATATGGTCCTCCTCAAATTTTTAATTCTGAAAAGTTTAGTGCCAAAATATTAAATCAATGATTATTTTACTGCCAATACTTTGTAAAAACATTTATTTAAGTGACTTCAACAACCCTGTATAGATTTTCTGGCAAATTAAGTCATTGGAGTCACTTAAATTATCGTTTTCTAAAAGTTGTATCACTTAAATGATTGTTTAAAATATAGTTAGCTGACGGATATAAAATAACAAATAAAAAAAATCATGTGTGAAAGAATATTAACATGTGGAAGAAACTTGTGTACACTTTATTCTTTATGGAATTATTTTTGTATTACAATAAATAAAAATTCTTCTTAATTAGATAAATAATCATCAATTTCCTACTTAGTTTTGTGAACTTAATAAACTCAGTAGCTTAAATAGACAGATTTATTCACATTTCACTTAATTGTGAGAGGTGAATTGAAAGCTAAATAGTGATAGTTCAAAAGATTTCCCGAGAGAAAAATAAAAATGTCTCTTACGTTACCTATAATATCTAGACGTATCAATGTAATTTCATAGTCATTTGGCCTGAATGATACATAAAGAATATAAGCTAGATGACAAAATGGGAAGACCTAGAATTATAAAGATTACAACATGAGTGATTCGAGAGATTTGGCTTCCTATATATCCTCTTGTAGGGTGCTTCATTATACAATATATATAAATCAATTTGTATTGGTATCATCATTTACATCAAAAAAATAAAGGATTGAAGGAAAATTCATCTAGGGTTATTTTCTCTCCAATTATTTCAAATAACTAATTGGGGATGCAAAAAACTCTGTGTATGTAACAAAAAGCTAAATGATAGATTGTTTTAATTTGAGTATTGATAAAAGTAACCAAACAGGTTTTATTTCATATGAAATCTACCCATTTATCTTGTACATTCACCTAATTTGTTTTTTGTTGAAAATTTGCAATATACCACAAATAGTTCTAATGTAATTATACACGAGCATATTACTTTTGCGCCAACTGCGACACAAATCTCTAATTAAATCATTTTCCTACAACATATAAGAAGGTATCATGTACTTTTTTCCCATAAAAAAAAAAAATCATTCCACTGATCTTTTTTTTCTTATTTGGTGTGGCGTTAACTCAATGTTCTTCCAGCTAGAAATAGATAACCATGGGAATTCCTTTTTTTTATATGTTAATTTATAGTCTCAATAATTCAAAAAAACTCGACAAAGAAGTTAAGATTTGAGGAAAACAAACCCTTTAAGGAGAAACAGAATTAGATACATCAATACCAAGCATTAATCAAGGTGCCAGTGAGGCTAAAACATGTGAGCTATATGGGATCATGCGGGCCTACTGAAACCCAAGAAATAAATAAGTTTAGCACAGGGCTAATACAAAATAATGGTATTTAAAGTCATTGGATATTTCTGACCAGGAAGGAAAAAAAAAGTCATTGGATATTATAAAGTAAACTATCTCACTATGCCAGAATGGCGGTTACTAATTTTTGCTCACTTCCACGGGTTTTGTTGCTAATACCTTTATGAACGGAAATGAAAATTCTAGTGAATATAATATAGTCTTTTTACAGCACATAAAATTAAATCTGTAAATGCCAATAGAAATATTCCTAAGTGGCACATCATTTCGTATTAGCACTTACCCCACATATTTGGCAGTTAGATATTTCCTTAATTCGAATCTCTCCTATCTTCACACCAACCATAAGCTTGTGTTTGTAAATCTCCGCTTGATTGGACAAGCTTGCACTGAGACATCTCAGGTTTTTTGCTTTATTAACCCCTTCTTTCTCAAGAATTGCCCGTTGCAATTATGTTCAAAGGCCAATGTTGAAGATGCACGATAGCTCAATCCTCTGTAGACCATTATTAACCACATCATTTTCGCCTTTTGTTTTGATGTAAAGTTTATAAACCTTGAAGTTTTTTCCCTCCTCTTTTTTCCAATTTCGAAGGTGTTATTTACCTCTCTTTCTATTTTTTTCCTCGTGGGCTGAATATGTCTTTTTAATTATCGCCTCTTTCCCCTTTTTTATTTTATTTTCAACTTGAGATGACAAATTTCTTCTCTAAAGTTGTGCTTCATTTTCTTTATCTTGGGTACTTTTGATGTTCATTTATGTCCTTTAAATAAAAAATGAAAAAAGAGCCAGGGTAAACACATTATGACCATAAAAAGAGGAAAAGAAATGAAAAGGAAGAAAAATTGCAGTATATTCTAATATGCGTGGGTGACAGAGTAATAATTCGCATAACTTTAGTGCATGTCTCTTTGCGACCGGCCCAAAGCATACTTGGAGATGAATCCAAACGAGTGTCATCATCTTGTCATCTTCTTCTCCCCAAATGAAAAAGAGAGAAAGTCATACACCTATTCGTGTGGTACAGTCATCGTTTGAAAGCTATCATGTAACCAAATTACGTGATAGTGCAGATCGCTAAGTACACTTCAAATCTCAAATTATAATTAGTGAATAAGGAATGGCGTATTTAAATAAGCCATTCAATGGTCACCCGGTTTGATCAGGATATACATAATTACAAGATTGGGTTTCAAAGATAGAGTTTGTAAAACATAGAAACAATTAGAAAGGGGATCAAATGTAAATATTAGGATGTAGCTGTACGCATTATTATGGTTTTGAGCTTAAATAAAGACAATCAAAGGGTAGGGGATATGAACGTGTGGAGGGAGTTGTATTGGGGTGTCGTGGGGACAGAGAAAAGATTTAATTCTTTTCCTCAAACTGTCTTAATCTCTCGTATGGAGACAAAAATGCCCGATTGGGGTCAAGAACACTGAAACTTGAACCTGCCAAGTCCTGCTTTGTTTTGGTTTCCTTTTGAGATGGACCAAGAGATTAGCATTCGAGTGTTAGAAGTTTTTTCATAGATCAAAGTGATCCAAACACAAAAGTTGAGTACTAAGGAGAAGAAGATTGCGAAAAGAGAGAGAGAGAGAGAGAGAGAGAGAGAGAGAGAGATTGAAGGAGCGAAGGCAAGAAAATGTGAAACGAGGTAGGAAAGGGTGCATAAATAGATGGAGCTGCTTCTCCTACGGCTCACATTTCTTAAAGATCCGTGGCCTGCAAGGCATCTTCTCCGAGAAGCCTATGCATTTCCCCTTTTTCTTTTTTCTTTTTTCCAGAGAAAATTTCTAATTTGTTTATTCAACTAATCGCCATCGAATCTCCTAATGCAAACTTGTTCCATCAACCAAGCCAATCCCGTGTTCAATCAATTGTGAGATCGACGGCAAAATCCCGACCTCACCCTTCAGGATGACACGACCGTCTCTTCTCATTAATTACGGGATAAAGATTCTAAATACTTCGATCTCTAATGGTTCCACAGCTGAGTACCAAAATGAACTTTTTGCACAAAAAGAAATGGTTGAAAGAGCAGGTTGCCTCGCGGAAATGGACCCACCCCTTTTTCACTCATTTTGACATCAAAGCCGGCCCCTTTTTATTTTTTCTTTTTGTCTAGATTGAATTTAATTATTAGATGACAATATACTATTTCCTTTTTTCCCCTCTTTGGCCACGCATCGCTAGCCAGTCATCGGCGACAAAAAGTTTAACCCGGCGAGATAATTCATTCCCATCGCACGTTCCGCTAGGCACAGTTAAATTCCGACCCGGTCTCTGTTCAAACCCAAGTGAAAACGTGTCAACGGTCAACGCTTGATGTGGTGGGAGAAAGGGGAAGGCTCGGCTCGTCTCGACAGGATTCCCCATCATCGCATGAAGTTACTCTTTCATGGGCACATTAGTTCTCGACAAATTCACCATTTCATACGTCGACAGTACGTCAGTGCTTTAAAAAAAAATTGCTTTTGTCTTACCTTATTGATGTAACAAATACCAAAAGGAGCCATACTCGATAGTAGTCAAATTGTACTAAAGAAAAGAAACTCGGCAATCAAAAGTTACAATTGAATTCTTCATTGATGCAAACTCAATGCGTGATTTTATGGAGCCAGTTCACATTTTGAGTAAGTTATGCTTTTGACAGAGTTAAAATAATATATTTTAAATCAAAATCTTGATCAAGTTTGAATTATGTTTCCTAATCAACCTTAGATTGTATGGTTTCTTCTTTGTTTTTTGCCTACAGCATGGTTTGACTTGACATTGCATCATTTTTTTAACATTCAATAATCGTATATAAGTCCATGGTCAAGACAAAGTCGCAGTAGTCAATATCATCAAGTGATATGTTTCACAATGCTAGAATATCAATTTTTTTTTCATGATCAAAGCCAATTTAATTTGAGTTTGAGTGTTTACAAAACGTGATTCGCTGAACTCTTAAAACCTATAGAAGCTGAATTATTTTCGTGGGCCCAAGTCAAGACTTTGACTTCTTGGGCACACACACATGCATACAAAATTCCAAGGGCGTTACTATTTCGTTTCTTTTAGCCGATGAAGTTAAAAAGGAAGCTTCTGCACATAAAGCCAAAAAAGGTGGGCCCAGGTCAAAGTTTTGACCTTTTGGGCACACATATAAAAGACGTGTAGCCTACGAGAGAAAAGGTTGCTGAAGCTCTCTGCATGCAGAAAAAAAAAAAAAAAGAAAGAAGGAGTGCCGCAGCTGAAAACCCTACGAAGGAAAAGGAGCCGCACGTCAAGCTAAAGAGAGCCGCGCGCGTTATAATATGAGCTTGAACGCACGATAATTTTGTAACCTGAGTTTATGCCCAAGTGAGTTATTTATTTATAAACACTTTGGGTTTGAGATTAAATTTAGGTGTAGGAAACACTTGAGCATGTAAACGATTGTAAACTCTAATTCTCCAATTATAGTGGATTATTTGCTACTGGCGTTTCCCGTGGACGTATGTACCGATACTCTGACCAAACCAAGTAAATTTTCCGATATTCTTATTATTTCTCGTTTATTTCTCTGGCGATTTCGCGTTGACGTAAATTGCAAGATTCTGTCGTTTCCGCATATTATATTTCAACCATTGGTATCAGAGCCAGGTTCAGATTTCTTAATTGTGATTTAGAGCTTTTGCTTGTATGATTATTATTTGGAAATTCTATTATTGTAATTATGTCTGAAAAGAAATCTGAAATTGAGAAATTTAACGGGAGTAACAACTTTGTGTTATGGAGCATCAAGATTTGAGCGTTATTGACAATTCAAGGTTTGGTCAAGGCACTGGATGGTGAAGATGAGTTGCCTATTATAATGAAAGCCTCTGAGAAGATAGAGCTAATGGAAAAAGCAAATAGCACAATCCTGTTAAATTTGTCGAATGAGGTTTTAATAGAGGTTGCTAAGGAAAAGGATGCCGTAGTGTTATTAGCAAAACTTCAAGCACTCTATGTGAAGAAAAGTTTGAACAATCGCTTGTACATGTTGAAGAAGATGTTTCAATTTAGATATACTGAAGGTACGTCTATCAGAACTTATCTAGATGAATTTAATAAACTCATGATGGATCTGAAGAATGTCGGTAAGATACTTGATGATGAAGAACAGGACATGATGTTGTTAACCTCTTTACCAGAGTCATGGGAGTACTTTACCGATTCACTGATGCAGGGGCGTACTACAATTACCTCGAAAGAGGTAAAGTCCACCTTATTCTCTAAGGAGTGGCAGAGAAAATTGCGAGATGACGGTCTGGCACAAGGAGTAGCGCAAGTATTGACGATTCGGTATAGAGAACAACATCAAGGGCCTAGTAGCAACAAAGGTAAAAGCAAATTGAAATCATGCCATAGAAAGTCCAAGAGACACGTGAAGTGCTTTGAGTGTCACGGGAGGGGCACATCAGGAGAGATTGTCCAAAGCGAAGAAATAAAACTGATAGGCAAAATGCCACAAGTAGTGTGGCAAATGTTGCTGAGGGGAGTAATAGTAATGCATAAGCTGTTTTATGTGTGACTACTACTTTGTCAGGAGACGAATGGGTGCTAGATTCAAGGTGTTCTTATTATATGATGCCTCATAAAAACTGGTTTACTACTTACCAAATTGTAATGGTAGTAGAGTTCTTTTAGGGAATAATGCAGTCTGTAAGGCTGTGGGGATAGGGACAATTCCGATTCGGATGCACGATGGGGTGGTGCGCATATTGACAAATGTAAGGCATATACCAGAGCTAAAAAAGAACCTTATTTCTCTGGGGACACTTAATGACATCGGGTGTAGGTACACCGCTGAAAGTGGAGTATTGAAGATCTCTCGAGGTGCCATGACAGTGATAAAGGGGAAGAAAGTGAATACTCTCTATCATCTACTAGGAGAGGTCATGATCGGAACCACTACAGTTTCATCAAGTGAGTCAGACTCTAACTTGACTCAATTATGGCATATGTGTTTAAGGCACATGAGTAAGGTAAGTATGACAAGTCTGAGTGAAAGGGGATTGTTGAATGGTCAAAAGATAGGGAAACTAGACTTATGTGAGCATTGTATTTTTGGGAAGCAAAGTTAAGTTCACTATAGCTATTCATTCGACTAAGCGATCGGTTGAATATATTCATTCAGACGTCCGGGGCCCGTCTTCAGTTCCTTCGAAAGGATGTACCCAATATATACTGACATTTATCAACGATTTTTCGATGAATGTATGGGTATACTTTCTGAAACACAAAAATGAAGTGTTCGATTAGTTCAAGAAATTTAAGGCATTGATTGAGAAGTAGTCAGATAAACAAATCAAGTACCTGAGAAACGATAATGGCATGGAATTCTGTGGTAAATTTTTTACCGAGTTCTATGATAAAGAAGGTATCGTGAGATATCGCACAGTACTTGGGACACCATAGCAGAATGGCGTGGTAGAATAGAGAGAGATTGATGCATGCTTTCACATGCAAGACTTGGCAAGGAATTTTAGGTTGAAGTAGTGAACATGGCATGTTACCTGATTAATTGATCTCCATCATCTGCTATCGAGTAAAAGACTCTTGAGGAAGTATGGTCGGGGAAACCTGTTGATTACTTCGGATTACGTATATTCGGATGTCCTACGTATGCTCATGTGAGTGATGGTAAGCTTGAGCCGAGGGTGAAAAAGTGCATATTTCTAGGTTATGCATATGGGGTGAAAGACTATCAGCTGTGGTGCACCGATCCCACATCACCCGATTTTCTAATCAGCAAAGATGTGATTTTCGACGAGACTGCAATGCTTCAATAGAAGAGTTCTAAAACACAACCAGCAGAGAAGACAGATCATGGTGTTATTAGTGAGGTGGAGCTTCAAGTGGAGACTTTGGAGACCTCAAAGGTAACAGAAGTTGAGACTACAAATGAAGCCACAACTCCTAAAGTCGGCGATAGTGAACAACTAGCAAATCTACAACACACTATAGCCGCAGATTGACAAATAATGCAAATTAAATCACGAGTACGTTATGATTATACAGATATTGCTTATGCATTGACTGTAGGTGATGAGGTGGAGATAGATGAGCCTTCGTCTTACTCTGAGGTGATGGCTAGTTCGAAGTCATCGCAGTGGTTAGGGGCTATGAGTGAAGAAATGAAATCGCTCCATCAAAATCAGACATGAGAGCTGGTCAAAGTACCCAAGAGCTAAAAGATTGTCAGAAGTAAATGGGTCTTCAAACGGAAAGAGGGCACTCCCGGTGTTGAGGCAGCGAGGTATAAGGCGAGACTTGTGGTGAAGGGATATACACAATGTGAGGGCATTAACTACAATGAGGTGTTCTCTCTTGTGGTAAGACATTTCAATTCGTGTTTTACTCGTCTTAATTGCTTCGCAAGATCTCAAATTAGAGTAACTAGATATGAAAACTGCAACTCTTCACGGTAAGTTGGAGAAGCAAATTTACATGAGACAACCAAAGGGATTTGCTATTTCAGGTAAGGAAGATCATGTTTACTTGTTAAAGAAATTTTTGTATGAGTTAAAATAGTCTCCTAGGCAGTGATATAAACGTTTTGATGCTTTCATGGCTAGTCATAACTATTCAAAAAGTCAAATGGATAGATGTGTTTATGTTAACAGGTGTTGCAGTTAGTTGGAAAACGTCTTTACAAGATCACATTGCCTTGTTTTCAATTGAGACAGACACTAACCTTTGTAGCGAAGGAGGCGATATGGTTATAAAATTTGCTCTCGGACTTTGGGTTAAAACAAAAAAGTGTGGATATACACTGTGATAACCAAGGTGTGATATATTTGGCGTATAATCCAGTTTATCATGAGCAAACGAAGCATATCAACATCAGGTACCAATTCATCCGAGATATCTTAGCTAAGGGTAATGTTATTGTCAAAAAGATTGTTACAATAGATAATCCAGTAGACATAATGACTAAGTCTGTTCCTTTGGCGAAGCTTAAGCTTTGCTTGAGCTTTATTAGCGTCTATGAAGAGTGAGCGTCCGTCAGAGCATTGGGAGAGCAGCATAGATGATGAGTACTATAACTTGGCTTCAAACATCGAGCCAATGTGAAAAATTGTTCAATTATGTCTCGAATTTGAGCATTTGTAAAACGCGATTCGCTAGACTCTTGAAGCTACACAAAAGAGGAAATTAAAAAAAAAAAAAAAAGATACGAATTTCCTCATCTGCGAAAGTGTGCAAAAGTCGAATTATCTTCGTGAGCCCAAGTCAAGACTTTGACTTCTTGGGCACATACACATGCATACAAAATTCTAAGGTAGCGTTACTATTTCGTTTCTTTTAGCCGATGAAGTTATAAAAAAAAAAAAAAAGGGAGCTTCTGCACGTAAAGCCAAAAAAGGTGGGCTCGGGTCAAAGTTTTGACCTTTTGGGCACACATATAAAAGACATGTAGCCTACGAGAGAAAAGATTGCTGAAGCTCTCTGCACGTAGAAAAAGAAAGGAGCACTGCAGCTGAAAACCCTACGAAGGAAAAGGAGCCGCACGTCAAGCTGAAGAGAGCCGCATGCATTATACTTGATCTTGAATGCGCGATAATTTTGTGCTGTGAGTTTATACCCAAGTGAGTTCTTTATTTATAAACACTTTATATTTTGGGATTAAATTTAGATGTAGGAAACACTCGAGCATGTAAGCGATTATAAACTCTGATTTTCCGATTACAGTGAATTATTTGCTGTTGGTTCTCCCCGTGGAGGTATGTACCAATACTATGGCCGAACCACGTAAATTTTTCGGTGTTCTTATTATTTCTCGTTTATTTCTCTGACGATTTCGTGTTGATGTAAATTGCAAAATCATGCCGTTTCCGCATATTATATTTCAACAATATTGAGGAACTCACCGAGGATCACCTCATCCACCTTTGGTCCTTTAGAGTGGATGGCAACCTTTGCTTTTGCCTTGCAAAGGTTGAAGCACCACCAGAGGCCATGGTAAGCATCATTATATTTCAATGTGTCTTTATTAAGTTTGGAAGTGATTGGGATTGTGGTAGTATTGTTTCGTGAATCTGATGTGCTTGTCTGGAATTTTCTTTTGGCGGACTTTGTTGTTCTTGAATTGTTTCATTATCTATGAAATTATATATTTTGGTCTTGAGAGGAAGCTTTGGAACGCAGATCCAACTTATCTTATGAGCAATAATTACATGTAAGTCAGTTGTCTCGACTAGTTAAAATAAAATGTTAAAAAAGTATTAACAGAAATTTGATCAAGTTTAAGTGGATGCCTAAGGCAAGACTGAGAGAAGAATTTGATGGGTCGTTGGATGGGTTCATTTAAAGAGACTAATTAGACGTATAAGCATGCGAGTTATAAAAAATTTATTGTCCTTCTAGCTAAGAGAATAACAAAAGAATTTAATTACACGAAGAAGATATTGATCTACTCGCTTTCTTTAATAACGCACAATGAGACAATTTTTATTTTTTATTTTTTGGGAATCAAAGTATGAGACAAGTTGACATTCCCAAATAAAGTTAGAAAGATAAATTTGGGCACGCATGACAAAATTTCTGTTTCTCGATTTCTCTGTTTCTCTGTTTCTCGGAATGCAGTTTGGAACAGAAATCCGTTTGGTAACGCAATTTGATTTTTCTATTTCTGAAACAGATTTCTATTCCAGAAAATAGAGAAATTGAAGAAATCATAAGCTGAAATTTTTAACTTCTCAATTTCTGAAATTGAAATCAGAAATTGAAATCAAACCATATAAAAGAATCTTGCACTTTCTTGCTAACTTAATTTACTCATAACCAGAACTTCACAAATTATTGCTAATTTTCTTTTTCTTATTTTGCTTGTGTTTTTTTTTTTCAATTTTTTTTTTTGATAACTTCCTCTTTAGGATGAAAGGCAATTGAACGGGTCCCGAATTTTCAAAAATGACCAAAGTTCTTAAATGCTTACTTAAAAATAATGGGGCTCTTTCCTCCTAGAAAAGGCACACGCATGGCTAGTTGAAGAAAAAGCTTTTACATAGTAGATGAATAAAAAAACGTGCCTAGAAATTTAAACTTATTTTTTTAAGGATTCAAAATTCTTGCAAAATCAAAATAATTAGATTGTTACACAATCTTGAATTTTAATTCGAAGGCAAGAGATTCAAGAGAATCTCTCTCTTTGTTATGCAAGGGCCATTAAAGGTTCATTGAGCAACAATAAAGAAATTAGGGATGAACACTTGGACTGATTCAATTTGAGAATCAAAATAAACCGACCTTCTCCCGATTGGTTCCTAACCATAAACATTACTTTAAGGTAGAATTCTCATATATTTCTTTACACCATTAATCTTATTTTGTTGATAATCTTGTATAATACTAGTTTTTGATAAAATGACGAGGCTGTATAGGCGCCATTGATGGCACCCATATTCATGCTTTCGCAGTACTTGTCTGAACCTACACAGGATGGGCTTGCAAACGATACATTGACCGAGGAGAGAAATCAAATAAATACGCTTAGGAAAACGATTGCTAATAAAATGACAAGGGATAATAATATGCCGGAAATTCCATGAAATTGTATTTTCAACTTTTGTAATGTATTAGTATTATTTCGATTATTATTTTGTATTTGAGGATTTCCCATGTTATTTTAGTATTATTTCGACTATTATTTTGTATTTGAGGATTTCCTATGTTGTTATCTAATCAATTTCTATTCCTAGAAATAAAATTTTTGTTATGTTGTCAAATGGATTTCTGTTTTAGAAATAGAAATTTTGAGTCATTATCAAATGGGTTTTTTTACTCAAAAACTTGTCCGGGGAATAGAAATTAAGAAATTGATTTCTACCCAGAAATCAATTTCTATTTCAGAAATTTTGTCATGCGCAGCCTTTATATCTTTAGTTTTTAGCTTCAATCGGATCCGGTTAAGGAAAAAAAGAAGATCGAAATAGAAAAACTCGATTTGACGGTTTGACTCGTTAAATTTCACATATCTAGCACGTACATTGAGCTTGGCATGGGTTCGCTTGTTATACTTTTATAATTTTATTTAAAGTGGATATTGCGGGTAGCTGCATTGGTTGAGAGTATTTCCTTCACTGCCGAGATCAAGAGTTCAAAACCCGCGTTTGCTAATGCGTTGTAAATGGGGGGTCATGGTGTTGGGGGCATGTGTTACTCTCTCTCGAGATATAGTCGTTGGTCCAAATGTGCCATTCCATGTGTTGCGATAAGGCGAGCGATCGAACAATAATATAGACAGAAAAAGAAAATAAATCGGACACCAGATTTACGTGGTTCAGTCGTAAAGACCTACGTCCACGGGGAGAGCAGCAGCGAATTTCACTATAGATCAAGCAATACAATGATATTACACACTCAAGTCACTCAAACACTCTCTCAGTGTTTCACAAGCCCCAATTACACCCAATAACACACACAGTGTTTAGCCCTGAAATTCCTCAAGAAATAATCTCTCAATCTCACGAAGAAATTACACGCAAATCTTACCACAAGATTTAACTGGTTTCAACACTAAACCTTCTTGGATGTAATTCACGACAAAGAAAATCCCTCCCAAGCACTCGACAACGAGACGTCGCTTCAAGATCAATTCTTCACGGTCAATGGCGGAACACCAAGCACTTACGCGGCCCTTCAAAACAATTTGTGATCCACATCTATCACCCATGGCCTTAAATCTATATATAAGTAAAACCCTTATTCTTTTGCCAACTTCTCATAGGATTTTGTTTCCTATCCAAAATATATCTTTGTATATTTTAAACAAAATCCAAATCCTAGTCAAAGTTGGACTTTTCTATTTTAGTAGCTAGACTCTCCAACGCAGATTCAAATTTGGGAAGTTGATCTTCGGATCTTCTTTACTCGATTTCGAACATCCGCAACATATTCAATTCGGAATATTCGTAATTTTGCATTGGGCTTAAACTCGAGACATATTTTAACACCATGTGGGCTGGAAGGCCTTATGACCCTGAATAGCGTAAGCAAAAGTCGCTCAGGCGAATCCTCGATTACCAAAAAAAAAACACACACACACACACACATACAAAATGCTATCATTTGGATCCCTAGCTAATCTGAGTGTTGGTTAATTACCGAGACTCACATGGGACTTACAAATATGAAACGATTGAGTGCATCACATAATTTTGTTATGGTTGTGTTAAGATTTTTTTGACTCGGTTTACATGCTCTATATCGTAACACGTGAACGGTTCTTTTCTTCTTCTTTTCTTTGCAAGTAAATCTTTTGAATGGAACTAAAAATTCTAGGGAATGATAATATACGGTCTTTTATAGCACATGAAATTAAATCCGCACATTGTCGAGAAAAAAATTCTTAAGTTGGACAGCAGTTTCTTGTTGATTTGGGAACATTAGAAACGTTCGGCATTTTATATTTCTACAGTTTCTGGTGACGTTATCCACATGCTTTGTTGGTTGTCACGTGGTTGGAGGGAACATAGGAATTGGATAAATAAAATAGTCATGGCATTGTCGTGTCGCCGGCTTCGCAATGGGAGTGAAGTTTCTTACGCTGACGCCCAACCCCCATCTTGAAGATAATAAAATGCCTCTTTTCTTTTTGCCTCGTGGGCTGAATCTGCCTTTTCAGTGATCGTCTCTTTCCCCATTTTTCATATTTTCAACTCGAGATGGCAAATTTCTTCTCTCGTGGAAGAAGTGGAAGAGAGAGCTAGGCTAAACTCATTATGACCAAAAAAAAAAGAGGAAAGGAAAAGAATATGCAAAAATAATTGCACTATATTCTAATATGCGCGAGTAAAATGTTGTAATAATTCATGATTCTTGTGATCGGACAAAAGCATACTTAGAGATGAATTCAAATAAGTGCAATCCTGCCTTACAACTGAGATTTGAATTCCATGGCTCTCGTCATCTTCTTCTTGCAGAGAGAGAGAGAGAGAGAGAGAGAGAGAGAGAGAGAGAGAGAGAAGTATAGTCATCGTGCGAAAGTTGTCATGTAATTAAATTAAATGGTAACGGACCGCTAACTGTCTTTCAAATCTCAAATTGAGTAAATAAGGAATGATATATCTAAATAAGCGGTTCAAGAATCACCCATTTTGATCTGGTTACACTCAAATGACAATATTAGGTCAAAGAGAGTGATTGTAAAACAAGAAACAATTAGAAAGAGGATCAAATATTAATATTAAAATGTAGCTATGCACATAATTATAATTTTGAGCTTGGAATAAAGACAAGCAAAGAAAGGGGACATGAACATGTGGAGGAAATATAAGATTCCAACTTTAAGGCTCCATTTATTTCATCAAAAATGAATTATTTAGAAAATATTTTATAAAAAAAATGATTTTTTATATCACTTACAAAAAATGAATGAACAAAAAATATTTTCATTGTTTATGAAAATACTTAAACATAAAATGCTGTTGATAATTAAAGTATATTTTATTAACTAACATTTCAAGTTATATAAGTGATCATTTTTCAAAATACATCTTTCAAATCATTCATCTTTTATACAATAAACGTATCATATATTCTTTACTTATTTTCATTAATTGCTGCCCTCTCTGTTTCCAGGGCCAAGAAAGCCGAGAAGACATGCCAAGTTTAGGGGCAGATATGTACTGCCACTAATATTTCGGGAGAGTTTATGTGATTCCACCTGAATTTTATAATGGAAGGTGCATGGCAACATTGAAATAACAAGGAACTTCCATTTTCCACGAAAATAAAAGGTTCTTTCGCTAAATGACATAGAATTCAACACCTAATTAAAATTACTGGATAGATTCTTACCAAAAGAAATTTACTAGGGCAGATATTATTTTTGACATGCCAAAATGTTACCTTGAATTATTTTTTGTTGAATAGCATAAATATTATATCATTACCGATTTTGCCTCGGTTAAAGCTACAAAAAGGCAGGAAATAACAAACCACATTAGTGGAATTTTTTTTGTATTACAATAAATTAAAATAGGTCTTCATTAGATAATTAATCATCAATTTCCTATTTAGTTTTGTGAAGTTAATGAAATCAGTGGCTTAAATAGACAAATTTTTTCACATTTCACTTAATCGTGAGAGGTAAATTGAAAGCTAAACAGTAGGAATACAAAAGATTCTCCAAGAGAAAAATAGAGATATCTCTTACATTACCCGTAATATATAGAAGTATCGATGTAATTTTAAAGTCATTGGCTTGAATGATACATGAAGAACATAAGCCAAACAACAGAACGAGAAGACTTAGAATGTTAAAGATTATAACAAGAGTGATTTGACAGAGTTGGATTCCTATATATCCTCTCACAGGGCACTTCATTATACAATATATATAAGATCATACAACATATATATATATATATATATATATATATATATGTATGTATGTATATGTATGTATGTATATGTATGTATATAAGATCGATTTGTATAGATATCATTATTTACATCAAAAAATAAAGAATTGAAGGAAAATTTATCTTGGGCTATTTTCTCCCCAAAAAATTCAAATAAGTGATTAGAGATGCAAAAAACTCTGTTTATGTAATAAAAATCTAAATTATAGATTGTTTTAATTTTAGTTTTGATTAAAGTAATTGAATTAGTAACCAAAAGGTGTTATTTCATACGAAAAATACCCATCTTCTACATTCATCTAATATGTTTTTGTTAGAAATTTGCAATGTACCACAAATAGTTCTAACGTAATTACACGAGTATTTTACTTTTGCGCCAACTGCGACACAAATCTAGTTAAATCATTTTCCTACAACATATAAAAGTGGATCACGTACTTTTTTCCCATAAAAAAATAATCATTCCACTGATCAATTTGGTGTCGTGTTAATTCAAAGTTCTTCCAGCTAGAAATAGATAGCCATGGGAATTCCCCTTTTACATGTTAATTTATTGTCGTAATAATTCAAAATACTCGACGAAGATGTTAAGATTTGAGGAAAACAAACCCTTTCAGGAGAAGCAAAATTGTATATATACATAACAAGCATTAATCAAGGCGCCTGTGAGGCTAAAACATGTGAGCTATATGGGATCATGTGGGCCTACTGAAATCCAACAAATAAACAAGTTCAGCACACGGCTAATACAAAATTATAGTATTTAAAGTCATTGGGTATTATAAAGTAAACTATCTCACTATGCCAGAATGGCGGTTACTAATTTTTGCACACTTCCACGGGTTTTGTTGCTAATACCTTTTTTGAATGGAACCGAAAATTCTAGTGAATATAATATAGTATTTCTACAGCACATGAATTAAAACTATAAATGTCAATTGAAATATTCCTAAGTTGCACAGCATTTCGCCTTAGCACTTACCCACCACACATTCGGCAGTTGGACGAATTTTTCCTTAATTCGAATCTCTCCTATCTTCGCACCGATCATGAGCTTGAGTTTGTAAATCTCCACTTGATTCGACAAACGGGCACTGAGACATATCAGGCTTATCATTTTTTTGCTTTATTATAACCCAATTGCCCGTTGCAATTATGTTCAAAGGCCAATATTGAAGATGCATGATAGCTCCATCCTAACTAGATCAATATGATCCACATTATTTTCGCCTTGTACTTTAATTTAAAGTTTGTAAACCTTGAAGCTTTTTCCCTTCTCTTTTTTCCCATTTTGAAGGTATTATTTACCTCTCTTTCTATTTTTGCCTCGTGGGCTAAATATGTCTTTCTAATTATCGCCTCTTTTCCCCTTTTTTTCTATTTTCAAGTCGAGATGACAAATTTCTTCCCTAATGTTGTGCGTCATTTTCTTTATCTTGTGTTCGTTTGGTAATCTTTTATGTCCTTTTTTACATGAAAAAAGAGCTAGGGTAAACCCATTATGACCATAAAAAGAGGAAAAGAAAAGAATAAGGAAAAGTAATTGCTGTATATTCTAATATGCGTGAGTAACATAGGGTAATGATTCGCATACATTTTAGTGCATGTCTCTTGTGACTGGCTCAAGGCATACTTGTAGATGAATCCAAATAACTGTAATCATCTTGTCATCTTCTTCTCGCCAAAAGAAAAAGAGAGAGAGAGAGAGAGAGAGAGTTCTACACCTATTTGTGGTATGGTCATAGTTCAAAAGCTGTCATGTAATCAAAGTACGCGATAGTGCAGATCACTAACTATAATTCAAATCTCAAATGATAATGAGTGAATAAAGAATGACATATCTAAATAAGCACTTCGAGGATCACCCGATTTGATCTAGATATACTCAATGACAAGATTGGGTTTCAAAGATAGAGTTTGTAAAACATAGAAACAATTAGAAAGGGGATCAAATGTTAGTATTAGGATGTAGCTGTGCGCATTATTGTGGTTTTGAGCTTAGAATAAAGACAATCAAAGGGAAAGGGACATGAATGTGTGAAGGAAGTTGTATTGGGGTGTCGTTGGAACAGAGAGAAGATTTGATTGTTTTTACCCATACTGTCTAATCTGTCGTGTGGAGACAAAAATGTCCCATTCGAAGACCGAAACTTGAACCAGCCAGGTCCTGCTTTGTTTTGGTTTCCTTTTGAGAGAGACCACGAGATTAGCATTCTAGTGTTAGAAGTCTTTTCTTTAGTTGCATAGACTTTACTCTTTATGGACACATAAGTCCTAAACAAACTCACCTTATCATATGTCCTCGCTTTGAAAAATTGAACCATCCACAAAAATTTCTTGTGTCCTCGCTTGTTGATGGAGCAAATATGTGGTGCCCTGAAGGTTTGTGGCATTCAATCTGGGCTATCTTCCTGGAGGTGATAAAGCAATAACCATTAGATCAGAAACAATAGTACTAGCGTTGGAAGTCGAAAAGAGAATTATAGTACCTGCAGGGCTAATCAGCACTGTGATCTATGTGGGACATCCTAATGGAAGGCAATAATACTTTTTGTGCCCATTCTAGTCAAGACCATGTCTTCTATTAGCTACTGCTTATAATTCGCATTTTATGGATTTAAAAGAGCAGTATGATACAAATATGGCTAATCCGAACACGATAAGTTTAATAAATGTGTCAAACTGTATTAACACTAATACGACACTTTTAATAAAGTGGGTCACATGACACAGCTAACACAATGATCAAGTGCATCACCGTATCAAGCGTTGACATAACACAACACATTAAATTATTTACAAATATACATTCCGTGCGAATACAAAACATTTATAAATAATTGCTTGTGTTGACATATTTAACACGTTTTGATCATCAAATGGAGAGAACCTACTTTGAATTGAATAAAAACCGAAGAACCGGCGGACCTTTAGAGGAAAGTCTGTAGCTCCGATGGGAAATTGACGCTTGGGCGGCGACCTCGATCTTCAAGGGAGCTCAGCCGACGTTGCAAGTCCAACAGAGTGGTCAGGACAGCGGATCCCCATCAGAAATCACAACCGAGGAAGCCGCGGAAGGAAACCCAAGAGATTAGAGGAGAGGGAGCGAGAGCTTTTTGTATTTGAAAGAGTTTTCTTTCTTTTTAAGAGAAAAACAAAATATGCTGCAATTTTTCCAAAGAAAGAGCTATTATATTCGGCCACTCGAAGAGGACAGGAAGATTTGGGGGGAATTTTGAAATCTCTCCAAAATTCGGGATAAGTACACTATCGGTGCCAAAAGTTGTGTATGGCGCTCACTTTGGTGTCAAAAGTTTCCGTCGGATCACTTAAGTACTAAATCGGAGGAAAAACGATCACTTTGGTGCCACCGGCGAAAGATTCTGACCAAAATGATTATGTGGCTTTAAAAAAAAAAATCGACAGAGCCTTTAAACGACATAGTTTTCGGTCATCCTTAATAAAACAACGTCGTTTTGCCGTCCTACATGAATGGCCTCACAGAAACAACGCCGTTTAGCTCACATGGGGATTAAAATTAGGGTTTCCGCCGCTCGGCCACTGTTGTTCGCCCGCCATTGCTCGGCCACCGTCACTCAACCACCATTGTAGTTGCTCGACCATGTGAGTGAGGAGAGACTGAGATTGTTGCTCGAGCAATAAGTGGCAGGAAAAATCGGAGGCCAGGGCGAAGGAGGAGGAGGAAGAAGATGGGTCGAAGGTGCCGCTGGTGCGCTGTTGCTGCTGGTGCGTTGCTGGTGTCGCTGCCGGTGCACTGCCGGTGCTGCTGCTGGTGCCGTTGCTGCTGCGAGTCTTCGAGGAAGAAGAAGACGAAGACGAGCCTTCCCTCTCTCTCAATTTGGGGACTAGGGTTTCTAAGTTGGGGGAAAGATGCCAAACGGCGTCGTTTTGGTGTTTGAATGCTGACTCAATTCTCCGACGAGCCACGTCGGTTTCAAAAATTAATTATAAAAAAAAAAAAAAAGGCCACGTCGGATTTTTGGCCAATTTCATCGGCGTTGGCACTGAAATGATCATTTTTCAATATTTTTGGCACTTAGGTGATCCGACGGAAACTTTTGGCACCAAAGTGAGTACCGTACACAACTTTTGGCATTGATAGTGTACTTATCCCCCAAAATTCGGACCTTGGATCGTGGGTATTTGATCTTATGGTTGAAATTAAATCCTTAATTGCTAAGTAAGGCTTCTATTGGTCAATTCTAAATCTCTTGGATTGTTGAAGTATCACAAGGGGTAGCTTGGATTAAGTAGGAATGATGGGCTAGGATCATGCGTGGCATGGATTGATAGTCTAATCATAATTCTGGAATTGTGGCTGTTGACACCTAATTTTTAGCAAACCTAGGAAAATAAGGAAAATTGCATTTTGAACAAATAAAAGGAAAAAATGAAAGAAAATGGAAGCCGAACCCAAAATCGGTGAGGATAATGATCATATTGATAAATCAAAGGGAAAGTATCAAAAATTATACTCATCAAGTGAGCTGTTTGCAAAAATCAAAACGAACTTGGATGCGTTTCTGGTAACGTGAGTGAAAAATCAAAATGTTAATTTGCGATGGCAAATCGGGGCTGAAATTCTGTAATTCCTGCAATCAATGGAGCACAACTTTATAAAGATCAATAGAGGTTTTCACTATAAAAAGGCTACAGTTTGTGAGAAATTTTTTTTGGGGGGGGGGGGGGGGTCAAGAAGCAAAAAAAAATTTTGATAGAAAACTCGTGCGAGAAAAACAGTCTTCGTCCATCTGAGACAGAGGAGTACATGTGACAGGTGAAAAAAAGAAGAAAAGAAAAGACAAAAAACAGCAACAGTTCGTCTTCCTCACGTGGGCATCTGCGCCCCTTTGCCGGCCTCTGTCCGTGAGCACCCACGCCAGCCCTGTCGCTGGTGCTCGCAGTCGGGCCTCTGCCGTGCCTTCAACTCCCATCCTCGCGCCGACCACTATGCTCCAGCGCCACCCAACACCGGCAACCAAGCCTCCGATCACCTCCGCCTCTCTGTGCTCGCATCAACAACGCCGTTGCCGCCCAGCAGCCCGCAACCCAATGTCTGACGCCATCGCCTGCCCTCTGCCCGACGCTCACCTGCTGCCGCGCTTGGTGCCCGACAGTCGGCCACCAACGCTGCTGCCCGACGGTCGGCCACCAACGCTACTGCCCGAGTGCCACCCGCCACTACACCAGCACCCGATGCCCTCTTCACCTACTGCCCGAGCACCGCTCTTCTCTGGTCGCCAGCCGTCGACACCTCCTTCACCATTCATCACCGTTGGTCGAAGCGCGAGCACCTCCCAAAAGCCCGCGGTCAACTTCCCCGTCTCTGCTTCTGTTCTGTGTTCTTTTTGCAGGTCGTCGTCCTGCCCTCAGCGACGCTCGCGCCCAAGTTCAGCCGTTGACCCTGCACCTAAGCCTAACGTCAATGCCACAGTAGCTCGCCACCGCGCCTGAGAGCCGCCCGATCCGACGCACCGCTGCTGCTCGAGTCCTGTGCCCAGCTCCGCCGGTTGTCCTCATTTGTCCGTGCCTACTCCTCCCATTTAGGTAGTCTAGTTTATTTTTTATTTTATGTTATTTTATTATTACTTTAAAAAAAGTTTGGTTATTATGTGGTTTTTATTTTATAAATATTATAGGCATTATTCGTAGGGTTTTACCCAAAATTATATGAATTATTAATTTGATTCGTAAGAATTCGGATCATTTTTAAATTATATTAATTTTTGGGTATTTTGGTAGAATTTTAATTGTTAAATCATTGTAATTATTAATTTGATCCATAAGACTACGGATCAAATTTTTAATTATTTTGATCTCTTTGTCGTGATAATTAGGGTTAAGAAAATCGTTAATTTGACCTGTGAGACAACAAGTTATTTTTTTGATTATTTTAATCCTTTATTTTGTTGATAGCTTAGATTTAATATTTATTTAATAATTACTTATTTAAAAAAAACTAAAAAAATCAGAATATTAAAAAAAAAATCAAAATTCTGCATGAGCATATAGGTTTGGTAAATCAGACATTTAGGTTTAGTAAATTAGAATTTTCTTAGGATTACATTTTTAGGGTTGCATTTTTAGAAATAACTTAGGGTTGAACCTATATTAATTTTTTAGATAATGTTCGCACATTTTAATTATCTCATTTTTCAAAAAATAATTTTCTAAGATTGGATAGGATTTAAGTCAAATTATCCTAGAATAAATTAGAAATTATCCCTTTTTAGATAGTTTAATTAAGGTTATCATTAATTCCGAATTTCAATAAAAAAAAATACAAAAATACTAGGCACATGTTAACTAGTTTGTATAATAGGATCATTTAATCAGAATTTGTTCATTAGTTAAGTTAGGTCATGAGATGCAAAATAACTAGTTTGCATATTATGCCCATTTAATTAGAATTTGCATATTAATAAGATGAAGTCATTTAGTTAAAAAAATGTATTTTTATAAAAGAATTCTAATTTTCAAGAAAACCAAAAACATTGTTTGCTTTGTGTGATGCAATTTATTTATTGAATGTTTGAGCATATGTGTGATCACATTTTTGCATAATAGTAATTTGAGTTAAAATATATCCAAGTTGCCTGCAAAAATATTTTGAAAATTAAAAAGAAATGATACCGAAAGGGTATTAGAGAAATCTAGTGTAACCAAGTCCCCGTATCCTTAATATCTAGTTCGTAGGAGTAAAATAATTTTCTCATTATTTTACTTAGGTGTCTAATCGACCTACCATAAACCGATTAGTGGCGACTCCTAGATAATAATCATTTGCATGTTAAATATTTGAACCTTAAGTCGCGAATTGATATGGGCTTGAGAGAGCTCAAGCTAAGTTTAAAGACTTAATAGTCCATTAGCCTAAACTTTAGGTGGTGCACCGGAAAAATTAGGTCGCGACAACTTGGCGACTCTATTGGGGATTTGTGTTAAAACACTTAGTGGACTTAGGTCAATTTTTCTTTTTCTTTTATAAATGTTTTTGTTCGGCAGCGAGACACTAGGTACATCCCTAACATTTTTAAGGTGTTAAATGTTCTTACAGATGAAAGGTATAAGGGGAGTAGTCTTTGCTAATCCTTGTCTTGCAGGAAAAAGTTGGAATGAATAATTTATTTTTCCCTGATTTAGAAGTGTTGTTTGCATTTAAACTGTTGTGCATGTTTTACTGCTTTTAGCACTACACTATTGCACACAAAACCTGCAATCGGACCTAGGTTGCGATAGGATTTCTAGAATGGTGTTGAGAATGACACTTCCTCCAAAACGAGACTACTACGTAGATGTTGAACTTATCTTCCCTGAAAGTCTTTTCATGATGTCAAATGTGTTTATCCATATCCGCGAGACTACGTGACTATTGGACATTCCATTCGACTAAGCCGGAGTTAGGGGGACCTGACACGTTAATGCAACACTGCAACAGTCAGATCATCCTCTTAACTCCACTTTGTTAAGCCATCTAGATAAAAATCGAGTCTCACATTTCATGCGTGTGTCTATGTGTTTGTCATCCTTTCCGGTGAAAGTAAGTTGTCTAAATTCTTATTTCGCAATGGGGAGAACCGACGTACAATTCATTTCCACTCCCAAAAAGAAGCTCAAGATGTGGATGGATCAGTTAGATCAAGAGGGCTAGAGGCATGTGAATGCTAGGATTGCCTGACTTCTCCCACTATTGGAGATCAACATCCACTCTAGTGTGATACAAGCACTCCCTCACTTTTAGTGTCCACAAACTTCCACCTTCATATTTGGTGAGTACGAATTGACTCCAACACTTGAAGAATATAGTGTTGCCATTGGAATGCCCTTGGAAAAGGAACTTGTTAGACCGCCTATCGGTATAGATTCTATTTCTGAATTATCACAGTTTTTAGAAATCGAAGCCGAAAGAGTAAGGAAAGTTATCAAGGCCAATTGTTTTGTATGCCCATTTTCGTTTTTGGAAGACTGTTTTGCAAATCAATCAATGATGTCAAAAGCTAGGATCTTCATGTTAGCATTTTTCGGGCTAATTGTTTTTTCTTATCGAAGAAATGCCATTAATCCTTCAATTTCATGGGTGGTTAATCGTGTTTGTGACGGGTTAAATTATGTCAATATAGTTTTAGCTGAAACATTTTTGTCATTAAATCATTTCAAACAAAATGAAGAAAAGATCACGCGTGCCCTCCTTGAACTTTTGCAAATATGGTTTTTCTCCCACATAAGAGGGTTTTGGCACCTCATGAAACAATTTAAGATTGACGATTTTAGGCACCCCATACAAAAATTTGCGGTCCTAAAGCGTTTTTCTCCAAATAAATAGTACGCTCGTTGGATTAATTTTTTGAAAGATCCTAATCCTAAGGCATTCTTATGGCATACTAAGGGCCTATTTGTTTGCATTTCTTTTTTTTTGTTTTTGAACACTTTTTCTGTTTTTTTGTTCCTGGGAAAAAAAAAAGGAACAGAAACGCGTTTGGGTGCGTTTCTGTTCCTTTTTTGTTCTTTTGTTCCCAGAAACAAAAAAGAAACAGAAATAAGAAACAACAAATTTGTATTTCTTATTTCTGAAACATATTTGAAGAACAAAAAAGGAACAAAATCGTGTTCTTTTTCTATTTCTTGCTCCCTTCGAACACCGCCTCTCCTACTGCAAGCGTCTCCACTGTCGTCTTCTCCAGCGCCGACAACCGCCTCTGTCTCGAGACCATCCAGCTTCTCCACCGTCGTCCTCTCCGGCGCCGACAGCCTCTGCTCCTTCACTAGGTAAACCTGCTCACTGCTCCTCCTTCACCGATTGTCTTCACTTCAGCGAGAGCCACCCCTCGCAGATCTGGGCGATGGCTGGTCGAAGCTCGAGTGTGAGGGCTCGCTCGAGCCAGTGCTTGCCCACATCTGCGAGACGCTTGCTCAAGCGAATCTCGCAGATCTGGGCAAGCGTTGCTCACTAGATCTGCGGTAGCAACTCGTCTACTCGCTTGAGATCTGTACCACCAGGCTTGCCCAGATGAGCAGCGAGCGTCTGCTCTCTTGCTACTGCTTATGCTCGAGCGAGCAGAGCAGGGCTCTCGCTTACATTATGGAATGCTTTCCGGTTTGAACCCAAAACTCGAGTTCATGAACACATGCCAACTACTCGACTTTTGCTTGAACGAAGCGTGAAACATGTAGGAACACCGAACTTGAGTATGGGATTTTTAAGTGAATCGTTGTAAAATAAAACAGCTCCAGTATGAAACACATCTATTTAAGCTTGTATGCATCATCTGTGGCTCGAAGGTTGCAATAAATCTCGCTCTGGAACATGTTGGTTAAATCACATACTAACCGTTAGATAGAATGTCTGAGAGAAGGTCGCAATATCTGTGCATGTTAGAGTTCAGTATATGTGCATGTTAAAGAAGGAGAACTGCCGAGTTGAAGAACAATTTGGAAGGTTACATAATATGCTACAAAAGAAAAAGTAATAATCTTGATTTAGGAAGTTTAGGAAGTTTGAATGGTCTATGAATAATTATGTCTCTTTCTCTTGAAGCCCATTCAGATGCTTATAGTCTATTGCTTTTGTCCATAATTTTAAGAGTTAATTATATGATCTCTTGTATCTCTAGATTTGGTCTAATATTGTATTGCCGGAGGACATTGTTGTTCACTTTCAAATTATCTTCATCTCCATTGTTCCAAGGTTTTGCATTTGTGTCTTTCCTCTACTTGCCTATTATCTATTATGCTAACTAATGTTGCTAATGTTTTTGCCTCCTGTTGCTCACAGATTGAGACGTCGAGGAACTTGAAAAGGTCTCTACCGCTGATGAACGCCAATCTTTCATTGCAAAGCTTGATGAGGTTATCCTCTCCCCCTCCCTCCCTCCCTCCCTCCCTCCCTCCCTCTCATCCCCAATAGCTTAGACAAATACAACGTAATCTGGTATTTAATTAGTTATTTGGCTATTGTTTTAGGTGCAAGAATGGCTTTACATGGATGCTGAAGATGGTACGGCGGCAGAGTTTCAGGAGCGTCTGAATTTGCTAAAAGCAATTGGTGATAAAATGGCGAGGGATCATAATATGCCTGAGATTTCATGACTTTGTGTTTCCAACTTTTGTAATTTTGTTTTTAAGTATTCACTTATCAAATCCAATGTGATGAAGTTGAACAATGAACTACATTACTTCATTATTGTGATGTTATGTATGAAAGGGTCTACGTAGAGATCTATGAGGTATTCTTCTTTTAGGTAGCTCTTATTGTACAAATTTTACTTACGAAATTTTGTTCCAAGTATGCATATGACCATGTTCAGAATGTTTGTCTTCACCGACCATGAACAAAATTAAATTGATGAGCATTTCATTAGAGTGATAATGCAATACCAAGTGTACACTTTATTGAAAAAAAAAAAAGGCATGTGAGAAAAATTTGGTACAAAGTTTATTTATAAAATTTTCTTCAAAGTATGCACTTATAACCATGTTCATAATGTTTGACTTTACTCACCATGAACAAAATTAAATTGATGAGCATTTTATGATAATGAGAATTCAAAACCAAGTTTACACTTTATTAAAAAAAAAAAAAAAAAAACAAATGGGAAAATTTTGGTACAAACTTAAAAAATTTCTTCCAAGTAAGCAAATATGATCAAGTTTAGAATGTTTGTTTTCACTTAATATGAACAAAATTAAATTGATGAGCATTTCATGAGAATGATAATTCAATACCAAGTTTACACTTTATTAAAAAAAACAATTGAAAAAAAATTGGAACAGAAATTTTGTACATTACCAAACGTGTTTATGTTTTTTTTCTATTCCAGAAACAGAAATTTTTTGCAGTTACCAAATGTATTTATGTTCTTTTTCTATTCCAGAAACAAAAATTTTATACAGTTACCAAACGCGTTTTTTTGTTCAAAAATTATTCCCTGGAACATAAACACTTTTTTATATTTCTGTTTCATGGAACAATTTTTAAAGAGAAACGTTACCAAATGCACCCTAAATGGTTCCAAGTTGAGGAGGCTTGTTTCTCACACAAGCATGATGAGTCAATCCCATTGTTGGGCCTTTCTGGTGCAACTTCTTATCATCTTTATAGGGTGGCCCGTCAATACAAAGCTCTTCAGGAAATTCCTCCATCTCTTAAGACAGAATTGTTCCAAGTTCGTTTTATTCGTACGGACTATAACTACTTCAACAATATCCAGACGATCATTGCTGCATGGAATGAATGCCGTCTAGAGAAGATTTTGGTGCCCAAGAGACTAAAAGGCGAAGAGGAAATCCATCGTGCGTCGGCATTCTACATTCAACAACACTGGATTCCTACTGCCTTACGTCCAGTGGTCTCTAATGTGACTGAGAAGCCCACTCAGCAAGCACAAATTGAGCATTTTAAGCGGAAAGTGGAAATGATTGAAACTTCGCAAGGCGTTGGAATCCCGAAAACATATAAAATGAGATCTTTTGAATTTTGATTCTTAGTTCAATGTCTAGGGAGCTTGATTTCGATCTTCAATTCAATGTTTAGGAACTTGAATTTCAATTCTTAGTTCATTATTTGGTTCAATATTTCAAGAGAATTTTGAATAAAATCAGGCAATTAGACCGTTGTCATGGGCCATTTTCTATCTTGTTATTAGTTCTTACATTACCTCTTTTCCCTAGGAAAAAATGGATCCACCGCGCTCACCTGTTATTACACGATCAAAGGCTAAAATGGCCGATCAAAACAAGATGTGCGATCATATGTCCACCATGGAAAATCAACTCCAACAGTTAGCTGACTCTATGCAGCTTATAACAGCTCAACTTCAATCCCTCCGGGTGAACTCGAATCCTCCACCCGCTCTCCCTAAGACAGTAGCCCCGAGGCCAGCAAACAGGGCCCAAATGAGTGATGACGAAATGCCCGGGCTGGAAGATGTCATGGTCCTTGTTGGAAAGGCCAAGCTAGACAGTGTTCCAAAGACAGATTAGGATGAGCACGTTGCAAAGCTAGAAGAGAAAGTGAGATAGCTGCATGAGTCACAAAGCTCACTCCCATTCGACCTCTCAGTCTATGAGAATGTCAAAATACCGAGCAAGTTCAAAATACCAGAATTCGAGAAGTACAACGGGACATCTTGTCTAAACTCTCATTTGCAGATGTACCACGTGCGCATGGCCTAGCACGTCAAAAATGAGCCCCTTATGATCCAATTGTTTCATGCGAGTTTGACTAGGCCCGCACTAAACTAATACGTGATGAAGAACGTAAACCTCCTCGAAACCTGGAACAAAGTGGTAGATGCATTCCTCAAACAGTACAAGTTCAACATGGACATCGCGCATTCCCGAGAAGACCCTAGAGCGGATGAAAAAGAAAAGGAGCGAGTCATTTAAAGAGTATGCTGTGAGATGGAGAAACTTGGCGGCTCAAATTACTCCTGAGCCTACTAACAAGGAGTTGATGAAGTTGTTCGTGAAGACCCTTCCATCTGAGTTCCGTAACCGAATGGCCAGTATGTATGTTGAGAGCTTCAATCAACTTATTCTTGTAAGGAGAACAGATCGAAATGGGGATAAGGGAATGATGGTTTTCTGAGCCATCTAATAAATGGTTCTTTGCCAAGAAGGAGAAGGAAACAGTCATTAATGTGAACATGGCTTATAGTCAAGAAAGTGTCAAACGTGCCCCAGCTATCCAGGTGAACCCAAGACAGCAACAACCCGCTGGCCGTCAATTATTCACCCAAGTGAATAACATAAGGCACTTCTCCCCTCTCCCTTAGTCTCCATCCCAAGTGCTGACAGTCCTCCGAAAAAAGGGTTTGCTTACTAGTGAACTGAAGCGTCCTAACCACGAAAGCAATCGAGGTTACGACCCGATGAAGAAGTGTGACTACCATAATAGTGAACTGGGGCATTCAACTGATGAATGTTTTATCCTCAAGCACAAGATCCAAAACCTCCTGGACACGAAAGCCTTTTCATTTCAAACTGCTCGGCCGAACGTCCAGAAAAATCCGCTACCGAAGCATGAAGGTACAGTGAATGCTATCCTGGAACATGATGCCGGTCGAATCAAGAGCTTGAAGGCGCATGTGATGGACACCTTGGGGCAGCCAAATGATGGATAGGTGGCATGGATGAGCTGACACCCTCGGAGACGGAGAACCCTGATGATGTGCTGGAAGAGGTTACGAACTTGTTTGACGATCTCATCATAGAAGCCATTGATGAAGGGCCCCTTGAAGAGATGGGCCTTGGCCCACAAGAGTAACTTTTTTACTGCTTTTGCACATTCCCCTGCGTGGGAATTTCTATTATTTTCTGAGAGATGTTTTCATTGATTAAGTGTTGCATTTTTAAATGTAATTGATTGATGAATTTCAATGAAATTACAAGTTTTATTTTGAGGGCATGATGAAGTACACCAAACCAGCCTGGTGATGATATCCAACCGATAAAAGAAAAGAAAAATTCAAGGAGAATTCTGAGACCTGGGCTTCATCATGCTTTCTTGTGTCAAAAAAATGCTTTTCCAAATGTTTTTCAAAAAAAAAAAATTCAAAAATTTTTCAAAAAATAAAACTTGATTTACTCTGTTTGTCTTTTTGACCCATCTACTTTTTGTTTCAGAGACGGTCTTATAACATATAAAGGTATGGAAATGGTCCAATCCAATTCCGGATCCTGGGGGCAAGTTCGCTCCGAATTACAATGGCCGATATGTGGTAAAGAAGATACTTTCTGAAGGTACCTTGATCTTGGCAGAATGCATAGTCATGAGTTTTTTACTCCAGTTAACTCTGATGTTGTCAAGAAGTATTATCCGTGATAGAATTTGCCATGTCATGTTTTGAACTACAAGCATTTCTATGATTAATAAATTGCTTCAATGATTTGAATTGTTCAAATTTGTTGCAAATTTTGCATATTTTCCCTGATGAATTGTGTGAGATGAATTGAATGTGTCAAATGGGGTACTTTGAAATGACAAAAGGCAAGCCTTGTTTCATACACTGTTTCATATACTAACCCCCAGTGAGTTGTATGAAAAATTCCATGCTCGCAAGGAAGAGGGCTATCTCGCAAAGGGTACGTCAACTAAGGTGATGAGAGGCATTCTTTTCTCTATCCCAAACACTACAGGTGATCCATTGCTCAATCCTTTTGAGCCCCATACACTTATGGAGATTCTTTTAAAATTACCCCTATCGAGAATCATCTCATACTAGGGCAAATTTAAAATGAATGGTAGGAATATTTTTGCTTACACTTGCATCAATCTTCAAATATTGCTTTTGCAATGTAACTTGTACGGTAATTTGAAGTGCCTTAAGATGACGAAGAGCAGTTCTTTCTTTATCCTATACACCTTCATCCATTGCATAGCCCACTTGAGCCTATGAATTCATTTCATATTAAACCCAGTTGGTGATCATCTCCACATTGGGGCAAGGCAAAAAGAACCATTCAAGTAACATGGCTTAGAATGTTGACAAAGGATGGTTGTGCGAGTTCAAAAAATAAGTGCAAAAATAATAAGGCATAAAAAAGCAGTATGCCTGGTAAAAGCAAGGCCAATGCCCAAAAAAGAAAAAAAAATCAAACTCTTGATATAGTGAGTCGTATCCCTAACAAGACGATACTAAAAAAACTCAAATGCCGTTACAATCAATGGAGTTGTGATATGAAAAAAAAAAAAAATCTTCGATAGTGGAGAAGGAAAGTGGTGGAAATGTCAAAATGATCACTAACTTTAACCCCCCTAAACACTTTTTTGCGCCTAATGATCCTTTCATTTCTCAACCCATGAGCCAAGCCTACGTTACATCCCTTGCAAAATCTCTTCAGATTATGGCACTTGAATTAACCTAGGGTTCACATGTTTTAACCATCGCTCGAAGAGGTGCGAACAAGATTATTCATTTCTCATTTTGCAGGGTTCTTGACTTGTAAATCCATAGATAATTACAAAATATCACTCATTCTTTCAAAAGCCTCGACTCAAAGAGTCCCTTTTGTTAAGCCGTTGACTAGGCCCACATTATGCTCCATGTTAAAGACCTCTCAGATTGGTAAGGTCATACTACTTGCGAGATTGCACAAAACCTTATTTGGCATGATGACAGCGAGATAGAGTGATTGCCAAAATCATGTGTCAAAGGTCAGGATGAAACGACCCTTTTAATGAGGATGAAAGAAAAGTTCTTTCAAACCGAAAGGTCCCTCATTTGACACATCCATGACACTTATGTGTTCAAATTTAAATATTCTTTTGGAATCTTTCCCAATGGAAATTAGGTTATACAAGATTGATAAAAATCATCATGCATGAATCTCATTTGAATCAATGCATGTCTGTGAATGCATATTCCCTCTCCTTCAACTATTTTGCAGGAGACATATCCCCAAGGAACAGAGATGTCACTAGGTAAGTCTATCTCTATCCATACCTTAAATACTTGTCATTGTACAGGTATTTCTTTTTAAGCATCGGCGCTCGATGGAGTCACCCCCCAAAGATTTTTTTCCCAGATTCATCAGGCGACCATAGAATGGTAAGAGTCATGGAAAATGAATCCCAGTTTAGACGACCGTAGAATAGTACTGGTCCTAGACAGCATTCAGACGACCGTAGAATGGTACGAGTCCTGAAAAATGAATCCCAATTTAGGCGACCGTAGGATGGTATGGGTCCTAGACAGCATACAGGTGACCGTAAAATGGTACGAGTCCTAGAAAATAAATCTCCGTTTAAGCGACCATAGAATGATATAGGTCCTAGATAGCATTCAGGCGACCGTAAAATAGTATGGGTCCTAGACAACCTCAGTTCAAGTGACCGTAGAGTGGTACAGGTCCTAGACAACATTCAAGCGACCGTAGAATGGTACGGGTCCTGGAAAATCATTTTTCTTGTTTAGGCAACCGTAGAATGGTACGAGTCCTAGACATGTAACACCAATCTATCTAGAGTTACTCTCCCCGAAGGTAAGTAATTACAGGTAAGTTCCTTTATCATTTGCATTAGCATTTCCATGCGTCATACAAATTTCATTTCAAAATGGGATTCATTTTCCAAAAAGGAAAAGAAAAAGAGGGGTCATTCAATACATGTGCATAATAAGAATTTAGGTCTCAACTTGTCTTTGAATGCAATCTTTATGAGCTCACCTTCAAAAAGGGACAGTTATTGACACCTAATTTTTAGTAAACCTAGGGAAATAAGGAAAATTGCATTTTGAACAAATAAAAGGAAAAAATGAAAGAAAATGGAAGCCAAACCCAAAATCAGTGAGGATAATGATCAAATTGACAAATCAAAGGGAAAGTATCAAAAATTATACTCATCGGGTGAACTATTCGCAAAAATCAAAACGAACTTGGATGCGTTTCTAGTAACGTGAGTGAAAAACCGAAATGTTAATTTGCGATGGCAAATCGGGGCTGAAATTCTGTAATTCCCGCAATCAAGGGAGCACAATTTTCTAAAGATCAATAGAGGTTTTCACTGTAAAAGGACTACAGTTCGTGAGAAATGGGGGGGATCAAGAAGCAAAAAAAAAAAAAAATCGAGAGAAAACTCTTGCGAGAAAAAAAATCTTCGTCCATCTTAGTCAAAGAGAAAAACCCTTTCTCTCTCATTTCTCTAACAAGAAAAAGAAAAAGCCAACAGCAGAGAGAAGAGACAGAGGAATACGTGCAATAGGTGAAAAAAAAAGACAAAAAACAACAACAGTTCGTCTTCTTCACGTGGGCGTCTGTGCCCCTTTGCTAGCCTTTGTCCGTGAGCACCCACGCTAGCCCCGTCGCCGGTGCTCGCAGCCGGGCCTCCGCCGCGCCTTCACCTCCCATCCTCACGCCGACCGCCATGCTCTAGCGCCACCCAACTCCGGCAACCGAGCCTCCGATCACCTCCGCCTCTCTATGCTCGCATCAACAACGCCGTTGTCACCTAGTAGCCCGCAACCCAGTGTCTGATGCCGTCGCCTACCCTCTGCCCGACACTCACCTGCTGCCGCGCCTGGTGCCCGACGCTCGGCCACCGATGCTGCCGCCCGAGCACCACCCACCACTGCACCAGCGCCTAATGCCCTCTTTGCCTGCTGCCCGAACGCCGCTCTCCTTTGGTTGCCAGCCGTCGACACCTCCTTCATCATTCGTCGCCGTTGGTCGTAGTGCAAGCACCTCCCAGCAACCCGTGCTCGACTCCCCCCGCTGCTTATGTTCTGTGTTCCCTTTGTAGGTCGTCGTCCTGCCCTCAGCGACACTCGCGCCCGAGTTCAGCCATTGACCCTGCACCTTAGCCTGACATCGCCGCCACAATAGCTCACCACCGCGCCTGAGCACCGCCTATCCGACACATCACTGCTGCTCGAGTCTTGTGCCTATCTCCGCCGGTTGTCCTCGTTCGTATGTGCCTACTCTTGCCAACGCTACTGCAAGTCCTCCCATTTAAGTAGTTTAATTTATTTTAATTTTATGTTATTTTATTATTATTTTTAAAAAAATTGGTTATTATGTGGTTTTTATTTTATAAATATTATAGGCATTATTCGTAGGGTTTTACCCAAAATTATCTTAATTATTAATTTGATTCGTAAGAATTCGGATCATTTTTTAATTATATTAATTTTTGGGTATTTTGGTAGAATTTAATTGTTAAATCATTATAATTATTAATTTAATCCGTAAGACTTCGGATCAGATTTTTAATTATTTTGATCTCTTTGTGTGGTGATAATTAGGATTAAGATAATCGTTAATTTGACCTGTGAGACAATAGGTTATTTTTTCGATTATTTTAATCATTTATTTTGTTGATAGCTTAGATTTAATATTTATTTAATAATTACTTATTTTTAAAAAAACTAAAATAATCAGAAAATAAAATAAAAATCAAAATTCTGCATTAGCATATAGGTTTGGTAAATCAGACATTTAGGTTTAGTAAATTAGAATTTTCTTAGGATTACATTTTTACAGTTGCATTTTTTGAAATAAGTTAGGGTTGAACCTAAATTAATTCCTAGAATAAATTTTTCCTTTTTAGATAGTTTAATTAGGATTTTTATTAATTCCGCATTTCAATAAAAAATATAAAAATACTAGGCGCATGTTAACTAGTTTGTATAATAGGATCATTTAATCGGAATTTGTTCATTAGTTAAGTTATGTCATGAGGTGAATAATAACTAGTTTGCATATTATGCCTATTTAATTAGAATTTGCATATTAATAAGATTAAGTCATTTTAGTTTTAAAAAATGCATTTTTATAAAATAATTCTAATTTTCAAGAAAACCCAAAAAAATTGTTTGCTTTGTGTGATACAATTTATTTATTAAATGTTCGAGCATCTATGTGATCACCTTTTTGCATAATAGTAATTTAGGTTAAAATAAATCTAAGCTGCCTGCAAAAATATTTTGAAAATTAAAAGGAAATGGTACCGAAAAGGCATTAGAGAAATCTAGTATAACTAAGTCCTCGTACCCTTAGTCTCTAGTTCGTAGGAGTAAAATAATTCTCTCATTATTTTACTTAGGTGTCTAATCGACCTACCATAAACCAATTAGTGACGACTTCTAGATAATAATCATTTGTATGTTAAATATTTGAACCTTAAGTTACAAATTAGTATGGGCTTGGGAGAGCTCGAGCTAAGTTTAAAGACTTAGTAGTCCATTAATTTAAACTTTAGGTGGTGCATCGGAAAAATTAGGTCGCGATAGTGGCACTTTTCCAATTTCTTAAAGGGGAGCAAACTGCTTTGCGGTGAAGTTTCACGCTGATTCAGCCCTAAAAATCGAGTGTTTAGCCCTCCATATGGTTCTCTCAAGGCTGCTGGAAACAAATGGTCCAGAAGCTTCAGTTTCATCTTCAACTAAAGTACACGAACTCGTCCAAGTTGAAACAGTGGTGGAGTGCATTGCAGGCCAAAAGACAAGCCCATGGCTGTTCACGCCATTTTAGAGGAATGCAAAGATTTGCCGGCCAAGCTCACAAATGTTTCTGTGTCTTATGTTCCCATGGAGGCCAACAAGTCCGCCGATTGGGCCGCAAAAGACAAGCTGTTCCACTCTTCCAGCCCCTCATCCACTATGGTCTTTATTATGTATCAAAGCCGGACTTAGTTGCAATGTCGCCATGTTTTAGTAATGAATGCTATTTACCAACCAAAAAAAAAAAGAAGGGGAGCCAACTGCAAATGTGGGCTGAATACCTGGTCAACCTTGGTCAAACCGGGTGGACCCGTGTCTTCGTGGTCACTCAAATTCTCCTGAAAATCTGTCAGGATGCCTAAATTGTATTGAAATTGATTTTTTAAAGCTTAATTTGATTTAAAATGCACAGTTTGACTTTATTATAAAAAGGCAACTGTCGATTTGAGCTTATTCCTGAGGCACCATCTCTTACAAGTGCCCTCGTTCGAAATTTTGATATAATCCAAACCGAGATTTTCAATTGTTATTGTCCCAAGTTAAATGTCTAGAAGAAACTGAATCGGAAAAATGATTCCAAATCAATGAAGTTTTGATTTTTCGATCGTGGGTCAAAGTCTTTGGTTTGACTTAAAAAATCAACCATTGATCATTTTATGAAAGTTTGAAATTCAGAGCCCTAATTCTACATGTTTATAATGGGCAAACACTTATTTATAACTAGTTGTCATGTTTTGACAAATTTTGACTTATAAAGTCACCTAAAAATCAACTTTTTATTTGGAGAAATTGACACCTAATCACTAATAGAATGCAATGCTCCTAATTCTATATGCAATTGAAACTCTATGAACACTTATTCAACTATTTTTTATTAGGAAAAGAACCATATCACGGTCAAGAATCTCGAATCTCGAATCTCGAATTTTCTTAAGTGTGATATGTTTGGGAAATTTCAGATATCAACGGTAACAGTCTCCACCTCCATAAACTGTCATTCCCAAGCACGAGCAAATCTGCCAGTCTCTCTAAATCGGGGCACGAGCTTAAGGTTGCAAATCTAAGGTCATCGACTCAATCGGCCTTCAGATCGAGGTCGTTGATCTCCGACATGAGATCGACGATCTCGTTCCTTGGAAAACGGGCTTGGAGGTGTGTAGCAATGCCGATGTGTCACAGCGACGGGGAGCCACGTGACTGAAGGTTTCACCGAAGCTGCATGTTGCACGTGGATTGAAAAGAAAAAGTCTCACGCGTCTTTCACATGGTTCATCTTTTCATTTATCACTATATAATGCGGATGTCAATGCATGTCCTGAACCAATCGCACGCGCAACTAAGTCAAAAATTACCTAAAACTGCACGTGAGTCACACAAACTCATCGGACGGGGAACTAGGGTTGTGTTTTTAGAGTAAATTAGCCGCTCCATAGCCTTTTCTAAAATGCGGTCTATTCTAATTATTTTTCTTTTTCCTTTTGAGAAAACAACCACAACTGAAATATTCTCTTCATTTCACAGCACATGAAATTAAATCAGCAAATGTCAAGAGAAAGCATTTTTAAGTTGCATAGGGCGTGCATAGAAACGTTCCAAAAAAACGTTTCTAGAACACTTCTGTACTTTTTTTGTTCCCGGGAACATAAAAAGAACAGAAACGCGTTTGGTTGTGTTTCTGTTCTTTTTTTTGTTTTTTTGTTCCCGGAACAAAATTGGAGCAAAAAAAAGAAACACAAAAAAGTTATTTCTGGAGAAAAGAAACACTTCTTCAAAGCCAAAAAGAAACGCTTCTCTTCTTCTCTCTCTTCTCTTTTCTTCTTCTTTTCTTCTTCATTTTTTTCTTCTTTTTTCTTAGGCCGGTCGCCGGCCTCGGCCATGGCTGATGACCGGCCGTCGAGGGCCGGCGACGCCGTCGAGAGTCGGCGACCTCGCCGGAGTGTCGCCGGCCCCGGCGAGGCCAAGCTCGCCTTGGCTGGGCGAGCTCGCTCGCCCGATCCGGCGAGCTCGAGCTCGCCCGCGCCGGCGAGCCTCGCCATGGCTAGGCGAGGCTGCCGGCCCCATCGGCCGATCGCCAGAGGCCGGGGACCGGCCGAAAAAAGAAAAAATAAAAAAGAAAGGAAAAAATGAAAAAATAAAATAAAAATGTTTAAAAAATTAAAAGAAACAAAAAAAGAATAAAATTTACCAAACGTGTTTTTATTCATTTTTTATTCCCGGAACAAACGTTACCAAACGCGTTCTTTTGTTAAAAAATTATTCCCGAACAGAAACACTTTTTTTTTATTTCTGTTCCCTAGAACAAAAAAAAAAAACAAAAACGTTACCATTCGCACCCATAGTATATCCTAAGTTGGGATAACATTTCGCATTAGCATTATTGGTCACGTATTTGACTGTTGGGCAAATATTTCCTGATTTGAATCAATCGTATCTTCGCACTGATCATGATCTTGAGTTCGAAGATCTTCGCTTGATTCGAGACACACGCACTGAGCATTTCCCTTATAACAGCCCCTTGTTCTTCAAGAAACCTTTAAATCCTCTCTCTGTCAACAACCTAATTCATAAGGCTTTGCTCATTCCCCCTTCTCCCTCTCTTAAGTTCGTACAGATCATTAACTTTTTCGCCAGCATACACGTCGTTGTCGAATGGGAGAGAGAGAGAGAGAGAGATTGAAGTCGATCACTCTCTGTCGTCATCTCGTGATCGATACTACTTCGCTCGTCTCCGAAGGAAAGGTGCCCAGTACTCTGAATTTTGGGTCAAAGCCGCATGGGGAGCTCTGGAGTGGATGGCAACCTTTGCTTTGTCTTAGATATTGATCAAGCGGGGGAACGTAGTTGCACATCCGTATAAGCACAATGGACTCAAAAGTGAATAATGGCCTCAACCGGCTTTGGTCCTTCAGAGTGAATAGCAACCTTTGCTTTAACCTTATGAAAGTTGAAGCACCAGTCGGAGGCAGTGGAAAATATGGCTCCTCATGAGTGTTCATCACTCTATTTCACGAAGAAATTCAGGACTTTTTTCTGAGTTAAGTATTTTTTTGTGGTGCCTATCTAGTTAAATTCATATTCCTTTTACATTCCTTAAAATGTGGTGTCTAGGTAATTTCATATTTTCTTTATTCAGGGGTAATTGTTGGAGTGTCAAAAAAGTTAGGAAGTTATTGGAATTGTGGTAATTTAGCTTCATAGATCAACTGCGGCTGTCCGTGACTATGGAGGAATTTATTGTTCTTGAGTTTTTTTCTTTATTTTGTTAGTTTTGGTTGAATTTTGCATGTAATGTGTTCAAATTGCAAGTGTATACAGTGATATGGAATTAATGATCATTTAGAGTGATTAGTTGAGTCCATCAGTGTACTTTGAAACTTACTACACCCAATATATGCGATTAACTTCCCATTTGCCGGGTTTCCAAAAGCAAAAGTGGCTTGGAACATACCAAAAGAAATATTTAGTCATAATGTTTCGCGACCAAGTTAATTGCACTAAAATATGTTTTACCTCGCCTGAGGCCAAGAGACGTAAAAAGATAACAAACGAAGACCAACTTGTGCCGGTGCATGTTTGATGTTTGTGACCATTTGGTTCGTGTAAAAAAAGCGTTTTGTCAACAAAGGAGCTTAGAGAAGCTCTTGTTGATGATTGTCTTCAAAGGACCCATCTTTTAATCATCGTAATTAATTATAAGCATAAATTCAAATATCTCGATGCTCTACTTTGAATAATTTGTGTGTCTTGACACCCATCAATTAAATATTTTGGTCTTGAGGGGAAGCTTAGTAAGGCAGATTCAAAGCATATTTTATGACCAATAATCAACAGTGAGCCATTTGTCTCCGAGTGGGATCGAGCATTCTTCTTGATGGATTAATTGCCTTCGGTAACCACATCTTATTGTCATCCAGGGTCACGCCTCAACCCTCGGACGCGTGACAACCCTCTTTCTCCTCGGTCATTCAATTGCAACGTTGCAAGAGGCATCCCCGACCCTTTCATTTTATCTTTCGATTATACCCAAATGGAAACAAATACAACACCACCCAATCGTTCACAAGCAAGGATAGCATAAGACACATATTAGAACACACTTTCATATATATACATTGACTATCACACACTTTCTTACCTCAAAAAGCTTAGCCATATACACATCTGCGAAGCAGATTCCTTCATACTCATCCAAAAGAAGTTAGGGTTGGCCTAGCATCTCTATATACCATAAGGGCGACCTCAAAAAGTGATGTATCATTTACACGTCTAGTACCCTATTGACTCAAGGTACCCTGGCTCTGGCTCAAGGTCAGGTTCTTGATCCGAGTCAAAGTCCTAGTCTGTGTTGATGACGGCACCATCAGGGACGTCCAAGTCCATGGGGTCCCAACTGGCATTCCCAGGTCCCCCACCTAGAGGCCCATCAAAACCTCGAAGATGGTCAAATAGATCCTCCCCACCCCATACGTACCAGGCCATGAACCTATGGGGTACTAGGTTCATCAACCCTTCATCCACCCATATGGTGGTTACATACTTCTCATAATGAGTGTCAGTCCCCTCAATGGGATATGAGGTCATCTTTGTATCCTAGTCCACCAACACTCCAAACCATATATGGCGGAAAGGTTCAAGCATGCTTAGGGCCCGAAACATTAAACAACAACAATGAGATATATATTCAGTAAGTACACTCCAAATATTAAGGTGGATGTTTCGGGGCATCAGAAATGTGCTAGTGCTTGGACGAGGCCAAAAGGGACTTTTATTTCCAATAGAGGGAGTATCTGCCCTATCTTGCTCATATCATGAGCAATGGTCATTAGTAGCCATTTGTCTCAACGAGTTATTTATTAAAAAAAAAAGTAAGAGAGAATCTGATCAAGTTTTTACTTTTGGCCAGCATAATTTGATAAAATTTGAGTGGATGCAAGGTGAGATTGAGAGAAAGATTTAATTGATCATCGGATGGGTTCAAAGAGACTACTAATAACTAATAAGCATGCCACTGCATGAAAATCTTATAGCATTTTTTTTTTTTTTTGTATATTTTCATGATTAGTTTAGCTAACTTGACCTCAATAGGAGGAAGAGCTTACAAAAGTTCAGGCTGCACATGGGCTATTAAATCCCAGTCAACTGTTTACTAGAACCTCTAAGACTGCAGAAATTTTCGGACATGTTACAAAGTTGTCTGAACATTAATCGAGTAGGAAGTACGGCAAAAGCAGCTTCCAAGCTCTTTCTTTCCAAGTATTAGAGCTTATTCTTTCTTCGGGAACACCAGCACTATACTAGATTCTTTCCAATCTTCTTGGTTAATAATTTTCAATAGGGAGCGGCTTAATTTACTGTCCCTCAATCAACTGACGGAGGAACGGTTAGCTTATGACCACACTTTTTCAAGGCAAACCGGTTGACCTCCTTTACTTTTTCTTTTTTTTAATCTTTTCCAAAAAAAAAAAGGATTAGTCAGAATCCTATGAACAAAAAATTACAAGTAAAGAACAAGCGATCAAAGTGATAATTTCTTATGTTTATGCACATAAGACTCAAAGCCATCCTCGTAAAACCCTCCAAAATTCTAACACAACCCAAACATCGTTAATTACAAGTAAAAGAAATATTATCACCTATTAAAAAGAGATATTTAATGTCATTATATAGATCTATAAAATTTAAAATATGAAAAACAATTGAAACGTGGTTTTTGCAACTAATAACAAAACCATTGTATACTGAATTGGCTTCTCAGTCCCTTCACCAAAATCAAATTGCTCTAGAAGGACTCTCCAGTAACCTAAAATTAAGACGAATGATATCAATTACGCATAAAACAAATGAAGTAAAAACAAAAACAAAAACAAAAACAAGAATAATTAGAAGACAAGAAAATTTATCTCATTGATCTAATCTCATAAATGAAGATGTGTTGGGACCTAAAATATTACAAAAATCTTAAGATCACACGAGTCAAAACTAAGCCAAAAAATGATTTTTGATCAATATGTATATAGATTTTACCTAATATAGCTTCAACATTAAGTTCATTGAGAAGATTCACATGACCATGAGATATTTGACCCTATATCATTTTATATAGAAAAAAAGTCACTTTTAATAATAAGTACTAGTAACGATTGAAAAATCCCAATTCTTTCTTGATTGCAAATCAAATTTTGAGAATATTTACGGTGACTTATATCTTATCCGAATTATCAATTGTCTGAAAATCAATGAAATTCCTTGTACCCTCATCCTGGTAGATTGTATACGTTAATTCAACTGGTAGACACTATGATATAAATTTCCAAATAATTCTATATAATTATTGAAAAAAATTTGGAAACACTGTATCATGTGATCCAAATTCACAAGAAAGTCAATGTGTGCCAAGCAATTGGGGGTTGTTTTCTTCTACAAGAAAGTTCATGTGCATTAATTTAGCAAAGTACTATCAAGCCGATAACAAATATATGAGAAAATTACGTTTTGTCAACTAGAATTATTAGTGAAAAGGTTCTTAAGCTTTAAAGTATATAGTTTAATATAGATAATAATAACAATGTATTTTGAATGCAAAATAGATAGATCTACCTTTATAGATGCTTTTTGTTTGTGTTTCTCAATTGGACTCTTGAATCGATTTTCTCTTGGATGATCATGTCTCTTTCGTTGGATTTGATCCTTTATTTGAATGCTTTGAGTGTCATTCTGATAGAAATTGTTTGGGTGCTCTTTAGCCTAATCAAGGTTTGCAATTTGAATCTTTTTATTTGCTTGCTTCAATACTTGCAAAATAAATTAAAAATGCTCTCTTGATTTTGAACCTTCTTGTACGATCCAGATAGCATAATTAATAAGTGATCATATCGTTCATTTGGATTGTCAAAATTGACACCGTTACATATGGAGTTCAAAAGGTACGAATTCTTGAAATCCTTTCTCCATCAAGACAATATGTAATTGCTCTGTATGTCATTTCCTCCAATGTGATGAAGAACATATAGTGCATGTCTACAAACATAACCCATGAAAAGCAAACATCCTCCATATGCAGTGAACTTCAGTTCTTGTGCTATAATACAAAACCTCAAATTCGATAATTTTGGAATTACCTTTATCATGATTACCTTGATGCTCTTTTACTCTGAAAGTTGATGCTACTCCATTTGTGTGCACTTGAGTAACGTTAAAGCACTGCATCATCATCTCAACTTCAACTTGAAACTTTTTAAAGATGCTATGGGTACACGTGGAGGAGAGTTGCTTCTCAAAATAACACTTCGTTTGCAACCAAGATTCTAATTGTCTGGAATCAAAATCAGCACAAGCTTCTTTTTGATACTTGTCCTTGAGTACAATCTCATATTTAGAGACAAAATCACACAAACATGTTTGTCTATGTACATATCCATCAAAAAAAGCATTCATACTCTCACTTTTTTGAGTAGTTGACCTTAGGGGTGAGCGGTTCCCGGTTCCGGTTCGGTTCCGTCTGGAACCTGGAACCTACCCTTAGATATACAGGTTCCTCATTTTTTGGAAACTGGAACCTACCCGTTAGAACCAAGAACCTGGAACCTACCTTGTTACAGGTTCCACAGTCAGTTCTAGGTTCCAATAGATTCTTCTTCTTTTTTTTACAACAAAGAATGTGATTACAACCTGGAACCTGAGATAGTTTGCCAAAATCATCTCTCCATTGTACGTACTAGGTTCAAAGTTGGTCACAGGCTCTCTTCCATTCCAAAAAACAGAATAATTTTGTTAGTATCAAGGGCAACAACTTTTGGAAACACAACACTAAATGAAAAAGAACTTACAGGCCAACAATTTCCAAATCAACTAGAGAGCGGCATACTGATAAAGCCATACAAAGTGATGCACTATCCATTCTTTCAATGTTGTACAAGTGCAATCTTCTGAATAATATCCTTGAGGAAAGAAGAAATGCCAAAATTAGGGGTCAATTGCAGCATGAGCAACACAAGGTCCAAGGAATCATAATTCGATATACCCTGCAGCACTGCCATCAGCACTCAAAGGGCTTAAGCATGTCCTGGTCAAGATGGGTGACTCTTTCCCTTGTCTAGTCTTCTTATCATTCCATGAAAAGTTGGAGACGTCAACGGAACTCCTTATTGTATAGACTAATGGTTGAGAAGATCCAGGTGACATGGTTGGGCCCGAGATTATACCAAGCTTCAATGACCTCAAAGATTTAAGAGAAAATAAAGCAAATTTAGATGGAGAAAAGTAATCTCATTATGCAAAAAAAGAGTACCTTCATTTAAAATATTAAATAAGATCTCCTGAGACTAGATGAAGAATTCACCAATAAACAACAATCACAACACAAAATCGATCAAGAAAATTCTATTATATATTCCACACAACCTACAAACAGAACCTAAAGGGAAATAAAAGGCAATGGCATTTTTTCAAATCAATCAAATTAAGTAGCAGAGCGTACACTGGGTCAAAAAAGGCCTTCGGTTTCTCACTGCTTTAGTTTCATATGGTCAACAAGGGGAAAAGGGCAGATGTCCCCTTATAAAGTGTGATGCAAAAGGAGAAAAGTAAGCCATGTAGGCACTACTTATCTCTCAGCCTCAGGCACATTTAATTACATTACAAAGCATCTTTAAAGAACCACATTCAGTTCAACGACTACAACCGCACGACAAAGTATGTGTACAAATTCTTCCTTTGAAAGATTCTTCATCTGCCAATCTCAACCAAGAAAGAGTCTAAGCCAATCCAGAATGCAAACGAACATGGTGCAATGGCGGAAGTTTAAATCATGCAAAACATCTTACCTGTTTAAAATCATCCTCATAATCACTCAAATTGAAATTTATGTCTACATCAAGCCCCCTGAATTTTATTGCAGCTTGATCATAGGCTCTGAGTCCACAAAAACCCAATTATGTGATATTCTTAGATGAATGGAACCTTCTAAAGCTACAAAGCTTAATGAGACATGGCAATGTCTTACCTAGCTGCAGCATGTGCTGTGTCAAATCCACCTACAAATCGGTCAAAGATTATCAGTGCTGCCAAAGGTGAACTGACGTCAAGTAAACTTAATTCAAATTTCCTGAGAAAAGATTATGCATACCCAAATACACTTGTTTTCCATAGTCCCTGTATCAAAAATAAGAGAATAAATCCGTAGTCAATAAGTTAAGGGCGAGCACGCAGTGACGGCGACGTGATGACGACGAAGACACGAGTCTCATGGCACCAACGGCGGCACGGATGGCACGGCGAAGACGGCGGAGGTCACGGCTCAACCCACAGCCAAGGGGGAAAGAGCTCGGTTCTGGCGGAGGCGATGGCAGTTCGAAGCAACGATGGCCCGGACGGCCAAGTGAGTGGCGGCAAGAGGTGGTGACGGTGGCTTGGGGATGGCAGTGATGGCTCACGGCGGCGAGGGGCGGCGCGGACAGCGCAACAATTTGTCGGGCTCAACGAGGAGACGGCTCATTAGACGAGTGGTGGGCGGTGGTGGTTCAGTGGCCAAGAGGTGGTGGTGAGTAGGGTGTGGGGCAGCAGTGTGGTGGTGGGTGAAGCAGCAGCCAGCAAGAAGAAGAAGAAGAAGAAGAGAATAAGGAGTGGGGTTTCGGCCAAGAGAGGGGGAAAGAGGAGAGAGAGAAGAAAAGAAAAAAGTTGGGGGGCAGGAAGTGATGTGACGTGAGGAGGAAAAAGTGGAGGAAAGAAAGAGAGAGAGAGAGGGAAAACGAAAGGGGAAGGGAGAAATCATGTGAGTGCTCTAGGTTTTTTTTTTTAAAAATAATTTAACTGGTTCCGGTTCCGCTGGTTTCGGTTCCTATGGGAACAAGAACCAGAACCGGGAACGCCAGTTCCCAAAAAAAGGGAACCGGGAACCGTGCTCACCCCTAGTTGACCTGCCTGCAAAAAAGGTATTTTTCAAATATACTAGCACCCATTTTTCCCACTCCTCATACAATGTTTGAAGCTAGTCATTATCATGGAGTCCATGTGCATCAATCATCTCCTTCCAAGCAATCTCAAAATCTCTCACATATAGTGAGTCATAAACTGCTCTTTCTATTGCTAACTTTATACCCTTATATTGAAGATGACCCCCTAATTTTTGAAGCAATTTTTGCATTATATGCCATAAACAAAGGTGATGATGAGCAGATGGAAATACTTCAAAAATTGCATTCTACATTGCTTTACACTGGTCAGTAATAATAGCTTGAGAGGCATTCCCTGACATGTAATCAAGCCAAGCCTTAAACAACCAAATGAAAGAATTTCTTGTCTCATCTACAAGCAAACCACACCCGAACAAAACTGATTGACCATGATGGTTGACACCAACAAATGGAGCAAAAGGCATGTCAAATAAGTAGTATAAAATGTGACTACATCTCCAAAATATTTTTATGCATCTCTTGATCATGTGTTTACCCAAAAAACATTGTGCAGTCTTTGCTCATCATCCAAATCAAGCACATAATAAAAATTGGAATTTTTCAATTGCATGGTTGAAAAATAATTGAAAAGTGCTTGCCCATCTCCTTCTTGCAATTTCAACATTTTGTACTTTGGAACATGATTCCTAACATCTTTTTCTTCAAAATTTAGGTCCTCATGTCCTCCTTCAACAATTAGATCTTGAAATGATTTATTTTTTCTAATCCTCACATTACAATGCAACTCAATTTTTCTTTTTGTTCTATAGTCAATAGTCCTGTGCGATGTAAAGAATCTAGCACTTTGAGGAGTTGTAAAATGATTATGATCGAGTACAACTTTTGTTATTTCCCACTTATGATGTCTAATTAGATGTATTCTAACCATTGCTAGACAACCACATTTTTTTCCCGGTCTTCACTTAACCAACTCCTTTTTTTATTTTGTACCCTTGATGGCTACAACAAAGTACTACAACACATTTTTCCTCACTACCTTTTCTTTTGTAAGAGTTTAACACTCTAATGCCAAATCCCCCTTGTTTAGCATAATTGTTATAAAATGCATAAGCCTCATCATAAGAATTAGACTCCATACCTCTACAAGGTTTGATTTTCACATTCTCAAGTTTCGTGATGCTTTCATGATTAGCATCTTTGGTTGCATTGTTCATCTCGTCTTCATTACTACTATTATTTTTATTGGCAAAGTTGCTTTTTGTCACGACCTAAATTTCGGATGCACCACCTAAAACTAGGTTAGTCCAACTGCTAAGTTTTTATACTTAGCTTGGGCTCTCCCAAGCCCATACCAATTCGCGACTTAATGTTCAATTATCTAATATGCAAATAATAATAACTAGGAGCCGCCACTAATCGATTTATGGTAGGTCGATTAGACACCTAAGTAAAATAATTGGAGGATTATGATTATTTTACTCCTATGAACCAGAGACTATGGGTACGGGGACTTAGTTACACTAGATTCCTCTAATGCCCTTTAGGTACCATTTCCTTTTAATTTTTCAAAAATGTTTTTTCAGGCAATTTGGATTTATTTTAACCTAAATCTCTATCATGCAAAAAGGTGACCACACGGATACTCATCCGCTATTAAACATTCCAATAAATAAATTGTATCACATAAAGCAAACAAATTTTTTTTTTTGGTTTTCTTGAAAATTAAAATTCTTTTATAAAAATGCATTTTTAAACTAAATGACTTAATCTTATTAATATGCAAATTCTAATTAAATGGGCCTATTATGCAAACTAATTATTATGCACCTCATGACCTAACTTCAACAATGAACAAATTCTGATTAAATAATCCTATTATGCGAACTAGTTAACATGCACCTAGTATTTTTGGATTTTTATATTGAAATTCAGAATTTATAAAGGTCCTAATTAATCCATCTAAAAAGGATAAATTTCTAATTTATTCTATGGATTAATTTGACTTAAACCATATCCTATCTTAGAAAACTATTTTTTTAAATGAGATTTGAGATGTGCGAACGTTATCCAAAACCCTATTTTGTAAAAAAGTTATTTAGGTTCAATCCTAACTTATTTTTACCAATGCAATCCTAAAATGTAATCCTAAAGAAATTCTAATTTATTAAACCTACATGCCTAATTTACTAAACCTATATGCTCATGCAGAATTTTGATTTTTCGATTTTTTATTTTTTTAGTTTTTTTTAAAGATAAGTAATTATTAAATAAATATTAAATCTAAATTATCAACAAAAATAAATGATTAAAACAATCGAAAAAATAACATGTTGTCTCACATGTCAAATTAACGATTATTCAAACCCTAATTATCACAACAAAGAGGTCAAAATAATTAAAAATCTAACCCGAAATCTTACGAATCAAATTAATAATTATAATGATTTACAATTAAAATTCTATCAAAAAAACCCAATAATTAAAATAATTAAAAAAATGATCCGATGTCTCTCGGATCAAATTATTAATTACAATAATTCCGAGCAAAATCCCGGTGGATAATGTCTACAATATGCATAAAATGAAAATCACATCCCTGTACAATAATATTGAAATTTAAAAAATAAACTAAAATAGCATAAAATAGATTAAAAAAACAAATAACAAAAGCTACCTAAAGGGGGATTTGGAAAGAGGGAGCAACGGCACTGATCAGTGAGGGGAGGAGCACGGCGGAGGGCAGGCGGGAAGCGCGGCGGCGTCGGGCTCCGGCGGCGAGATCTCAAGCTGCGGGCGAGTCACGGGCCAGCGCGGGGATCAACGACCAAGCGAAGGACAGCGAATTGAGGTGCGGCGGAGACTGCACGGGCTGCTGGTGCAGGCGTCGGGCACTCAGAGGCGCAGCAGCAGTGGTGAGCGGACAGAAATGCTAGTGCAGTGGCATCGACTGAGTGGGGGTGGTCCACCGAGTTGCTGTGCGCCAGTTGCAGATGCGGGTGAGGTTTGCAGCGGCGGCGTGGGCTCGAGGCTGGCTGTCGGGCGCCGGGCGGAAGCAAGCAGCGGTGATACGGGCTCCGGTGGAGAGGGCATCGGGCGCTGGTGCGGTGGCGGGTGGCGCTCGGCAAGGTCAGGAACGGCGGGCTTCGTCGGAGCTCTGGCGTCGGGCTGGGCAGCAGCTGGTCGCGGGTGCAGAGGCGCAGCGGTGGGCGTCGAAGGCACGCGGCAGCGGCGTTGAGGGGTTGCTGCGTCGGCGGCCAGGCGCGGCGACGGTGCTCGCGGTGGCGCAGCAGCGAGCAGGCTTCGGGGGTTCGGTCAGCGGTGGCAGGCGCAAGCACCGACGCGGGGGTGGACCAGCAGCAACAGCGGAGGCGAGCTCGTGAAGAAGAAGACCGATTTTCTTCTTTTTCTATTTTTTTTCTCTCTCCTCTCACGTCCCCTCACGTCTCCTGCTACTCTGCTGACTTTTTCTTTCCTCTGTATTTGTCAGAAGAGATAAGAGAAGCTGGCCCTTTTCGATGACAAGGGGGTTTGCTTTTCCTTTTTTTTTCTCGCACGAATTCCCTCTTTGCACCAATTCTCTTAATTTTTTCGAAAATCGCTCCCCTATGCTCGAAAATTTTTGGTCTCCTTTTATATTGATCCCAACCACCCTCTTTTATGGCAATTTTCGAGCTTCTTTTTTCCTTTACCTTAATTCATGTAAATTGGAGCAAAATCTTGCAATCAGTTTGATTTTTCTTGAATATTTCAATTCATTACCTCTTATCAAACTCCTTACTTTTTTTATTCATCTAATTTCTTTGATTGAGAATTTGCTTCCATATTTACTATGAATTAAATATTCACCGGAGCAAGGATAGTTAATTAAAATTTTCACATTCCATTCATAACCAAATTTTATTTCTTTAAGATCGCCAAAATTTAGGTATCAACACTTTCAATATGAACTTCATCCATCTGAACGAGATGTCAAGAAAAATTTAAGAATTATATGTCTCAAATATATAGATATAAACTAAAATTCAACAATAATGAATACCTCTTACTTTCTTGCAATAAGAATAATAAATATTAACGAACCTTTCTCCACAGTTATGACTTATTCAATTACAAAATCATACAACAATCGAAGTTTAAAGCATACAAGGTAATTACACATTCTGTAAAAAAAAAAAGGAAGAAGATAATTACATTCCTATTTTTTTGAGTTATTTAGATTTTTTTTTTGGGAACAATATCTACATAATCTTTTTCTTTGGCCAAAGAATAATATCCACTATTTTAAAAGTTGTAATTGTATTCTTCATATATTTCTTATTATTTGAATAGTATTGTAGGATCTGTTTCTTATTGTGTGAATATTATTAGTTGATTTGTTTTTCAATTTGAGCATGCAATAAAGAATTATACAAATCTCAAGGGAAAAAAATAGGGTAAAAATGAAATCGGTTGAGGAAACAGACATTTCAAGTGTTTTTTCATTTTTTTTAATTTAATAGATCTATAGATGACATTAAAAATTTCTTTTTAGTAGATGATAATATATTTTACTTGTAATTAACAATGTTTGGGTTGTGTTGGAATTTTGGAGGGTTTTACAAGGATGGCCTTGAGTCTTATGTGCACAAACATAAGAAATTATCACTTTGATCGCTTGTTTTTTACTTGTAATATTTTATTCATGAGATTCTCACTAATTCTTTATTTGGAAAAGATAAAAATTAAAAAAAAAAAAAAAAGTAAAGTAAAGCGGTTTCCCTTGAAAACGTGTGGTCATTAGCTGACCGTTACTCCGTCAGTTGAAGGGGGACGGTCAGCTAAGACTTTTCCTTTTCAATATGACTACCAAGCACATAATTTCTCTGCAATAATCAATTAAACGAGAATTTGTCGCTTATTTAACTTCACCGAGTGTAAAGCCTGGATGAAAGAATAGGAATTGTTTCCTTCTAGTTGTAATGATAAACTTCTTGTGACTGCTTTCCACGTAAGTAAGGAGGTGAAGTACATGAAAGTGCTTTACCTTGGAATTGCTGACAACTGAATGAAATTGGTCTCTTGCATGTAGAGAGCGATCTATGATCCAGAACCGCTCATATATTTCATCTGCCAACCGTTCCCGATCCTGCACAGCCTAAAAGTATTTCCTTTTTGAGAGTATTATTTTCTTCTTCAAGAACCTCTGATCGCTCATCGAGCACTTTGACATCAGTTACCCAAATTGCCCGATCTTTCCGATGTAGCTCAGTATATGAGCCACTTCTTTGAGGACTCCATGAACTCCTACCTGCGTCGTCCATAACAGTTTTCTCCCTCATTCCATCTTCAATAATTATTTCACATATAATCCCAACCACTGAGGAAAAAGAAGCAATTGTACAAAATCAGTGCAAGACCCACTCGGTTATGAGAGGAAATACCTCAGGAGATGTCCAGAAGAGGCCTTTTGTTGTTCTATATTGTGATCTCTTGTTGTTGAAGCTTGTTGACACCTATTTTTAGCAAATCTAGGAAAATAAGGAAAATAAAAATTGCATTGGAACAAATAAAAGGAAAAAATGAAAAAATGGGAGAAATTTATTTGATTGAATATGCATGGAAATTTGAAATTCTGATAAGCATTCGGATTTCGTTAAATGTAGAAACAATTTAAAGATCAAGTGAATAAGAGGCAAGAATTTTGCAAAATGAAAGAAATCTGAGTAGGATCGAGCTGATTGCGAAATCATGCTCTGATTTGCAGCTTTAATTTAATGCAACAGAAGATGAAAACTCGAAAGTTGCCATGGAGACCGGCCATCTAGAAATCACTATAAAATAAGTCGATCCGTACGGATGCGGGGGAAGGGAATTCGAAAAAAATCGAGAGAAAAGTTCGTAAAGAATTTCGCGAAGAAAGAAGCATAATCGTGAGAGAAGAGAAGAAAGAAAAGTAAAAAAAAAAAAAAAGAAGAGAAAGGCCCCTCCCTTTTGTCGTCCAAGAAGTCTTTTTTATTTTCCCCTCTGACAAACTGCAGAGGAAAAGAAAGGGAAAAGTCAGCAAAAGAAAGAGAAAAAGTGTAGAGAAGTGACATGTGGCCAGAAAGAAAAAAAAAAAAGCAGCAGGAGCTACTGTTCGTCTTCTTCGCGTGGAAGCCCCTGCCCATGCTCGCGTCGCACCTCCTCCGTCCGTGAGCACTGCACCAGCACCACCCATGACGCCACCGAAGCCCGCTTGCCGCCGCGCCACCGCAAGTACTGTTGCCGCGCCTTGCCACCGACGCAGCAACCCCTGACGTTGCTGCCGCACGCCTCCGACGCCCATCGCCGCGCCACCGCAACACCAGCCGCCTCCGCGACCCGAGCACCCTAGCTCCGCCTTTTCCGTCGCCGATCTGCAGCACCGAAGACCACACCGCCCCTGCTCGCCTCCGCCCAACACTCAGCCGTCGCCGCGCTGCTGTCCCTGCCGCGACCCAACGTCACCAAAGCCTCCCTTTGCCGTTGCTCACCGTCACCCTGCTTCGCCGGAGTCCCTCGCCGGTAGCTACCCTTGCTGCTCTCACCGGAGTCCACTGCCGGCGAATCCCCTTACCGGAGCAACCATCATCGTTGCTTAAAAAAGAAACAAAAAGAAAAAAAAAAAAAAAACACATCAGGTAGTTTTTTTCTTTTTAATTTATTTTATCTTATTTTACTTTATCTTGTTTTTTTAGTATAATTAGTTTTTAATATATGATTGGAAATTCCAATATATCACCGATTCGCAACCGCACCTGTTTTTTTTTATTTCATCTATAAGGCTTTAGATGAAATAATTAATCAAGCGAGAATAAAACTGATATCTTGATCTTCAAGGCTTAATATCAATTTATCGATTTTACTAGCGGAATTTTACCCTATAATCTGAATGATGTGTGATATTTTCGATGATTTTAGATGATCTGTTTTATCTTAATTGTCTTAATTATCTTGAAATATGTTTGAGTTAAAATATCGCGTGCTTTAGGGTCATTTGCATATTTAGACTAGACATTTTATTTATAATCAATTTTTGAAAATAAAAATAAAAAACATGAATTTAGGATATTAGATTTTTGTTTCATTAGCTTATATTGCATGTTTAATTATTTGACTTTTTTTTCGAAATTAATGAAACAAAAACACAACAAAAAATCATCATGCGTGCGTCGTGTAGAATTATGGCATCATTCGCACGTCATTCCACGTTAGGATAAAATTCATTTTAAGTTTAGATTGATTTAGATAGACTGCATCTTAGGTTAGAGATTGCTAAGTTAAGATCATATTTAGGTTTAAATTAGGGTTTAGTTTGCCCTAATCCTTAATACAAATTGAATAGAATCTTAATTTAGTTAGAAAATTTTCACATTTTACCTGATTCCGAATTTCATTAAAAAAAATACAAAAATGTCTTAGAATAGATTAGTTTTATTATTTATGATAAAATGCATTCTTTTAGGAAAAAATGTCATATGTATGTCATTAGGGCTAGATTCACTAAGACGCATGTCATTTAGTATTTTTGCTAGGCCTATTTAATTAGAAATCACATGTCCTTAATTAGCGCATTGCATATTGCATGATTTTCATTAATTAGGTGAAAACAAAAAGAAATTGCGTGATAATTAGAAACCATATCTAGGGTTGTTGATGTGGTTTTTAACTTAACATTGCAGATGCTTTCGTTGCTTTGAGGTAAGTTTTTGCAGTTTATTTATTGTTTATCTGGGTGTTAAATTGGTGGATTGCGCACCCGCATGATCACCTCACATGTTAGGAAAATAGATTTAAAATCAATTTAAACTGTCTGCAAAAACATTTTTTGAAAATAAAAGAATGGTATCGAAAGAGCATTAGAGAAATCTAGTGTAACCAAGTCCCCGTACCTATAATCTCTGGTTCGTAGGAGTAAAGTAAATCTTCCGTTACTTTACTTGGGTTTCTAATCGACCCACCAAAAATAGATTAGTGGCAACTCCTAATTGAAAATAAATTGCATGTTAAGAACACGAACCTAAGTCACGATTTGGTATGGGTTAAGTTTAGGCTTAACAATCCATTAGCCAAACCCTAGGTGGTCCGTACCCCGAAATTTAGGTCGCGACAGCTTGGCGACTCCACTGGGGACTTGTGTTAAAACACTTAGTGGACTTAGGCCAATTTTTCTTTTTCTTTCAAAAGTGTTTTCGTTTGGCAGCGAGGACCCCAGGTACGTCCCTCACATTTAAGGTGTTAAATGTTTTTGCAGATTGGGAGGTATAAGGGGAAGTGTTTGTTAACCTCTGTTTTGTAGGGAGGTGAAGGAATGTTTGGTTTAAATTCAAGCTATTGAAGCGTTGTTTGATTTAAATTGTTATGCATGTCCTGCATTTAGCACTACACTTTTGCACACACAACCTGCTGCCGAACTTGGGCTGCACTAGGATATTTAGGATGGTATTGAGTTGGATACGACTTCGACCGCGAGGCCGCGTAGTAGAGGTTGCCCAACTCAATTCCGAAAGTTTTTGTTGGTGTCAAGAATGTTTACCTCTGCCCGCGAGGTTGCGTCGCATCGGGGTATCATTCTTGACTGAGCCGGAGTTAAGAGGACTTGACTTGGTATGCGAGGCTACAACTGAGTCATCCCACCCTTTTAACTCCACTTTGCTAAGCCCGTCTAGATAGAAATCGAGCCTCACACTTCATGCGTTTGTCTATGTGGTTGCTTTAATGTATGGTAAAGTAAGCTCACTATCCTTTACTCTTGCAATTTATTTATTTATGTATTTGGTTGGTCCATGACATTAGGTTGGTCGAATCTTGTCTATAAACAATGGGAAAATCCGACATTCGATTTGTGCCAGCACCAAAAGTTGAACTCAAATCATGGTGGGATCTTCTAGGCCACTTCTAGGCCACGAGGGCCAAAGCTATGTAGAGAGCAGACTTGGTCGCCTTGTTCCCCTCCTTGACGTTGATGTCCAGAGTGGCATCATGCAAGCACTTGCTCATTTCTGGAGCCCCCGAACATCAACGTTTATATTTGGTAAGCATGAGCTGACTCCGACTCTCGAAGAATACAGCATTGCCATAGGAAAACCCTTGGAATTGGAATTAATAAATCCACCCATCGGATTAGAACCAGAATCAATTTTGTCAGATTTTCTTAAGATGGATAAGAATTTGATAAAAAGAGTGCTGAAAGATAATTGTCTTGCATGTCCTTTTTCTTTCCTAGATCAAATTTTTGCTAGTGCTAACACTCTCTTAAAAAGTAGGATTTTCCTCCTAGCCTTTTTTGGATTTGTTATTTTCCCTCTTCGTAAGGGCGCCATTAATCCTTCTATCGCATGGGTGGTCAAACAAGTGTGTGCTAGGATTAGTTTTATCAATACTATTCTAGCTGAAAAAATTTTGTCACTCACCCGGTTTAAGGAAGATGAAGATAAAACCTTTCGTGCACCAATTGAGCTTTTACAAATCTGGTTCTTTTCTCATATGAGTAAGATCAATATTCGCATGAATATTATTAATGTCACTAATTTCCATCATCCTATTGAAGTATTTAAAAATCATCAAGATCGAACTCCAAATCTTTCTTACTCAAAATGGGTCAAATTATTGAAAAATCCGAATACCAAGACTTTCCTATGGCATGCTAAATGGTTCCAAGTCTCCAAAGCGCGTCTCTCTCATGGCGATGATGAGCCGATCCCGCTATTAGGGATCACCGGCGCCACTTCCTATTACCCACTCCGAGTGGCTCGTCAATATCGAGTTGTGCAAGATCTACCGCCCCCTCTCAAGCTGGGTTTGTTCCACATCCAATTCACTGCTAAGGATGGCGATCACAGGGAGGAACTCCGCTATATCGAACAAGCTTAGATCGCATGTCGCGAACAAAGGTTGAGCTTACCTGAAGATGAGCTCGAGGGGAAGGAAAAGACCTACTATGCCACAGCTCGATACATCCGTCAGCACAAGATTCCGACCGAGTACCTCCCAAAAGTGCCAGATGTGACTGAGAAGCCCACTCGGCAAGCGGAGCTTAACCGTCATAAGAGAAAGATTGAAGAACTTGAAGAGCAAGCCAAGAAGGACGCTAAGGAGAAGAGGCAATTACGTCGAGCGTTGGCTTCCCATATGTTTATAGATCAGGCCAAATAAAGTGGCTTGAATCTATTCAGTCTTTTTACTTTAGCTTAATGTTTAGGAAGTTGAGTCGTTTACTTGATTAGTTTAAGATTTTGCAAGCTCTTTACATTACCGATGTCAAACAATTTCAATAATAAATAAAAGCAGTTAGACTTTCGTCATGGACCGGCATTGTTTTATATGAAGTGCTTATGTGTATTCATTTATTAGGTGGCAACGGATCCTCCACGCTCACCCATCATCACACGATTAAGAGCAAGAATGGCCGACCAAAGCGAGATGCGCGATCGCATGTCCACCATGGAAGATCAACTCAAACAGTTAGCCGCTTCTATGCAGCTTATAACAACTCAACTTCAATCCCTCCAAGTGAACCTGAATCCTCCACCCGCTCTCCCCGAGATAGTAGTCCCGAGGCAGGCAAATAGGGCCCAAATGAATGATGACGAAATGCCCGGGCTGGAAGATGACATGGTCCTTGTGGGAAAGGCCAAGTTAGACAGTGTTCCCAAGACGGATCAGGATGAGCGAGTAGCAAAGCTGGAGGAGAAAGTGAGACAGCTGCATGAGTCTCAAAGCTCACTCCCATTTGACCTCTCGGTCTATGAGAAGGCTAAAATGCCGAGCAAGTTCAAAATGCCGGAATTCGAGAAGTATGACGGGACATCTTGTCCAAAGTCTCATTTGCAGATGTACCACGTGCGCATGGCCCAACACGTCAAAAATGAGCCCCTTATGATCCAATTATTTCATGCGAGTTTGACCGAGCCCGCACTAAACTGGTACGTGATGAAGAACGTAAACCTCCTCGAAACCTGGAACGAAGTGGCGGACGCGTTCCTCAAACAGTACAAGTTCAACATGGACATCGCACCTTCCCAAGAAGACCTGGAGCGGATGGAAAAGAAAAGGAGTGAGTCATTTAAAGAATATGCTGTGAGATGGAGAAACTTGGCAGCTCAAATTACTCCTGAGCCTACCAACAAGGAGTTGATGAAGTTGTTCATGAAGACCCTTCCATCTGAGTTCCGTAATCGAATGGCTAGTACATATGTCGAGAGTTTCAATCAGCTTATTCCTGTGGGAGAACAGATCGAGATGGGGATAAGGGAAGGATGGTTTTCTGAACCATCTACTAAAAGGTTCTCCGCCAAGAAGGAAAAGGAAGCGGCCGTGGATGTGAACGTGGCTTATAGCCAAGAAAGTGCCAAACGTGCCCCGGCTATACAAGTAAACCCAAGACAACAACAACCCGCTGGCCGTCAATCATTCACCCAAGCGAATAATAAAAGGTAGTTCTCCCCTCTCCTTGGGTCTCCATCCCAAGTGCTGACAGTCCTCCAAAAGAAGGGTTTGCTTACTAATGAACCAAAGCGCCCTAACCATGAAGGCATTCGTGGTTACGACCCAACGAAGAAGTGTGACTACCATAACGGTGAATTGGGGCATTCAACTGATGAATGTTTCACCCTCAAGCACAAGATCCAAAATCTCCTCGATACAAAGGCATTTTCATTTCAAACTGCTCGGCCAAACGTCCAAAAAAATCCGCTACCAGAGCATGAGGGTCTAGTGAATGCTATCCTGGAACCTGAAGTCGGACGAATCAGGAACTCAAAGGTGCACGTGGCAGATGCCTACAACGAGCTAGTGAGAGCTGGGTATTACCGAGGTCGGGAAGATGTCCCTTTATCGGTGATGAGAGAAAGAGTTGCCAAAATGGTGGATGATGGCATCATTGTGTATGCTGATCGTAACTGCATAGTTTCTACTATCTCCCACCTCATCATCGATTGGGAGGAGGAGCAGGCTACACTTGATGCTGACAAGAAAGAGGTTGATCCTTTGCTCGTAGACATGCCCCCATTAGAAGATGCATCTGACGAAGAGATAGTGATAGAGGTGCCTCAGCCGTATGAGTATGTCAATGATAAGGCAGTGCCTTGATCCTATGACCTGGATGTGGACCTTGTTACAAGGTCTGGTCGGACCTATGGTGAAGCTAGTGCTCAACTTGCAAAGCCGGTCACTGATGAAGAGGCTAAGGAGTTTCTGGCCGTAATTAAAGCAAGCGAGTATAACGTGGTTGACCAACTACGAAAGATGCCCGCTCAGATCTCCTTACTCGAGCTCTTGATGACATCCCCCGTTCATAAAAAGTTGCTAATGAAGGTGCTGAGTGAAATTTGTGTGCCAGAGACGGTTGAGGCAGACAAGCTGGAAGAATTTGTGGGATCGGTCCTTCTTAAGGATTTGATTGCCTTCTCTGATGAGGAATTTCCTCTTGAAGGCAAGGGACATAACAAAGCACTCTACATATCCGTTAAACACAAGTCTTCCCATGTGTCCCGAGTACTCATTGATAATGGGTCCGCTTTGAATATTTGTCCATTGACCATTCTCCATCGCCTTAAGGTAGACCTGTCAAGGATACATGCCGCGAAGACTTCGGTGCGAGCTTTCGATGGAACAAGAAAGGAAGTGATCGGGGAAATCCATCTCGATGTACAAATAGGACCGGTCGTCTTCAACATTCCCTTTCAAGTGTTGGACATCCCTACTGCATTCAATTTCCTGTTAGGTCGACCATGGATACACACTGCTGGAGCAGTGCCTTCAAGTCTACATCAAGCTATGAAATTTGTGATTGAAAGGAAGTTGGTCACCGTGTATGGTGAGGAAGACCACTGGATTTATCATGAGACAGCTATCCCCTACGTGGAGCCGGATTCCCAATTTGAATCAAGTTATCACTCATTCGAGTTGGTGTCCACTATACATGCTTCTCGGGGTTCATCACCGCCTACCCCTGAAGTATCAAATGCTGCCCTCATGGTGGGAAGAGTAATGGTCGGGAATGACTTTGTCCCCGGCAATGGTCTTGGGAGAAATGGTCAGGGCATTCGAAGCCTCATTGAAGCCCCTTAGAGGTCCCGTTCTACTGGCTTAGGGTACCGTGGACGAGGTGGGGGAAGTTCTGAAGGACGAAGACAAGAGAGGCGGAGCTCGCCACCTAACCAAGGGCGAGAGAGGCAAAACCCACTATCCCCGAGCATTCATGAGACATTCCCTGGTCCTCCAAGAATGATGCATGAAGAAGCGGAAGCGATAGACACTTTGGGGCAACCTAGTGGCAAGTTTGATTACCTGGTGAAGTATTCAACCCCTCCTAGCTACTACATTGATCCTAGTGAGATAGTCCCAAATGGATGGGGTGGCATGGATGATCCGACACCCTCGAATGCGGAAAACCCTAATGATGAGCTAGATGGAGTTGCAGCTTATTCAACAACCTCATCATAGGAGCCATTAATGAAGGACCCCCTGAAGAAATGGGCCTTGGCCCACAAGAGTAACTCTTTTACTGCTTGTGCACATTTCCCTGCGTGGGAATTTTTTATTGTTTTCTGTGAGATGTTTTCAATTTCCTTTTCTTTTATTGATTGAGTGTTGCATTTTTTGCATTCAATAAATGTAATTGATTGATAAATTTCAATGAAATTACAAGTTTTATTTTGAGGGCATGATGAGGTACACCAAAACAGCCCAGTGATGATATCCAACCGATAAACGAAAAGAAAAATCCAAGGAGAATTCTGAGGCTTGGGCTTCATCATACTTCATCGTGTCAAAATGTTTCAAAAAATGTTTTTGCCAAAGAATTTTTTTTAAAAAAAGAGAAGTAAAGATGATGATTACTCTGTTTGTCTTTCTAATTTATCTACCTCATGTTTCAGGAACAATCCTATGGCATGCAAAGATGCGGAAATGGTCCAATCCATTGCAACAAGTGTTGATAATGATAATCCTGAAAACTCGATCGAAGATTCCATTGAAGTGCAGCGTAACTGGGAACAACATGAAAAAGCTAAGGCCTTCACATCTGAGCAGACCATCACTATTAATTTGAGTGACACTGAAGAAGCCAAAGAGGTGAAAATTGGGGCAAGTCTCCCTAAAGATGAGGCTGAGCGCCTAATTCAATTACTAAAGGAATATCAAAACATTTTTGCATGGACCTATACTGACATGCCTGGACTAGACCCGTCAATTTTGGAACATTCCCTACCTACTAATCTGGACATGCCACCTAAGAAGCAAAGGCTATGGAGGACAAAGCCCGAGCTCTCGAAGAAAATAGAGGAAGAGGTGATGAAACTTTTGAATGTGGGATTTATTAAAGTCTCATAGTACCCCGAATGGGTGGCTAATATTGTGCCAGTGATGAAGAAGGACGGTCGAGTTCGAGTTTGTGTTGACTATCGGGATCTAAACAAAGCTAGTCCAAATGATGATTTTCCATTACCACACATAGATATCCTTGTGGATAGTACTGCTGGCTTTGAACTATTCTCATTTATGGATGATTTTTCTGGGTACAATTAGATAAGGATGAAGGAGGAAGACAATGAGAAGACTGCATTCATTACCCCATGAGGAACCTTTCAGTATAAAGTCATGCCTTTCGGACTCAAGAATGCAGGGGCAACCTACCAGCGAGCCATGGTTGCATTATTTCATGATATGATGCATAAGGAGATTGAAGTCTATGTTGATGATATGATTGCAAAGAGTCGACCACGAAGAAGCCATATCGAAACTTTGAAGAAGTTGTTTGATCAACTTCGTGAGTTCAAGCTTTGTCTAAATCCCGCTAAATGCATGTTCGGAGCAACATCCGGTAAATTACTCGGATTTATTGTGAGCAATAAAGGGATTGAAATCGGCCCTTCCAAGGCCAAGGCCATATGTGAATTGCAACCTCCATCAACGGTGAAAGAAGTCCGGAGCCTTTTAGGGAGATTGAATTACATAGCGAGGTTCATTTCTCAACTCTCTGAAACTGCCAAGCCGTTCTTCAAGCTTCTAAAGAAGAATGCACAAGTCAACTGGGATGATGAGTGTCGAGAAGCGTTCAACAAGCTGAAGCAGTACTTGATGAATCCACCAGTTCTTGTCCCACCCTCACCGGGGCATCCTTTGATTCTCTACCTCACTATTCATAGTGATTCATTAGGCGCAATGTTGGCTCAAGAAAGTCCTGTTGATAGAAAAGAACGGGCCATTTATTACCTCAGCAAGAAGTTCACCATATCCGAGTTGAAGTATTCTGAGGTTGAAAAGACTTGTGTGGCATTGGTGTGGGTGTTGCATAGGTTGCGATTGCATAGGTTGCGACAATACACACTACATTATCAGACATTCCTCGTGACTGAGAACGATCCTATCAAGTACTTACTGTTGGAGAAATCTCCTTGAAGTGTTTTGAAGCTGACAAAACGTTTACATCAGTCTAGTCTGAAGGCTTGCAGACTCTACTATTTAAAGTCTGAAGACCTCCGGATAGCCAGACTCAAGACTCAAAGTCTATCTTCATTGATAGTCTCTAATCCGTTGAAGAAAGGTTATCCAAAACTAAATGTTTCATTAAGGATATGACCTTATCGACTGGAGAAGATCTCTTAGCTGGAAAAGACATAACGGAATCCTTTGATTGATCGAGATTGACTCGAAGATTAAGGATCCGATGACTGCCTAAATATTCTTGGAGGTTCTACTTATGGAAACCGAGATCCTGATTGTATGGGCGAACAGGATTGATGGGCTATCGACACGTTCTTTTAATAGCTCGAATAATCATCCTAATTGATTCCGTCCAACGGGTAGATTGGAGGAATTCCTTTGGTAAGTGCCAACAGGTATGATGGCATAAAAGAGTATATAAGGAAGATATTCTAAGTTGTTCGAGGTATGTGCGATAGAAGAATTCCAAAGTCTAAAGCTTCTTGTTGTTTAGACAATTCCTTTGAGCGAAACTTTGTATACAAAAGAGGGTCTATATTTGTGAAAAACCTTGTGGAGGTGTGGTAGAACATCTACACTGTGGAATCAAGGAAAAGTTGTGCTGTAACTTCTCTTTTGTTCATAGTGAAATCCAGCCGGTGGGCTGTCAGTGCGGAAGAGTGGACATAGGCTTGAAATAAGCCGAACCACTATAAACCGTGTGTTCAATTTTCTCTTCCTTACTCTCTTTACTTTGATCATACCTCATTTTGTTAATCAATAGGGAACTTCCTTTCTATCGTTTGCCTAGAATCGCTTCCGTATCTCGATAAATTATTTGTGCACCTATTCACCCCCCTCTAGGTGCTTATACTAGCTATCTCACTTACTTGATCGACCAGCTTTGGTAGGTAAATTAGCCAAATGGCAAATCTTGATTTCCGAATTTCATGTGCAATTCATGCCACAAAAGTCGGTTAAGAGCCGAGCGATTGCTGATCTATTAGCCGAGAATTCAAGAGTCCCTAATGATGATGACAGTTTCCTTAATGACCATGTCTTGAGTGTAAATGAAGACTCATGGAAAATGTTCTTTGATGGAGCTATAAACCTATCCGGTTTGGGTATTGGAGCAGTTCTGATATCTCCAGATGGACAACACCATCCGATAGCTACAAAATTGATATTTCCGTGCACTAACAATGTGGCCGAGTATAAAGCTTGCATCCTCAGGCTTCAAGTAGCAATTGAGATGGGTGTGGCTAAGTTAAAAGTGTTCGGAGATTCGGCACTAATCATACTGGACTGTGGGAGAATGGAAAACCAAGGATGCCAAGTTACTCCCATACCACAAGTATTTAGAAAATCTAATGAAAGAATTCAAGGAAGTTTCATTTCAATACTTGCCGAGGTCTCATAATCAATTTGCAGATGCACTTGTGACGTTGTCCTCCATGCTGCAAGTCACTGATGGGTTGGAAGTTGAACCTCTGAAAAATAGAAGTTTTGCCGAAACCAGCTTATTGTATGATTGTGACTGAAGAACCTGATGGAAAACCATGGTATTACGATATCATGAATTACATTAAAAAAACAAGAATTTCCTGAAGGAAGCACTCAGGCTGATATTAAGTATATCATGAAAATGGCTTTGAAATTTTTCGTCAGTGGTGAGAACTTGTATAAGAGATCTTACGATTCTGTCTTGTTGCGATGTATAGATGCAGTTGAAGCCAGTCAAATCATGCAAGAAGTGCACGAGGGAGTATGTGGTCCCCATATGAATGGACACATGTTAGCCAAGAAGATTATGAGGTTAGGCTACTACTGGCTCACATGGAAAGTGACTGCATCCGGCATGTTCGGAGTTGTCACCGCTGCCAGATTCATGGAAATAAGATAAATGTCCCTCCAACTGAGCTGCATCAGTTTTCCGAGCCATGGCCTTTCTTGATGTGGGGTATTGATGTGATTGGCCCAATCAATCCCAAGGCTTCAAATAGACATCGATTCATTTTGGTGGCGATAGACTATATCTCCAAATGGATTGAAGCTACATCCTTTGCAAGTGTCACTACTCGTAATGTTGTGAAGTTTGTCAAACGTGACATAATTGCTCGCTATGGTGTCCCTAAAGCAATCATCACTGATAATGGGACCAATTTGAACAACAAGCTTGTTAATGAGTTGTTCAGAGAGTTCAAAATCAAGCATCTGAATTCATCTCCTTACCGCCCTCAAATGAATGGGGCCGTTGAAGCGGCCAATAAGAACATTAAGAAGATTTTGGCTAAGACAGCCGTGAATTATCGAAATTGACATGACAGGCTACCCTTCACACTAATGGCGTACCGAACATCGATCCACACTTCCACTGGGGCAACCCCTTTTGCTCTGGTATACGGCATGGAGGCAGTTCTACCTGTGGAAGTGGAGATTCCTTGTCTGAGAGTTCTATCCCAAGTGGATTTGTCTGAGGCGGAATGGTCACAACAAAGATTTGAGCAATTGAACTTGATCGACGAGAAAAGACTGAAGGCTCTCTGCCATAGCCAAGCATATCAGCAAAGAGTAGCCAGATCTTTCAATCGGAAGGTGCGGCTGAGACATTTCGAGGTAAATGATTTAGTCTTGAGGAAGTTGTTGCCAATCTTTCCAAATCCCGAAGGCAAGTTTGCTCCAAACTACAGCGGTCCATATGTGGTAAAGAAGGTACTTCCTGGCGGTGCCTTGATCTTGGCAGAAATGGATGGTCGTGAGTTTTCCACTCATGTTAATTCAGATGCTGTCAAGAAATATTACCCATGATAGAATTTGCCATGTCATGTTTTGAACTACAATCATTTCAATGATGAATAAATTGCTTCAATGAGTTCAATTGTTCAAATTTATTGTAAATATTGCGTCTTTTCTCCCTTGATGAATTGTGTGAGATAAATTGAATGTGTCAAATGAGTTACTTTGGAATGATGAAAGGCAAGCCTTGTTCCATATACTGTTTCATACACTAACCCCTAGTGAGTTGTGTGAAAAAAAAATTTACATGCCCACAAGGAAGAGGGCTATCTCGCAAAGGGTACGTCAACCAAGGTGATAAGAGGCATCATTTTCTCTATCCCAAACACTACAGGCGATCCATTGCTCAACCCCTTTGAGCCCCATACACTTATGGAGACTCTTTTAAAATTACCCCCGTCAAGGATCATCCCATTCTGGGGCAAATTTAAAATGAACGGTAGGAATCTTTTTGCTCACACTTGCATCAATCTTCGAGCATCGCTTTTGCAGTGCATCTTACGCAGTAATTCAAGTGCCTTAGGATGATGAAGAGCAGTTCTTTCTTTATCCTACACACTTTTGACTATTGCATAGCCCACTTGAGCCTATAAATTCATTTCATGTCAAACCCAGTTGGTGATCATCCCCCACAATGGGGCAAGATGAAAGACAATCATTCAAGTAACATGGTCTAAAATGCTCATAAAAGAAAACTGTGTAAGTCCAAAGAGAAGAAGTGCAAAATAGAGGCATGAAAAAGCAATGTGCCTGGTAAAAGCAAGGCCAATGCCCAAAAGAAAAATCAAACACTTGTATCGTATTCTCAACAAAGTGGTACCAAAAAAAAAACTCTCTCAAATGTTGTTGCAATCAATGGAGTTGTGATAAAAAAATCTTCAACAGTGGAGAAGGAAAGTGGTGGAAATGTCAGGATGATCACCAACTTTAACCCCTTAAACACTTTTTGAGCCTAATGATCCTTTCATTTCTCAACCCATGAACCAAGCCTATGTTACGTCCCTTGTGAAGTCTCTTCTGATTATGGCACTTGAATTAACCTAGGGATTCACATGTTTTAAGCATCGCTCGAAGAAGTGCGAGCAAAATTATTCATTTCTCATTTTGTAGGGTCCTTGACTTGTAAACCCCGAGATGATTACAGAATATCACTTATTCTTTCAAAAGCCTTGACTCAAAGAGTCCCTTTTGTTAAGCCATTGACCAGGCCCACATTACGGTCCTTGTTAAAGACTTCTCAGATTGGTAAAGTCGTACCACTTGCGAGATTGCACAAAACCTTGGTTGGCATGATGACAGCGAGATAGAGTGATTGTCAAAATCCTATATCAAATGTCAGGATGAAACGACCATTTTAATAAGGATGAGCGCAAAGCCCTTTCAGACTGAAAGACCTTTCATTTGACACATCTATAACACTCATGTATCTAGATTGGAATATCCTTTTGAAATTCTTCCCAAAGGAAATCAGGTAATGCAAAAATGATAGAAATCATCACGCATGAACCTTACTTGAATTAATGCATGTCGCGTGAATGCATATTACCTCTCCTACAACTGTGTTTCGCAGGAGACATATCCCCAAGGAACAGAGATGTCATCAGGTAAGTCTATCTCTATCCATACTTTAAATACTTGTCATTGTACAAGTATTCCTTTTCAAGCACCGACACTCAATGGAGTTATCCCCCAAAGATTTTTCCTCCATATTCAATCTGATTAAGGCGACCGAAGAATGGTTCGAGTCCTAGTCGAATGATTTCTGTCGCAAGGCTGAGCGACCGAAGAATGGTTCGGGTCCTAGCCAAGCAAAACCTTAGTTCAGGCGACCGTAGAATGGTACGGGTCCTGGAAAATCATTTTTTTCATCAAGGCAACCGTAGAATGGTACGGGTCCTGGAAAACAGATTCCCATTTAGGCGACCGTAGAATGGTGTGGGTCCTAGACAACCTCAATTTAGGCGATCGTAGAATGGTACGGGTCTTGGAAATCAGATCCCCGTTTAGGCGACCGTAGAATGGTACGGGTCCTAGACAATCTCAGTTTAGGCGACTGTAGAATGGTACGAGTCCTAGGCAACCTCAGTTCAGGCAACCGTAGAATGGTACGGGTCCTGAAAAATCTTTTTTCATTCAGGCGACCGTAGAATGGTACGGGTCTTAGACATAACCAAACAATGCCATACTAGGCGACCGTAAAATGGTACGGTTCCTGGAAAAGCAGTCACTTTGTGAAGTCATGTTACTATTCTGGGCGACCGTAGAATGGTACGGGTCATGGACATGTAACACCAATCTATCTTGAGTTACTCTGCCATCTCCGAAAGTAAGTAATTCCAGGTAAGTTCTTTTATCATTTGCATTAACATTTCCATGCATCATATAAATTTCATTTCCAAATGGGATTCTTTTTTTCAAAAAAAAAAAAAAAGTCACTCAGTACATCTGCATGATTAGCATTTAGGTCTCAACTTGTCTTTGAAGGCAACCTCTACGAGCTCACCTTCAAAGAGGGGCAGCTGTTGACACATATTTTTAGCAAATCTAGGAAAATAAGGAAAATAAAAATTGCATTGGAACAAATAAAAGGAAAAAATCAAAAAATGGGGGAAATTTATTTGATGGATTATGCATGGAAATTTGAAATTCTGATAAACATTCGGATTTCATTAAATGTAGAACAATTTAAAGATCAAGTGAATAAGAGGCAAGAATTTTGCAAAATGGAAGAAATCTAAGCAGGATCGAGCTGATTGCGAAATCATGCTCTGATTTGCAGCTTTAATTTAATGCGACAGAAGATGGAAACTCAAAAGTTGCCATGGAGACCGGCTGTCTAGAAATCACTATAAAATAAGTCGATCCGTACGGATGCGGGGAAGGAATTCGAAAAAATCGAGAGAAAAGTTCGTAAAGAATTTCGTGAAGAAAGAAGCACAATCGTGAGAGAAGAGAAGAAAGAAAAGTAAAAAAAAAAAAAAAAGAGAAAGGCCCCCTCCCTTTTGTTGTCCAAGAAGTCTTTTTTCTTTTCCCCTCTGACAAACTGCAGAGGAAAAGAAAGAAGTCAGCAGCTGCAGAAGAAAAGAAAGGGAAAAGTCAGCAAAAGAAAGAGAAAAAGTGTAGAGAAGTGACGTGTGGCCGAAAAGAAAAAAAAAAAAAGCGGGAGCTACCGTTCGTCTTCTTCGCGTGGAAGCCCTGCCCATGCTCGCGTTGCACCTCCTCCGTCCGTGAGCACTGCACTAGCACCACCCACGACGCCACCGAAGCCCGCTCGCCGCCGCGCCACCGCAAGTACCGTCGCCGCGCCTTACCGCCCACGCAGCAACCCCCCGACGCCGCTGCCGCGCGCCTCCGACGCCCACCGCCGCGCCACCGCAACACTAGCCGCCTCCGCGACCCGAGCACCCCGCTCCGCCTTTTCCGTCACCGATCTGCAGCACCGAAGACCACACCGCCCCCTGCTCGCCTCCGCCCAACACTCGGCCGTCGCTGCTGCGCTGTCCCCCCGTGACCCGAACGTCACCGGAGCCTCCCCGCGCCGCTGCTCACCATCGCCCCGCCGCGGGAGTCCTCGCCGGTAGCTACCCTTGCTGCTCTCACCGGAGTCCACCGCCGGCGAATCCCTTACCGAAGCAACCATCATCGTTGCTTAAAAAAGAAACAAAAAAAAAAAAAAAAAAAACACATCGGTAGTTTTTTTCTTTTTAATTTATTTTATCTTATTTTACTTTATCTTGTTTTTTTAGTATAATTAGTCTTTAATATATGATTGGAAATTCCAATATATCACCTGATTCGCAACAACGCCTGTTTTTTTTATTTCATCTATAAGGCTTTAGATGAAGTAATTAATCAAGCGGGAATAAAATTGATATCTTGATCTTTAAGGCTTAAGATCAATTTATCGATTTTACTAGCGGAATTTTACCCTATGATCTGAATGATGTGTGATATTTTCGATGATTTTAGATGATCTGTTTTATCTTAATTGTTTTAATTATCTTGAAATATGTTTGAGTTAAAATATCGCGTGCTTTAGGGTCATTTGCATATTTAGACTAGACATTTTATTTATAATCAATTTTTGAAAATAAAAATAAAAAATAAAAATAAAAAACATGAATTTAGGATATTATATTTTTGTTTCATTAGCTTAAATTGCATGTTTAATTATTTGACTTTTTTTTTCGAAATTAATGAAACAAAAACACAACAAAAAATCATCATGCGTGCGTCATGTAGAATTATGGCATCATTCGCACGTCATTCCACGTTAGGATAAAATTCATTTTAAGTTTAGATTGATTTAGATAGACCGCATCTTAGGTTAGAGATTGCTAAGTTAAGATAATATTTAGGTTTAAATTAGAGTTTAGTTTGACCTAATCCTTAATACAAATTGAATAGAATCTTAATTTAGTTAGAAAATTTTCACATTTTACCTGATTCCGAATTTCATTAAAAAAATACAAAAATGTCTTAGAATAGATTAGTTTTATTATTTAGGAAAAATGCATTCTTTTAGGAAAAAATGTCATATGCATGTCATTAGGGCTAGATTCACTGAGACGCGTGTCATTTAGTATTTTTGCTAGGCCTATTTAATTAGAAATCACATGTCCTTAATTAGTGCATTGCATATTGCATGATTTTCATTAATTAGGTGAAAACAAAAAGAAATTGCGTGATAATTAGAAACCATATCTAGGATTGTTGATGTGGTTTTTAACTTAACATTGCAGATGTTTTCGTTGCTTTGAGGTAAGTTTTTGCAGTTTATTTATTGTTTATCTAGGTGTTAAATTGGTGGATTGTGCACCCGCATGATCACCTCACATGTTAGGAAAATAGATTTAAAATCAATTTAAACTGCCTACAAAAACATTTTTTGAAAATAAAAGAATGGTACCGAAAGGACATTAGAGAAATCTAGTGTAACCAAGTCCCCGTACCTATAGTCTCTGGTTATTAGGAGTAAAGTAAATCTCCCCTTACTTTACTTGGATTTCTAATCGACCCACCAAAAATAGATTAGTGGCGACTCCTAATTGAAAATCAATTGCATGTTAAGAACACGAACCTAAGTCGCGATTTGGTATGGGCTTGGGAGAGCCCGACTTAAATTTAGGCTTAACAATCCATTAGCCAAACCCTAGGTGGTTCGTACCCCGAAATTTAGGTCGCGACAAAGCTGTGGCAAGAGAAGGAAGAATAAGGTAGCTTGGATAACATTGCACTGAGTGAAGCAACATGAATCAACCAATCTTCTTTTGTATAAGCTTAACTTTCCTTTGAAGATATTGTAGCCTAGAAATGTGCTTTGCATAATGTTGTACTTTAGCTAGCTTACTAGTACGTCCACGATGGGGTGCGATTGGACCGCACCATTTGGACTTGATATGGTATGATGGAAGGACGCCATTTGTAGGGGTGTCATGGAGACGTATAAAAGCCTCCCGAGCACAACCGTTGGAATGATTGGCCATTCATTCGCACCAAATTTCCTCTCCATTTCCATTAAAAGAAGATCAAGGAATTCCATTTCACTTTTGCAAGAACGATCGGCATTTACGCCGTGGAAATCGGGTGTTTTTCTTGTGATTGCATCCAGACTAACGTGAGGAAGTGTTGTTCGTGATTTATTCGCAATTCAACGTTCATTCCGGGGCCATTTGCTATTTGCGCATTAGAATCAGGTAAGTCGTCTTCTGCCGACTCAAATTCCAACATAGGTATCAGAGTCCGGTCGTGTTTTCTGCATTGTTTTTCATCGAGTTTTCTTGATTACCATTTGATATTGAGATCAAGATATTGTATTCTACACTGTTTGGATCTCTGATAGTCAGAATTGCCATATGAAAAACTTGAAATTGAACCAGAGCGAAGAACGGGTTCAGGGTCGTGTGCATCCGTGAGATTTTGGCCGTTTTTCGAAATATTTATTTTGATCAAAATAATTTTTGAATATACATGGTGAAAGAGCTCGTCGAGACGAATCCGGCGATGGGTCGAGCACCGCCGGGAGACGACAGACGCGCCCACACGCGGGGCCAAAAGCCGCTGCACGTGGGCGCCACGCGCCTGAAGCACTGGCCAAGCCAGCGCGTGCCCCACACGCACCGGTCGGCGAACCGGCGCGTGGTGGCGTCACCGTGACATCACCCAACTGTTGGTAACCGCCGGGATGACGTCATCGATGACGTCACCGCCTGCGACAGTTGGTCGGCTGGTCACCGGCTAGCAACCCAACCCAACCCGACCGTTGATCGGTCAACCGGTCCAACGGTCAAACCGGTCGGACTTGTCGGACCAGTCACCGATCGAGCTGGTCAGATCGGTCACCGGTCGAGCCGGTCGAACCTGTCACCTGTCGGACCAATTGGACCGGTCAGGAGCCGTTTGGCTCGCTAGCGCGTGCGCCACACACGCTGCGCACTCAGGCGGCGCGTGGGGGCACATGTGGGCTCCGATTATAGCATGGTTGGTGGCGTTTGGTTCGTATAAGTGTCATTTGCACAATGATGCAATTATTTTATACTTTTGAATTTTATAAATGTATAAAAATGCTTTGGAAACCCTATGTACGCGTAATTTTTTGGGGTTTAATGCAGCTTATTCATTTGTAGCTTGTATTTTCTTGTGATTTAGGAAATACAGTAGCTAGTTTGTGTGCAAATGATGTTATACATGTTGTGTAGAGCTTGGTTCATTGATATGATGTATATATTTTAATATACTTGCAATTTTCTAGTTGCTAGAAAATTAGAATAATGGTAGGAAATCCATTACACGTTGAATTGCAATTTTGATTATAATTGAAGCATGATTGTTGTTTATACGTTGATTATTGTCATGCTATGTTTTTGTGTTAAGGAAAAATGTAGAAATTACATAAGGTCATGTAATTATTTTTCCTAGTGGGAGTTCGTAGGTTGGTAGAATTTAAGGGAGTTCTCACCTTGGACTTAAAACTTGTGCAAATTAAACTAATTAATGATAATAGAACAATTGTACATGAAAGTTGATTGGAAACATAGTGAACTTTTGCATTTATATCTTTTGTTGAATTATCATTAATTTAGTTTGTCTTTGCTGCAAATTAAATATGTGTGTTACTCTGTAAAGTGTGTTAGTATTGATTATGTGTTCATTAGGTCAATGTGTTATAACAATTTATTATGGCTTCGGCATCCAAGATCATTGTGGCTGACCTCAATAAGGGTGAGAAGCTGAACGGCGACAATTATGATATTTGGCACCGAAAAATTCAGTACATCCTTGAGAAGCAAGAGGTTTTGGAAACCCTTAACCATACCATGGATGAACCTGAGCATGGAATTTCAACTCAACACATGAGAGATCTTGAAGCTTATCAAGCTTGGAAAAAGAAAAATAGCATTGCTCGCATCACGTTGCTGAGCTGTATGCAAAATGATCTCATGTGTGATTTTGAGAGTTATGACAAAGCTCAAGCTATGTGGGTTGCCTTGAAAGATAAGTTTGGGGGTACATCTGCCACTAAGCTAAGGAAACTCACCATCAAGTTTGACACATTCCGAAAGCGCCCAAATGTAACGATGAGGCAGCATCTTCGAGAGATGTCAAACATAATCCGTGAGTTAAAGTCGGCGGGTCACTCCTTTACTGATGAACAGCAAGTTCATGCTGTTATAAGGTCTCTTCTTGATAATTGAGAGCATATGAAGATCAATATGACGCATAATGAGAATATCGTCACTTTTAATGATATTGCGCATCATTTGGAATTAGAGGATGAGCGCCTAGAGGCTACCAGATCCTTTATCCATGCTTATGTTGCTGAATCGAGTTCGCGCAAGGTTTCGGGCTTCAAGCGCAAGAGGAATCTTCAGTTCAACAACAAAGGGAAGATGACTTATCAGGGACCCAAGAGGGCTAAGACCTTCCGATGCAAGAAGCGTGGTGGGAAGAAAGACAAGGCCAAGATGGAGTGCCACAATTGTGACAAGATGGGTCACTTTGCTCGTGAATTCACTGAGCCGAAAAAAGGTACCTTATTACTCCATTACTTTGAGTAATGCTTTTGTTTCTAATACTATAATGTTTACTGAATCTCATCCAATATGAACTGTAGACTTAGGAGCAACATACCATGTAGCTAGAGACCGAGAAACATTTGTGAAGTATCGTCAGATACCGCTTGGAAGAAAATGGATACATGTTGGGAATAACTCAAGAATTGAAGTGAATGGTATCGGCACATGTAAATTAATCTTACGTTGTGGTCGAAACCTGTTCCTGCATGATGTCTTTTATGCTCCAGATATTCGACGAAACTTGGTCTCCGTAGTTGTTTTTCTTAGTTTAGGTTATGTATTGAATTTCCATGGTGATTGTGTTGACATTTTGTATGGAACAATTTATTATGGTTCATGTCATGTATCGAATGGTTTTATGGTGTTAGACATTGACTATGATTAGTACAATGTTAATGTTGATGGTTGTTTTTCTTTAATTGCGTCTTCAAATAACGTTGAGATTGATGCAAATACTTGGCATGCTAGATTAAGTCACATTGGATTGCAAAGAATGCAAAGATTAGCTAGAGAAGGCATTTTAGGGTCACTCACTAATGTTAGTCTATCCGTATGTGAATATTGTCTGATGGGAAAAACAACTAGAAAACCATTCGGTAAAGGGACTAGAGCTGAATTTCCATTACATCTCATACATTCTGACATTTGTGATCCTTTGAATGTGAGGATGAGGCATGGAGCCTCATATTTCATCACTTTCATAGATGACTTCACACGTTTCGGTTATGTCTTTCTGATCTCCCATAAGTCATAAGCATTAGACTGCTTTAGACGATATATAGCGATAGTAGAGAATCAATTAAACAAGACAGTAAAGGCATTGAGAACCAATCATGAACGTGAATATCTGTCAGAGCAATTCAAGGCTTTTTGTGATGAAAATGGAGTTGTACGACAATTGACTATTCCTGGTACTCCACAACAAAATGGGATAGCTAAGAGAAAGAATAGAACCATATTGGAAATGGTTAAGTCTATGATGACGCAAGCAAATTTACCTATCTCCTATTGGGGAGATGCGTTATTGAATGCTGCCTATATACTTAACCGTATGCCCTCAAAATCAGTTACTTCCACCCCTTATGAATTATGGACTGGTAGGAAACCAGACTTGAGTAGTCTACGTCCATGGGGATGTGCAGCTTATGTTCATGATTCTTTCCATAAACATGGCAATTAGGTTCTAGAGGGAAGAAATGTATATTTATAAGATATTCCGAACACTCCAAAGGGTACGTGCTCATAGATGAACAAGCTGATGGGAGTGTGACCGAAATGAAGTCACGAGATATCACGTTCTTGGAGAACGATTTTCCTAATAGAGGTGAGATTGATAAGGACTTCCAATTATATGAGATGAAAGATCTTGATAACACATCCACTAATGTTGTAGAGAGAAATGAAGATTTACCTCAACACACAAGACCTAGTGGGAGTGTTGCATCGCCTGATGAATTAAATTCAAGAGAAATTCAATTGCATAAAAGTAATCGTAAAAGTATTCTCCGTCATCGTTTTGAGATTGAAAGAGAAGCATTTATGATTGCTCAAAATAACGATGCTGAGCCTAAGACTGTTCAAGAGGCTCTCTCATCCTCTGACAAGGAAGAATGGAGAAAAGTTTTGGAAGATGAGATGGAGTCAATGAGGGCAAACCATGTCTGGGACTTGGTTGATCTACCACTCAATCGTAAGGCCATTGGAAACAAATGGGTCTTTAAGATTAAGCGTAGGGCGGATAGATCCATTGAAAAGTATAAGGCTCGCCTTGTGGCGAAAGGTTATATACTCAACAAGAGGGTATAGACTATGAGAAAACTTTTTCACCAGTTGTAAGGTTTGCTTCAATAAGCTTTATTCTAGCCATCGTTGCACATTTGGACCTTGAATTACACCAAATGGATGTAAAGACGGCATTTCTCAATGGAGAATTAGATGAGGAAATCTATATGAAACAACAAATAAGTTTCATAGCTAAAGGTCAAGAGCATAAAGTTTGCAAGCTTCATCGCTCAATATACGGCCTTAAGCAATCATCTAAATAGTGGTATCTTCGTTTTCATCGAGCAATAATAACATTTGGTTGGAGGATGATCGAAGAAGATCACTGTGTATATGTTAAGCGGTCCAAAGATAAATATGTGATTTTATCACTTATATGGACGATATTCTGTTGGCTGGAAATAACAAGGTTTTGTTTATCACCATAAAAGAATGGTTGTCCTCTAATTTTGAGATGAAGGATGTGGGAGAAGCTGCTTATATATTAGGAGTTAAGATCAAAAGAGGTCGATCAAGAAAACTCCTTACTTTATTATAAGAATCTTATATTATGAAGATTCTTGAGCGTTTCAATATGCAGCATTGTAATCCTATTGATACCCTTGTCATGCAAGGTGAAGGCCTAAGTACTGAGATGTGTCTTAAGACTCTAGAAGAAATCGATGTGATGGAAACTATTCCTTATGCTAATGCAGTCGGAAGTTTGATGTATGCTATGATGTGTACTCAACCCGACATATGTTATGTTGTGGGATTGGTCAGCCGATATCAATCAAATCCCGGTCAAGCACACTGGAAAGCATTGAAGAGGATTCTGAGATACTTGAAGGGCACCATGGACTATCGACTTTGTTACCAAGGGAATGATTTACGCCTATTGGGTTATTCATATGCTGATTGGGGTGGAAACCTGGATGAGCGTAAATCGACTTCTAGATATGCGTTCTTGCTCAATGGAAGTGCGATTTCTTGGAATAGCAAGAAACAGATATGCACGGCCTTGTCTACGATGGAGGTTTAATGCATGTTCTGCCGTAGTGCAAGAAGCAGTATGGCTAAAACGTTTCTTGGAAAATTTAGCCACTGTCACTAAAGTTCCAAGACCGGTGACAGTTTTTTGCAATAGTCAAGCAGCCATTGCCTATGTGAAAGATCCCAAGTATCATGGAAGGTCGTCAGAAATATTATAGCGCAGAAAGAAATGATCCTGCAATACATTTCAACCAATAAAATGGTTGCTGATCCACTTACGAAGGCTATTCCTAGAGACATATTCTTGACCCATAGGATGTCATTAGAATTGCATAGAATGTGATATATGTTATTGTTAAGGATCATTGGTTTATATATTTGTGGACAAATGTACTGTACTTGTTTGTTTATTAGTAATTTGATGTTTTATCAATAAGTACAAATCCACTATGAGGCTAGCACAAACACATATATTATTGAAAAATATGTCAGCAGGCAATGATTGGTTCACTCACACGAGCAATCGCCTCAAGTGCTGTAGTTAGCACGTTGACATGAGATGTTATGTACAAATAAATGTTGAAGAGCAAGTTTGGTACATAAAATATGTCCCCTTGATTGGAGTCAAGATGAGGTATGTGATTGGTTTATAACAAGACCAAACATGATAGTCCCACAATCATGTATGCTTGAAAGATGCCGGATGTGAGTACTTAATTGGGCGCTATAGAAAGCGAGCTGATATAGCACTCGGGCTAAACATGAGTACGTGAGAAGCACGTGACTATGTTTAGGCTAAGATCTGTATGGTGGATATATTTGATGATTGACATACGCTCTTATAGAAAGAGTAATCCACTATAGCATGTAATTCGTACTACATGTGCATTGTACGACCAATAAGGGAAGATGAGTTAAAATTATCCCTATTTACTTATCGTGTGAGCCCTTGAGGTAATTTGTATTTTACCTCAATTTTTGTGCTCTATGTTACTTCTGACTATGTTCTCGAAGTGAAAGATCAATGTTACTACTTTAGCATGTTACGGGCGGTCATGAATAAATATGGCCTATGGGACGTGTCTAGGAAAGCAGTTGTTCTGAAATTGAGAGAGACATGAGTGCGAAGGAAGACTATTGTTGTTTTACATCTATCGCGTGTATTTACTAGTCGACCAATTATAAATACATGGTGTTTTGAGAATAGTCAAGTATAGCCTTTAAGGGATAGGTATACTTGGACTGATGTAACAAAATATGTTTGGGGCACTATGAGATATCGATTGTTTATATCTTTTCGAGGTTGTAGCCATTATGTCATCCCTAACAAGTGCATAATTAGAGCTCCCAAGTGCAAGTGTACTCACGGTCGCACGGCTTATTTGCCAGTATGAATTGTTTTGTAAAATTGATGAATGTTGAATGCCTTTTATTCTTGATAAAATGCTATCAAGCCAATCATGTCCGAGTGGGAGATGTTGTACTTTAGCTAGCTAGCTAGTACGTCCATGATGGGTGCGATTGGACCGCACCATTTGGACTTGATACGGTATGATGGAAGGACACCATTTGTAGGGGTGTCATGGAGACGTATAAAAGCCTCCCGAGCACAACCGTTAGAATGGTTGGCTATTCATTCGCACCAAATTTCCTCTCTATTTCCATCAAAAGAAGATCAAGGAATTCCATTTCACTTTTGCAAGAACGATCGGCATTTACACAGTGAAAATCGGGTGTTTTCCTTGTGTTTGCATCTAGACTAACGTGAGGAAGTGTTGTTCGTGATTTATTCGCAATTCAACGTTCATTCCGGGGCCATTTGCTGTTTGCGCATCGAAATCAGGTAAGTCGTCTTCCGTTGACTCAAATTCCAACACAGAAGGTGTCGAGACAAACAAACAAAGAACAAATCTTCAGTTCATATTTGGATAATGATGTCCACCTTTTGGCTCTACTTATGCAAGGACTAGCAGGATGTGTGAGCGACACTGCTATGTCGGAAGTAAAGAAAATAGAAGCGAAGGATAATAAGAAGAAAATGACATTCTTCTCCGTTATTAGGAAAGACAAAAGACGGTAAAAAAAAAGTATGAATATTATATGTGAAATTATATTTTTGACTTTTCAAGTTCAATCTTCATAAATAAAGTATCGTCACAAATTTGCCTAATTAGTCTTCGAAATATATTAAAAGAACTTTGTATCAGTTAACTTTGTATAAAAGAAACTTCGAATGAGTGAAAGAATAACACATTAGCTCATCAGTGAATAAATCATAAAGATAGCAGAGAGAATACATTATCAAATGCTCCTGAATTATGAACGCATTACCGTATCACAAGCAAAACCGTGCAAACGAGAGACATGGAACTTGGCATCAACACGCCGGGCTTTCCTGTGAAACATATCTGAATATGCCAACATCAATGTGGTACAACCTTCTTCCGACCAAAAAGATAAGTTGTAAATACTTCATGGATAAAATTAGCTAGCTGGAGCTCAAAGGAGTAACAAAAACTCCGACTGTACATAGGTTACGAAATGCCATGTCAACTATATCGCCAGAAACCTTTAAAGCTACGTAGGCTTTTGAACAAGTAGGTGATGGATTTATGAGATGGGCTTAAGGCCCATCCGCTCAAGTTGGGCTCAAAAAGGCCCGGCCCACGGGAATAGGGCCCGTGGATGGGGGAAGGTATAAAAGGGAGGAGAGAGAGAGAGAGGACAAGAGTTGGCATAACAACGTACATACGTCTCCCTCTCCTTCAAACGCTCTCTTTTTCTCCCAAACGCTCAAGGCGACGCCGTTTCCTTTTCAAGGCAAATTGACATCATCGAGACCGGAATTTCTTCCTCTTCTTCAGCGTTGGTGTTTAATCTGTGGCTAACAAGGTATGCTCGAATCCGTGGTGTGCTTTACGATCGGTGATGCGTGTTTTCCCGGGCTTCGTCTTCCGCATTGATTTAGGGGTTCAATTTAGTGTCGAATCCGGTTTTCGGGGATCCGTTATTCCCAACATTGGTATCAGAGCCCTAGTTCACGTTTTTCCCAATCAATTCTGATGTTTTTGATTGATTTTTCGAGAAATTACTTCGGCCGTACGGAATCAGGCGAAAATCCCGACACCCGAGCGCTTTTCGGCCTTTTTTCTGAGTTTTCGTAAGTCGAAATCAAATTCTGAAGGCACTGGGAGAAGCGCGACGTCGAGACGAGTCCGGCGATGTGTCGACCGCCGTCAGGCGCCGCCACACGCGCCGATGGCGAACCGGCACGTGCACGCCGGCAGCCGGCGAACCGGCACGGACCGACGCGTGCTGACGTCATCCAACGGTCGGTAACTGTACGGATGACGTCATCGCCGATGACGGTTGGCCGGCCGGTCACCGGCCGGCGACCCAACCCGACGGCGACCGACCCGACCCAATCAGCCTGGCGCATGCCGCACACGTGCAGCTGACGTCTGCATGATGTCAGCACGCTCACGCGCGAGGCACGTGCCGACTAACGTCTGCGTGACGTCAGCCACCGCACGCGCGCGGCACGTGTGGTCGGTTTGTCCGACCGGCACGGCCGGTCCGACCCGCGCGCCCATTGACCAAACCCGTTGACCGTTGACCGACCGTTGACCATTGACCGACGACCGTTGACCGTTGACCGACCGTTGGCCGTTGACTTTGACCGTTGACCGTTGACCCGGAAAAAAAAAAAAAAAAAGAATTTTGTTTTCTTTTTCAGTCATGCCTATGTGGGTTATAAGTAATCCATTTTTAATTCTGCATTTGTTGCATGAATTTTAGAAAATTATGTATTTTCTCTTATATTAATTATGGATTATAAGTGATCCATTTTTAATTCCCGCATTTGTTGCGAAACTATGATGTGTTATGCAAGGATACCCGCAATCCCGAGAACGGACGAGGGAAATGCAAGACTTAAGAGGCTGATGACAGAGTTAACGATTATCGGTGGCATGACGGTGATTTAGTATCACATGTGGTCGGGTCAATTAGATGATACAGAAATCATCTCGGAATGGTTATCTTATACTTGGATTTTCGAAGGTGCCGGCTTTGATGAACACTCTTCCACCTGAATGGCAAGCAGTGTTGGATCGGCTATGGGAGGTCAACGTGGTCCCGGGTTATAGGAGGCTGGTGGAAGCTTTTGTAAGAGAGCACTATAGGATTGAGTTGGCCAAAACTTCAACCCTTAGATTGAGAGCCACATGGCGCCGAGTGAATGCGCCTTGGAGGCGACATGAAAGCTCTCCAAAAGTTTTTCCATAATTGGCAAATGTGCCTTCAAATTTCTCAGATATTATGGCTGATAGATTAGAATGGACATTCCCTATTTATTTCTTTTATTAATTATGTAATGTTTACTACCCGATTGTTGTTGATGTAACAACGATATGTTAGTCGTATCATGTGAAAGCATTGTTATTTTATTGGATATTAGATTTTATTTGCTTTTACATTATTGCTTTGTTCTTTGTGGGTAATTAGTCAGTGGGTAATAATAGAAGTTTTTGTAACTTCATAGAATTGATTTTGCATATGACAATCATATTAATGATAGTTTTAAATTAGGATTTTTGGAGGATGATTGGAAACATAGTGACCTTTTGATTCTCGAAGCCTTACTTGAAATTATTTATTAATATGATGGGTCTATGCAAATAGGGATGCATAAATGATAGGCATTAATTATTCGTGCATGTATGTCGATGTGTTCGAACGATGGTTCAAGCAACTAAGAATGTAATTGCTGATATGAACGGCAATAATTGTGAAATATTGAATATGAAAATTCAATATGTGCTGAAAAAGCAAGAAGCACTAGAAGCTCTTGACCACATTATGGAAGATATTGAGGGTGTCGTGCACCACCTTGAGCTAGTAGAGGACCGCCTAACGGTATTTGAGCCGTAAATAGACATTTGCTATGCTTGGTTCTAGCTCGAAAGGGCTTTGTGCTTTAAGCACAAGCGTATTGATTCGTTCAATATGTAGGAATGCAAAGGATCAAGTCCTTATTGCAAGAAATCAAGAGTTAACCAACACAAGAGAGGAAAACGTCCTCAAGTGAAGAAAATGTCAAGAGTGATGTGTTACAATTGTGACAAGAGAGGTCACTATGCTCGCGACGTCGTGAGCCAAAGAAGCTATACACCTCTTGTACATTTGAGAACTTTGCTTATGTGTCAAGTTCTGCATTATAGGCTGAATCCAATCCTTTGTGGAATGTAGATTCATGAGCGACAGACCATGTGGCAAAGGATAGAGGATCTTTCGTGGAATTCCGACGATACCAATTGGAACTAAGTGGATCTATATTGGAAACAACTCTAGAGCTGATGTAAAGGAATTGGCACCTGCCAATTGAACATGCATGGTGGACGCATCTTGATGTTCTATATGCTCTGGAGATTCGTTGAAATTTAAGTGTCTGTCTTAGTGTTGGTTAAGCTTGGTTTTGGTATGAACTTCCATAATAAAGGTGTAGATTTGTGTTTAGATACAAACTACTATGGTTGTGGTCACTTACTGAATGGTTTTATTGTACTAAATGTTGACTGTGATGATGTCAATATGTTATCCCCTTGTTTCACGTCTTCTATCTTATATGATAATGATGTGAATATGATAGCATGCTAGACTTGGTCATATGGGCCAACAACATATAAAAAGACTAGCCAAAAAGGGCTTGTTGGGCAATATTGAAAAAGTTGATTTGTCCATATGTGAGCATTGCCTAGTAGGGAAAATGACAAGGAGACCATTTGGAAAAGGTAAAAGAGCTGAATTTCCTCGGCATTTAATCCATTTGGACGTCTGTGGTTCAATGAATGTGAGAGGAATGCAAGGGGCTGTTTATTTCATCACTTTTTTATAGATGATTATACTCGAGTCGAATATGTCTATTTGATTTCTCATAAATCTGAAGCAATAAGTTGTTTCAGAAGGTTTATGAACCTGGTAGAAAATCAATTAGACAAGAAAATAAAGGTATTTAGATCCGATCGAGGTTGAGAATATTTATCTGATAAGTTCAGAAAATTATGTGATGAAAAAGGAATAAAAAGATAGTTGTCTATTCCATATACTCCTCAACAAAATGGTGTTGTAGAGAGAATAAACAGAACCCTACTGGAATGGTTAGGTCTAAGATGGCGCATGCTAACTTACCTATCACTTTTTGGAGTGATGTGTTGTTAACTACTGCCTATATACTTAACCGGGTGCCTTCCAAATCAGTTATTTCCACTTCATATGAGTTATGGACAGTTAGAAAACCGGACTTAAGTTTTCTTAAGCCATGGGGTTGTGCTGCCTATACTCATGAGTCCTCTCACAAGTTTGGGAAATTGGGTCCCGAAGAAAATAAGAGTATTTTAATGAGATACTCCGAACACTCGAAAGGGTATGTGTTCATAGGTGAGCAGGAAAGTGGGAGTATAACTGAATTTGAATCACGGGATATCACATTCTTAGTGGATGAATTTCCTAAGAAGGGCGAAATAAGGGAAAATAACTCCCTATTTGAAACCTTGGATCAAGATAATGATGTCAGTGGAGTTCGTCCAAGTGGCAGTAATATGAGATGTAATGAATTGAATTCAACTCATTCTCAATTGCAACCACGATGTGACACATCATCATTACCTAATCCAAGTGGGAGCATGATGGGGAATGATGTGCTAAGTGTACAATCTCCCATACGGTGAACAAGTCGCCAAAGTATTCCCCGTCGACGTTTTGACATTGAAGGGGAAACTTTTATAATTGCTCCACGAGATAAGGATGAACCAAGAATTATTAATGAGACTCTGAAATGCCCTAGTAAGGAAAAATAGATTTATGCAATAAAAGAGGAGATAGAGTCAATGAAGTCAAACCAAGTCTGAGAACCGGTTGATCTTCCAAAAGGGACGCAGAGCTATTGGGAACAAGTAGGTTCTTAAAATAAAGCGAAAGGCTGATGGCTCAATAGAAAGGCATAAGGCTCGCCTTGTGGTGAAAGGGTATAATCAACATGAAGAAATTGATTATGAAAATACATTTTCTCCTGTAGTGAGATTTACCTTGATTCGCATTATTCTGGCAATAGTGACTAGTATGGATCTTGAGTTACATCAAATGGATGTAAATACTGCTTTCCTCAATGGAGAATTAGAGGAAGGAACATATATGGAACAACCTGCTGGTTTCATAGTGAAAGGCCAAGAAGAAAAGGTATGTCGACTTTGGGAGTCGATATATTGCCTTAAGCAGTCGTCAAGACAATGGTATATGCGTTTTCATAATGCCATAATGGCATATGAGTTTACAATGATTGATGAGGATCATTGTGTATATATCAAAAGATCAAATGATCAATTTGTGATCATATCATTATATGTTGATGATATACCGATTGCCGGAGCAATATGGAGTTAATTAATACTTGTCAAGAGATGGTTGTCTTCCAACTTTGAGTTGAAGGATATGTGATTGTAAATCCATAGACACTCCTATTGCAAAAAGGTGAAGGATTGAGCCATAGTTTGTGTCCAAAGACTCCACAAGAGAAGGAACAAATGAAACATGTTCCTTATGCTAGTGATGTTGGGAGTTTGATGTATGCTATGATGTTTACAACACCCGACATATGCTTTGCAGTTGGAATGGTGAGTAGTTACCAATCCAATCCAGGTCAAGCACATTGGAAAGCCGTTAAGAGAATACTGAGGTATCTAAAGGGGACTGTTGATTATACGCTGAGTTATTAAGAAAAAGATCTGCAACTCAAAGGCTATTGTGATACTGATTGGGGAGGAGATTTAAATGAAAGGAAATCTACCTCTGGATTTGTTTTCTTACCGAACAATAGCACCATATGTTGGAGCAGTAAGAAACAGAAGTGTATAGCCTTGTCCACGATGTAAGTTGAGTTCGTGGCATTATCAGCAGCAGTATAAGAAGATGTTTGGCTTAAGAGATTTTTTGGATCATTTAGGTGTTATTGGAAGTGCTGCAGATTAATTGTTGGTTAACTGTGATAGCCAAGTGGCAAAAGCGTACACCAAAGATCCAAAATATCATGGCAAGACCAAACATATAGATACCAAGTATAATTTTGTAAAGGATATGGTTGCACGAAATGATGTAAACTTAAAGTACATACTATGCATAGAATGGTAGCAGATCCTATGACAAAGCCAATACCTAGAGATGTGTTTTGTGGCCATATGAAATCTCTAGGATTGCGTAGAGACTGATGTACTGAATATTGTATTTTCCCTAAGTGTTCACAATTTGATGAATTTGTGTTTTCATCATTAATGCCTATGAATCTTTGTTTGATCTTTATGCATCTTAATGCTTAGTGCATTACTTTAAGTTGAGAAGTATGTCGGACAGATATAAGATTAGCCCACTCACACGGGTAATCGCCTCTATTTACTGTGTGATAAATAGAGATGAAACTGTTTTAAAGCTTATTATCTATGTGATAATCGAGAGCTCAAGCTTAAAACACGTATGTCGCCTTAACTAGGTGTTAAGATGAGGACATAATACTAAAGATGTCCGAAAGTAAAATAACCCCACATGTTTTTACTTTATCTGTCTAAGATGCCATATGTGAGTTCCGATGAATTTTGTGATTGAGTAGATACGTGAACTCAAGTTAGACATTGGGTATGTCTGAACTATCATCTGTACGGTATTGAAAGGTGTAGACATACGCTCCATGGGAAATGAGTTAATACCGTAATACGTATTTCATACTACGTATGCATGAAACGACCAATAAGAGTGGCAAAAGTTTGATCTCAACTTTTATGTCGTGTGAGACTCTTGAGGAAAAGAGTTCCTCAATTTCTTAGTCCCCTCATGACTCTAACTTATTCTCAAGATTTCTATTTAGTGTTTGTTATCTTAGGATGTTGCCAATGGTCATGAGTGATTCGATCTAATGGGGCATTTCTAGAAAAGCAAGCTGGACTGAAATTGAGAGTTTGAAGGAAAGAGGAAGATCGATTTTGGAGAATCACATTATAGTTTTGTATTCACCGGTTAACCAATTATGACTATCTTTGTGATAATCATAATTGTGAATACAATATATATATCATTGTTTAAAAGAGATCAAGAGAGATATAAATGTGATCGATCGATCTAGGATACTGCATACTAAATCTACTCGGAGTGTGATGCCCATTATGAGCTGCTATATATTCCTAACAGATATATGGTAACGAGCTCTCAAAGTATGCTGGTCGCACGGATTATTCACCGGTATGAATGTTGAAGAGAGGAAAAGAGAATTATGTTTGGCCCACCATGTTAAATGAGAGTCTATAATGGATTTTTCTCTGATGGGGCTGAGTAGGGCCTGTCCGCCCATGTTGGTTTTGTACCACCATGTGCGAGTGGGAGATGATGGATTTATGAGATGGGCTTAAGGCCCATCCGCTCAAGTTGGGCCCAAAAAGGCCCGGCCCACGGGAATAGGGCCCGTGGATGGGGGAAGGTATAAAAGGGAGGAGAGAGAGAGAGAAGACAAGAGTTGGCATAACAACGTACGTACGTCTCCCTCTCCTTCAAACGCTCTCTTTTTCTCCCAAACGCTCAAGGCAACGCCGTTTCCTTTTCAAGGCAAATTGACATCATCGGGACCGGAATTTCTTCATCTTCTTCAGCGTTGGTGTTTAATCTGTGGCTAACAAGGTACGCTCGAATCCGTGGTGTGCTTTACGATCGGTGATGCGTGTTTTCCCGGGCTTCGTCTTCCGTATTGATTTAGGGGTTCGATTTAGTGTCGAATCCGGTTTTCGGGAATCCGTTATTCCCAACAGTAGGTTGTCTGAATACCTATCGAGGAAGGAACGATAAAAGCAGTTTTCGAGCTTACGAGCAAGGAATGCATCCCAAAAACGAAAAAATATCAGTAAGTCATCAGAGATAACCCAAAATCCTTTGCCGAAAAGTAGCAGCAGCATGAACTCTCGGGTCTATGATGCTTGTCCTTTCTTCGGGAACCCAGGAACTCTGCTTCTTTCTAGCGTGGTGACACCAAGGCTTGAACTTCTGCTATAATCGATGCATCGTCATCTGCTGCATAACGTGTAAGAGTTGCGCTTAAAATATAAAAAAATAATAAGGCGCGAAGATACTTTTTCATAAGGCCTAAGCCAATCTGAAGAGAAACAAAATGAACTCATCTTTTCCGCAGGTGGAGTCGCGAAGGAACGAGAAAACAAAAGGAAGAACTATAGAGAGAGAGAGAGAGAGAGCATTGAGAAAACACAATAAAAAGAGAAGAAGAAATGAGATTTTAGCATGCACGCTTCGGAGATCTTGAAAGGCCGAATTAGTTCCGTTTCGTAGTGTTTGGTAGGTACCTGTAGCCATTTTTAACCTTTTCGAAGGAATTTTTGTAGTTAACCTATAGATTCGATTTTGTTCAAATTTTCATACTTGATTTTTATGTTGCATGTTTATTTGTATACTATGGAAGTTTAGGACATCGTTGAGACGTGTAAGTTTATGGAAGTCAATTTGGCATTACAATGTGGTCAGGGTAAATTTTGAAGTTTCACGCACGCTATTGAGAACAGTTTTAAGTTATTGTACTTCGAGAAAATATTAAGTAGGTCTCACGTTTTAGCCTGACAAACAAGAAGGCGGTGGGAGCACGACACGTGTCTTCGTGGGACCCACAAATTCGGGCGCTATTTTGAAAATTTTTATGTACTGTAGCTCTAGAGAGAATTTTCTGTTGCAACTTCTTTCTTTGCTCCTCTCTTTCTCTCTCTTCCCGACGAACTCCCTCTCTCTCTCTGCCCTCCCTCTTTCCGACCGGCGAACCACCGCGAGCAACCGACGAACCAGAAGAATACTAGCAAGAGGACCGCGAGCAACCGACCGGCGTTCTACCTCCCTCTCTATCTCTGCCCTCCCTCTTTCCGACCGACCGGCATGCGACCTCCCCCTCCTGAGTTTGTGCTTGGCTTTATTGATTTTGCATGCGTGGGTCTATGTGCTGGCGCAAATGTATCATAGACAGCTGATATCTCAATACGCATGACATGAATATCTCGTTCTGGGGTTCACAACTTCTGGATAAATTTTTTAAATTGAAATTCTGCCACTTTCTTCCTTTAGGGTAGTTTCTGCAATGTTTTGTGGCTTTCGTTTTGTGGCAAGGTTAATCTTTTCTTTTTGTGATTCATATGGGGGAAGACTGATTTGAGGATTCAGCTGGTAACCATTCTTTGATGAGATGTCTGACTTTAAAAGTTTTGGTTTTTATAGACGGTAGAGTCTGTTGAGGCTCCCAAGAGGCCTACGCAAGTTCCGGATGCCATTAAGCATGGGGGATTTATTGCTTATGAGCGCGAAGGTGTTAAATATAGGGACCCTAATGTTCGGATGAACGATTGGAAGGAAGTCATGGAGGAGTCCAAACCAGGTCCCCTGTTAAAAACTCAGTCTGCCCGGTGCATGGACTGTGGCACTCCATTCTGCCATCAGGTAAGAGTTGTAATGATTTTATTTTATAATCGTGTCTGTGCGTATGTACGTATGTATTCTAGATGAATTTTATTGTATATCTGTTCCTTTGGCTTTACTATGCAGGAAAACTCTGGATGTCCTCTTGGAAACAAAATACCTGAGTTCAATGAGCTGGTATAACAAAATAGGTGGCAGGAATCACTAGATCGACTGTTGGAGACAAATAATTTTCCCGAGTTTACAGGCCGCGTGTGTCCTGCACCGTGTGAAGGCTCTTGTGTTCTTGGTATCATTGAGAATCCTGTTTCCATCAAATATCGAATGCTCGATCATAGACAAGGCCTTTGAGGAGGGGTGGATGGTGGCCCGGCCACCCCAGAAGAGAACAGGGTATGCTGTCTCTTTATTCAACAACATTAACCAGTCAATTATATCTGTGCTTTGCTTACTATGCTCTTGGAGAATATGATTGGTAGGCGTTGCTTGAAAAGCTATGTCAAGGCTGTCCATTATATTCCCTAGAGATGTTTCTTTTCTCTGGGGTTCCTGTTCAAGTTACATCCTTCCATTCCTTAATTCACAATGCTTAAGAATTAGCCAGGTTTTCCATTGAGTCTTTTGGCTTAAACCAGTCAGATTTCAAGGTTGGTTGTGACAAAAGATGTTGCCTATTCTAAAGTTAATATCATCAATTTCTTTGTGCGCTCAGGAAAAAAGTTGCAATTGTGGGAAGTGGACCGGCTGGATTGGCTGCGGCTGACCAGCTGAACAGGATGGGCCATTTTGTGACAATGTATGAGCGTGCTGATCGAATTGGGGGCCTAATGATGTATGGTGTGCCAAACATGAATACTGACAAAGTGGATGCAGTTCAACGGCAAGTTAACTTGATGGCTCAGGAAGGTGTTAATTTTGTGGTGAATGCCAGCGTTGGGAAGGATTCATCATACTCTCTTGATAGGCTCCAAAAGGAAAATGATGCTATTGTTTTAGCTGTTGGCGCCACAAAACCAAGGTAAGGGACATGTTGTAGGAGTTTTTGCACCATGTTCTGGTTGATGAGAAAAGCGATATTTATGCCTGTGGATTGAATTTTCCTTCTTGCAGGGACCTTCCTGTACCTGGACGCGAATTGTCAGGTGTTCATTTTGCCATGGAGTTCCTTCATGCAAACACAAAGAGCTTGCTTGACAGCAATCTCAAGGATGGTAACTACATATCTGCAAAGGGAAAGAAGGTAGTGGTCATTGGTGGAGGTGACACTGGCACGGATTGCATAGGAACATCTATCAGGCATGGCTGCAGTAGAATTGTAAACTTGGAGCTGCTTTCTAAGCCACCAGAGAAGAGGGCTCCAGGCAACCCTTGGCCACAGGTACAAATATTACATAAGTTACCTTTTCTCTTGACAACCACAGGAGTACTCTTGCTTTTTCCATTATCATTTATTTTATAGCATGCGCATTGTAATATTTGCTCACCGTTCTTTTCTTCTGTTCAATGCTGTTTATAGTGGCCTCACGTCTACCATGTTGATTATGGCCACCAGGAAGCTGCAGCTAAGTTTGGGAAAGACCCAAGGTCTTATGAAGTGCTAACTAAGCGGTTTATTGGTGATGAAAATGGGGTCGTTAAAGGGCTTGAAGTAGTGCGTGTTAGGTGGGATAAGGATGCTAGTGGGAAGTTTCAGTTCAAAGAAATCGAGGGATCTCAAGAAATCATTGAGGCTGATCTGGTTTTACTGGCCATGGGATTCCTTGGTCCAGAATCGGTGAGTATTTGAACCGTTCTCTCATATTTGTCAAATAGTTTGAGCCGTGCTAAGAAAGGATTTGGCATGGGAAAGTCAAATTTGCATGTAAATAAGTTGTTTTTCTTTCGGTTGTAACAGTATAACTTGGTTATTCAGCGTATGTGCTAAAGTAAATTTGATTGGCATGTGGGCCTTTAGAGGCTTACTATTGCCCTAGGAAACCTTATATAATATGGAAAAGTCGAACTGGTTAAAAATGAAGAATGTGAAGATACCTTTTAACCCATACTTAAGTTTATGTGCATAGGGCTAGTGCCGGGTGGATGTAAATTTGTTCTCTTTTTTTGGACAGTTTATTGACAGCATTTGTGCCTGTTGTTTTTGCTGGTTTGCCCTTTCCAGACGATTGCAGACAAGTTACGTCTAGAGAGAGATGGCAGGTCAAACTTCAAGGCTGACTATGGCCGGTTTGCGACCAATGTGGAGGGAGTTTTTGCTGCCGGGGATTGCCGACGTGGTCAGTCTCTGGTGGTGTGGGCCATCTCCGAGGGAAGGCAAGCTGCGGCGCAGGTCGATAGATTCCTCATGCCAGAGGAGGAGGATCTCACCGTCGACCCTGAGGCATACATCTTCTTTCAAATTATTCTTTGTTCTTTTGTTGCGATATCTTGTTTTGGAATCTCCGTCTCAAAACTCTCTCCTGGTTTGGAAAATTGGTGAAAGGTATGATGCATCTAATGGATCACGAAGCAGTGAAATGAATCTTATTTACCACGCTGGAGCACGAAGTGTATCCAATATTTTCTCCCTTTTTTTATATTATTACTGTTTAAATGGTTTTTTTTTAATTTCTCTTTCATTAAATGATCACTTTTTTCTACACGTGCAAGTGCAAGTGCAACTGGCTCTTTCCATTTTTATGGATGTTAATATCACGATAAATTCTAGATCGATGCATTCATGACAAATTTATTATTTTATTAAATTGATACATTTGCAACAAAATTACTTCATATTATAATATTGAGTTGATAATGAATCTATCAGTTTGAAAATTTACTCTATAGTCACAAATGTACCTAATATTAATCTAATTTAATGGAAATTAACGAAGTATAAATTTATCACAACTATAGTAATTTGGTGGATAATTACCGTGGATATATCAATTTGCATTTTGGTGGTCAAAAACTTATTTTGAGATAAATTTATCACATTTTCCATGGCATCAACTCTTTCTCTTGTGATATAGTATACATCTCCATGAAATTCACCTCACGCAACACCACATGCCGTAAGACAAATTGCGCGAAAGAGCTGCTCACGCGGGCAGCCGAATGGCAGTCGCGATCCAATGGCTGTACGCAGGAGGAACAGACGGGGACTCAGATTGTCGCGAACACGCACCAACTCATGCACCTGCTTTCATTAAGCAGTAACTAAAGTTTGTCCGGCCTAAAAGAGCCGAAAGCAATAACTAAAGTTTGTCTGGCCTAAAAGAGCCATCACATTACAAGCTCACAACCAGTCTCCTTGCCAGTTGAAATTTCTCATAGCCACTTATAAGATTAAGGTACTGTGAGAAAAGAATGACGATGTTCTATATGATGGTTACAAATGACATTACAAATGAAATGATACACATGATAAATTTTGTCAGAAAGAAAGAACTTATCGCGAATAGAATGTGTGCCGACTCTTGCTATGATTGATTGGTTGACCACACCCCTCGAAGACAAAAATGTACAGGCTCCCAGATTCTTCTAGCGTTCCTGTTTCTTAATTTGTCTGATTTACACTCCGGATGACGATGTCCGATTTATTCTCTGTGCGCCCAATTTTGGAGAGGTGGGTTTAGCTCCTTAGATTCTACTGGACAATAAAGGCTTGGCGGTGGTGGTAGGCGGAGGAGTGGCTATGGCAGCCCATGGTTCGTCATCCGCTGTTACGGCAGGTTTTACAGTCAGGTTTTGAGGTGCTCTTCGGAACCGGTGCTGCTATGGATCCCCACAAATCATCATCTTCATCTTTGGTGACTTTCACTGCACTCTTTGGCCTCAAACTCGTCACTGAGAATCAAAATTAATACACTTAAGCCTGCCGGATGTATTGGCAGCAAATAGCATTAATCAAAATCAAAATGCAAGAGTTATTAATTGCACACACACACACTATGAGCATTCATCACGATCGGCATCAAGCAAAATATATTCATATTAGATGTTAGCAAGAACAGGAGATGGCTTTGGCTCTTCAAGGGGTTCAATATCATCCCAACCATCCTTTTCACTTTCATGCTCTTCATGAATTCCGTTCTCCACTTCTCCCCAACCATCGGTTGATGTTGGTGACACAGGTACTGGCTAATCAGACAAGTCTGTGCTAGAACTAGCATGAACCATTGTGGTGCTTGGAGTCTCCACCCCTGAAACTATCCAAGAAACCAATCAACATAACATGCATATTATATTAAATAAAGTCACGGTGATGATCCATCTGGGCTTAGTCTCGGTATTGATTTTTCAAAAACCCCTTCCCTTTAGAGAAAACACTGCAGCAGCTGCATATAGTAAGACCGCAAGAAAGTCAATCCTAGCACAAACCATTCAAGCACAACAGTGTCAGTAATAAAATTTACCATTACCAAAACCAGCTCAAGCTTTATGCAAACAAATTATAACTAGACTGGTATCAATATCCACTAAAGGAATGGTATGTGCGCGCCACGTCATCTGCTGACCTGGTGCGCACATACCAATGAAATGCCGGCACGTGTCCCCGAGCGGGACCCGCTGAAAAAGGGAAGGCGCTGGTTTTTGGTCGGCTCGGCTCGGCTCCACGCAGAAGAAAGGACGGTCAGCGTATTCCTCCCGCTCAAATTTTTTCTCTCTCCTCACTTGAATGGGCGGGTTCTCTCTCCTCGTAAAAGAAAAAAGAACGCTCAGAGCCTTCTGTTTCCTCCTCCGCGCATCCCGTCTCCAGCTCCGCCTCCGCCTCGGCCTCCGCCTGCCCAAAAGCCTCGCTGGTCATCTGCCTCTGGCATCTCGGTCTCGTTCCCGAGCGGCACCAGGCTCCCCGCCGCTGACCAGGCGCTGTCCCTGACGCTGGCCCGCTCGGTCGCGAGGGAGATCTCGGCGGACTTTGGCGGGGTCGACGGCGCGGCGAAGAAGGAGAGCCTGCTGCATTTTCTCTCTCTTTTTTTCAACGAAGCGCGCTTTTTCTTCCCGCTTCTGCCTCTCTCTTCCTCAAGCACTCCTCTCCTCTCTGTCCCGAGCCCTCTCACTCACCCCAAGCGCCCCCCTCCTCTCTTTCTCGAGCCCTCTCACTCACCCTAAGCGCTTCCCTCCTCGCCTCTCTCCTCGTCGCCGTCATCGACTTTCCAGCCGCGGCTCCAGAAATCGCCGGCTGCCGACTGGCCTCTCGAGCTTCTTTGAAGCAAAAGAGGTTTGCGAGGCTAGATATACTGGTGGCGGTGCTAAGTTTTGGGGTTTCGCCGCGACGCCGCGACGGCCGCGAGGGATATTGTGGTGGAGGAGAGAGAGGCGTATGGGTACCGTGAGACCTCTCTTTCTCCTTTGCCTTTTTTCTCTTTTCTATCGCCTCTGTCTCGCCGGAGTAAGAGCGCGGAGCAGAACGTCGAGCGCAGCGAGGCGAAGCGGGAGAGAGGCAATATCTACTTCGCCCGATGCAGATTCAGTCGACGCCCTTCGCTCTCAGATCCATTCTCTCCAGACGACAATCAACGTACTCCTCTCTCTCTCTAGCGCGCGCGCCATTGGAAACGCTTCTTCCTCCTTTCTTTTCTATTTAAAATTCGATTGCGATTAACTCGATCGAGCGGTTCGTACCCGCACGAGTGTGTGGGAGTTTCGATTGCCTGTACGAGCTGCCGCGTGCTAACTCTATCGGTTTCGCGACTTCGCCCCCATTGCATTTCAGGAGCTGGAGAAGCAGAACGCCGACCTTTCTTCTCGACTCTCTGGATGTTGCTGTCAAAAGGTGAGCCATTTCGATTCTCCCTTTTCACTTTTTGAGAGGATTTCACTGTCTTTATGACTTCTCGAATGAATCTTGATATCTTTGTAGCAGCCCGAAGCCGGTTTCGGTGTTGGGTCGAGCGCGCGTTTGAGTCGGGCATGCATTGTTTGTCGGTGGTTTGAGTGAATGCATGCATCTTTTGGTTGGCGCTTCTTTGTTATTGGCCATGCATATAGGGGATAAGTGAAATTCAATGTTCCGTGCTGAATGCGATGTACTTGAGCTTATTGCTTCATTTTGTGCAGATGGAAGACAAGATTGGTTGTGTCGTAGAGGGAGGCGGAGTGGTCGATGGGAATGGCAAATCAATGAAGCTGGACAAGAAGACTAGGAAGAAAAAAGGTGCTACTGGTCAAACTCTTTGAGCTCCAATTGCATGTTTAATCTGAACCACTGAGATCTTGTATGTTTATTGCTCTTCAAGTTCCAGTCGAGGGTTTTTCAGTGACTTGGGAGGTCATCCTGTTTTCAGGAACGGGAGGAACGGTTTAAGTTCAAAAGTCAAACAATAATTAAGTGGCCTTCTTGCAAATTTTGAGAGGTTACAGGATACTATAGTGCTGAAGTTTTGTGGAGTTGCTTAGCAGGCTGTGTTAGTTGTGACTCCAAACAGTCTAAAGAAAAACAAGCGACCCTAAGCGCTAAAACTAGACATCATCAAAGCATCAATATTGTTGTGCGAATAGTTTTTAATACTAAGTTTTATAGGGTTCAAGTTAGTAATTTCTTACAACCTGTTTTCATAGAGATGAGCATGCTGTTCGGCTAAAGTTCTTTCAATGTGCAGCCATATTTTAGTGAATGTTGTGATACCTCCTGCTGCAGATTTCAAAACAGGAATTCTCGAACACCATCCAAGGCGATATGTTGCTCTAAGATTGATGTATTTTGGACAAAGGTACAGATTGTAGCCATTGTACTGTTTGTCATACAATGCAACTGTTGCATCATAAAACGATTTTAATCTGGTATAGTATATTATCTTTCCCTTTGTCTTGATTTTGTCTGTTCTTAAGAGGCAGCATGGAATATAAAGTACTCTAGAAATTGTGAAAGTTTAGCTGTTATTAATAATTTGAGGATATTTCTGCTATGGAAGCATTCATGTTCTAAAAAAAATTGAAATGCTAGGGTGTCACTGCATAAATCTCTTAAGTTGCAGAATCTGTCACAAGTAAATGTGTAGTGGATGTGATTCGTGAAATATGTGACTAATTTTCTGTTACACCACATGGCAAGTCTGACTAATTTCCTAGACATATGAAATCCTGAATGTGTTGTGCCTTAGGCCATTGAATGTACTGTGGCTTTTCTTTGGCACAATGAAATCGCTTCACTTTTGCTTTATTTTACAGGTTTTATGGTTTTGCCTCTGAAGCACAATTGGATCCAACTGTCGAGGTCCGGCCCTACATTCCATCTTCTCCCCAAAATTTTCATTCATTTCAGCATTGGGCCTAATGGAAAATATGTGCTATAAAAGAGGGTTCTACTTCTTCATAAGATTTAAATTTATGTTTTCAGTAAGGACACCTATCTTTCGGTACACTAGTAGATCAGTTTGTACCATGCAAGCAAAGTCAGAGTTTCTGCTTATTATCAAAGATACATGGAAGAGTTCTTTAATATTGTGCAATGCGAATGTTTAAATCATGGATGCTATCGATTTAAAATCAGCAGATGTTCTATTTTGGCATTTTTGACATTCTTGGCAGACACCTAATTCATTTCAATCCGAATCCCATCATACTGATTTTGGTGTCATGCAGTCTGAAATTTTTAAAGCTCTTGAGAAGACTAAGCTTTTAGTTGGTGACAAGAAAAAGTCACAGTACTCAAGATGTGGCAGAACAGACAAAGGAGTTTCATCTTTTGGACAAGTAAGTTCAAAAACTGCTACTCCGCTTCTAAGTTTTTTGATGGATCGGTAGATTGTTATTTTGTTCAGAGACGCTAGATTGGGTTTTATCTTTGGCTCACTATTCCATGCAATCAGCATTTCCTTGCAGAGAGAATGTGGGTCTTTGTTTCAACCTGTATTAAATGTTGAGCATTTTCTTGCAAAAACGCGTGTCAACTTATATTTAGTAGATGAGCACAATCTCAGCTGTATTTTGTAACTTTTGATTATTTCTTAAACTTGGAAAAACAGATGACAAGGCTACTCAGAAACATGTTTAAGGGCTTCTGGAAAAAGATGGTTAACTGTTGCATGTGTACTACTTAGTACTTTTAACTACTAAAATGCAATTGTGGAAGTATGGGCACAAGGGGCAATTATCAGAGTTTTTCCTTATAACAACCATATATTTCCATCCTCGTGATAGATGTGATTACTGTGAATATTCATGATGATGTTCCTTTCACGAGAGCTTTTGTTGATTATAATCTTACCGTATAAGAATCGGTTAGGAGCAATATGTGAAGCTTGATTTTCTCAAGGAATTTGAGATTGGGTGTTAATCAGATCATAGAATATTGTAATTGGAGTGCAAGTTCTGAAGTGAATTTTTGTTAGAGAAGCAATGATGTGAATTGGAGATGAGAAAGTACCAAAGAGCGAGAGTTCTGATAGCTGGGAGTCTCTTTGCAAGATGATTGAAATGTTGATAGAGATACCACCACAAGATACAAGAAGGTTTTATGACGTGGACAAGTGTCTAGTATCAATTGTCATTTTACCTGGGATAATTATGTTTGCAGTAGGCTCTTTCTTTTATGATTCATGTTGTTGTTCTATTATCTCCTGTTTGCTTCTTTTCTTAGGTGCATCATGAGTAGGCTATGGTTTGCTTTCTGATGCAGGTCATTTCCCTGTTTCTACGATCAAACCTGCAACCTAAGAACACAGATGATGCAAACAATTGGGGACTTTCTATAGATAGAGATGGTATGTTGTTTGAGTGACTGATCTTTAATTGTTTTGAGCTCTATTTTATTGCTATGAGTCTTTAAATTGCTTTTGAATGAAGTTTGAACTTCACTGGAAATTTGTGACTCAATTCAATTGCTACAGACCCATTAAAGGGAAAAGATTAATTGTTAAAAATCGGTGTATTTTGTGCAAGGCTGATGTCCAAGCTGGAAATAAACTGCTGGTACGGTAATAAAGCATCCGTTAAATATACATATTCCTATACATACGTGTACCCATCACACTGCTTTCCTAATCAAAAGTGGCTTATTTCAGACTAAGTGGTTAGCATTTCCAAGTTAGCAGGGTATTCTGCAGGAAAGTGCATATATGTCAGTCATTACAGATTCTTACTTTATTTGATTTGCTGCAAAGAATTATTTATGATGAAAAATTATCATGTTCAATATGATGCTTACTTTCATTTATATGTCAGTCTTAGACGTGGAAATTGATTATGTGAGAGTGTTGAATCGAGTCTTACCCAAAGATATCCGAGTAACTGGCTGGTGTCCTGTTCCAATTGATTTTAGTGCAAGGTTGTTTTCCTTCTCATGGTGGCATGGTGTACTTTATTTTGATTCGATATGATGGGATTCTGTTGATGAAATGCGTTAGAGATGCCTCCAATTTGTTGATTTTATAATGTTAATGATTGCAGAAACGTAGGTGGGGTTTGCCTTTTCACATGATTTTGTCTTCCTCAATATCTTGCAGGTTTAGCTGTATGAGCAGGGAGTACAAATATTTCTTTTGGAGAGATAATTTGGATATTAGGGTAACTCTTCATTTTATAGTTTATGACTATTTCATTTCATAAACTACTTTATGCTGATTTTGAACCAAAAATTTGATATTATTACTATTTCATTTCATTTGATAGAAGTCCTTTCTCTGTTTTTATGCTAGGCAATGGAGAGTGCAGGCCAAAAGTTTGTGGGGGATCATGATTTCAGAAATTTTTGTAAGATGGATGCATTTAATGTCCACAACTACAAGCGTCATATAACATCCTTTGAACTCTCTTCTTGTGATAAGAGGTTGGTTCTGGTAGATGTTTTTTTTTTAGATCTTTATAAGTTAAGAAAAGATGCAAAGATGCATCTATATTTTTTGTTGGTATGACAAAAGAGAAATCAAAAGGCAAAAAAGGGCCTTTTCATTTTGGCCAGTTTCTCTCATGTACAAGTTATTATATTAATAAGACCAATCTAGTTTGCAGTGTCTTTTCTGATTTTAATGAACTTCCTTTTATGCAGGTTGGAAAGTAATGAACTGTGGTGTTTCAAAATTAAGGGCAGTGCATTTTTGTGGGACCAAGTTCGTTGCATGGTTGCTGTGATGTTTATGGTTGGCCAAGGTCTTGAATCTCCTGATGTACGTAATATAAGATACTTCGCCATTCTCTGTCTTGGTTACCATAAGTTGAACGTAGGAACTTATTATAAGTTTATCAAAGTTTATCATCAGTCACCCTGTCAACAAAGATAGCTAATTGTTTCTAACTCATCAAGTCTTCCATTACTATAATCTACCCCCGCCCTTAAGCGGTCAAAAAAAGGAAAGAAGGATCAATGAAATCCTTAACACACCAATGGCTCGAAAAAAAGTGAGAACTACCTTCTACACCACGAGAGTAGATTAATCCTGTGACCGAAGTTTATACTTGACCCCACTAGCTTTAGCAGCAAGCAATGGTGATGGATATTTGTACTTTACCATGTGCATCATGTGCACATGGCTTGTTCTAAAATTTACAGACTTAACATGCATCTCCGTGGAAATACAAAGTAAGCAAAATCAAATGAAATGTACATGAAACATTACTCTAAAACAATAAATCAATTCAACATAGTTTGATTACATATATAACCTATTCCTTATGTGACAACTAACACAAGCAAAGGCATCGGGCTATTTTCTAAGCTTGTCTAGGATGGGTGAGGGATAGTTTGTTTGATATCTATTAGTTAATGCAACAAAATGCACAGGGCTACCAATATTGGACAAGACATTATGGAGAAAAGGCTTTTATATGAGATGACACTGTGCGATTTGCATAACCATATGGTGACACAAACTAATCCTTTTTTAGTGAGTCAGTTGTTTGGCATGTGGAAAATAAAGATGTAATGTTCAAATGCTTTGCTAACACTAATTGGCATGAGCAAGAAACATGCTATTAAAAATTTAAGGCTCTGAAAAAAGGAATGCAAAATGCATCAGAGAAAAATTTTCAATGTTCTGATGGATTCATTAGTCCAGATGGTCAAGCTGCTCTTGGAATTGGTGCTAGTAAAGAGAGAGCTAAGAAGAGAAAGCTTGTGCAGAAAAATGACATTCAGAAGAAACGCATGATTGACAATGGAAAGCAAATTATTGCTACTTCTAAGAGCAGGAATGATGATGGCAAGCAAATTATTGCCACTTTTAAGAGACATGGATCGAAGAAGAAAGTTGCGATACCTGAAATAGGTAATTCACAATTAAGAAAGAGAACAATTGTAAACAAGGGTTCACAGTTTGCCATGGAAGAAAATGGAGCAAAAGAAGGTTCAAATGGTCCAAATAAATAAAAGGTAGATACTTTTACATTGGCCTTTGCATTACTGACATATTATGCATAGACATATATAAGATACTTTTATTGAGGCTTGATGATATATTTAAAATTGATTTTGTGGTGCAGAAGGTTTCTGGAGAGTTGAAAAGCCCACCAATAAAGCCAAAGAAAAGATACCATCATGTGAATGATACACCAGTGTGCATAAGTGGCACCGCCAGAGTGAATTTCAGCAGGTAAATCTACTTATGTGAAGAAAAGAATCTGTTTTCTTATTTCTCATAGAGTGATTACAATGAGTATAAATACATGAACAGAGAACCTAAATTAGGTAAGAAACCTATTTAGATAAAGATCCTAAGTTGCCTCTAATATCTATCAATATCTAATTTATAGCTAACAGAATAAAAAACAAATCACATAATATCACGTAATATAATCACGTAATATAATCATAGAGAAATTGTAGAAGATTTCCTAATACATTCCAACACTCCCCCTCAAGCTGGCTTGAAGATGTCTTCCATAGACAGCTTGTTCACTAGACGAATGAATTGCCTTCTATGTAATCCCTTGGTCAGAATGTCAACAACCTGATCATCACTTGAAATATACGGCATACAAATTAGTCCGCTATCAAGTTTTTCTTTGATGAAGTTTTTATCAACTTCCACATGCTTTGTCCGTTCATGTAACACGGGATTATGAGCAATTGCGATTGCTGCCTTATCGTCGCAATATACTTTCATTGGTATGGAACTTGGAATTTGTAGTTCATCTAAGATACCTTTAATCCACATAACTTCGCATACACCATGTGCTACTGATCGAAATTCAGCTTCAGCACTACTTCTTGCCACCACACTCTGCTTTTTACTCTTCCAAGTGACTAAATTACCACCAACAAACGTGCAAGAGTTCTGAAGTAGATCTCCGATCCATATTGCTTCTAGCCCAATCTGCATCGTGAACACCTCAATTTCCGGATGTCTATGTTTTTCAAACATTAGACCCTTACCAGACTTCCCTTCAAGTAGCGTAAAATTCTATATACCGCTTCAAAATGCCTTGGCCCTAGTGAGTGCATGAACTGACTCACCATACTTACAAAGAAACGATATATCGGTCGAGTATGAGATAAGTAAATAAGTCGACCAACAAGCCTTTGATACCTTTCTCGGTCTATTACTTCTTCAGCTTTGGCAAGTTCAAGCTTCATATTTGGTTCCACAGGGGTCTCTGCCGCTTTACATCCTAATAGACCTGTCTCTTTGAGCAAATCAAGAACATATTTGCGTTGGTTTATAAAATGCCATTTTTGGATCTCGCAAATTCTATTCCAAGAAAATATTTCAAGATACCCGAATCCTTAACTTCAAACTCCTCAGCTAACTTCCCTCGCAAGCTTTCCAACTCAACTTTGTCATCACCAATATTATATCATCAACATAGACGATTAGAATTGCACGCTTACCTTCCTTTGAGTGTTTATAGAATAGAGTGTGATCTCCTTGACTTTGGTGATAGCCAAACCTTTTAACCACCTTCCCGAATCGTTCAAACCATGCTCTTGGAGATTGTTTAAGTCCATACAGCGACTTTTTTAATATGCAAACTTTGCCTTCAGTTTCAAAACCTGGTGGTAAACTCATAAACACTTCTTCCTCCAAGTCACCATTCAAGAATGCATTCTTCACGTCTAACTGATGTAAGGGCCAATCAAATGCAGCAGCCAAAGATAGTAAAATTCGAACAGAATTTATCTTGGCAACTGGAGCAAAAGTCTCCTGATAGTCTACTCCATAAGTCTGAGTGAACCCCTTTGCCACCAACCTTGCTTTATATCGCTCAACACTTCCATCGGGTTTACATTTTATAGTAAATACCCATTTACAGCCAACAATCTTTTTTTCTTCTGGTGCATCAACCAACTCCCATGTGCCATTCTTCTTAAGTGCAAGCATTTCATCCTCAATAGCCATCTTCCACTTTGGATCCTTCAAAACTTCATGGATATTTTTAGGAATAGATATGTGAGACAGATTTGACACAAATGCTCTATGATGATGAGACAACTTTTGGAATGACACATGTTTTGATATAGGATGCTTAGTACATGATCTAACTCCTTTTCTAAGAGCTATAGGCATATCAAGATTAGAAGCATTAGTATCAGAATTTAAGATAGGAATGGAGGGAAAAAGAGTACTACTAGGATCACCTGATGAAGAAGGCAAGAGATCATCTCTCAGGGCTGCAGACGGATGAGGCTCTAGGACAAAGTTCTGATCTGCAATATTTTGAAGAGTTTTCCTTCTAGTATAAACCTGAAGCTCGGGCTTGTTGATCACATTGTGATCTTGAACTTTTTCTCCCCCTATCCTTGATACATCAAGATTTGGCAGAGGTGTTTTCGAATATTCAAACAAAGGAGTAGGAAGGACAGGAGAGTTAATCTCTTCACTAACTTCGCCATTCTCCCCCTGAAGAGATTTGTTAGAAAAAAACGGTTGTGACTCGATAAAGGTTACATCCATAGTGATATGAGTTTTACCAGTATGTGGATTGTAACACTTGTAACATCTTTGATTAGGTGCATACCCTATAAACACACTTTTCAGCCCGAGGATCTAATTTAGATCGACATTGAATTGGGAGATGGACAAATGTAGTGCAACCAAACACCCTTAGAGGAATATCAGAAAAAATACGAGCTGTGGGGTACACCTTTTTGAAACAATTTAAGGGAGTAGTGTAATTTAATACCCGACTAGGCAACCTATTTATTAGATAAGATGCTGTTAGCATAGCTTCCCCCCATAAGTATTTAGGTACATGCATTGAAAAACAGAGGGCACGCGATACTTCAAGGAGATGGCGATTTTTGCGTTCAGCAATGCCATTCTATTGGGGTGTAGTTCGGCAAGTCGACTGGTGAATGATGCCTTTTTCTGTCAAAAAACTCCCCAAAAATTGGTTATAATATTCAGTACCATTATCAATACAAAGAATACTAATAGTAGTACGGAATTGAGTCATAACCATTTGATAAAATTTTTTGAACAATTACTCAACTTCAGATTTGGCGCTCATCAAGTATGTCCAATATAAACGAGTATGATCATCTATAAAGGTAACAAACCATCGTTTTCCGGTTTTTGTTGGCATGGGTGAAGGACCCCAAACATCACTATGGATTAAGTAAAAAGGAGATGATGCACGATACTGTTTTGGATTATAATGAGTACGATGACTTTTAGAAAAAAGACAATTGTCACAATGTAGTGAAGAAACATCCACATCTTTGAACAAATGAGAAAACAAATGTTTCAAATATCCAAAGCTAGGATGGCCTAATCTATGATGCCAAACCATTATTTGTTCTTGAACAGGGGAAGAACTGAAAGTTCCATACGCCTGAGCTTTTTTATTAGAGACAAACTCTTCAAAATAGTAGAGACCATCCCTCATCCTAGCATTGCCAATCGTCTTCCCCGAGATCTGATCCTGAAACTCACAATGAGAAGCAAAAAAGACAACACGGCAATTAGACTCTTTAGAAAGTTTACTAACGACAAGAGGCTGCGAGGCTAACTTAGGAACATGCAGTACATTGTGAAGTTTAATAGACTCGAAAGTGGAACTAATCCTTTGCCCGCAATAGATGAAAAACTCCCATCGGCAATCCGAATTTTTTGGTTGCCGGGACAAGGAATATAGGATTTGAACAAATAAGGAAGATTAGTCATATGATCGGATGCCCCCGAATCAATGATCCAAGGTACAGATTGTGAACAACAAGAGAGGGCATTTAGATTTCTACCTTGGTGGGCAATCGAAGCAGTAGGATTACCCGATACGGACCCAGCCTGAAGTAGTTGCAGGAGATGGTTTAGTTGTTCTTTGCTGAAAGAGAATGTAGTGGCCTCATTAGCTGTAGGAGGCATATGCTGAGAAGACTTATTATAACGGCTGAATGAAGTTGGTCTCCTTGCTTCACTAGTTGTAGAAGCTGGACGGCCATGAATCCTCCAACAGGTCTCCCGTGTATGATAGGGTTTGTTGCAGAAATCACACCAAATACGAGGTTTCTCATCTGATCTTCGCAAGTTAATGGGGATCTTGCTTACATTTGCCTCGGAAACTATTGTTGTAGGAACATGGCCTTTCTTGTCTTCAAATATAGTTAATGTTGAACCTTCCAATGATCCATCCTTTCCGCCGGTAGCTGACTTGCCTAGCATTATTCCTCGTCTACTTTCTTCTCTCCGAACCTCTGAGAAGACCTCTCCAATAGGTGGAAGAGGCTGCTTCCCAAGTATTCTACCCCGTACTTCATCAAACTCATCTCTAAGCCCTGCTAGGAAAGCATAAATACGTTCTGCTTCTACAATTTTCTTGTATCGATTACCATCTTCAATACATGTCCACTCATGATCATTGAATACATCCAATTCCTGCCACAAACGTTTCAAGGAGTGAAAGTATTTTGTGACAGTTTCCTCTCCTTGTCACATCTTCCCCAGCTTCAAGGTTAACTCGTAGATTTGAGATTGATTACCCAAATCAATACATCTCACACACTGCATCCCAGAGTTCCTTTACGGTATAATAGCCCAGATAATTTGCACCAATATCTTCTTCCATGGAGTTGGTCAGCCACGTCATAATCGCTGAATTCTCTGCATCCCAGACAGCCCAAGTGGGGTCATCTATCGTTGGTTCTGCATTAGCTCCAGTTAGATAGCCAATTTTTCCTCTACCCTGTATATACATTCGAACAGATTGAGACCACCGGAAAAAATTATCACCATTCAGCTTTATGGAAGTTATCTGAATGGGATGAGCTTCGGTGGACTTTGTAAGAAGTGATGGAGGGTTAGACTGGGTGGTTGATGATTCGTCCGACATAGTGATCGAACGAAAAAAATTACTCGAGGTGAATAGATGAAGGACCTTTGGGCTTTGATACCATGAAGAAAAGAATCTGTTTTCTTATTTCTCATAAAGTGATTACAATGAGTATAAATACATGAACAGAGAACCTAAATTTGGTAAGAAACCTATTTAGATAAAGATCCTAAGTTGCCTCTAATATCTATCAATATCTAATTTACAGCTAACAGAATAAAAAACAAATCACATAATATCACGTAATATAATCACGTAATATAATCAGGGAGAAATTCTAGAAGATTTCCTAATACATTCCAACATTATGACCAACTTTCTTGTTTGATTCTTGTGATTGATCTTAGAATCCATATTTAATTCATTTGACCCTTTTCTGCTTTTCAGGTTGATCGGGTTTTGGGCTGTCATGTTAGAGGTAATGATGCAAGTTCATTGTTTTATGTTTATGCATGTATTGTAGATATCCTTAATTTTGTTAGTTTACTTGTTCCAGAGAAGCAGGACAGACATCGACATAGTACTTTTGGCAAAATCAACTTTAGATGCAGGAGACAGGGCTGGACTTGCTGATGACAGACAAGCTGATATAAGCATTGATAGTGATATCAAACTGCACAATCTGAATGTTTTTCAATGGTTATTCTCTCATTGGCTGGAATTTTAATGGTAAAGCTTGAGGAAGAGTCGAAAACTGTAAAACTTGGTTGACAACATTTCATCTTTCTTCTTTTGAGGTTGAAAGACGTGATTTGAGCAGGTTCGTCAATGTAGACCTGCTGTGTATAAAGATTACTTACCAAGTTTAGTTCAAATGCTTTACTGTTGTTCCTTTTCAAGTGCTGAACGTATTCTCCTCTGTTTTTGTCCTCTAATTTTGCAGGAGGAGCCCATATCCATTGCAGCAGCTGCTCTCTGATGAGAAGAAGTCTCCCCGAGGTTTTAGTTTCTCCAATCCTATTCAATTTGAACAAGGCAAGAGAAGAAAAGAAAGGTAAATGCACCAGTTGACTTGATCTAAGGGTGATGTATCGGATAGAGTCACTCAGCCACTCACTAACTCATCTTTATGCTAATCTAGCACCTGCAACATTTGAATAAGACAAATGTACATCGACTAACACTATAATATCATTTTCTATAACAAAAGCTTTACACATAAGTGTCCTAATTTGGCTAATTGTCCCTATCTTTGCAATTTCATTGCTCACCGTCACTCGTCAAAGTCTACAAGAAAAGAATTTATGCCACCACCTACAAAGCACCCTAACGCTTCCAATCCCATGAAAGAATTCCATAGATTGTTTGATGGGCCTTGAATTCCATAATTCAGGAAAACACCACCTTTTTAAGTTAAGACTTATCCATTAACAACCTTCTAAGGACACTTGTGGATAGTATATGTGCCAATCCAAGGTGCCCAGAGCACATACTGACTTTATGAAGGTTTACTCGATCCTTTCTATCTTGCCACGGTGATATGAACCAATTCTAGGTAAGATCAGGACAAGAAACCAGAAAAGCCACATAACACCCTTGGACATATCTAGGACTTGGAAGTGCCGATATTGTAGACCAAACCCATTTGAAACAAAGCCCAACAGTCTGAACATCTTACACTCTTCATCTGGCTTAAGGTACCTCAGCATAGGTAATGAGAAAACAAGCAAAAAATCACAACCAGATAAACTTGCTTGCATAATCTGATTTTATGTGCAGAGCAACATATTCTCTATAGGAAAACAAGAGTATCCAATACTTTAAAGGGCAAATATATCCCATTAGTAGAATGGATGAGGACTAACGTACGAGACGAAGAACTTTTTGAAAAGTCTACTCAACAAAGGCATAACTAAAGAGCCTTAGCAAGTGCCCGGAAATGCTCTGACATTTTCCCTTTATGAAGTCAATACTCCTACGAAGCCTAAGTTGCCAGATTTAGCGATTGTCCATCCACTTCTCGATGAATCACTGGAAAATCCCATCTGCACTGAAGTTGCTGATGAACTGTGTGATCAATGGGTCTGGGCAGCTCAAAAGAGAGAAGAGCCCGGTCGGAAAAGGCTTTCAATTCTCCACTCAAACACCTTCCCGGACACTGTGATCTGTCTCATCACCCGCTACGGTCATTCCTCCGATCTCTACCCCGCCATCTCGCAAAAAGTTCACCATTTAATGCTGCAGCAACTTGATAGCAAGTTTTAGAGGATGCATTAGTGCTTCAACATAATTTATCTTGTGACTCCATACTCCTAATACAAAGAAATAACACCATAAGAAAGAAGATATATCTTGCCGAAATCCTGTCTCTTCCGCACATTTATTGTCATAACTAATAAAAAAACAATCAGTTCAGATGGGTACAGCACACGGAAGGGAAAATATCCATTTCTTAAGCACCATTAACTGAAACCGATGCAAAACTTGCGGACCAAATGGTCAAATGGCAGATATCCCGACTCTTGCACACCAATGACCATATCCAAGCCAAATCAGCAGGTCAAATGAGCCTAGTATGGAAGTTTTGCATTACGTTTGGGGTTGCATTGTAGAGCAAGGAGGAAAATAAGCAATCAGCTTCTTACCCCATAACAACCGAGTAAGATCGGCAAAGAACTGGGACTACTATATAGAGCAAATATTAACTTTGGCCATCGGAACTTACTATCTCTTCTCACCTAGTGGAAGAGCCTCTAGAACAGGAAGGGTCGACTCGCAATGTCCATGTTAAGGATACGATGGGTCTTGTCCGCGATGCACTTCGCCTTGCTCTATATGCTGATTCGGGACCGCACGCTTCCTAATAGCAAAGTTGTATTTGTTTTATATAGTAGTCGCATGCTTTGCCGATTTAGCTTGGTCTCGTAGAGAGCGATTAATTACTAAGTTTCCTCTCGTGTTTACAGAGAAATCGATTCTCGTGAGCGTATTGCAGGTGCCACAAATGAAAGCCATTCAAACAAAATCCATAAAGTCCACTGATGCTGTAATCTTTATTTTGGTTATTATCCTTTATTGGTGCATGTACCAAAACGACCTGCATAAATCACAACCAGAAACATTTCTGCAAACAAATCACAAAAAGATGAAATTTCTTTGTGCAATTTGATAGTTTCCCTAACTGGCAATACAAGGAAACAAGAAACAAGTAGAGGCTTTACCAAGTTTGGCTCTGAAACTGTGAAAGGTAGGAGCTGAGTCAACGGTTTATATAGGTAGGCATATGCTTAGGTCAACAAGTGGCACATACTTGAATCTTAATAAGCCAAGTCATATGCAGACCTAAATTTTGAATTTTACCCCACGGCATGGTTAGAAATTATTCCATAACCATACAAAGCCACTAAAAACCAAGGGATGCACTCTAAAATTAAAATTACAAAAATGACCGTTTTTCTTTAGTTTTCTTTAGCAGACTCATGCTAAATGATAAATCAAGCACAGAAAAATGAGATTACGAGTACATACAGGATAATACAAACTTCATCACTTTTAAGAATTCCTGTGGGATCAGCTATCCCCATTAGATAGTAAGAATCTGGAATAGGAATCCTTCCTCCTTTCCAACTCTTCTTTTCATCGTTCATGAGGATGAACAGACGATTCTGTAGGTACGTTTCGTCCAGAGGAATCCCATATAAGATCATTCTGGCTGCAGTCAAACCATCCTTCTCACCATGATTCACCAAAACTGTTCATACAGTAAAAGAACAAAAGGAAAACACAAGGGAAAATGTTTACACGTCAAATAGCAATTGAAGGAAATACGCACCCAGGGGAAGTAAAAGCAGCAAAGATGAATAGAGATGCATTTTTTTACTTATGCATATTTCAAATCAAGAAAAAAAAAAAAAAAAAGAAGCACATCCAAGTATAGAAAAAAAAATGGAGAAAAATCTCTTTTTGGACTGTTTTAAGAATATACATTATTTCAATGGTCCAAATGTTCGGAAGAATACTACCCCTTAGAGCTGCTCGTTTACTAGAGAAGATACTATTTGCATCTCCAGAGCATTCTCCACCATGTCCAAAAGACATTCAATAGGGGAGAATATGAGCTAAATTTGTGGGCACGTGATTTCCTCTTGTCAAGGATTTGGCCATATAAATACCGTCAACACAGGGAAGCGTATAGCAATCAAAATCTTTCAAAGCGTACATGAAAGATATTAGATGCTTTGGTTTATTAATCTTAGCGATTAAGCAACATCAATGAGGAGATATGGCCAATATTCGATGTTCACTTTGCCCATTCCACTTCAAAATCTTTGGTGATGTATCCGAATCGGAAATCGGGATCGAACTAAGTGTAGAAGGCAAAGCAGAGTTCGAGAGGCCGGTTGGTGGTTTTTGGAGCCGAAGCCGGAAAGGCGAAGAAGAAGGAGGAAGGGAGAGGAAGAGAGGATGGAGGGGGAGGCCTTTGTTGCAGAAGAGAGGTTTCTGATGGCGAATTGTTAAGCAGTCCAAACAAAAAGCAATGGGGTTTAGTAATTCATAAGAAAAACATGTCCCATGTTCAAATTAAAAAAGTGCAATCAAAATTTTTGAAAGATATGCAGGCTTTGGTTTATTACTGAAAGAACAAGAAAGATGGCAAAAAAAGCTCCAAACAAAAAGCAATAACTTTTGTTCAAATTAAACTGCTGAAAGAACAAGAAAGTCTAACTTTTATGTAAGGGTCTTTTAACCAAATAACTCCAAAGGAAAATTTTAACACAATGATCAACAAATCAATAGCATAGCCAGGCAACAAACCCACGTATAACACCGTGATCACAAAGACTAGGGGTCGAGGTACCATAAGAACCTCAAGAGAATTAATTAAAACAATGATAGCCTGCTGGCAAAATATGTTGGTTGTACCTTGTTTGTACTATTTCAAGTGCATCAACGGTCCTGATATCTGAAAGCTTCGGGTCCTTTTCAACCTTGATCATTGACGGTCGAATATGAATTGTATGAGGAGGGAGCTTCAGATTAAAATTCGGCCAAAACAATTAGAATGGAAGATATAAATGAACCGATAGAAAAAATGAAATATATCGCAATATGGAGAATTATTGAAGCTAAAATACTAATAACTAGACTCACACTTACAGCTCAAAGCTGAAATGATACTTAATAATGCAATGTAGATTTTCCTTTTTTATTTGTCATAATTATTTTTTGAGATCGTTTTTCTTGCATAGCAAGAGGAAGATACCACTAAGATGATACCCATATCCACAAGTCACAAACCTTAAAAGCAGAAGCAATCACACCTATTCCCTTGAAAATATTTCCACGACACTTCAAAGCTATGTCCTCGGATACAAATCCAGTCCCACCAGTATGTTTTTGGCAGAAGGGATTGCAGTCTTTCACTGTGGGTTTTTGGTAGGCCCAAGAGATTCAAGAAAAAGCAACAGCAAAACATCTTAGAATCTCTTCCCTTTCTTGTTTGCCCCACCCACAGTAACCTAGATGCCTCCTCTGCTTTAGCATAGGCCAATTGGTAGGCATTCTTTCTCATCTCAGCCTCGATTTTCTCTTGTTCCTCTCTGCTAGCCTGGCTCCTCCCATCCTTAAGTGATCCAAGATCTCCAACACCCAACCCTGCTGAAACTGCTTTCTCTTTGCCAGCTTCCCCCACAGCTTCTCTTTTTTCCCTCTCTTCTTTTTCTTTTCTCATTTGTCCTTTCTCCTCTGCTTTCTCTATTTGTTCTTTGCGCTCTATATTTAGAGATGAAAAAGCAACAAAACAATTGATAGTAACACAAAAACGAACGCATGTAAAAGAAATCTTAAGCTAAGCATCATAAAGTGCCAAAGCATGGAAGAAGGGCAAATAGTGACCATGACAACAACAGAGATAGCAAATAGTGACCATGACACTAAGGCTATTTTGAGAGCACCAAGGGCAAGAATTTGGAGAGAGCATCTAAAAATTCAAATTTCCCTAATTTCAAACTTCTCCCGAATTTCCACCCATCCCGTCCATTTTCACTATTTTTCCCAAATATAGCTAATCTTCCAAACATCATAACACTACTAGACACTCGTTTAGAGGGATGAAGTAATTTCTTTAGTGAGGTAAACCAAATGCTTCCCAAATCTTCCCTCCATTTACCTACAAGATTGGGATACATCTGGCACATCAATATCTAATAGTCACAACATCCACACTCATTCAGAAAATGCTTCGTTGTTTGGTAAAACTACCAAACAGTTAGTACTGTAAAATATCTATACAGAAGCTATACTATGATGAGTTCATTATCATCAGAGTGTGAGTTTTTCCAATTCCATAGACCACAATATGCTGCTATCACTGGATGCAGTATGAACAAAGATGATATATATGTGCAGTAGCCAGCAACTACGTTTTAAGGGCAAACTCGGGTTTAATGAGATCATGACAACTAAATTCAAGTTATTTTGCCAAGATACCACCAAATTAGGAAAAACCAAACCTTTAAGCTGTTCAAACTGCACTTTCAGTACTTTCTCCTCACTTTTCAGTTTTGACAACTCTTCCTTGTCTTTTGCAAGAGCTACTTTAGCTTGTTCCACCTCCTGTTTACATATGGCAATGCCCTCCTTGTACACAGCAATTTTTTCTTCAGCTCATCTCGTGCTGCTTTTCCAGTTTCCCGACATGTATTCAGGCACTTCACTTTATCACCATATTCGTCACTCCCATCACAGCAGTCTGAGTATCATGGAGCAGGCAAAGAACATATGTTAGGAGGAAACATTAAGAGGAGGCAGAAAAAGAATGACCACCTGCTAGTTAACCTTTGTCCGGCGGATGCTAAAATCAGTGTTACAAGAACCAGAACGATCTAGTAATTCCGTCAACCTATTAAGGTCAGATGATGTCAGCATATAAATCTTTTATAGGACCTTAGCATTTAGTAATTGTCCAATTGACAAAAATCCTAAACAATGAAAAGGGAAAATTAATCTAAGCATTAATTAGTATCTTATTACAATATTATGATGTTACTTAATCCACACATTCATCATCCATTTTACTAACAATTGATCACTCTGCAGATCCTTGCATATGACGATAAGCACATAGATTTCATTCAAAAATGCACCTTTTGTTTTCTCTCCAACCTTTCCCCCTCCTGCAATTTTTCTTGTATTCTCAGAAACACTGTTCATTGACAAGCGTTAAGGAAAAGATCAATCCGAACTAAACCAGTTTTCCATCTCACCTAGTTTTGACCACTTTCTTTTCACTGTATTGAACCAGACCAAGCATGCAAACTGTTCTCAATTGAAGAAGCCACTCTTGTCTAGCTTTCGAAACAATCCTTAAGATGTAAACCCGAAAAAATAGTTTCCATTCATTTCCCATATGCATATATCTCACAATCAATGTCCTTGTCCTCAAAAGTTGGAGAGTTCCTAAAAAGTAGTCTCAAATATGTTCATCACTTGAAATATACCCTTGTTTACTTGTCTTCATGGTATTAGGGTTCATTAAATAGTCTGTAAAGTAATATTTTAACAGTGATGTTTGTTGGTGAGGAAGACAATCCAGGACATGAAGTTGCTAAAGCAGGTAAATAAATCTGTTGTTGCACAATTATGATTAATCAGTGCCCCATGACACTAAAGCGTGGAACATCTCATTGCAGTGAAGATTAGAGATATCCTTGACATTGAAGCAATTAAAATCTGCCAAGAGGACTTCTGGCCCTGGCCGTTCATAATATCATATCTGATATTCTTATGTCTACGAAGGAATTGCAATCCTGTTGGGCAATTCAAATGCAGCAGGATCTTGTTCGATGGTACATGAACTTACATGCATGTGTTATGTACAGATGATCAGAAGGGAGAATGAGGTCCACAATCAACACAGGAAAACGAATGCTTGGAAAGGCCAAGACCATGGAGAAAAAGTTCCGATGGACTACTTACCACAAATGCCATCATTTACTCTCGAAGAAAATATAATGACAGGAACATGTCCTGCATTCCGACAATAAAATTTTCCATTTGGGCATGCTGATGTTCCTGCATTATCGAGTCAGAGAAAGTGAAGTTACAATTAGAAAAGTACGTAGCTCTAGTGGTGGACACTACAAGAAATCTGCAGACATACATGAGATGTTCTAAAGAAGGAAACAAAGCCGGGTACAAGTAACAATGTCATTTAGAATAGTCTAAACATCAAAGCAGGTCCAGATATGGACACTACTAGGTGTTTGCACACATACTATGTTCTATAAGAAGAAATAAAGCCTAGGATTAGTCAGTCTTTTTTCTTCCTAGTCTTCTTGTCCAGCTTCATTGATTTGCCATTCCCATCGACCACTCCGCCTCCCTCTACGACACAACCAATCACTGAAAAACCCTCGACTGGAACTTGAAGAGCAATAAACATACAAGATCTCAGTGGTTCAGATTAAACATGCAATTGGAGCTCAAAAAGTTTGACCAGTAGCACCTTTTTTCTTCCTAGTCTTCTTGTCCAGCTTCATTGATTTGCCATTCCCATCGACCACTCCGCCTCCTCTACGACACAACCAATCTTGTCTTCCATCTGCACAAAATGAAGCAATAAGCTCAAGTACATCGCATTCAGCACGGAACATTGAATTTCACTTATCCCCTATATGCATGGCCAATAACAAAGAAGCGCCAACCAAAAGATGCATGCATTCACTCAAACCACCGACAAACAATGCATGCCCGACTCAAACGCGCGCTCGACCCAACACCGAAACCGGCTTCGGGCTGCTACAAAGATATCAAGATTCATTCGAGAAGTCATAAAGACAGTGAAATCCTCTCAAAAAGTGAAAAGGGAGAATCGAAATGGCTCACCTTTTGACAGCAACATCCAGAGAGTCGAGAAGAAAGGTCGGCGTTCTGCTTCTCCAGCTCTTGAAATGCAATGGGGGCGAAGTCGCGAAACCGACAGAGTTAGCACGCGGCAGCACGTACAGGCAATCGAAACTCCCACACACTCGTGCGGGTACGAACCGCTCGATCGAGTTAATCGCAATCGAATTTTAAATAGAAAAGAAAGGAGGAAGAAGCGTTTCCAATGGCGCGCGCGCTAGAGAGAGAGGAGTACGTTGATTATCGTCTGAAGAGAATGGATCTGGGAGCGAAGGGCGTCGACTGAATCTGCATCGGGCGAAGTAGATATTGCCTCTCTCCCGCTTCGCCTCGCTGCGCTCGACGTTCTGCTCCGCGCTCTTACTCCGGCGAGACAGAGGCGATAGAAAAGAGAAAAAAGGCAAAGGAGAAAGAGAGGTCTCACGGTACCCATACGCCTCTCTCTCCTCCACCACAATATCCCTCGCGGCCGTCGCGGCGTCGCGGCGAAACCCCAAAACTTAGCACCGCCACCAGTATATCTAGCCTCGCAAACCTCTTTTGCTTCAAAGAAGCTCGAGAGGCCAGTCGGCAGCCGGCGATTTCTGGAGCCGCGGCTGGAAAGTCGATGACGGCGACGAGGAGAGAGGCGAGGAGGGAAGCGCTTAGGGTGAGTGAGGGGGCTCGAGAAAGAGAGGAGGGGGGCGCTTGGGTGAGTGAGAGGGCTCGGGACAGAGAGGAGAGGAGTGCTTGAGGAAGAGAGAGGCAGAAGCGGGAAGAAAAAGGGCGCTTCGTTGAAAAAAAGAGAGAGAAAATGCAGCAGGCTCTCCTTCTTCGCCGCGCCGTCGACCCCGCCAAAGTCCGCCGAGATCTCCCTCGCGACCGAGCGGGCCAGCGTCAGGGACAACGCCTGGTCAGCGGCGGGGAGCCTTGTGCCGCTCGGGAACGAGACCGAGATGCCAGAGGCAGATGACCAGCGAGGCTTTTGGGCAGGCGGAGGCCGAGGCGGAGGCGGAGACGGAGGCAGAGCTGGAGGCGGAGCTGGAGACGGGATGCGCGGAGGAGGAAACAGAAGGCTCTGAGCGTTCATTTTTCTTTTACGAGGAGAGAGAACCCGCCCATTCAAGTGAGGAGAGAGAAAAAATTTGAGCGGGAGGAATACGCTGACCGTCCTTTTTTCTGCGTGGAGCCGAGCCGAGCCGACCAAAAACCAGCGCCTTCCCTTTTTCAGCGGGTCCCGCTCAGGGACACGTGCCGGCATTTCATTGGTATGTGCGCACCAAATCAGCAGATGACGTGACGCGCACATACCACTGAATATTTTCTCCCACTAAAGGTTTCTGGGGAACACATTCAGAGAATATCAATGAATGAACAGCAGCCATACCAAAGCTGGGAGTGGAAGCTGAAGAAATAATAGTGCTGGAGTTCGCAGTTGCAACAGGTGCTTGTTTTGAAGGTTTTCCTTTGAGAGTCAAGGAGCTCATTGTCCATCGCATAATATTGCAACCTTAGGTCAATAAAAATTCATGAAAGAACACTATATAAAAGAGGATAAAATCCTGACTCAAGATACGCCCCTACAATTACAAGAGAAACAACCACTATGGTGACCTGTGGCCGCCAAGTTCTGGCACAGACAGAGTACTTCTCAAATCATAAATCTTCAAGATTGTATTTGATCTACAATGCTCTCAGATTCCCTATCTCAACAGCCCTAAACCCCGAAAATTACAAGGAGAATGCATCCTTTGACTACCACCATTTTCAGTGCTTTGAAAGGTATCACTAAGAAAACACAAATTGCTTTGTGTGTTTTCAAGCTAAAGGGAACAATCAATCACCAACAGTGTTGTTGAAATCCTATGATTTCAAATCGATTTCACCCACAAAACATTTCATTCTGCAACTAGAAGCGGAGATGCATTTGAATTGCAAATGAATCTTATGATCCGTATACCATTTATTATGATTAGGTACGATTCACTACAATTCAGTCAAGACTTCTACATTTGTGATTGTTGACCCAGAAAGTTATGACACCAAGATTTAAACACAAATCATAGCATGGATGTTTTCAATTCACAATTTTACAGATAGAGGGGTTATTTCCTTGAATATCTTACATAGGCCGTATGGGTTCATCTGGCATGATCAGGTGATATTTCTTCAAAATGATCTGTTCAATATTTTTCTATATTCTCACAAATAATAGCTACGCTTCAATAAGATATCCTTCTATTTATTTATTTTATAAGATTCTACTTAATCTTACCATTCACAATTCAATCAGATCCACAATTCAAAAAATGAGGTTTAAATTTCCTACTCGAATCCCAATTAACAACAATGATCCCTAATTCTTCCGGGATATGACGAACTTGCAGATAAGCAGTGACAATAATTGTCATTTTGCGCAGTTGTGAATTCCGTTGTTGAAGATGTGTGGGCTTTGAAAATGCCAAATCCAACCTTGACTGGTTGTAGGGAAAAATTAATTTCGTACTATTGGAATGAGAATAAACTGCTTGTTTCCATTTACATCTACAGACATCTGTTTCCTAGATTGCTGCTGGGATTATTTTCGCTTTTTCTGCATGGTATGATGTGCAAGGCATAAATACTAATATGCATCACAAAGAACGAACTTTTTCCATCAAAGTGACAGAAAGAGCCTCCAAGCTGTTTCATTTTACTTTCCAACCACAATAATTTGCCATGTAAGCACACAATGCACTGCTAAAGAAGAATGAACTCACCCAAGTGAACCTGCATTTCCAATGTCCGAAGAAGTTCCAGTGTTCATGCCAGTGGTATCCCCAGAACTTGTCTGCTGAAAAAGAATAAGGAACAGAAGATTTTATTACTGACTGATGAAAAAACTAAACATTATCAATGAATCAGAGTATCTTAAATAACTGAAATCATAGCTCAGAAAAAAGACAAGTACTGGTAAAGATCTAAAGTGATATAATTAGCACTTCCAAGTATTATACATAAAGAGAAAAATGAAAACTAAAGGGGATAAAAGAATAGGCTACCTCATTCGAACAAAGTCATCAAGAGTGCATTCATACCACCAGATCAGACCAGCAGGACTATCTGATGGATGCGCGCTTTTTGTGTCTGTGCGCGCACGCGCGCATGAGAGAGAGAGAGAGAGATTCAGCGTACAGGACAAGCCGGTGCCAGATCTGGAGCCGGAGGGGGGGCGCGGTGGTTCGCCAGTCACGCGCTGGTTCGTCGGTTGGAAAGAGGGAGGGCGGAGAGAGGGAGGTCGCATGCCGGTCGGTCGGAAAGAGGAAGGGCAGAGAGAAAGAGGGGGGAGGTCGCATGCCAGTCGGTCGGAAAGAGGGAGGGCAGAGAGAGAGAGGGAGGTAGCACGCCGGTCGGTTGCTCGCGGTCCTCTCGCCGGTATTCTCCTAGGTTCGTTGGTTGCTCGTGGTGGTTCGCCGGTCGGAAAGAGGGAGGGTAGAGAGAGAGAGAGAGAGAGAGAGAGAGGGAATTCGTCGGGGAGAGAGAGCGAGGGTAGAGAGAGAAGCGCAAAGAAAGAAGTCGCAACAGAAAACCCTCTCTCTAGGAGCTACAGTACATAAAAATTTTCAAAATGGCGCCCGAAATTATGAGTCCCACGAAGACAGGTGTCGTGCTCCCATCGCTTTCTTGTTTACCTGGAGTGTAGGACGTATCTAATATTTTCTAATATTTTCTCTCTTGTGAGGATAATGAAATTATCCGTGAGGCTAGCAAGTCTTGGAGAGGAAGATGCCTCTTGGTTTGACGTAAAGTGCGAATATGTCATCATCTCATTCTATAAGCAGAACTCATCTTTCACGCAACATCATATCTTGCGATGCTGAATCCCAGGCTAAAGATGCGCGCCTTTTTTATTAAGGAAAGACCGCAACCAGTTCCTTTGAATTAAGTGCGCAATGCACGAATACATTGATGGGGGACCACTATTAGGGAGTCGCATGATCCCACGTAGCCACAGGGTCAAAACGATGAGACGCGTATTTTTTTTTTCATGTGGAATGGACAACGTTAATTACGCACCCATCTCTAACTTTGTAAGATGGAAAAGATAAGGGAATCTAATCTCAGAGGGACCTAAATAAGATCCGCCGAAAGAGGGGACTCAAATAGTTATTGTCTTTCTCTTTTGTGGACTAACTCGATCAACCCCATTTGTTTCCCTCAAACCCAGCTGTTTGGCTTGCGTGTACGAAGCCAACTACTACCTCCTTTCCTTTTTGACGTCTCTCTTCCTCTCGCCACCTCAAGATGTTCATTCTTGAGTAACCAGAAGTGAGCCAATTAAGCTAAGTTAAGCTCATCTTACGAGCATTAACCAGTAGTGAGCCATAATTGTCTTGACGAGTTCAAGCAATGTTGAGAAAGAATTTGATCAAGTTTAAGTGGATGCATTAGGCGAGTGACCGAGAGAACAATTTAATTGGTTGTAGGATGGGTACATTCAAAAAGACTAGTACTGATAAAGCTGAACAACCACTGCCCTACCTTATCGCATCTACTCTTTGCCGACGATTCCATATTCTTCCTGCATGGAACAATTGTCGAATGTCAGAACCTGGCTGGTCTCTTAAACCAATACTGTTTCGCCTCTGGCCAGGTAATAAACCTCAACAAATCAGGGATCTACTTCAGTAAAGGATGTCCTACAGCTCTAAGGAGAAACATGGCATCAACACTCCGAGTGCCAGAAATTACAAAAACAGGTAAGTATTTGGGCATACCTTCGGATTGGGGGCAGTCCAAGAGAGACATGTTCGCATGGATCCTAGCGCGGGTCAACTCCAAACTGGATAGCTGGAAGGAAAAACTGTTGTCAAAAGCAGGGAAGGAAATACTTCTAAAAGCAGTCATTCAAGCGATCCCACAATACGCCATGTCAATCTTTAAAATTCCTACGTCGATTTGTAAGGCAATCGAGAAAAAAGTTGCAGTATTTTGGTGGAAAAGCAATGAAAAAAAGGCAGGCATCCATTGGAGGAAGTGGGATTTGCTAAAAACCAGAAAGAGTGAAGGGGGCATGGGTTTCAAGGACCTACAAACTTTCAATATGGCAATGCTAGCAAAACAGATGTGGCGCATAAGCACTAAACCAGACTTACTGGTAACTCAGGTGTTGAAAGGTCTCTATTACTCACATGGAGAATTTTGGCATGCTGGCAAAGGCTCCAGGCCCTCGTGGGGATGGCAGAGCCTCATCAAGGCAAGGGATTCAGTTGCTCCTCAAGTGATGAACCGGATCGGAAATGGCAAAAAAACAACAATCAGAACAGAGAGGTGGTTAAAAAGCGGCATGATAGGTAGAGCAGCAGCAAACCATGAACCAACCAAAGTATCGGATATAATCAACTCAGACACAGGAACATGGAATGAGCCTCTTATTCATTCAATGTTTGAAGACAAAACGGTCCGTGAAATTCTAGCCACACCCATCGGCTTACCTGATGAAGAGGATCAACTGGTATGGCCGCACACGAAATCAGGCAACTATTCGGTAAAAAGCGGTTATTTCACATTCCGAAACGCATCCGTCTCATCACAGAACACACAAGCAACATCATCTTACACAACCCACCCCAATCTCTGGAAATTTATATGGCAATCCACAACCCCACCCAAGGTAAAAATCTTCCTATGGAACGCATGCAACAACGCCCTCGCAACTATGGAAAATCTACACCACCGAGGGATCGTACCTTCCCCAATCTGCCTCCTGTGTAAATTGGAAGCCGAAACACTAGAACACACGCTCCTCCTCTGCTCCTGGACAGCCAAGGTTTGGAAGTCTGCCCCTCTGCATCTACGAATATCCAGACTGGGACTCACCCGCTTGGAAGAGTGGATCTGCAACATAAACCGAAACCCAGTCACCTCGGATAATTTCAACCACATAGCGGTCCTACTATGGAGTATCTGGAAGGAAAGAAACCGGTGCATCTTTAACCAACAAACACCCAAATCACAAGAGACAATATACAGAGCAGAGGCGCTCTCAAAGAGCTTCATAGAACTAAACAAAACACCAATAGGCAAGAACAAATCCGAAGACTTATCTGAAGCCTGGTGTCCACCTCCCCCGGGATTGTTCCGAATCAACCTCGACGCCTCTTTCGAACTAGATCTGGACAGAAGTGAAGCACTCAACGAAGCCAGAGAACGCCCCCGGCACAGAGCTGCCATCGCCGGCGTTTGCCGAGATCACAGGGGGCTCCTCGTCGATGGATTCGCCAAGCCAGTCGAGGCCACTTCGCCTCTTCACGCGAAAGCCATCGCGATGGAAGAAACCCTAACATTCGCACGAAGCCGTGGATTTCTCTCTCCTCAAGTACACTCTGACTGCTTGCCTTTACTGCACGCGTTGAAGACTTCAACAGAACTCACTTGGGAACTGGAACCGCTTCTGAACCGGGCCCGAGCACAACTTAAACTTCTACCGGGCTTATCTTTGGCCCACTGCAAGAGGAGCACCAACCAATCCGCGGATTGGATAGCAAAGGCATGCCGAACAAATACCCTACCCTCGAACTGGCTATCTAATCCTCCCCCTCCTTTATTTGATCTTCTTAGCACTGATGCTATGAATGTAATTTTCTCGTGCATTAAATAGTAAATCAAGCCGAGATGGTTTCATGATCAAAAAGAATAAGTATGTGAGTGCATGAAAAATTATTGTCCTTCTAGATAGGAACAAGAGGCTTTATTCACAACATAGAAATATATTGTTCTGCTCACTTCCTTGAATAACGCATGAACAAAGTTGGACATGAAATTAAGTCCATATATGTCATAAGAAATATTTCGCGTTAGCACTTAACGGCCACATATTTAATGGTTGGACATATATTCCTGATTTGGACCATCATGTTTTCGTACTGTCTCAGGCTCATCAGGTTTCCTTTATCTTAACCCCTAGTTCTTCAAGAATAAGCCGCAACAATCACGCGCAGAAATCACCGTTAAACCTCCTCTCTCACTCAAAAGCCAAGTTGATTTGTTCAGGAATATTACCTTCCACCTGAGGGACACAGTTCCATGTTGCTTTTGGAACATTAGAAACGTTCAGCATTTTATTTTTCTACATAGAAATTACTCTGTATGGGCTAATAAGTTCCGACAAACTCACCATTACATATGTCGGCAGTGCGTCAATGCTTTCCAAACTTGAACCATCCACAAAAATTGCTTACGTCCTACCTTATTGGTGTAGCAAATACCAAAAGGAGTCATATTTAATACTCGTGAAATTATACTGAAGAAAAGAAATTAGGTAAGCAAAAGCTACGATTGAATTCTTCATAGATGTACACTTTGATACATAATCTTACGGAGCCCATTCACATTTTGATATGTTTCTGAACAAGTTAAAACAATATAAATTATGATCAAGTTTGAATTATGTTTCCTTACAAACATTAGATTGCTCAGATTTCTTTTTCCTTTTATCCCTATAACAAGGTTGGACTTGTCATTGCATCATTTTCTAACATTCAACAATCGTATATAAGTCGACCATCGTCAATATCATTAGTGATATGTTTCATAATGCTAGCATGTCTGATATTTATTTTTTTGTTTAGCGAAAGTACAAAATCTAAGACAATTATACTTCACAAACTTGTAGGAACACTTTCACTGGAAAAACACAAATTCTGATGCAATTTTTGCATTATGACTAAATCCTAGATTACTTATAATTTTAATGAAATATGATACAAAAATGCACGAACTTGTTTTTTTTTTTTTTTGTGACCCAGGGAAGCCCATACACCGTTAGCGGTGGGTAAACCCTGGGGAGGACACGTGGAAACCACCACCATGTGCCCCTGGGCAAGGCCTCCAGCGACGCCCGGAATTCGAACACTTAACCTTTTGCAAGAGGAAGAGCGCTCGCTCCAGCGTGGCTACCCTGAGGGGTGGTATAAATGCACGAACTTGTTAAACATTATAAACCACGTGAAAAACGTCCTAACTGAGTTATGTGTAAGAGAAACTTTTCTTGGTGGACAACCTCATATTTGTCGTCGCCACATACGCGAGAGAGAGAGAGAGAGAGAGAGAGAGAGAGAGAGATTGGGTTTGGTGGGCCCGGCGTGATTTTTCTAGAGATTTGGGGGAAAGGTATAATTCTCTTGGGGGAATGCCGAGTATGATTTTGTATAATTTCAAAGTTTGAAGCTGGAGCCTCAAGTCACGGCTTGGGGAAGGGGAAATTATTTGGAGAGAGAATGTTTTCTAATGATTTTTTTTATGGGCCTAACAAAACTAACAAAATGGTGGCAAAACTAGAATAATTGCTTTGTAATTTTTGCTTTTGGCTTCTAATATTGTCTTTTCAAATTTCTAATTTTGAAAAGTTCAGTGCCAAAATTTAAATGAATGACACTTTAATGCCAATTCTTTATAACAACATTCATGTACGACTATCTCGTAAGTTAAGTTACCATGGACACTAAATGTTTTCTAATTTTGGGCAGAATATAATTTTATAATTTTGTAGCTAATTTTGAGGCTCGTTCGGCGGAACATCAAATTACTAAATAGTTGGAAATTAAATGGAAGAGCCCTCTCACTCGCTCATGCGTGCACACATGCTATGTGTCGGCAAATGGCAAAGTCGAAGTTGATCTTTACGTGCATAAGAAGCGCGTCACTAACCGATCTTCCGTTCTCCCTTCCATTTTTTAAGGGATAATTGCATTAAGAATCCTAAAATTTACCATGAAAATGCAATCAAATATCAAAACTTTCAAAAAGTACAATTAAGTCCTAAAACTTATCATAAAGTGCAATTAAGCCCTAAAACTTTCAAAAAGTATAACTAAATCTTAAAACTTGTCAAAGTAGTTCAATCTAAGTTCTTCAATTAATTGTACTTTGAAAGTTTTAGGATTTTGTTGCACTTTTGAAACAAGTTTTAAGATTTTATTGAACTTTTTTAAAGTTTTAGGATTTGATTGAACTTTCATAATGAGTTTAAGACTTAATTGCACTTTTTGAAAGTTATAGAATTCAATTGTATTATCATGATAAGTTTTAAGACTTCTAATACACTTATCCCAAATTAGCTGTTTCACGATCCAAAAAAGGGGGTAAAATGGCTGCTTTATGAGCAACTGCAATCTTAGCTTAGCTTTTCATTTGTCAAGACAAATAAAATCCAAGAAAACGGATAAATAAAACGACATAACATAAAACCCGAGAGTGAAAATCTAATAGATTCTAAATTGTTATAACTTATTATATGAATTTTGGGTAATGACCTAGACTTTTTGAGTTTAAAGATAGTGAGACAAAAATCAATCTTTGCCGGGTAGAGAGGGGGGGAAGAAAAGTCGATACTTATCTACTTCACGTAATCGTGGAAACATGAAAAGGGTCGAATCGAAAAAACAACAGGAAAACACGATCGAATGCAAAGATAAAGAGACGAATCAAAGAGCTCAATTATCGGAAGATAGCGATTTGAGACGCGTCCACTCTCGACGATTTTCGTCTTTTACTCTGGCTCTAACCCACGACCTCGACTTTGACTAGGAAGTTCTCCCCAATTAGGACTCGCGTGGATTAACGAAAAAGCCTGTCCAGTCTAAGATTGCGTCTTAAGTCCAATGATTGATTGAAACATCAAAGGATGAAATCGAGTCGCACGAGGGGCTTTTAACTCATACGGGTGTCCTATGCATCCTTTTTACTTGTCTTTTACATACTTTGTATTTTCCATTTTAGGGTCATTGTCTTACATATTTTAATCTAATAATTCATATGAAATTCCCCCTTTTAAACCTCGGGCACCACCAAGTTTTATAGGGTTCGTAATACAACGCACCTAATCATCGATGTCGCATTTGAATAATTTAAAAGCAAACTATGAATTAAATGGTCCGTTTGATAGAGCGAGGTGTTTGGATGATGAAAAACTAGGGCAACGGAGAGTGGGGAATGAGCGAGGGAGAAAGAACTGACCTGCCATCGCCAAGGTTGAAGTGGTGAGGGTGGTCAAAAAGCAGGGGATCCAAGTGCACCGCTGCTATCACCGGCAGCACTTTCCATCCACATGGAATGTCATACCCTTTTTCACACCACCACCAGCACAAATTATTACAACACACATATAAATACACATGAACACCCCCCCCCCCTTCCGCCCCAAAAAAAAAAATAATAAATAAATAAAATAAAGATGCTCTTGCTTTCATAACTCGGGTTCAAGAAAAGGATTTTCGATGATCGGAATCAGAGGATCGATCGGTGTTTCAAAAATATAATGTTTTTCCTAATTAGGGTATCCGAAATAACGAAGCCTTTAGAAAATATGTGTCTGTATATATGTATGTATATATTTTGTGGGGGTTGCAGTAAGTACAGGCATGCCCCAAAGGAAAAAAGGGATGGTGGATTGTCCTCTGTCGCGACCTAATTTTCGGGTGCACCACCTAAAACTAGATTAATGGACTGCTAAGTTTTTACACTTAGCTCGGGCTCTCCCAAACCCATACCAATTCGCGACTTAAGGTTTAATTTTTTAAACATGCAAAAGATTATTATCTAGGAGTCGCCACTAATCAGTTTAGGGTAGGTCGATTAGACACCTAAGTAAAATAAATGGAGATTTATTTTACTCCTACGAACCAAAGACTATGGGTACGGGGACTTGGTTACATTAGACTTTTCTAATGCCCTTTCGGTACCATTTCTTTTTAATTTTTCAAAATTGTTTTTGCAAGTAGCTTGGATTTATTTTAAGCTAAATCATTATCATGCAAATGTGGTGACCACACGGGTGCTCATCCATTATTAAAACATTCAAATAAATAAATTGCATCACACAAAGCAATCAAACAACTTTTTTTGGATTTTCTTAAAAATTAGAATTCTTTTATTAAAAATGCATTTTAAAACTAAATGACTTAATTTTATTAATATGCAAATTCTAATTAAATGGGCCTATTATGCAAACTAATTAACATGCACCTCATGAACTAATTTCACTAATTAACAAATTCTGATTAAATGATTCTATTATGCAAACTATTTCACATGCATCTAGTATTTTTACATTTTTTTTGAAATTCGGAATTTATGAAAACCCTAATTAATCTATCTAAAAATAATCTTCTAATACATTTTTGGGATTAATTTGACTTAAACCCTATTCTGTCTTAGAAGACTATTTTTATTTTTTTTTTCATTTTAAAAAGAGGATGAAAATGTGCCAATTATATCTAAAACTCTAAAAAGGCTATTTAAGTCTAATCCTAACTTATTTCTTTTAAAATATCTAAAAATGCAGTCCTAAAAATATTATCTAAAGATGCAATCCTAGAAATATAATCCTAAAAATTTGATTAATTAAACCTACGTGTCTATTATATTAAACCTTAATGTCCTATATGCTCATGCAAATCTTTTTGAATGTTTTGATTTTTGATTTTTTTGATTTTTTTTTTAGCCTTTTTTTTTTAAGCTGAATAATTGTTAAACAAGGGTTAAATCTAAACAATTAATATAATTACTAAATAAAGGATCAAAATAATTGAAAAAACAACCTGACGTCTCACAGGTTAAATTAACAATTATTCTAACCCTGATCATCACAACAACTCAAAATAATTAAAAATCTAGTCCGAAATCTTACGGACCAAATTAAATAATTATTATGATTTAACAATTGAGATTCTACAAAAAGCCCAAAAATTAAAAATAATTAGAAAAATTGTCCGATGTCTCTCGGATCAAATTAATAATTATATTAATTTCGGACAAATTCCCTATGGATAATGCATACTAAATTCACAAATATTAACATCCAACATTACAAATTAAATACCTAAACTAAAAATGTTATCAAATGAAATACACAAAAAGATAACATAACAAATAAAAAGAGTAAAAGAAACTAAACTATAGATAAAGTAAAAAGTTAAAAAATAAATAAAAGAAATAACAACTACCTAAGGGAATCGACGGGGAATGGCGCCGGGCGGTCGTTTGATCGGTCGTCGGAACTCCGGAGCGGGGAATGACGGAACGGCGGCGGGCTCCAACTCGGGAAACGGCGAAGAGTCGGGCTAAGTCGAGTAGTCACGGAGTCGGGTCGCGGGTGGCGGCGTCGGGCGGGGATCCGTTGGACGTCGGGGCGCAGGAAGGTCGCGGGGCGACGGGGCGCGGGCCGAGGCGCGCGGCGCGAGATGAGCGAACCAGCGAGATGGCGGTGCGGAGGCGCGGCGGAGCTCGAAGATCGACGATCGGGGGTCTTCTGCGGCGCGCGCGGCGTTGGCGAGGTGGGAGCGCGGTCGTCGGGCGCGCGCGGCGTCGCGGTGGTCTCGCCGTGGCGGCTCCGGTTGAGATGCCGACGGAGCGACGGGATCGGTGGCGTAGCGTGGCGGAGGCGAGCGGGGCGGTGTGGTCTCCGGTGGCGTCGGCGCACGGGCTTGATGGTGGTGCGGAGTCGCGATCCGGGTGCGGCAGGGCAGCGGCGCGATCGCGGGTGACGAGCGGCGACGCGGACGCTGCGCGGAGGGTAGCGGTGTCGGATGGCGGAGTCTCGGGGCGGCGTTGGTGTGGCGACGCGGTCCGGCGGGCGGGGGCTGAACGAACGGGCGGCGGAAGGCACGATCGCTGGAGAAGAAGAACAGTGTTCTTTTTCTTTTTTTTTTTTATTCCCTCTCTCACGTCACTTCTTTTCTCTCTCACACGCACTCTCTCACGCCCTCACGTCTCTTCTCTCTTTCCCTCTTTCTTTTCTTGACCTTTTTTCGAAAAAACAAAGACAAAAGAACTCTTTTGTTTTTTTTTTTCTTCTTTTTTTCGAATTCTAGCTAAACGAAAGAAACACTCTCACTTTTTCTGCTCTCAATTTTTTTCTGAATTCCCCCCGTGGCTCATGAAAATTATGGCTTCTCTTATAGTGATTTTCAAATGGCCATTTTTATAGCAACTTTCGACTTCCCATCTTATGTTGCATTAAATCAAGCTGCAAATCGGAACGTGATTTCGCAAATCAACTCGATCCCGCTCCGATTTATTCCATTTTGCAAAATTCTTGCCTCTTATTCACTTGATTTTTAAATTGTTTCTACATTTATCAAAATCTGAATACTCATCAGAATTTCAAACTTTCGTGCATAATCAATCAAATCAATTTTCCCCTTTTTTTCCTTTTATTTGTTCCAATGCAATTTTTATTTTCTTTATTTTCCTAGATTTGCTAAAAATAGGTGTCAACAGCTGCCCCTCTTTGAAGGTGAGCTCGTAGAGGTTGCCTTCAAAGACAAGTTGAGACCTAAATGTTAATAGTGCAGATGTACTAAATGACTTTTTGTTTTTGCTTTTTTATTTTTTATTTTGTTTTGTTTTGTTTTTTTGTTTTTTTTTGTTTTTGTGGAAAATGACTCCCATTTTGAGATGAAATTTATATGATGCATGGAAATGCTTATGCAAATGATAAATGAGCTTACCTGGAATTACTTACCTTCAGGGATGGTAGAATAACTCAAGATAGATTGGTGTTACACGTCCCAGGACCCGTACCATTCTACGGTCGCCTAGAATAGTAACATGACTTCACAAAGTGACTGGTTGCTTTCCTAGGACCCGTACCATTCTACGGTCGCCTAAAGAAAAACATGATTTTTCAAAGGACCCGTACCCGTACCATTCTACGGTCCTAGTATGAATTGAGGTTGTCTAGGACCCGTACCATTCTACGGTCGCCTAAACAGGGATTTGTTTTCCAGGACCCGTACCATTCTACGGTCGCCTGAGCTGAGGTTGTCTAGGACCCATACCATTCTACGGTCGCCTAAACGAAAAAATGATTTCTCAGGACCCGTACCATTCTACGGTCGCCTAAACGAAAAATGATTTCTTTAGGACCCGTACCATTCTTTTCCACGGTCGACCCTAAGGTAATTGCCATTCTACCCGTACCATTCTACGGTCATGTTAGAGCAATAAATGTTGTCTAGGACCCGTACCATTCTACGGTCGCCTAAACTAAGGTTTTGCTTGGCTAGGACCCGAACCATTCTTCGGTCGCCCAACCTTGCGACAAAATCATCCAATCCGAACCATTCTTCGGTCGCCTTAATCGATTGAATTTGGAGGAAAAATATTTGGGGGACAACTCCATTGAGTGTCGGTGCTTGAAAATGAATACCTGTATAATGACAAGTATTTAAAGTATGGATAGAGATAGGCTTACCTGATGACATCTATGTTCCTTGGGGATATGTCTCCTGCAAAACACAGTTGTAGGAGAGGCAATATGCATTCACAAACATGCATAAATTCAAGTAAGATTCATGTGTGATGATTCCTATCATTTTTGCATTACCTGATTTCCTTTGGGAAGAATTTCAAAAGGATATTTCAATCTAGATACATGAGTGTTATGGATGTGTCAAATGAAAGGTCTTTCAGTCTGAAAGGGCTTTGCACTCATCCTCATTAAAAGGGTTGTTTCATCCCGACCTTTGATGCAGGATTTTGACAATCACTCTATCTCACTGTCATCATGCCAAACAAGGTTTTGTGTAATCTCGCAAGTGGTACGACCTTACCAATCTGAGAGGTCTTTAACATGGACCGTAATGTGGGCCTGGTCAATGGCTTAACAAAAGGGACTCTTTGAGTCAAGGCTTTTGAAAGAATAAGTGATATTCTATAATCATCTCTGGGTTTACAAGTCAAGAACCCTGCAAAATGAGAAAGAAATAATCTTGCTCGCACTTCTTCGAGCGATGCTTAAAACATGTGAACCCCTAGGTTAATTCAAGTGCCATAATCAGAAGAGACTTTGCAAGGGACGTAACATAGGCTTGGCTCGTGGGTTGAGAAATGAAAGGATCATTAGACTCAAAAAGTGTTTAGGGGGGTTAAAGTTGGTGATCATCTTGACATTTCCACAACTTTCCTTCTCCACTTTCGAAGATTTTTTTTTATCACAACTCCAATGATTGCAACAGCATTTAAGAGTTTTTTTGGTACCACCTTGTTGGGGATACAACTTACTATATCAAGAGTTTGATTTTTTTTTTTTTTCTTGGCATTGGCCTTGCTTTTACCAGGCACACTGCTTTTTCATGCCCCATTATTTTGCACTTATTTTTTGAACTTGCACAACCATCCTTTATAGCATTCTAAGCCATGTTACTTGAATGATTCTTTTTGCCTTGCCCCAATATGGGGGATGATCACCAACTGGGTTTAATATGAAATAAATTCATAGGCTCAAGTGGGCTATGCAATGGATAAAGTGTATAGGATAAAGAAAGAACTGCTCTTCATCATCTTAAGGCACTTCAAATTATCGTGTAAGTTACACCGCAAAAGCAATATTCGAAGATTGATGCAAGTGGGAGCAAGAAGATTCCTACCATTCATTTCAAATTTGTCCCAATGTGGGATGATTCTTGACAAGGATAATTTTAAAAAAATCTCCATAAGTGTATGGGGCTCAAAGGGGTTGAGCAATGGATCACCTGTAGTGTTTAGGATAGAGGAAAGATGCCTCTCATCACCTTGGTTGACGTACCATTTGCGAGATAGCCCTCTTCCTTGCGGGCATGGAATTTTTCACACAACTCACTGGGGGTTAGTGTATGAAACAGTGTATGGAACAAGGCTTGCCTTTCGTCATTCCAAAGTATCCCATTTGACACATTCAATTTATTGCACATAATTCATCAAGGGAGAAAAGACAAGATTTTTAAGATTTGCAATTGAAACTCATTGAAACAATTTATTCATCATTGAAATGCTTGCAGTTCAAAACATGACATGGCAAATTCTATCATGGGTAATACTTCTTGACAGCATCTGAATTAACGGGAGTGGAAAACTCACGACCGTCCATTTCTGCCAATATCAAGGCACCGCCAGGAAGTATCTTTTTTACCATATATGGGCCGCTGTAGTTTGGAGCGAACTTGCCTCCAGGATCCGGAAAGATCGGCAATAGCTTCCTTAGGACTAGGTCATTTACCTCGAAATGCCTTGGCCGCACCTTCCGGTTGAAAGATCCGGCCACTCTCTGATATGCTTGGCCATGGCGAGAGCTTTCAATCTTTTCTCGTCGATCAAGTTCAATTGCTCAAATCTTTGTTGTGACCATTCCGCCTCGAGATAAATCCATTTGGGATAAAATCCTCAGAGAAGGAATCTCCACTTCTACAGGTAGAATTGCCTCCATGCCGTACACTAAAGCAAACGGGGTTGCTCCAGTGGAAGTGCGGATCGATGTCCGGTACGCCATTAGTGCGAAGGGTAGCCTGTCATGCCAATCTCGATAATTCACGGCTGTCTTAGCCAAAATCTTCTTAATGTTCTTATTGGCTGCTTCAACGGCCCCATTCATTTGAGGGCGGTAAGGGGACGAATTCAGATGCTTGATTTTGAACTCTCCGAACAACTCATCAACAAGCTTGTTGTTTAAATTGGTCCCATTATCAGTGATGATTGCTTTAGGGACACCATAGCGAGCAATTATGTCACGTTTGATAAACTTCACAACATTACGAGCGGTGACACTTGCAAATGATGTAGCTTCGATCCATTTGGAGAAATAGTCTATTGCTACCAAAATGAATCGATGTCCATTTGAAGCTTTGGGATTAATTGGGCCAATCACATCAATACCCCACATCAAGAAAGGCCATGGCTCGGAAAACTGATGCAGCTCGGTTGGAGGAACATTTATCTTATTTCCATGAATCGCAAACGATGACAACTCCAAACATACCGGATGCAGTCACTTTCCAAAGGTGAGCCAAGTAATATCCCTAATCTCATAATCTTCTTGGCCAACATGTGTCCATCATATGGGGGCCACATACCCCCTCGTGCACTTCTTGCATGATTTGAGTGGCTTCAACTGCATCTATACATCGCAACAAGACAGAATCGTAAGATCTCTTGTATAAATTCTCACCACTAACGAAAAACTTCGAGGCCATCTTTGTGATGTACTTCCTATCAGCCCGAGTGCTTCCTTCAAGAAATTCTTGTTTTTTAATGTAATTCATGATATCGTAATACCATGGTTTTCCATCAGATTCTTCAGTCACAATCATACAATAAGCCGGCTTCGACAAAACTTCTATTTTCAGAGGCTCAACCTCCAACCCATTAGTGACTCGCAGCATAGAGGACAACGTCGCAAGTGTATTCGCAAATTGATTATGAGACCTTGGCAAGTATTCAAACGAAACATCCTTAAACTCTTTCACCAGATTTTCTAAATACTTGTGGTATGGGAGTAACTTGGCATCCTTGGTCTTCCATTCTCCCACGGTTTGTAGTATGATCAGTGCAGAATCTCCAAACACTTTTAATTTAGCCACACCCATTTCAATTAAGGCCTGAAGCCCGAGGATGCAAGCTTCATACTCGGCTACATTGTTAGTGCATGGAAATACCAATTTTGCAGCTATCGGATGGTGTTGTCCGTCAGGAGATATCAGAACCGCCCCAGTACCCGAACCAGATAGGTTTACAGCTCCATCAAAGAACATCTTCCATGAGTCTTCATCTACACTCAAGACACGGTCATCAAGGAAACTATTGTCATCATTAGGGGCTCCTGAATTCTCGGCCAGTAGATCAACGATCGCTCGGCCTTTAACCGACTTTTGTGGCATGAATTGCACATCAAATTCGGAAATCAAGATTTGCCATTTGGCCAACTTACCCACCAAAGCTGGCCGATCAAGCAAGTACTTGATAGGATCGTTCTCAGTCACGAGGAATGTCTGATAATGTAGTGTGTATTGTCGCAACCTATGCAACACCCACACCAATGCCACACAAGTTTTTTCAACATCAGAATACTTCAACTCTGATACAGTGAACTTCTTGCTCAGGTAATAAATGGCCCGTTCTTTTCTGTCAACAGGACTTTCTTGAGCCAGCATTGCACCCAATGACTCACTATGAATAGTGAGGTAAAGAAAAGGATGCCCTGGTGAGGGTGGGACAAGAACTGGTGGATTCATCAAGTATTGCTTTAGCTTGTTAAACGCTTCTCGACACTCGTCATCCCAGTTGACTTGTGCATTCTTCTTTAGAAGCTTGAAGAATGGCTTGGCAGTTTCAGAAAGTTGGGAAATAAATCTCGCTATGTAATTCAATCTCCCTAAAAGGCTCTGGAGTTTGTTCACTGTTGACGGAGGTTGCAATTCACATATGGCCTTAGCCTTGGAATGGTCGATCTTAATCCCTTTATTGCTCACAATAAATCCGAGCAATTTACCGGATGTTGCTTCGAACACTCATTTAGCTGGATTTAGACAAAGCTTGAACTCACGGAGTCGATCGAACAACTTCTTCAAGGTTTCGATGTGACTTCTTCCTGGTCGGGTCTTTGCAATCATATCATTAAAATAGACTTCAATCTCTTAGTGCATCATGTCATGAAATAAGGCAACCATGGCTCGCTGGTAGGTTGCCCCCGCATTCTTGAGTCCGAAGGGCATGACCTTATAATGAAAGGTTCCCCACGGGGTGATAAATGCAGTCTTCTCCTTGTCTTCCTCGTTCATCCTTATCTGATTGTACCCGGAAAAACCATCCATAAATGAGAATAGTTCAAAACCAGCAGTACTGTCCACAAGGACATCTATGTGTGGTAATGGGAAATCATCCTTTGGACTAGCCTTGTTCGATCCCGATAGTCAACACAAACTCAAACTCGACCGTCTTTCTTCATTACCACCGATATTTAGCCACCCATTCGGGGTATTGTGAGACTTCAATGAATCTCACATTCAAAAGCTTCATCACTTCTTCTTCTATCTTCTTAGAGAGCTCGGGCTTAGTCCTCCGCAACCTTTGCTTTTTAGGTGGCATGTCCGGATTAGTAGGTAGGCAATGCTCCACGATTGATGGGTCTAGCCCAAGCATGTCAGCGTAAGTCCATGCAAAAATGTCTTGATATTCCTTCAGTAACTAAATTAGGCGCTCGGCCTCATCTTTGGCGAGACTCGCCCCAATTTTCACCTCTTTGGCTTCTTCAGTGTCACTTAAATTAATAGTGACGGTCTGCTCAGATGTGAGAGCCTTAACTTTTTCATGTTGTTCCCAACTACGTTGCACCTCAATGGAGTCTTTGATTGAGTCTTCAGGATCATCATTATCAGCACTTGTTGCAATGGATTGGACCATTTCCACACCTTTGCATGCCATAGGATTGTTCCTGAAACATGAAGTAAATAAATCAGAAAGACAAACAGAGTAATCAGCACCTTTGCTTTCTTTTTCTTCTTTTTTTTTTTTTTCATTAAAAAGAATCTTTGACAAAAACATTTTTTTTTGAAACATTTTGACACGAGGAAGCATGATGAAGCCCAGGCCTCAGAGTTCTCCTTGGATTTTTCTTTTCGTTTATCGGTTGGATATCATCACCGGGCTGGTTTGGTGTACCTCATCATGCCCTCAAAATGAAATTTGTAATTTCATTGAAATTCATCAATCGATTACATTTATTGAATGGAGAAAATGCAACACTCAACCATTAAAAGAAGAAAAAAATGAAAACATCATTCAGAAAATAATAAAAATTCCCACATAGGGGAATGTGCAAAACAGTAAAAAGAGTTACTCTTGTGGGCCAAGGCCCATCTCTTCGATGGGGTCCTTCATCAATGGCTCCTATGATGAGGTTGTCGAATAGGCTTGTAACTCCTTCTAGTTCATCATCAAGGCTCTCTGCCTTCGAGGGTGTCGAATCATCCATGCCACCCCATCCATCTGGGACTATCTCACTAGGATCAATGTAGTAGCTAGGAGGGATTGAATACTTCACCAGGTAGTCAAATTTGCCACTAGGCTGCCCCAAAGTGTCTATCACTTCCGCTTCTTCATGCATCATTCTTGGAGGACCAGGAAATGTCTCGTGAATGCTCGGGGGTAGTGGGTTTTGCCTCTCTCGCCCTTGGTTAGGTGGCGAGCTCCGCCTCTCTTGTCTTCGTCCTTCAACTTCTCCCACCTCGTCCTGGTACCCTAAACCAAAGAGCGGGACCTCTGAGGGGCTTCAATGGGGCTTCGAATGCCCTGACCATTTCTCCCAAGACCATTGCCAGGGACAAAGTCATTCCCAACCATAACTCTTCCCACCATGAGGGCAGCATTTGATACTTCAGGGGCAGGCGGTGATGAACCCCCGAGAAGCATGTATAGTGGACACCAACTTGAATGAGTGGTAACTTGATTCAAACTGGGAATCTGGCTCCACATAAGGGATAGCCGTCTCATGATAAATCCGGTGGTCTTCCTCACCATACACGGTGACCAACTTCCTTTCAATCACAAATTTGACAGCTTGATGTAGACTTGAAGGCACAGCTCCAGCAGTGTGTATCCATGGTCGACCTAACAAGAAATTGAATGCAGTAGGGATGTCCAGCACTTGGAAGGGAATGTTGAAGACGACCGGTCCTATTTGTACATCGAGATGGATTTCCCCGATCACTTCCTTTCTTGTTCCATCGAAAGCTCGCACCGAAGTTTTCGCGGCATGTATCCTTGACGGGTCTACCTTAAGGCGATGAAGAGTGGCCAATGGACAAATGTTGAGAGCGGACCCATTATCAATGAGTACTCGAGACACATGGGAAGACTTGTGCTTAACGGATATGTAGAGTGCTTTATTATGTCCCCTGCCTTCAAGAGGAAACTCCTCATCAGAGAAGGCGATCAAATCCTTAAGAAGGACCGATCCCACAAATTCTTCCAGCTTGTCTGCCTCAACCGTCTCTGGCACACGAATTTCACTCAACACTTTCATTAGCGACTTTTGGTGAATAGGAGATGTCATCAAGAGCTCGAGTAAGGAGACCTGGGCGGGCATCTTTCGTAGTTGGTCAACCACGTTATACTCGCTTGCTTTGATTACGGCCAGAAACTCCTTAGCCTCTTCATCGGTGACCGGCTTTGCAGGTTGAGCACTAGCTTGACCATAGGTCCAACCAGACCTTGTAACAAGGTCCACATCCAGGTCATAGGACCAAGGCACTGCCTTATCATTGACATACTCATACGGCTGAGGCACCTCTATCACTATCCCTTCGTCAGATGCATCCTCTAATGGGGGCATGTCTACAAGCGAAGGATCAACCTCTTTCTTGTCAGCATCAAGTGCAGCTTGCTCCTCCTCCCAATCGATGATGAGGTGGGAGATAGTAGAAACTATGCAGTTATGATCAGCATACACAATGATGCCATCATCCACCATTTTGGCAATTCTTTCTCTCATCACTGATAAAGGGACATCTTCCTGACCTCGGTAATACCCAGCTCTCACTAGCCCGTTGTAGGCATCCGCCACGTGCACCTGCGAGTTCCTGATCCGTCCGACTTCATATTCCAGGATAGCATTCACTGTACCCTCATGCTCTGGTAGCGGATTTTTTTGGACGTTTGGCCGAGCAGTTTGAAATGAAAAGGCCTTTGTATCGAGGAGATTCTGGATCTTGTGCTTGAGGGTAAAACATTCATCAGTTGAATGCCCCAATTCACCATTATGGTAATCACATTTCTTCATCGGGTCGTAACCACGAATGCCTTCACGGTTAGGGCGCTTTGGTTCACTAGTAAGCAAACCCTTCTTTCGGAGGACAGTCAATACTTGGGATGGAGACCCAGGGAGAGGAGAGAACTGCCTTCTATTATTCGTTTGGGCGAATGATTGACGGCCAGCGAGTTGTTGCTGTCTTGAGTTCACTTGTATAGCCGGGGCACGTTTGGCACTTTCTTGGCTATAAGCCACGTTCACATCCACAGCCGCTTCCTTCTCCTTCTTGGCAGAGAACCTTTTGGTAGATGGCTCAGAAAACCATCCTTCCCTTATCCCCATCTCGATTTGCTCTCCTACAGGAATAAGCTGATTGAAGCTCTCGACATATGTACTGGCCATTCGATTACGGAACTCAGATGGAAGGGTCTTCACGAACAACTTCATCAACTCCTTGTTGGTAGGCTCAAGAGTAATTTGAGCTGCCAAGTTTCTCCATCTCACAGCATATTCTTTAAATGACTCACTTCTTTTCTTTTCCATCCGCTCCAGGTCTTCTCGGGAAGGCGCGATGTCCATGTTGAACTTGTACTGTTTGAGGAATGCGTCAGCCACTTCGTTCCAAGTGTCGAGGAGGTTCATATTCTTCATCACGTACCAGTTTAGTGCGGGCCCAGTCAAACTCGCATGAAATGATTGGATCATAAGGGGCTCATTTTTGACGTGCTGAGCCATGCGGACGTGATACATCTGCAAATGAGACTTTGGACAAGATGTCCCATCATACTTTTCGAATTCCGGCATTTTGAACTTGCTCGGCATTTTAACTTTCTCATAGATCGAGAGGTCAAATGGGAGTGAGCTTTGAGACTCCTGCAACTGTCTCACTTGCTCCTCCAGCTTTGCAACGCGTTCATCCTGTCTTGTCTTAGGGAGGTTGACAAGAGTACCCTTTTCCACATTAATAGGGAATGGATCATCTTCCAGCCCGGCATGTCATCCTCACTGTTTGGGCCTTGTTTGCCGGGCTATTATCTCGGGAAGAGCGGGTGCAGCTGGATTTGGATTCACTTGGAGGAATTGGAGTTGATTCGTTACAAGCTGTATAGAGGCGAGTACTTGTTGGAGTTGAGTCTCCACAACAGACATACGATCACGCATTTCGCTTTGGTCGGCCATTCTTGCTCTTAAACGCGTGATAATGGGTGAGCGTGGAGAATCCGTTATTACCTTAAAGTGAAAAAGAGGTAATGTAAGAACCAATTATATGATAGAAAATGGCCCATGACAACGGTCTAATCGCCCGATTTTATTCAAAATTCACTAAAAACATTAAACCAAACAATGAACTAAGAATTGAAATTTAAGTCCCTAAACATTGAACTAAAAACATTGAATTGAAAATCGAAATCAAACTCCCTAGACATCGGACTAAGAATCAAAATTCAAAAGATCTCATTTTATATGCTTTCGGGATTTCAACGCCTTGCGAAGCTTCTTATTTTCAGCTTCAATCATTTCCACTTTCCGCTTAAGATGCTCAATTTGTGCTCGCTGAGTGGGCTTCTCGGTCACATTTGGCACCACTGGACGTAAGGTCGTAGGAATCCGGTGTTGTTGAATGTAGAATGCCGATGCATGGTGGAGTTCCTCTTCCTCTTTCAATCTTTTGGGCACCAAAATCTTCTCTAGGTGGCATTCATTCCATGCGGCAATGATCATCTGGATCTCGTTGAAGTAGTTATAGTTCGTTCGAACAAAACAAACTTGGAACATCTCTGTCTTGAGTGGTGGAGGAACTTCCTAAGAGCTTTGTATGGCGGGCCACCCTATATGGGTAATAAGAAGTTGCACCGAAAAGGCCCAAAGAACGGGATGGGCTCATCATGCTTGTGTGAGAAACGAGCCTCCTCAACTCGGAACCATTTAGTATGCCATAGGAATGCCTTAGGATCAGGATTTTTCAAAAAATTAATCCAACGGCGTACTGTTTATTTGGAGAAAAACGCTCTAAGACCGCAAATTTTTGTATGGGATGCCTAAAATCATCAATCTTAAATTGTTTCATGAGGTGCCCAAATCCTCTTATGTGGGAGAAAAACCATATTTGTAAAAGTTCGGGGAGGGCACGCATGGTCTTTTCTTCATTTCGTTTGAAACGGTTTAATGACAAAAATGTTTCAGCTAAGATCATATTGACATAATTTAAGCCGTCACAAACACGATTAACCACCCATGAAATTGAAGGATTAATGGCATTTCTTCGATAAGGGAAAACAATTAGCCCAAAAATGCTAACATGAAGATCCTAGCTTTTGAAATCATTGATTGATTTGCAAAACATTTTTCCAAAAATGAAAATGGGCATGCAAAACAATTGGCTTTGACAACTTTCCTTACTCCTTCGGCTTCGATTTCTAAAAAATGTGATAATTCAGAAATAGAATCTATACCGATAGGCGGTCTAACAAGTTCCTTTTCCAGGGGCATTCCAATGGCAACACTATATTCTTCTAATGTTGGAGTCAATTCGTACTCACCAAATATGAATGTGGAAGTCTGTGGACACCAGAAGTGAGGGAGTGCTTGTATCACACTAGAGTGGATGTTGATCTCCAATAGTGGGAGAAGTCGGGCAATCCTAGTCTTCACATACCTTTGGCCCTCTTGATCTAACTGATCCAGCCACATCTTGAGCTCTTTTTTGGGAGTGGAAATGAATTGTACGTCGGTCCTCCCCATAGCATATAAAATAAGACGCGACGAAACCTATTGTCATGGACTGACAAAATTGCAATAAAGTAAGTAAATTACGAAGTAAGAATTTAGACAACTTACTTTCACTGGAAGGGATGACAAGCACATAGACACACGCATGAAATGTGAGGCTCGATTTCTATCTAAACGGCTTAACAAAGTGAAGCTAAGAGGATGATCTGACCGTTGCAGTCTCGCATTAACGTGTCGTCCCTTAACTCCGGCTGGTCGAATGGAATGTCCAATAGTCACGCAGTCTCGCGGATATGGACAAACACATTCGACACCATGAAAAGACTTTCGGGAAGAGAAGGTCAACCTCTACATAGCAGTCTCGCTTTGGAGGAAGTATCCTTCTCAACACCATCCTAGAAATCCTATCGCAGTCCAGGTCCGGCCACAGGTTGTGTGTGCAATAGTGTAGTGCTAAAAACAATAAGACATGCACAACAGTTTAAATGCAAACAACACTTCTAATTATAGAAAAATAAATCATTAATCACATACTCCAACCTGCAAGACAAAGGTTAGCATAGACTACTCCCCTTATACCTCCCATCTGCAAAAACATTTAACACCTTAGAAATGTTAGGGATGTACTTGGGATCCTCGCTGCCAAACAAAAACATTTTAAAAGAAAAAGAAAAATTGGCCTAAGTCCACTAAGTGTTTTAACACAAGTCCCCAGCGGAGTCGCCAAGCTGTCGCGACCTAATTTTCGGGTGCACCACCTAAAACTAGATTAATGGACTGCTAAGTTTTTACACTTAGCTCGGGCTCTCCCAAACCCATACCAATTCGCGACTTAAGGTTTAATTTTTTAAACATGCAAAAGATTATTATCTAGGAGTCGCCACTAATCGGTTTATGGTAGGTCATTAGACACCTAAGTAAAATAAATAGAGATTTATTTTACTCCTACGAACCAAAGACTATGGGTACGGGGACTTGGTTACATTAGACTTCTCTAATGCCCTTTCGGTACCATTTCTTTTTAATTTTTCAAAATTGTTTTTGCAGGTAGCTTGGATTTATTTTAAGCTAAATCATTATCATGCAAATGTGGTGACCACACGGGTGCTCATCCATTATTAAAACATTCAAATAAATAAATTGCATCACACAAAGCAATCAAACAACTTTTTGGATTTTCTTAAAAATTAGAATTCTTTTATTAAAAATGCATTTTAAAACTAAATGACTTAATTTTATTAATATGCAAATTCTAATTAAATGGGCCTATTATGCAAACTAATTAACATGCACCTCATGAACTAATTTCACTAATTAACAAATTCTGATTAAATGATTCTATTATGCAAACTATTTCACATCCATCTAGTATTTTTGCATTTTTTTTTAAATTCGGAATTTATGAAAACCCTAATTAATCTATCTAAAAATAATCTTCTAATCCATTTTTGGGATTAATTTGACTTAAACCCTATTCTGTCTTAGAAGACTATTTTTATTATTTTTTTTCATTTTAAAAAGAGGATGAAAATGTGCCAATTATATCTAAAACTCTAAAAAGGCTATTTAAGTCTAATCCTAACTTATTTCTTTTAAAATATCTAAAAATGCAGTCCTAAAAATATTATCTAAAGATGCAATCCTAGAAATATAATCCTAAAAATTTGATTAATTAAACCTACGTGTCTATTATATTAAACCTTAATGTCCTAAATGCTCATGCAAATCTTTTTGAATGTTTTGATTTTTGATTTTTTTGATTTTTTTTAGCCTTTTTTTTAAAGCTGAATAATTGTTAAACAAGGGTTAAATCTAAACAATTAATATAATTACTAAATAAATGATCAAAATAATTGAAAAAACAACCTGACGTCTCACAGGTTAAATTAACAATTATTCTAACCATGATCATCACAACAACTCAAAATAATTAAAAATCTAGTCCGAAATCTTACGGACCAAATTAAATAATTATTATGATTTAACAATTGAGATTCTACAAAAAAGCCCAAAAATTAAAAATAATTAGAAAAATGGTCCGATGTCTCTCGGATCAAATTAATAATTATATTAATTTCGGACAAATTCCCTATGGATAATGCATACTAAATTCACAAATATTAACATCCAACATTACAAATTAAATACCTAAACTAAAAATGTTATCAAATGAAATACACAAAAAGATAACATAACAAATAAAAAGACTAAAAGAAACTAAACTATAGATAAAGTAAAAAGTTAAAAAATAAATAAAAGAAATAACAACTACCTAAGGGAATCGACGGGGAATGGCGCCGGGCGGTCGTTTGATCGGTCGTCGGAACTCCGGCGGGGGAATGACTGTGAGGGAACGGCGGCGGGCTCCAACTCAGGGAAACGGCGAAGTCGGGGCTGAGTCGCGAGTCACGGAGCTGGGTCGCGGGTGGCGGCGTCGGGCAGCGGATCCGTTGGACGTCGGGGCAGAGGAAGGTCGCGGCGACGGGGCGCGGGCTGAGGCGCGGCGGCAGAGATGAGCGAACCAGCGAGATGGCGGTGCGGAGGCGCGGCGGAGGGTAGCAGTGTCGGATGGCGGAGTCTCGGCGGGGGGTGACGATGCGGCGACGGCAGGGGTGGCGCTCAGGCGGAGGGTGTGGTCTCCGTGTCGGATGGCGGAGTCTCGGCGGCTGGCGTTGGTGTCGGGGGTGACGCGGCCTCCGGCGGGCAGATGGCGGGCTGGCGTTGGTGTGGCGAGGGCCTCCGCGGAAGGCAACGATCGCTGGAGAAGAAGAACAATATTCTTTTTCTTTTTCTTTTTTTTATTCCCTCTCTCACGTCACTTCTTTTCTCTCTGTCACTGCACTCTCTGCCCTCACGTCTCTTCTCTCTTTCCCTCTTTCTTTTCTTGACCTTTTTTTCGAAAACAAAGACAAAAGAACTCTTTTGTTTTTTTTTCTTCTTTGAATTTCGAATTCTAGCTAAACGAAAGAAACACTCTCACTTTTTCTGCTCTCAATTTTTTTCTGAATTCCCCCCGTGGCTCATGAAAATTATGGCTTCTCTTATAGTGATTTTCAAATGGCCATTTTTATAGCAACTTTCGACTTCCCATCTTATATTGCATTAAATCAAGCCTACAAATCGGAACGTGATTTCGCAAATCAACTCGATCCTGCTCAGATTTCTTCCATTTTGCAAAATTCTTGCCTCTTATTCACTTGATTTTTAAATTGTTTCTGCATTTATCAAAATCTGAATACTCATCAGAATTTCAAACTTCCATGCATAATCAATCAAATCAATTTTCCCCCTTTTTTCCTTTTATTTGTTCCAATGCAATTTTTATTTTCTTTATTTTCCTAGATTTGCTAAAAATAGGTGTCAACATCCTCACCTTTGTACCTGACATCTTGCAGTGCCTTTCTATGCAGAAACCGCACCACGTTTCCCAGCCGAAGTGTCTCGCTAATCACCTTCAGCACGTCAAAAAACCATCGGCAACCATCATCCCCCATCATTCTCAAACCTCGAAACCAAAAAACTGAACGTCTTACACATGCCACAGGATCCTGTCCCGAGTCTAACTATCATGCGATAACCTAAAAAGCTCGCAAAGCTCGAGTTTTTCCGATCCGATCAAAAGACAGGTCATCCGTGTTATGATTAATTTCGAAATATCGTACCAAGTTTAAAAAAAAAAAAAGGTTATAATTACTTTACCATTTGAGTTTCTTAATCCCTTGAAATCTTGAAAATAGAACAGATGAAAGTAGAAAAATTCATTTTGTAGTGAGAGAGGGAGCTTACACATTGGGTGAATTCCATCTTCTTGTAGTCCTCCCAGTTCAGCTCTATCTCTCCAGCTTTCTTCTTCCCTTTCGCAATCTCAAGATGCTCATCCTGGACAGTAAATCTGTATCCACAATGAGAAAAAAAGAAAGGAATTTTCAATGATTTTCTTGAACGCTCTCGCTCTACGCTCATACCCTCAGCTGGTCGATGGCCTTAGGGCAGGCCTGCAGGAAGAAGATGGCCAGAGCAATGGCGACCGAGGAGGTCTCGTGACTGGCGAAGAGCAGGCTCAGTATTAGGTCGAAGATCTACTTCGTCGATAGGTTAGAGTGCTTCAGCACCCAACCCAACAGGTCGTCGTCCTCCCTCGAGCTATCCCCGGCTCCTCCTTCCTTCATCCTCCGCACCCGCCCCTCCATCTTCCCCTCTATGAACTTTAGAATCGTCGATTTGGACTGTAGAGAAAAAGAACAAGAAACTTGGTAAAGGGTGAAAAGTGGTTTGAAATGTTGGACGCAAATTGCGCAACTCCAAGATCTCCATAACCAGAACAAGAACATGCATAATTGAGTAGAACGATTAACGTACCTGTTTTAGGATCCATCGAACATAAAACGGAAGCAGAAAATGGATTACCCACATATCAAGGGGATCCACTCTTTCTCCTCTATTGCCCTCCGTATCACTAGCTCAATGAGGCGGCTCCCCTCACGTTTAGCGTTAGATAAACGCCATCCGTGAGAATACAAGTGAGAATTAAGATTAGAGAAGAGACTTGAGCACTATTTATAGAGTTTCCAGCCAGTCCCCCTCATTACGGGCCAGGCTCAGCTCGGCTCACACTAGCCAGCCCATATTAGACTAATTAAGAAATATTATATCTCACCTTAGACCAACCTTGTTTTACGATAACCGTAAAAACAGTAAATTACAATATCAATTAATTTAATCCACATCAAGAAAATTCTTACATTCTCCCACTTGGACTATATTAATTGAAATCATACCGTATATGTGCACATTTGGTCAAGAGATAATTCTTAATAGTCAATCCTATCGCATAAAGTCTTAAACACCGAATCATGGCGGTAACTGCATGTATACACACAGAGCCTTCCATGGTCACGAATATTCTCAACTTTATTAATATAGATTCAATATGATAGTGTGTCAAATGGATAACATCTCTAATAGAGAGATCTCATTTGTCAGTCAACATTCTCTTACCTTAGGTGTCACAAAAACTTGTGCCACTAGAGAATGCTTTATGGTTCAAATGAACCCGCAAATGTCTTGTCCTTATGGTTAACATTTCTTTATGTATCATAAGATATATGCACAAGGCTAATAACTGGATGCCCAGATGCCCATAGCCTTCACTCAAGGTATATACAATCCCTTGAGACTTTATTGAAATATGTATTCAACATAATAACAACAAATCCAAAAATATTTTATTGAATGCAAAAGTTTATACATATCAAACCGTTACAATGTGTAACGAACACAGATGAAACCTTTATAAGAGTAAAGCCAAAATAACTCCCACTAAACAACAGCATCTCATGATGCTCCTAGGCCCATGCTAACGACATGTCGCTCAAATACACACAAGCGTAAACCTTTAGTTAGTGGATCTGCAACTACATTATCTGTGAAAATATATTATATTAAAACGTCACATTTCTGTACCGTTTGCTTTTGGTCAAAAATTTTGACCACCATATATTTAGACCCCTTGAAACCTTTGTAGTAAATAAATAATACTACAAATTTGTTATCTCAATACAACCGTATGGGTCTATCCATAAAGTTAAAACGATCAACTCTTTCATGAGATTCTAGAGCCTAATAGCCCAAGTAACAGTTTAAAAGAATGTTACTAACACTGCTTACATAGTATAAGATAACATAAAACTTTATTTACCGCACTTCCTACTAAAATAAATATGTATTTTGTTATTAATTTTGTCATCCTAACAGTCAGCAAAGTTTACATCTGAATACCCTATTAGGTGCAAGAATTGAGCATGCATATAATCTCTTATCTTATTTAAGTACCTTAAAATTTTCTTGGCAACAACCCAGTAATCGCGTTTTGGATTTGACTAATATTTTTCTAGAAGTCCCATCACAAAAACGATATTTAGTCTAGTGCAAATTCGAGTATATATTATACTTTTAAGTGCACTGACACAAGGTACACCATTTAATTAGATTTTCTCAATATCTAAATAAGGACAATGTAATAGATTTAGTATATCACCCTTAACAACATGAGCAATTCTTGACTTGTAATGATGTATATTGAATATTTCCAATATACAATCAACAAATATCCTTTCAGAAAATCTAATATAATATGGCAAAAACAATCCTTACAGACATCTATACAAAGGATATAAGATGTCTCAAGATCACAACTTATAAGAAAAATATCATGTACATAGAGTATGAAAAAAAAAAAAATCCTCCCACTGACCTTGCAGTATATTGAATTACTTTGTTCCCAATTGAATAAAATAATAACACTATGAAAATTTAATAATATTGTTTGGAAACTTGCTTAAAACTATGAATAAGACTTTTCAGTCTACACACAAGTTTACTTGAAACATCTATTGCAAAATCCTCCAATTGCACAATATAGATTTTGTATTTATTTGGCGTAACTCCATATCAAAATAAATTATTAATGCCACGTTCACACTAAAAGAATTTTTGAAAATACTAGAAAGAAATATTTATTTATTCACTATAAACTATTCACCCATTTTTCGAGATGAGGACACCTGAAATGTCATAACTTGGCGGAGGAATGACTTAAGTCTAACTTTAAAATGGGACACTTAAGTGTCACTCCAGCGAGTTTGGTCCAAAACAAAATGTCATTTTGCACGCGACGTGGGAGAAAATGCAAAAAAACGACGCCGGATTTAAATGTTTACGTGTAAATAATAATATATAAATTAATTAAATTAGATTTAAAATATTCAAAAAATTTTAAAAAAACAAAAAAATTTTAAAAATTTTAGAAAAATTTTAAAAATTTTAAAAATTAAGAAAAATTTTAAAAATTTTAAAAATTTTAAAAATTAAGAAAATTTTAAAAAATTAAGAAAATTTTAAAAAATTTAAAAATTATGAAAAATATAAAAATTAAGAAAAATTAAAAAAATTTAAAAAAATTAAGAAAATTAAAAAAAAATAGAAACTAAGAAAAATTAAAAAAAAAGGGGGGGGGAGGAGGCGAACGGGGCGGCTCCCTCGCCGCCCGCTTGGCCTCCCCCAGCCTTTTTTTTTTTTAATTTTTCTAATTTTTTTTTAATTTTTAATTATTTTAATTATTAAAATTTTTTAATTATTAAAATTTTCTTAATTTTAAAATTTTTTTTTAAAATTTTCTTAATTTTAAATTTTTTTTAAAAAATTTTCTTAATTTTTCAATTTTTTGAAATTTTTGAAATTTTTACATTTTTCTTAATTTTTGAAATTTTTCTTAATTTTTTAAAATTTTCTCTTTTTAAAATTTTTTTTTTGAATATTTTAGATTTAATTTAATTAATTTTTATATTATTATTTACACGTAGACACGAAACGACGTCGTTTTTGCATTTTCTCCGCCACGTCAGCGTGCAAAACGACACCGTTTTGGACCGAGCTCGTCGGAAAGTCGCAACATCAGCCATTTGGCCGGATCTTTGCCGGAGTGGCACTTAAGTGTCTCATTTAACTTCAAAACTGGCACTCAAGTGTACCATTTTAAAGTTATGACACTTAAGTGTCCTCCCGCGCCAAGTTATGGCACTTGTGCTGGAGTTCTGCCCCCATTTTTCAGAGTGAAAACTTTAGCTACAAATTTAGTTTTAAACTTCACAATCTTTCTTTGAAATTATTTTAGTTTTGTATGCCAATTTGCAACTAATGAACTTGTGATCTTTAGGCAAGTATGTTAGTTTCCAAACATAATGATGTTTCGCAGATTATATATCGCCTTTTATGACATCTAATCACATACTTGATTAAGAACAAAAAACGACATTTATAAATATGTCATTACATCAACCATATAGTGGATATTGTAATCATATTCTCACAAATAGACTATATAGTCTAATGGTATAACTGATCGTTTTTCCCTAACAATCTCCTTAATAAAGCTACAACCACTTCATTATGCACTCGAGAGATTTAAAAAATTTCATTATAAACTATATCAAGAATAGTACCTTAAACCTCAACAAGTTTAGTCTATGGTACAAGAGATTCCATAATTATCTGTATATGTAAAGATAAAAATACAGTAATCTCCATCATACTATTATTTTTAATAGTCTAAGAGCAGCTATCCTCTACAATTACGACAATCTTTAGAATCTTTAGAGTATGTGATTCCATAATTCTTGCACCTTCTTTAGGTTCATAAATCAATATCCCTTTAACAATCTAGATAAGATACAAAATAATTCTGTTGGATCTGAATTCCAATGCACTTAATATTGGATTAGATAACCTCACTTTTGCATGACACCTCTAAATTTCATATGATTCAAGTAATTTATGTCCAGTCTATAACTCAAAAGAAGTTTATGAAACTATTTTTGTATGTAAAAATGTTACTTTTAAAATATCAGCTCACAAAAGGCTAGATAAATTAGTCTTATTAATCATACTCATCACCATGTTCAATATGGTGCATTTATATCTTTCGGCCAAATCTTTTGTCGGGATTTTCAGGTATAGTAATTAAATTACCACCCCAGAATCTACCAAGTATTTGACAAATGACCTTTTAAGTTATTTACTTGCCAAAATACTCACGGCCACTGTTAATCCTGACAACTTTTTAAGACTAATTGTAATTGTTTTATTTTTTTTTATCTTGGTCATTTTCCTTAAATAGAAAACTTTTGGAAACAACATTTTAACCATATACGAGATGTATATGTCATAGGACTTAAACACAATCTTTGCAGATGTGTCCTAATTTCAATATCAGACAAGACATAATTTCAAGCAACTAAGGCTTCCATCATCTTATAGCAGTGTAGTCCATAGGCAAATTTCTTTTTAAGTGTTCCAAAATGGAACGCTTCATGGACAATAAGTAAATTCAATTGCTCTTTTTTTAAGCAACAAATCATATGTCAATAACTTAAAATTTGAAGCAACAAGAACCTCAATAGTTATAAATTACAGAAAATGTGACTGAAAACCAAGCAATATATATAATTAGCATCATGTGAGTACGGTGTAACTTGACGTACAAGTACACATCCAGAGAATTACACGCATAATCATATAATCACCTTTGGGCAGAATACATGACATGCAGTTGTACACTCCCCATATGATAGCGGTTATGTATTTAAATTCTTTGTGAATTCATCACCTTTAGGCATATGAATCACTAGAATCAGCCACTCCTCCACCACACTATTATGTATCACTCCATGAATTAATACATAATCACCTCTTTTGGGAGTATGACTACGCATTAGATCAAGAGATATCCCAATCATCATACGAGACCGAAATTTCTCAATCCGAATCAAGTGTGCCACTTTGGCGGTCACTACTCAATTGAATCATTGAAATTCTCTCATACTAGGGATATATTTACTCCTCACATACACCATATACATGTGATTTTAACTTTAGTGATAGGGGCAGCATATCACCAAAATCACATATCATACTAATTACATTACTTTATTCATTAATAAAATCTTTATTTATACATATATATAAATATATGTATATAGCGAACCTAAATAATAGATTTCTAATGAGATCACCGATGACAGCAACACAAGAAACTTTTCATAACATAGAAGCAAGCATCTCTTGTACATCCCAATTACTGATTACTAGAACGATATTAAAAGAATGCTACATGCAGTTGTACACTCCCCACATGATAGCGGTTATGTATTTAAATTCTTTGTGAATTCATCACCTTTAGGCATATGAATCACTAGAATCAGCCACTCCTCCACCACACTATCATGTATCACTCCATGAATTAATACACAATCACCTCTTTTGGGAGTATGACTACGCATTAGATCAAGAGATATCCCAATCATCATACGAGACCGAAATTTCTCAATCCGAATCAAGTGTGCCACTTTGGCGGTCACTACTCAATTGAATCATTGAAATTCTCTCATACTAGGGATATATTTACTCCTCACATACACCATATACATGTGATTTTAACTTTAGTGATAGGGGCAACATATCATCAAAATCACATATCATACTAATTACATTCCTTTATTCATTAATAAAATCTTTATTTATACATATATATAAATATATGTATATAGCGAACCTAAATAATAGATTTCTAATGAGATCACCGATGACAGCAACACAAGAAACTTTTCATAACATAGAAGCAAGCATCTCTTGTACATCCCAATTACTGATTACTAGAACGATATTAAAAGAATGCTAATCTAAATTATCTCTCACAAATTAACATCAATAGTAATACATGGTACTCTAGATTGACAAGATTGATAGCTGATCAACTATTGCTTATGAGTTTCATAAGGTAAAACATGACTCCAAGACCAATAGCTGATTTATTTGCCAATTTTAAGTAACAAATTATCATTGTATCAACCAGTGGCTTATAAATTGAGTCAAAACACAGAACCAAATATCTAAACTATAATAGTAGATACAATTGCTCTGTGTAAATGCTGTCATACTTCTTAACCATAAAAAATATTCAGTTTGATAGACATTAACCAGCGACCAGATGGGTTTAGATACAATATGTAATAATTTAACTGACATGCATTATCCATATTCAGCAAATGTGTTAATTAATATAATCAGTTTAGTCACAAGTTCTTAAGATGTCCATCATTCAAAAGTTACCAGTGTATCAAGTAGTATGCTTGAGAAACAAAAATTTCATAACATTTACTATTTCTCATCACCTTAATACATAGCTTAAATACTAGGGAGGCCTTTATGAGTGGTTGGTTATGCCATTCGGATTATCTAATGCTCCAAGTACTTTCATGAGACTTATGAATGAGGTTCTTCATTCCTTTATTGGTCGATTTGTCGTTGTTTATTTCGACGATATTCTTGTTTATAGCAGGAACGAGGAGGAGCATATGTCTCATTTAAAACAAGTCTTCAATGTCTTGAGAGATCAAAAACTGTATGCTAAGATGGAGAAATGTGAGTTCTTCTCACCGAGCAGTGTGTTTCTTGGTTATGTGGTTTCCAAAGATGGAATCTCTGTTGATCAAACCAAGGTGGAGGCTATGAAGACTTGGCCAGTTCCGACGTCCATTTCTGATGTAAGAAGTTTTCATGGACTTGTTTCTTTCTATCGACGTTTTGTTAAAAACTTTAGTACCATCATGGCTCCTATAATTAAATGCATGAAGAATGGTGCTTTTGAATGGACAAAGGCTGCTCAAAACGCCTTTGACATAATCAAGTAGAAACTTTGTGAGTCCCCTATTCTTGCACTTCCTGATTTTGATAAAGTATTTGAAGTTGAGTGTGATGCAAGCGGAGTTGGTATTGGCGCTGTTCTAGTGCAAGCACAAAAACCATTGGCATATTTAAGTGAGAAGTTATTTGATTCCAAGAGGAATTATTCCACTTATGACAGAGTTCTATGCCATTGTCCGAGCTCTTGATCATTGCAGTCATTATTTGAGGCTGAAACAATTTGTCCTTCATTATGATCATGAGGTGCTTAAGTTTATTAGTGGCCAACGCAAGCTTAATCGAGACATGCAAAATGGGTAGAATTTCTTCAATCATTTTCTTTCGTCTCAAAATATAAACCGGGACACACTAATGTTGTAGTAGATGCTTTATCGAGAAGATATTCTATTCTTGCGGTTTTGGACTCTAGGATTCTCGGATTTCAATCAATGAAAGAACTTTATTCTGAAGATGCGGAATTCTCCTCTATCATCAACAATTGCAAGTAGGGAGTTCAAGGTATATATTCTTTGCAAGATGGGTTTCTTTTTAAAGGAAATCAATTATGTGTGCCGAAGAGTTCTTTTCGTAAATTGTCGATTTGAGAAGCGCATAGTGGAGGATTGGCTGGTCATTTTGGTATTAACAAAACTCTTGAGGTACTTTACCAAAAAAAAAAAAAACTCTTGAGGTTCTTCAAGAGCATTTCTATTGGCCAAAGATGAGTGGAGATGTGCATGCTATATCATCTCAAGGTGTGCAACTTGTCAAAGATCAAAAAGCCACTTCCATCAAGGTTTGTATACTCCACTTCCGGTACCATTGCAGCCCTGGGAGGATGTTAGCATGGATTTCATTGTGGCTCTACCAAGAACTCAAAGAGGAAAATATGCTATCATGGTGGTCGTCGATCGGTTCTCTAAAATGGCTCATTTTGTGCCATGTCACAAGACCAATGATGCATCTCATATTGCTGAATTATATTTCAAAGAGATTATCCGCATTCATGGAGTACCAAAGACCATTGAGTCGGATTGTGATTCCAAGTTCTTATGCCACTTCTGGAGGACTCTATGGAGAATGCTTGGTACAAGGCTCTTATTCAGCACAGCTTGTCATCCCCAAATGGATGGCCAAACGGAGGTAACAAATCGTACTCTAACCACTCTTCTTCGTGGTATGACAATTGATCGTTGAAAGATTGGGATTTAAAGCTTGTGCATGCTGAATTTGCTTACAATTGATCACCAAGTTATACTATTGGTCGATCGCCATTTGAAGTTGTGTATGGAATTAATCCTCTCACACCCATTGATTTGATTCCAATTCCATCTAACTCTCAAGTGAGCTTTTGATGGCAAGAAAAGAGCTGAATCAATGAAGAAGCTCCATGAGCAAATTTGATTCGAGATTGAAAAGGCCAACGAATCTTACAAGAAGAAAGCTAATCAACATCGCAAGAAGACTCAATTTCAATCGGGCGATCTTGTGTGGCTTCACTTGAGGAAGGAGAGATTTCCATTTCGACGAAAGAACAAGCTCATGCCTAGAGCTGATGGTCCCTTTAAAGTTATTGAGCGAATTGGTGACAATGCTTACAAGATTGACCTTCTGGGAGAATTTGCAGTTTCGGCAACATTCAACGCGGGAGACCTTTCTCCTTACTTGGAGGATGAAAACCTTCTAGATTTGAGGACAAATCTCAAACAACCCGGGGAGGATGATGCGGGAGCATCCAACGTAGCTCCATGGACCAACTCAGAACCATCGATACTTATTCAAGCCAATAAAGAAGTTGGGCATTATGTGCTTCGATGGATCATTTTGAATGAATAATGTTAATTACTTATCGGTACTTTGTGGTATATCGATAGATATCAATGGGAGGCCATTTTAGATATCTTGTATGACCAATTGATGAAGTTTTATAAGGATTATTTTCTGGTCAAGGGAGGAGCTCGAATTTTGGGAAGGCTAGAGGTTCACGAAAGCGGTTCAAGAATATGGAAAGCCTAAGGTTCAAGAACACGGAAAGCTAACGGTTCGAGAATGTGGAAGGCCAAAGATTAAAGACCACTTAGTTCCCGTAATAAAGGCTTTTTATTAAGTTCCAATTGAAATCTACAATGATCCGGTAGATAAGATTTTTGTTTTCTTTAAACTGAAAAAGACATCCCTTCCGACTGAGCATTCCCAAAAAGTATTCCCTTTTTTTAGTTATTTTTTATGATGGGTTTCATATTCATGTGTATATAAGCCTTCTACTATTATTATATGTTACATGAGAATAAAAAAAAAGAAATGGCAAGATAACTTGGATATATCAATGGAGAAAATAAGGATTTTGAAAACAAGACGGGTATTCTATAAAATGACACTGTAGACCAATTGAAAGGGATGTAGCGCAGCTTGGTAGCGCGTTTGTTTTGGGTACAAAATGTCACGGGTTCAAATCCTGTCATCCCTACCTATTACTTCTCGTTTGAGCTGTAACGAGGGATTTATTGAAATCGATTAAAATCAGGCATACATAATCTTTTTTTTATATCATATTCTATATGATAGTCTTATGCATCCAAGATGTATTCGGGTTATAAAAAAAATCCTCTTTTTTTTTTTTCTTTTTTTTTTTTAGTTTTAGCTAGTGTGATAATGATAAGAAGATAAGAAAGCGCTCTTAGTTCAGTTTGGTAGAACGTGGGTCTCCAAAACCCGATGTCGTAGGTTCAAATCCTACAGAGCGTGATTCAATTCTTAGTTAGGTTAGTCCCAAATTACAATTAAATAATTGACCAGTAATCTTAATCTGACCTCCTTTGGATTAAAGAAAAGAGGAGGTCAATTAAAAAAAAATGTTAATTAATTTAATCAAAGATCCAACTGATCACCACGTCTGTATTGTAAATATGCAATCCAGCTAAAGTAATAGGAATTAGACCTAAGACAATTCCAAATAGAAAAACTTCAATCATTTCGAACTTTGTTTGTAACTCACTATAGGCTCGGGAAACAAAGAGAAGATTAATGGGTTAGGAATTCGTAGTGTTCTGTTCTTTTCATAGATCCTTCGATCGAACATCCGGGCAGAGGAAGGGACCAAGAAACAATAGACGCTGACTTGCTTCACAATGGAAGGGCTTGGCTGGGCAGTGAGATTGGCTTCCTATCAATGGTGCCTAACTACTTCAATGAGCTAGCCTGTTGGCTTAGGTAGAGGGTGTTTAAGAAGGATGCTGAGATCGTAAAGAAGCGCCGTACGTAAAAAGGCGCCCAAAGGGCACGCACAAGCAGATATCAGAGAAGGAGGGGAACTCCAAATCCACCACTAATTGTCTCTACTCTTGATTTAATGGACTCCCTTTTTTAAGGCACTCGACCTAGACTCTATGGCGAGACTTCCTTCGTGGGTCTTATCCCGATTCTCTTTCTTAGCACTTTGACAGATGAAGGCTGGAAGACCATTAGTTCTCTCTTTTGGTGAGTTGAGATTCCAAGATTAAGGCACGCACTAAATCATCAAATTAACACAAATCGCGTAGAAAGGCAAGACCAGAGATAGAGAGCAAGACATGGACTTATTGGCTCATCTTGGTTGATCCTTACTACTGCAGAATGGATCCATCGATCAGCTTCCATATTGAGCTTTAGCAGTGGTCTAGGAAGGTAAGACCCAAGGGCCAGTTGCTTCTTCATTTAATGGGTACCCAGTCTCTTTTAACCAATGAAGTCCAACCCAATCCACGCCCATTTCCCTTCGGTGGAGCACAAGAGGGTGCCCTTGCTTAATCCTTGCGATGCTAACCCCATGATTTTTTGAAGGAGATGCTATTGAATCAGAGGGAGAGGGTAGACAAATGAATGAATGATTGAATTCGCTAGTTCGTCGATCCAAGGCTCAGGCATGAAAGAAGAGAGTTTTCACTACCCGCCTAAAAGAAGAGACGAAGGGCAAGAGGTTGACTTCAATCCTTTAGAAGATTGGCATCGTAGAGAGATTGGACTATATTGCGAGAGAAGCCTTCTCATCCCGAGCTGCACTACATAGTATAGAATGTTATTTATCTTCTTTTTAGCCATGTGGTCTGATACTTGAATCAAAGATAAATCGTTGTCTTAATCCAGGTTCCCCTTTTGTGAATTAGTTTGTGGTGAGGTCTATTGATGATCTCGGCTTATGATCTCATTACCATGTATTTAAGTCAAACTCACAGATCTCAATCTACAAGGGCCCATCTCAATTCTTTGATTTAGATAAGATGGAGCTCATCAAGTCATACAAGCGCTCAACCCCTCTCTTAGTAAAACGGGTTTGATCCCCTTCGACCTATATAGTGAATTAAGGCCTCCGCCCTCAATCGGAAGGAAGGGATATCCTCCTTCCTTCATACCCCAAATCCCTTGGTTTTCAACGAACCTGAACTTAGTAAGGATCATGTGCTCAACTCGAACTAATGCAGCTCCTATTTTTTAGAATGCCATCCCTTATAATTCTGTCTGTCTTCTTTTATGTTTGATGTCGGCAGCTTCAAAGGCGAGAAAGCATTAACTGAATGCGTGAAAGGATCTTACAAGCAATACTCTGACATGATAGCAAGGCCAGGCGAAGCCTTTTAAAGTCAAAAGAGAATATAGAGAATGGAACGAGCATCAATCCATGAGCTGAGATGCATGAGGAAGGTGCTCCCCGCCTTCTTTACTTTAAGAAAGCAGAAAGAATTTTATAAGCAGCAATGAAATGAAATCTTTATTTTCTTTTTTAATGGAATTGGGTGAGAAGTTGTGTTAAGACCCTGACTAATGAATCAATAAAAGAATTCTTCTCTTGTCAAAGGCCAACTAAAGATTCTTAGAAAAAGTCCAGATTCTATGAGATAAAGTCTAAACTCACCTTTCTTCTTTCTTATTTGGGCCCTTTATCAATCCTCGTGAATCAGTATAAAGCAAAGCTCTAGACTCCATTGAATTGAGAAGGATTCCTACTAGTCTCCCCTTCTTAATGCTTGGTCCTATTGGTACTGCTTCTGATTCACCAAATTAGCCCCTTCGACGCTTTATTAAAGGAGTACTGATCCCGGGAAATTCCTTCCAAGGAAATGATTGACCTAAGCTAAGACTTAAGGCCATTCTTCAATGCCAGTGGTGTGAGGCAGTGAGCTTGGGAAGTTCACTCTTTTAGTTGTTGTTTCGGGGAAGGAGGGGGTTTTTCTAGAATCGATTCGACAACAGAGGTTGACACAGATGAGGCAAAATCGTTCGCTTCAAAAGAAGCTATAGATAGCCTTTCAGCTAGCAATGAAGCAGCGAACAAAAGGATTGACTTGGAATCCGCCTATACAGGTCGTCTAGAAGAAAAGGATAAGTGATACATAGCTAGAGCAAACGCATATGCATAAGAATTAGGTGAAGCTAGGTTCATAAGATTTATAACTAGAAGCAGATGAAGCATATGCTAATGGAGAATAAATCGACACAGATTAAACAGAAGTTCTTGATCCTGGGAAGGACGTTTTTTATTTTGATCGAAAATATGACGTAGTAGAAAGAAACATTGTGCTAACGCACAGGGCTATATAAGGGCATAACCAATATAGCACTGAAGCGAACAAGAAAAAGAAAGCACAGCTCGAAGGAACAGCGCGAAGAGAAGATTCCACTCCATGGATAGAGGGTGGGGTCAAAAGAGGTCATGGTCTTTGGCGCGCACGGCCAAGGAAGCATCGTTTTTGAAGCAAGATAGGCAAGGGAATAGTTCCCTCCATAACATATAAAGATAAGTTCCATACGATCTAATAAGATTATATATTCTTTCTTCATAACTTAAGCATAGAGTTGTAGGGTGGAGGGCGAAAGTAATTTTTTAATATATCAACTCCCAGCTAAAAAGATGACTGGTCAATCACTCTTAATTCTTTCGTGGAATGAAGCAAGAGTCCGCTACTAAACAAAGATCAAATATATCGTGAAGGTTACAGTCATTCACGGCTGAATTTTTCGTGCTATGGAGCCGCCTCCTATGGTTGGTGAGTGTAATAGCTTCCGAACGCATGCATGATTGAATTGTCTAGTTATCGAGCTTTCCCAATAGGAAGGGAAAGAAGCCATGTCTAGGAACTTTTTCCGTTCGATCTACAACGGGAAGAACAGCCAAGCTAGGGTAAGAAAAAACCTTTCTAATCTTAAGATCTTAAGGACACACCGGGCGAATGGAATGCATTATTTAATTCCAAGGTTTACTGCATTACCGGACCCAGATTCGCTTTCATTTTTCTGAATGCTCCAAGAGAGGGAAAAAGTTGAACAATATACCAAATAGGAATAAGGGCGAGAAAGAGATTTAATCAAAAGAGGAGTAAGGCAAGGAAAGCTAGTCCGGCAACTGCTGGCTGTCGACGAGGAGGATTCACCTAGTGATGCCAGATTTGCAAAGATTAATAAAGGAGCTCCCCCTTTAATTTAATAAGTAATCCCCCCTTCTGAGAATTATTAGAATCCTCCTTAACATAGAATAACCGTGTTCCACACGGATGGATGAAGTAAACCCTCGTCCCTCCAACTCAATCAATATCAACAACATGTCGTGACGCTTTGGTTAGGCCTACTACTAAGGGTACTTCTAGCTTCTATAGTGGCCCTTCCACTTCCACTTTGGTGTAGTTTTTGTTTGTTTTGTACTAAATTGAACATAAGCTTTCACTTCAAAAGGCGCTACTTAAAGACGAAAGGCGAACTCGGCGAGCAGCCCAATAGCAAAGCATACTCTTTTCTAGTTGCGACCACGTACCCTTTAATAGTATTTCGTTCACTTATTTACTTATAGAGTTGTTTTATTACTTAAGTAGGGCGAACAGTGGTGATCTCACCTTCCCTCTGGGTGTAAAATCGCAGCCTATCCTAAGAACTACTTTGAGTGCCCCGAAACAACAATCAGCCCGCTTTAGGGCAAAATCCTTTTCCCTTAGATTCTATGATCAGACCGGACTTTCTCGATTTGAATGATAATTAAAAGCGTTTTTGTCTTAGTTTCGAAGTCTAATTTTCTTTCCGTTGTTGGGTATGAGCACCTGGTCTTAATTGTGAGCCATAAATATATGTCCCCTAGCTCTGGGGAGACCATGAGGGAAAGAAATTGCTTTTCATTAGTATCCAGTAAACTATACTTTCTAAGTAGAGGTTGGTCGAGTCATTATGTACCTCTGATAGAGCCATTGAGAAGCGGAGAAAGGAATAAGGTAGGTGGTGGGCTGGGCCCTAGCGATCTCTAAACCCACGAATGAAAGCTCAAGAGGTGGAAGACATTCCTTCGATCGTGGGTACAATGTCTAATGGGAAAGCTCCCATGCCATGTATAAAAAGAGGAAAGGGTGCTTCCAAAATCATCCATTTCAACCATTAACAGAACCAAGTCGCTGCCCAGACCCACCGAATGGGTCCACTTCGAGTCTAGTCTAAGAAAAATCCTCCTTTCCAGTGGGAGAAGCATCCGAACAAGCAGTGGGTCCAGAGGCGAACTCTCCATCATTTGGATTCGATCCATCGGTGACAAGAGAAGGCGGAATGACACCATCCAACTTTGACTACCCCAGTTCTCTGTTCACATGCCAAGATTTTATATCCCACCTGACACCAGGATTCAAAATAGAATTCATTTAAGACCTGGCAAAGGGATTTAACTAAATCAGATCTGTACGTCGAAGACATTATACCCATTAGACCGCTGGGACCACTTTATGAATGCTCGTTTTAAAGAAGCCACCAACCAGCAAATGCTGGCTCTAATTAATAGTTCTACTTTCCTCTGACCTCAGATTGAAGAACCGTAAGTGAAGTGCTAATACTAGGCTCCGAGAGTTTAGCCTTCCTCTGGCAGTCGTTCATTCGATTCTTCAATGGAAAGATTTAGAGACAACGGTATTAATACAATAGATAGAAAGACTCATTTGCCAGTCAAACTCTCACAGGCTGACTCTCTTAGGTATGGGCTCCCCTGATAGTTAGTTTTGAGGAAGGCCTTCAAGTCGAGCTTCTAAGTTTCCCCCTTAAACAAAGTCCAGATCGGTTGGTGCTGTCTTCCTGCTATAATTCTTCTTATATGATAGATAGAACATGGATGGGTACAGCCTTCTAAGCTACAAAATAAAGAATGACGTATACAAACTCAAGTCAACTCCCCTGATTCTAATTCTTCCCTGGCCCCACTATTCCCTTTCTCTATTTTAGAATGGAGAGTGGGCAAGGCCTCCAAGCTTTGAAGTCGAGCTATTTGACCTTCTTTAACACGATCCTGTAAAACACTTTTATTGAGGCTAGGCTTAAGGCTGGCTACTTATTATTATTCGAGAACGGGGGAACTTCGAGGGAAGCTGTCTTCTCCGGGAAAACTCAAGAAAGGAAAGAAAGACCCGTAAGTTGCTTCTTTGCTCACTGCGATTGTGCTGTATTATTATTTTACTCAAAAGCTCAGGGGAAATTATTCCTCGTCTCTTTTGAATGTAAATAGTGAGTGAAATCCCTGAGTATAAAAGCCTTCCTTGGCGAGTTTGAATCCTCCGCTAAAGAGGAGTGAGGTGTCCCATGAGCATAATAACAGTTTTTTTTCTAGGCGACTTCCTCTTGAAAAGGAAAGGAACCAGTTACTTCCACCTTGGAAGTCTCCTAAAGAAAGGAAAGTCCCTCATGGAGAAGCTTTTGAGCTCGGGTTCCTCATAACAAACTTGGTCGAAAACCCAAGTATTGATGCCAGTGTTGGCCCGTAAACCCTTTCTCAATGAATGGAGAGAACGTTCGCAAATCACCTTCGTTTGTACCGGAACTTCGTGATCTAAATGTTGGCAAAGCCAATTATTCCATGTTTGGGCATTCGTGCCAGTATTTACAAAATCTAGGGAAAGCGAAATAAAAGAAAGAAAGTACCTATTCTCCTGTCGATTGATAAGGATAAAGCGGGCTCTTCAGCTACATCAAGTACCACATCATCCGATTCAATAGTAGCATTTTTACCGCTGACTTTTCACTTGTTGAGCATAGCATAAAGCGAAGGGGAACCGGGAATCATTAGCTGAATGAAAAGCGCTTGCTATCAAAGCAGTAAAGTGAGGAATCCAACTAATCGCTAGAACCACAGCTTAGTACGTGGCATCTCATTTCTTAACCAACCCGCTCGCATAGAAAGTGAGTTCCTTTCTCTGTACCAAGGCAGATCATTTCTACAGTTCCCACACAGAGTATAACCTTAAAGAGAATGTCTTCACCCATTACTTTAGTTAAGCCCGGGAAATCAATCTAATTTCTCTTTTTCTCGTCTCATTCATATCTTAACCGATAGAATAGGAGGACGGGCTTCTAACTCAGATGTAATGTACTGCTGGTTTGACTCATGTCTAGTGTCTAGTACCCTTATTCTTCTTTTCTTTTGATTGACTGACTTTGACAGCTATCCATCTCCAACTTGAAAAGCAGCACAGCTCAAGTGATGAAAGTTATACGTACGTATAGTTGACTAAAGTGTAGTGTGTTCCCATTCCTTCCTTATCTAAGCAATGATGATGACTTTTTTTCGCTGGTTGGCTTGGCGACTATTAGGACAGACTTTCATAGTAGCTAAGAAGTTGCAAGAGAACTTCACACCTCCCATCTTAGGGAGAGACACAAAGGGAGAGGGAGGGGCATCCAGAACTAAGAGATAAGAAGATAGCACTCTAGTACGAGAGACAGAAAGAAGTCGACAATGGCAGGGGAGACACTAGAATAAGAGATCGACAGTAGGGGTGCTCTTTTCTCAAGAGTTGATCGACTAAAGTGGAAATAACAAGACTCTCACCTTTACTTATCCAAGCTTTTCTTTTAGTCGGTCCCTGTCCTTAAGCCTAGAGAGTAGAGCGAAAGTGCTTTTCCTCGGAAGATACCTTCATTAAAAAGATCAAAGTGGACTGCGAATCAGGCTTTCTTTTTTGAAACGGCACTTTATTCAATTAGCTTGTTTGGAGTGCTCGCTTGTTAGCAACTATTATGACTGGAAGAGTGGCTAAGAAAGACAAGCTAAAAGAAAGATGCTCACATTCACAGCAGAGTGGAAAGCGGGAAGGGGAGAGGGAGGGCAGGTTGGTTCGAGGACCCCTTGGTCAAAGGAAGGGCGGTCCTGATTCCAGGACGGAGCCCTATGACACGAGAGTGTAGACTCTTGAACTCAGGGAGTGAGACCCTAAAAAAGTTAAAGAAGCTATGAACTCGGAAAGGAAAGATGGAAATAGGGGAGTTGATTGAAAAAGATGGACAGTAAGGATTGCGTAAAATCAATTTATCGGCCTCATCATCGAAAGCGGCTTCCAATTGCTCGGAAATTCTCAGCTATATGGGGGTTTGGATGGTGAGCAAAAACAATTGATCAAGAAGTTGGTCAACTTTCGAATGAAAGAAGGTAAAAGAACGAGAGTTCGTGCTAGTCTTGATCAAACTTTTCATCACCCAGCTCGAACTGAAGGCGATGTAATCAAACTTATGGTTGATGCCGTAGCGAATATAAAGCCCATATGCGAAGTGGAAAAAGTAGGAGTTGCAGGTACTATTGTTGATGTCCCTAGGATTGTAGACAAGGATTGTCAACAAACCTTAGCTATTTGTTGGATCCTTGAAGCAGCTTTCAAACGACGTATAAGCTACAGGATAAGCTTAGAGAAATGTTCATCTGATGAGATACTGGATGCTTACTGAAAGAGGGGAATTGCACGTAAGAAAAGGGAGAATCTTCATGGACTCGCTTCCACCAATCAAACTTTCGCGCATTTCAGATGGTGGTAAAGTGAGACCACATAAAGAGCTCTTCCTCATTCAGTCAGATTCTTCAGTAAGATATGGTTTGACCTTTTTCCTTTTTGTTTGAATCTTTGATGCGTGATGGGTTGAGTGATTCTAGAACGGATTTTTCAGAGGGGATTTTTGTGGTTAAGTGTATGGAGTAGTGTATACAGGGAAGCGCCAAGGTATAAAAACAATCTCCTTCCAAGGTATAAAGGCAGCGCCACCAACCAAGGATGAGGATCGAGATCTACGAAATTCACCACCAAGGCCTAAAGCTTCCACCAGCCAAGGATAAAGGACTTCGGGATAAGAGAAGCTCACCACCAAGGCCTAAAGATTCCACCAGCCAAGGATAAAGGGCTTATTGGCTCACCACCTAGGAGTGATCTACGCTCCAAGGATAAAGAAACCGAAAGGAGTTATCCACTCTCCAAAGGAATTCACTCAAGCAGAGGAAACCTCACCATTTTCATTCATAAAATTCGTGTCCCTTACATCGGATAGTTTTCCCCTCTTTATAGGAGGGTTTTAGTGTTAATACATATTAAAAACGGACCATAATAGCCTAGAAACCGAAACCTTAATACATATTAAAAACAAACCTTAATAGCCTAGAAACTGAAACCTTAATACATATTAAAAACAGAACTTAATAGCCTAGAAACCGAAACCTTCGACTCTTGGACTGCATAACAATAAAGACACATAATAACATAATAAAAGCCTTATTAACACAGGAATTAAATGCCTTTAATCTTCGGCCTTCCGCATTCTTGAACCTTCAAATTCGAGCTCCTCCCTTGACTAGAAAATAATCCTTCTGAAACTTCATCAACTGGTCATTCAAGACATTTAGAATGGTCTCCCATTGATAGTTATCGATATACCACAAAGTTCCGATAAGTAATTGACATTACTCATTGAAAATGATCCATCGAAGCACATAATGCCCAATTTCTCTCTTGGCTTGGATAAACATCGATGGTTCCGAGTTGGTGGATGGAGCTACGTTGGATGCTCCCACATCAATCTTCATATAGAAAGCCGGCCTTCCTCATACTCCTCCCCTCATTCATGGAGTTGGAGGAATCCATAGGAGGCTGGCCCGTTATCCATTGCATGAAACAACCTTTCTTTCTAGGACTTCTCTTTTGCCTTAGGTCAAATGAATGAATACGAAAGGGAGATCAATCAAACAAAAAAAATAGGCCCTGAATGAAGAAGTAGTGGGCCTTTAACCCTCTTTCGTCTGACTCGGGAAGTTGATCCGATAAATGCACTTCAAAGGGAGGGGTTCTTGATGTTTGCTATATGGCCGGGCATAAAAGATTTTGAAGTTAGTTAGGTAAAATAGAAGAAGAGGTAGAGAGAGAGAGAGAGAGAGAGAGAGAGAGAGAGAGAGAGAGAGAGAGAGAGAGAGAGAACATAATGGAACCGATAGCCCCGAATTATGTCAAGGCAAGAGAAAGAAAAGTAAGGACTCTCGTTTTACGCATACACATATAGGATGTGAAAAAGAAGTCCATTCGTATAATATAGACATAGAGTGATTCGTCTACTTTGTTAATAAGGTAACTGAATGAATTTCAAGTACTTCGTAGGACGCCTCCGTTTGCTAAGATGTGCTTCCACATCGTGAGCTTTAGTGCACTTGTCGTCGAATCCCCCTTCCAACAAGGTGTTGGGCAGGAATATCGATGACGAGTTGTGCCTGAAGTTGTTCATGCACATCTTGAGGAGCTCTTCCTAAGTAAACTTCTGGGGACAGGCAAAAGTAAGAACTCCGTGATAGGTTCATTATACCTTTGCTTCATCTTGAGTAGTTAGGGCACTCCAACCCTTCTTTGTGTGTTGTTGAACTGCTTCCTGAACTCCAAGACCCTTGCTTCCCAAGTCGGGATCGACTCTTCAGAGAGATGGGCGTACCATGGTTAGGCCGGCCCCTGCAGTGATTGTAGGAAGATCCTAAAGCACAGACAGTATCCCATTTTGCGCTATTGGCCCACATCTTACCAAGAAATGTGATAGATGCCGGTGCGGGTCTCCCCTTCCGTCGAATGTGTTGAAGTCTAGGCTGAGAGAACCTTGGCGTATACGGCACGGAATCTATCCAAGTCGGAGTTGGTTTGGTGATCATGCGGTTATCCTCCTCCTTTACCTCGGCCTCCTTTACTTCTTTCTTCACCAACTGATTCATTGTTGCAAGGAGGGTTGGGCTTATGCCCACAGGTTCTCTTGCTTCGTTCGGGGTACTGCCCCCTTTCTCAACATAGGGCCGCTCGCGATGGCGTGTTTGGCAATGCCCTCCGCATGTTGGTCTGTAGGAGTGGATCTTCAGCCACCATAGGTGCGTCTTGTCTTGCTGATGAAGGCGACGGGGAATGAAACAAATCTTTTCTTTTATGTATATTCTCGATGTATGCGTCCCAATCCAAGGAAAGGGGAAGTGAGCTCAACCAGGGCTAGAAGTAATCATTCGATGAGGAGAAGGTCGGGTTCTTGGACTAGATTAGTGGGGTTACGAGACAGCTAGGGCGGGCCAGCTGAGTACATGGAGTTTGAGAGAGCCTCTTCCCTTGGATAGAAAGTGCATATTTGCCGGCCGAGTGAGCCTTTCAACTGGCTAACACACAAAAAAGCACAGGAATAGTGAAATCAAGCATCCTTCCGCTTTATTCATCTCCGGTTTTGTCTTTTTCTCTTCTATCTCCTTTGTTTCAGTTTAAGAATCAGTAATCGGATGCTCTAGAGGAAGATGAACAAAGTTAAGAGATGCCAACTAGCTCAAGTCCCACAGTTGATTCAATAGCTTAAATAGCCGTGTTCTCTTGATATCTATCAATGAGGGATTTCCGGACGGATCAAAGAACTCATTCTTTTTGGTCTGACTCCCTGGTTCCCATCTTTTGTCCAGAGCTCAAAAGAGTTAAACAGCCAACCATATTTAGGTAGCAAGAACCCCCTTTTCAACCATATGAGGGGCTATCTCTAAACTAAACCCCTACCTGGTGATTAAATGCAAGAAGGACGTGCTCTAGCTGGTTTCCATCTCATTTTTCCAGAAAAAGAACCAGCGCAGGAAGATCGAGGTGTAGTAATAGCAAGAAAGACAGCGGCATTCGAGGAGAATTCGACGAATTAGATCCGCCAGAAAGAGAGATCAAGATGTGGAACAAATCAAATCGCTTTACTCACGGCATTGCCATTCCTCTTGGGGAATTATACCGCACTCCTGAGCTAGGATCAAACCTTCTTTTTTGAGGAAGATTTATAGCTCTTCGTCACCCTGGTTACGAGCCAACGGTAGAACAAATTCCTCAGCTTCCACACATGTCAATGAATGCATTAATTTCGCATTTGTCGACCAGTGGATCGGAGCGGAACTATGTGTGCCATGACTCCTTGAGGGCTAGGATGTCTTGAAATGATCCCTTTTGGGACATAAGTCGATGGTTAAGGTTCTGTCCCATCTCCTAATGGAAAGCCCGTGTTTTTCGCCTCAATGCCATTGCCTTTAATGTTGTCCAATGAAAATCGTGAGACTTGCAAGAAAGAGAGTCTTTTTGGCCTGCATGCCTTTTTCCTTCGTAGTTGTCTATGGAAATCGTGCCAATTTTATCCAACCCCATCGTAAGCATATTCTAAGGCTGATCTCCCTTCCTTCAAAGGGAAATGTGCATATGCACCAACCAACCACAGATGATGCGGGAGCGAAGCAAAGCCTCCCTTTTTGGAGTATATCTTTATATGCTTATGACGACATGAAGTTCTTGAGTTGGTATTCACTGAGCCAACATGGACTCAAAGGTCCAGTGATGTAGATGGATTTTCGGAAAAATTTCTATAGTTTCCGTCTGTCTCGTCTCTTTAAAAGGAATTTGGGCATAGACAAAGGCCGATTTGGGGAGTTCAATTGAACAAATTTCAAGATTTGATCAGTCTTTCTGTATTTCCTCTCTGAGGAAGCGACATCTGCCAAAAACTACCCGTACTTGATTATGAGCAATATTTATCGCTGCTTTAATTGTCACAATAGAACCTCAAAGGATTGTCAAATTGAAGCCTTCGCTCCTGTAAGAAGCCTCCTAGCCAAAGTAATTCACTGATAGCGTTCGCCGTTGCTCAAAATTCTGCCTCGGCACTAGATCTAGCCACAACAGATTGTTTCTTAGTATGAGCATTTACAAAATGACCACCCACCATCCTGAGGTATCCAGAGGTAGATCTCCCATCAGTCAGCCCAATCTACAAAAGTATAAGCTTCTACTCGCATATTCTTATTCTTATAGAATTATATACCTTTCCTAGGAGCAACTTTAAAGAATCGAAGAATACGATAAACCACCTCCATGTGAGACTCCTTAGGATGTGTATAAACTAGCCATTGCATAAGAAATGTTAGGACGTGTATGAAAAAAAAATCGAGTTTACCAACCTTCATTCCATCCAGCCTCATTTTCCATAGCATCCGAGTCTCATTGAGACGATCGCTAAATCCGACATTCTTGGATATTCTGTTCTTGCATGATTGAAGGATTGATTGTGGCACCCGAGAATTTCGCAAACTGTGATGTGCGACAGCAGTGATTGATCAATAAAAGTATCGCCGAATGGTATCATTAGTATATTGCATGAGCGTTGTCTGATTCCATCGACGGATCAATATCGCATTTTATTAAGGGTTCAATCATTGAATAGATTATCAACATATATTTCTTTTGATGACTCGACAAATTTATATCATTTGAGTGCACATAAGATAAGAAAAGAAATTGAAACACCAAGACCATGGGACCGAGAATGCTCCACATTTGTGCAAGTTTAAGGATTAGTTTTTATTTATTAATTTGGGCCTTGTTATTGAGGGACTGGACATCCACTAATTTACTAGCCCAATACAAGCTGAATACCCCTTAATAGTTGACAATTAAGTCAACTAATTGGAAGAGAAGTTGACTAAAGCATGGCTGGATGATGCCACGTTGCTGCCGTATGGATAGCCAGCGAAAATGCAAGGGGAGGCATGCTGAAGACATGTCCATCCCAGCTGTCTGTTTCCCTTTGCAACCACCGAAACATGCATCTCTTTTGTTTAACTGGTTTTAGCAAAACCAGTGGTCTTGTGCTCGTGAAAGTGGGAAATTGAGAGAGTGAACAAAACTGAGAGTAATCGAGAGAGAGTGAACAAGAAGGTAGCGAGTGAGCAGCAAGAGAGTGAGTCGGCAAGGGAAGGAAGGAAATTAGTCCTTGCCGTGCGTGCGCGTTACCGCCGCCGTCGAGCCGCGCACTTCTCACCATCTCACTACACGCCGTGGAATCGTAGGACATCGAGGCAAGTGAAAGTCCATGAATCTATATAATGTGGTGCTGTTATTGTCTAGTATGGTGCAATATACTTTTTGATCTTGTTGATGTATTGATGAAAGACTGACTTTTAGTAGGCTTGTGGAAGTAAGATAGTCATGGTGGAAGTGGAATTTCATGGGATTCGTTTAATCCAGTTCAATTTCATGTGTAACCCTGTAACTTTGTGAAATTTTTATGAAGAGTTCTAAAATGAATTCAATCCCGATTTCTTCACGGAAGTTTTGAGGAATTGCATGAGCTAGAGTATATATTTTTATCAGAACTTCTCGGAATCAATATGATGGCTTAAACCTCTTTTAATATGCAATGCTTTCTGTTGAATTTTATTCTGTGATAAAAGAATCCTGAACTGAGTTGTGTGAACTACCACTCATTGTACATAACGAATATGGCTTAGTGTCCTTAATGAAACTTTTTCATCTAGATCTCAATAATAACGTGTTAAAATTTCAGAATTTTTCATGGTCATTTGCTGGTTATTTCGAACTCTCTATTGAAGGCGTGCATTCTGGCCTTTACACTGTTTTACTATGAAACTGTTCATTTTGTTTAAGAGTCATTGTATCTTGAGTTGTTAATTGTTATTCACTTGATAGATGCTTTGATATTCAGCATATCACATGACATTGGAAAATTTGATAAAGTCTTATAGATCCATGGAATCCATGACGTCATTGCATCAAAATGTATTTTGTAATGAGATGTATATCATGATGTGAATGTTACCGTCGGAGGTGTGAGCCGACGATGCCCCAGGAGTGTCGGTATGCCCAAGGGTCGAGTGAGTCGATGCCGTTGGATGCCCGGAGGTTTGTGCCGGAGGGACCTTGGGAGTTTCGGGATGCCCGGTTGTAGGAATTGTACGTAAATCCGGAGGGAAGGGGCAACCATTTTCATGGCGAGCCCTGGATATACCTCGTGATGCCAGGTGGGATGCGAGATGCCCAGGGGTGTGACGGAACACGCTCTGGATGCCCGGAGGTTTGTGCCGAAGGGTCTCGCGATGCCAGGTTGGGTGCGAAAGCCTGGAGGGATGCAAACATTGGTCCCCGGGGAATGAAATCTTTCTTTGAATGCTAAAATCAAGTACATTAAAGGAGTGCATGTGTGTGCATGTGGAATGATGTGAGAATTTGTTTATGAAATTGAGTGGGCTTCATCCGGTATTGAAAATGCATTCGTTATGGCATTGAATTGTTTTTATGAATTTGGTGTAAGTAAATAAACCCTTGATGGCATGCATATATATAAAATGACATCTGTTTTGCATGAATCTGGATGATTGGAGTTTCTACATAATATAGTGTAATGGATCTTTTTACTGTTGAGTGGTTGTACTCATCTCTGTTGGGGACTAACATTTAAGACTAAAAGAAAAATGCCGCTACTGCCTGCGACTCCTGGTACATATTATGGACTTCTGATTGACCTACAATGGGAGTGGTCAGAGAATCGTCATCCTGGGGTGCACGGGTTGGTATTTGAGCGTGTAAGGATTTTGCTGACTTTTGAGATAGGCCTTTCTGCCGAGCCTATTCACCGGGAGTAGATATCAGTTCTCGTCCGTATGGATGGCCGCCTTCTGAGGGTGCTACCACCACCATCGGCTAACGGACCTGACTGGATATGACCTAGAGTCGAGGGTAGCAGGAGACACTTTTTTGGGATGTCGACACATGGGTGATGGACGGATGCAGATGATATCTAAGGATAGAAGTTGGTTTTGGGTAATCGCCAGGCACAAAAAGACCTCGGCGTTTTGTTGTACCAACTATCATAGTCCATCCCTTATATAAATAAAAGTGTTCGGCTTAAATTATGAAAGTTTTAGTATGGTGTGTATCACTTTATATTTTGTTGAAGGGTAGTCGAATTATGCTTCCGCCATATTATTTGCGCAGGGACCAGTAAAGAAAATAAATGAAAACCCCCAGGTATTTTATGTTAAAATTTCTTTGGTCTAAGAATAGTATGCTACAAGAGAATGTAACCGTGGCGACCCTAACGGATCGGGGGCGTTTCGGGGGTGCCATAACTGAAGTCCGATTTTCACTTGATGTAAGGAAAACAGAAGAAGATCTCAACGCATAAAGAGAGAAAAGGTAAAGCTGACTTTCCTGATATCCATATAGAAGGAGGGAAGGATGAGAATAAGTTATGAACGTAAGCGGTGCACATGAAACGTATGCGCTCTTTGAAATACCCATTCCTTGTGTATCCGATGTTCTTGGTGTTACCGGTCATGTTGAAATAAATGTCGTTTTTTTAATTTAATATAAGGGCTTTAGTCTTATTTATTGCATTAGTCTTAGTTCCTTAGATGGAGGGAGGGAATGATTTCACATTAAAGGACCCGAAGCAAGCACCCAACCATCGTAGATCAGTTGAACTAGACCGGATAGCGCATCCACTTGCAGGATAAGGAAAAGCAGTAGCAAGAACCAGTCTAGTTATAGATAATAGTAAGCTAAAGTCTTAAAGTTCATCAAGATCGATTTGGGTGTGTTAAACATAGGTGTCTGATCCATTTGAGGAAGACTTGTCTTCTTCCACTGTGAACAAAATCCCGGCACGCCGTAGTCATAACAATCTAAATAATGGAGATGGAAAAGGGAGTGGCGGGTCCAGGCAACGAGAAGGAAGTAGAAGCGTTCGAGTAAATCTGATGCTCTCCGCACCAAGGAAGCACATGCTAGCCCCACCTGTCCAAGGCAAAAGAAGATTTAAAGAGACACATCACGGAATTCCACCCGATCCTAGAAAAGATGTAACCTTGGAAGTTGGACAATAGTTTCAAATCAGGTATCAGAGCTTTGGTTCAATGGCTCCTCGTTGTACAAAGGCCGTTTGGGAAACCTCAGCCACGGTGAGAGATCAATGAGACATCGGGATGGAGGAATTCAGAAATCAAGTGTAGTAGCTTCAAAAACGTTTGGAGCTCCATGAGGCTCTAGAGCGCAACCAACCGCATCGTGCCTTAATCCCTTCCTCCCTTTCTATCATGTGAGAAGCCGTGCATTGAGTCATGAAGCTGCTCCCTATCGAGTCATGAAGTTGCTCGTAGAAACTATGATTTGATTTCCAACGAGATTATGACATTAAGGTAAATGTTCCAGAATTTGAAGGAAGAATGCAACCGTTTGGTTTCAAAATGGCTAGACATCTCATGTGTTACATGAACGGGGTACAAGGACCCCGTGGCCTTGAGAGCATGATATGAATCCCAATTTGATTCATATGATTTGAGTTTCCATTATTGAACTTATATTCTATGCCAGGATTGATGGTGAGAGCTTAAAGTCATATACGTTGCATTGGCCAATTCAACGTTGGGAGGAGTATGAAACCTTTTTAACTAACTGTCGTGATAATGGAGTCTGACCTTGCTTGTGGTGCACCCCAACTAAGGGATCTCTTTTAGTTGCATTTAGCAACTTGTCCATCCAAAGCTCTTGGAATAGAGTCATAGATCGAAGACTTGTATGGGACGGTAACCTGTTTCGATTCTATGCTTTGAATCCGTGCATGGAAGATCACAGACCACCTGAAGAATGAAAGGCAAGGCGGCTAAGCTTGACTTGTGTTGTGCGAGCGATGATGAACGTCTACCTTGGCAAATTAGAGTTACTTTGCTTGTTCATTACCATCTCCGTTCTTCTACAATAAGAATGCTCCCAACGACTCGTTTGAGGCTGATGATATGATATGTATAGTTGTAGTGGTTCTCCGGGCTGAGAAGGTATTCTAACTAGTGCCTTAGCGAGGTCATTTTTGACTCGTTGCAAGACTGGGCCATGGCTCTCGTCCTAAAAAGACTCTTCATCCTCTGTTGTCTTGAGAAGTGTGGCAAAATGCCGGTTTTTCCGTGGAAAATTGGAGATGAACCACCGTGGAAATTGATCTACCCGATCAAGCACCGCAACTCCTTTTTGCTTCTTGAGGGAGGTGCTTCCTTGATTGCCCTGGATTTCTTCTTGTCAATTTCAACCCCTCTGTTGTGCACTAAGAACTTCCGGAAGTTTCCCGCTGTTACGCCAAATGCACATTTTTACAGATTCATCTTCAAGCCGTGTTCTCACGCTCAATCACTGTCTTGAGATCAGCCAAACGACCCTCTACAGGGAAAGACTTCACAACTACATCATCAATATACACCACCTCTATGATGTTGACAATAAAGTAATGGAAGATGAAGTTCATCACTCGCTGGTAGGTAACTGACGCCTTATTCAGACCGAAGGGCATGACTTGCCAGCAGAATAGTCCGTTCTTCCAACAGCACTCGGACAAGGGAATGCTGTTTTTGCCTCGTCCTCTTTGGAGATGAAAATATGGTTATACCCCAAGTGACCGTCCATGAATGATAGAATTTTTTGTAAAAAGAAAAAATATGATGGATAAGGATCTAATACGAACCTTGACGCCCGACTGGCGATAAAGGCTGGTAAGGGACGGAACCAATGCTGTGTGGAAAGATGCAACGAGGAAACCTCTTCCCGGTCGAAAGCCGTGCAAAGACCTAAGAGGATACTGCTTCTTCCTTGTAACGGTAGAAAGAGGAAACGCTAAGCGAAAAAGGTGTTGATTGCTTAATGAGTTATGGCCAGTAGTCATTCGGATTTCTCTTTATTCATTTCAGTATTCTCATTGGGCGTTTAGCTAGCCTATATTGCCGCTTTCGCTTCTGTACTCAACCGTCTCTCTCCTTAGCCTCTATTGATTGAGACGGTTTGAAGACTCCCTTTATGCAATTATGAACTCCCCGTCCCTTACTCGTCTTTTGGAAGCCAGAACATTCGCACAGAGAAGTATCTCTATCACGCATGCTCCTCCACTAATGACAAAATGACCTTATATCCTCTTCTAGGAATTCCTACCCACCTATAAGAGGGAGGAAAAGTGTAAAAGAGTATTATGCATGAATATGCTTGTGCATTGGAAATCTCTCATAGCGGGAAGGCCTAGAGATCATAAAGGATGGCATGGGAATGGAGGCATTCCAGCCCAACATACTCCGATGAATGGTTCAAGAGAGATAGGAAGGAGAGTGGGATACAGGAAGTATAGTGAACAGTTGAGTGGCTATCCAACCATTCAATCGGCTATGGAGGAAGGTTTCAGCAAGCGGGTAAACCGATGATGACTAGTAAAAACATAGGTAGGTTGATCGTCGCTCATAATAGTAGTGGTCAAATCTACACTAAGAAATTCGAGAAAGACAGAACTCTTAGTAGCCAAACCGAGAAAGAGTTGCTCGCATGAAGCACATGTGCTGATTTCAGTAGCAATAAGGGAGTTTTTCATTATTCCCACTTCTTCTTGCTATGATTGTGCACTATTCAAGACGACTTGAAGTCAGCAGCTTTATTTGAGAGAGAATATGGACTAAGGGGATTGGGTAGTCTCCGATTCAGTAGGCGCCTCTAGGGGAGCAGCAAGATGGGCTGTGTCTGATTGTCGACGAGAGTTTGCGTTTTGCCACTTTCCCACTTCGCTAAAGTATTTCGAACTAGAATGCCACTAACCCACATTCTGAGTGGAAGTGCCTTTGTAGCCTAGATTGTGCTCAGCTGGATAGGTTCTTACTCTTACTTATGGATCGAAATAACATAATATAGAAAGTGCTAGAGGCCCGCTGTTCAAAAGCACAAGTAAGGGGTTTTGTTCCACCAGAGAGAGTATATTCTCACACTGAATCAATCATTCAAAGGAAGGGTGTTGGCGCGGAAGGTCAGTGAGTTGAGAAGCAGCTTAGTGTTCGACCGTTACCTCAGGAAGTAAGGGCGTAGTAATCCCCGACCTAGGGAATGGAATGAGTTATAGATAGAAAGAGAGTGGGACTGGATCCTTAAGGGAACTTTCCTAGTTATGATGTGTGCGTGCGATTATCTAGTCATCTGAGCTCTTGTAAAACGTACACATGTGTCAATCACACACCTCGCTATGCTATTTGTCAATTCTCAGTTGGCCATGATCACCTGCCTGCAGAGCCGGTCCAAAGGCCTACTATCAACTGGGCTCAGGTGAGGCAGGTAGATCATTCGAGTGGAGGTACTACCCAGACATGGCGGAAGCATACGCATTGATGCAGGAGCAAGCAGCATCCGGGTGAAAGCAGAGTGGCTAGTTGTTAGTCACCTCCACTTTTGAGTAAGGTTTGGTTAGGACCGAGCTGTGGAGAAGTGGACACAAATCCCGCCTCCCGAACCGTGGAACAACTACTATAATGTCCTGGCGATGAAAACTTCGATTCGCTCCACAAAGCTATGTCCTGCCCTGGCTCGTCATCAATTTCAAATGGAAAAAAAAATTTAGGGGAGGGAGTGATCCCTCTTGACCTCGAAAAGGGAAATGTTTGATACTCCGTGCGTCAAGACTCTTCATGCTTGAGATGCGAGATGTTGCCTACTATCTCATTCTGGAACACCAACCAATCTGTATCGAATTCCCTCTCCCTTTGTAATATAAGTAAAGTCGAGTGCTCATTGCTTCGCCCAGGATGAGAATTATAATAATTACTATTCATTTGCAGTATATGAACCGGTTGATTTGGTTGAGTCAGTGGATGAGCCGGAAGTTGGTAAGGTTGGTGAGTCAGTTGTTTAAGTTACTCGTGATCGTGAGCTAAAGTAGCATCACTAGCACTTACATAAGTAGCAGCTCCAGGTCCAGAACTAGTAGACCCAAAAGATGTTGAGTCAGCTGGGTTCAATCAATTCTGTTGATTCTGTAGATGGTGACTCCTGCTGAGGTAAGACATACCGAAGTAATAGGAACAACCTAAACAAGAGGGGCCTCTCGACTACTAGAATGCGGGGAGAAACCACCTAGCCTTAGATTCTAAAAGTTTAGGGGCTTATGTGCTCAATAAATTCGCTGGTGGTCCAACAACTACTGTTGCCATGTCTTCGTCCAACCATAAGAGTGGATTTCTCCCATAGCAGGGAGTTGGAATTAAACTATTCTAGTGGGAGGGGGTTCAATGGGTTCAACAACTATAGGCAGGGGCTGGTCTGAGAGGGTACTCAACGGGTATCATGGCCCAGTTTCGGGTTTGTAGCATTTCATATTGTAAGTTGTGGAATCGAACGATTTACAACTGGGCCTGAAACCGCTCATGCTCCTTTCTCTGCCTCTGAAATTGCTCTTGCTTATGGTAGTGGATAAATTGGTGGACATGTATCTGCTGCCTATGCTGCTGGTGGCTCAACTTTTTATGGTTCGGGGAGGAGGCATAGTGCAGCCGATCTGCTCAATTATGCAAATCCTGTGAATATTCAAGTTGCAGTGCATGCCAGTGTGGAAAAAGTACTATTGGCATCTAACTTGCAGTCTTCGAGGTCTAGGCTATCCGATGGGGTGGTTTACCGGGGTTAGATGGGAGGGTATCACCACGCTATGGTGCGGGAAAATTGGCCTACTTGTCTCGGTTCCTTCACTTGAGCTAATTGCATCGGATATTGCATTTTCACTGCTAGAAAATCAATCATTATATAGTAGAGACAACGCTACCTCCTCTTCACCCTGGTGGAACTCCCTTCAGAGGATCCAATTCAAGCATCATCCTAATCAGACTTGAGGATGGCATCTGGGATCATTCTTATCCATTCATCTCTTTCCCTTGAGCTTGGTTTGAGCTTCTTTATCGGCTTCAACTACCTACTATATTGAGTTGCCTCCCCCGTGAACTACCTCGAGAAAAGAAGAATTGAAGCCCTATTCACAGCTTTTTCGATCTATCTAAGCTACTACGTCCATTTGTGATTCAATCGATGCTAATTCGGCTATTAAGGTAAGGTTGGCCTTGAGCCGGGTATAGTTTATGGCCTTTTTTTGCCTGGTCTTTTATCTGCCTTGAGGCCAAGTGTGGGATCGATTTAAATAAAGTCTAAGATTGCCGGGTCCTCCCTTGCTTCTGTCTTCCTCTAGAAACTTCTTTTTTCCTTCATAACTGACTGAACCACCATGTGGGTATTCTCAAGCAATGGACTCGATAGCATTTGTCCTAACATGGTATTCACCAAGAGCTTTTTCTTTCTAAGAACATAAATCCCTTCATGAACAAGCCATTCAAAGAGGGGCATGAGATGACATCTAATTATATGTAATTTACTTTCCTGAGGCCTTGACTAGGCTTGTCTTTTTCATTGCCATTTAACTACTTTCTTCAAAAGTTGTGATTCCGCTTTCATGTGATGGATTGAGCTTTCACTCTGGCCTTTCCCCATGGACAAGAAGTTGCTTGTCCGATTCTATACCATTCAAAAGCACCGCAATCAAGGGATTCGAACGCACCTAGCTAGCAACTGGCTTTCACTCTGGCACCTGCGCATACGTGCTCCCGTACCGCCTACACCTACGCTCACGAAAGACAAAGCCACTCACGAATCGATTTTCTTGCTCCTACTCTGGACCTTACTTACTGCTGGCTTTGAGCTTTCTTGCTTGCTACTACTATGCGCCAGCAAGCGGAATGCTTTACCGAATGCGCCAACCAACCACCGGTTCCGGGCCTACGTGTGCCAACTTCAACTAGGAAACTATTAGCGCTTGGGCCTAAGCTCCTGAACCAGCAGGAAGAAGAAGCGCACCCAACCCCCCCACTTCTAACCGGAAAAATGTTTCTTTTTTTAAAAATGTTTAGCTGACCAAGTAAGGGTTGAGTGTGATGTGGGTGGGATGTATTTCAACAAAACCATTCCCTCTTTCTTGTGCATTTCCCCATGGGGGCTTAAGACCCCCTTCCTTAACTCACTTATGCACTCAGAAATATCTCCTCACCGGAGTCCTTCTCTTCCCGAAGACCTAATGAGCGTTGGATATAGATTCAAAAGAGATATGTGTGTGGTCTTCGTGTGCCTCCACCTACAGGGCTGACTATGCCTACCATCTTTATCTTTGCCTCCCTGTCCTACCCTACCATGTTGGGTTTTCACCCACCCCTTATTTTGCCTTCCCATATTGATTTTTACCCATATTTTGAAATTTCGGGTATTTCTTTTAAATTTTTATTATCTTCTGCAACTCCCACAAGTGGGAATACATTTCTTTATAATAAATAAAGAGCCAAGCGACTCCGAATTCCTTCTCCATCCGCATCTATATAAAGAAGAGGAAGTGCCTTGACTCGACAGCCCCCGACCGAGACGAGACCTAGATGGCAACCTAACCTAGTACATCATAATTTAGAAAGGGAACACCCCCCAGAGCCAGAACACAAGAGCCGACCTCTCCACCACCAGCACAAGTGACTAAGAGAAGATCACGTCCTCGAAGGTGGCGGTATCACCGTCTACAGGTTGAGTCACGAGATTGAAGGTGCAAATATTCAACGCCGTGAATCAAGAAATTCAGGTGATAGACGAAGGCCTTTGTCCATCGGTCCCTTAGGGGCAATCGTTTGCACCAGTGTATAGAAAGACATTTGAAATTCTTAGAGTAGCGAGGAGAGCCTATGGACAAGAAATGAAGATCCCGGCGCTTTTTGTCACTTATGATTAGTGTTCACAAGAGCGAGACGGTTTCATGTCTTACAATGTTAAAGCAGCATTCTTGTCGGAACAAGATGATGAAGTAGGCGGCAAAGATATGGAGGAAAATCTAGTAAAAGAAAACGGAGCTCTCTGAAAAGGGGAAGGCAAGGAAGTCGTAGAAATGTTGAAGAGGAGACAACCCCTCTTCAACTTTATACTATGCGCGTCGAGTGCACGATCTAGCAATCTTGGACAATTGTTTTGATGAACTGTGACTAAACTAAAAAAGAAAGAAGAGAAAAGAACTGGGAGTTGGCGCCTACATCAGTGGTTGCTTGCTTACCAAGCCATCCTAGGAAGCTCCTCAAGTTCTTGTTTGATCTGCCGCTCTTAGAACACCACAATATTCGTCCTTTTTGGGTTAATGCTCTCAATGCTGAATCGATCATTTTTGATCGCTATCCTTATGTGAGGACGGAATGGAAGAAAAGTAATGAAACCTGCGATGGCTACTGAACAACCTCTTTTTCCTTTCTCAATAAGAAAGCCTTGACCCTTGTATTCGTTCGCCAAATCTTGTTCAGTTCCATCCAAGCTCGATTATGTCTGAGTCCTCGTGGAAGAAGAAGAAGCGGTTCACCAGCTACTACATCCAGGGATCCAACCAAATCATTACACCTAGTGGCTGCTCGTTCTTTGATCAGTGATTCACCGGCCACTAGATCGATGAAGAATCTCTCTAAAATCTTCTCTATGATAAGTGATTCTCCGGCCACTAGATCCAGGTATCCGACCTTATTCTCAAGCCTGCTGGCTCGGTTGATTGGCACTCCTGTAGGCTCATCTTGCATACAAATTATGGGAGTCCCAGGTCTTGCATCCACCAAGAACATTTCTTCCCTTAAGCGTAAAACTTCAGATTGTAAGGCGTTTCCACTAAATAAGAAAAAACTGGAATTAGATCTTGGAAATGATCTACCAAATTGATGCTCATCATAAACTTTCTTTTTTACTCCTCTTCCTATTGATCAGAAGCATCCGGCAGCACCATGACAAAAGAGTTAAGGTACTATGAAAAGCTGCTCTTGGGGAATGCAGATAGACTCACTTTTTTCTGGCAAATAGGCTTTCTTGAGCGTCATAAGCAGATTTGGATCCTCCCTCAGATCATCCGCGCATTCACGGAGAGTATCTACATTTGTCTCCGGGGAGAGCTCCAGGTCGGTTTCCATTATAAAGTGGGTGGTCCTCGAGTTAAGTTCCTTCTGTTCGGGAAACAGAGTGGACAGCGGACCGACCCCTCTCTCAGATTCTTTCTGAAGTTTTTCTTTTATAAAATCATGAATCTCCCTTCGGAGTGCTGGAACCTCCGCTTGGTTGGGAGCGACGTGGCCAACTTCAGCCGATGTTGGAGCCCGCCGCAAGAACTCTTGAGAGGGCAGTGGATTTGGAGCTTGCAGTAGAGCTCCTTCTCCTTGAGAGGGCAAAGGTAGGGAATCGGGCACCTGCGGCAGCGCCTCTTGCCCAGTGTTCAAAAACGGGGCAAGAGCTTCAAATAATTCAACAAACATGGGGTGACTTTTTTCTATGGAACCGAATGAGCACTGTGAACTATCTACCTCAAAAAGATAGTTGTTTGAATGAGACTGGAATCCTTCTTTCTTCGATCGGAATACAAAGAAGATTAAAAAGGCCATCATTGGGGCAAACCATAAACCTCTCGTGACTAAGAAAAACAGGTTCTAGAGGCATCTTCCATTCATCTCGATTTGGGTTTTTCCGCACCATATTTGGATCTGCCTCTTCTTCGATCCGTAATTCCCAGCAAATCCTTGTCTCCTCGAATACAATGGGATTTCACACCTGGCAAATCTTTCACTCTACCTCCTCTTATTAAGACCATAGAATGTTCCTGCAAATTATGACCGTCGCCCAGAAAGTAGAGCTGAATTAGGTTTTTTCGGTGTTCTCGTTGAAACACGCAGGCATACTCCTTGCTTTTGCGGAGATTGATCCAAAGCTCGAGTGCGGTCAGCGCGCCGTTTTTCTTCTCTACCATGATGAATCAATTGATTTAATGTAAAAGGTACTGCCCAAGGAAAGAAAAAGGTGACTTCCGGATCAGGGATAATAAATAAAATTGAAACAAGATATAATCGGATATCGAACCGACTTCTGGCATCACTGGAAGGATCGAAACCACATTCGTAGGCTGACAATTTTCTGGGTAGGTCAAACTATTGGAAGCAAATGGAAAAGGAACACCGAGTAGCATCAAAGAAAGTAGAGGACTAATCACTAAATAGATACAAATAGGTGCAAAAAAAAAAAAAGAGTACATAAGACTCATTTTACAACGAGAGATGACCGCTCTGGATGGCTCCTCATAGTCCGGTGGTATGAAACGCTTTGGCGAGTCCCACCTTTGACTATCTGAGTAAGGACTGGTATCAAGACTCATTTTACAACGAGAGATGACCGGAAGCCCCCGAATTTCTGGGATGGCTCCTCATAAAGTTATCCTAGACCAATGCCGCCTCCATGATGAATTAGGTGTCTAGAATTGACACCCTTTGGAGGGGGTCGTTTGCCCCTGAAATGAAGGAAAAGGTACCTGTTATAGTCCCACATCTTTGACTATAACAACCAGAGTCAAATCAAATCTAGGACTGGTAGGTCCGCTCACTAAGCAGCTCACTAACCATGTACACTTGTTCATTGAGCCTTTCTAGCTCTTGTATAGGAAATCCCTCTTCGACCTCATTGAATAGGATTGTTCATTGAGCCTTAGTGGGAAAAGAGGATAGGCGGGATAGACTCTGACTCGTAAAGCCCACTAGTCCGGGGCATGGAGCATACTATTTGACAAGCAGTGGAAAGAAGTTAGCTAGCCAGCGCACTTCGGCCTCTCAAGGTAGCCCCCTATCGAATGGATCTCTCAAATAGACTTGTTTTTCCCTGTAGGCCGATAGCTCCCATCCCATCAGTCACCTTTCGAAGCTCTTTCCCAGTTAGCCCTCAAGTCAATGGGCGATATAGAGTGAGGTGCCTATAGGGAGACTTCCCACTATGTAATATAAAAGTTTTGTGAACCAATCATTCACTGACTTGAGACCAAGCCAATCATCATTTGGCATTAGACAACTACCGTAAAGTTTGTCATCCGTCGTAGACAAAAAGAGGGGGTACAAAGCTACCCTATTACGATCTCCTTCACGCTAAGGGGATTGGTGGATGCTACAATACAAAGAAATCGGTTGAACTCAAGCATTTGGTTTGACAAAAGCAATGGCTCTTTCCTACTTGCTTGAGGGACAGCTGATTCATATTACTTACTTGTATTATGGTTGGATTGGGCACTTGGTGGTAGGAGCCCCTACTTGAAAAACCAACATCTTGCTGCTCACCATCATACGTGTGCACTATAAAAGGAGCCTCACAACGCCCTTCCTCTTTCTAATCCTTTTGGATGATAAGGCATACCTATCCATGTTTTATCCAGCCTTTGCTCCACTATCAACCACCGGAATGGTTATTTTACCTACCCCGCTTTCCTCTCCCGCAGAAAGAGCTCGTTCGGGAAGTCCGAAATTCCCACTTTCTCGTCGATGATGGCTCTCTTCGATGCTAGGAACCGCCGTTGACCCTTTCCATTTCCAACCATTCTATCTGAACGAGAGACTTCACCTTTACTTAGAGAGGGGCAGCGGTACCATGCTCTTCTGTGCTCGTAGGTTGACTCCCCATCCCAACTAAGGTCTCAAAAACGTGCACTTCCCTGCCGCTTCACTAGTGTGAATAGGTTATACAGAAGGGTGCCTTGATATACTCTTATGCGCCTTCCTTCTTTGAACCTTTTGGTATGTACCCCCTAACTATAGATCAAATCCACCGGACGAGAAGCTCAATTCCGCAGAAAAAATCAAATGGTTGTTTTTTAAAAGCTAGGCAGCTCCTTTCCCGCCCTTTTTGGGTATGCAGGTACTATTAGTCCTCTCACTACCAACCAGCAGACATCATCTTGCTGGGTCTTGCCGGTGTCAAGAACGAGAAAAAAAAAAACAACCAAATGGAAACAACAACTAAGCATACAACGTCCTAGGCATAGGGGTGATTGGAGCAAGAGGGAAGTCCTAGATGACGTTTTTCTTCCTGGGTTGCAGTGAGTAGATCGAGAGGTCATTCCGCCCCTTGTCCCCAAAGATGGGTAATCTTTTCAAAAAAAATGTTGCTCCAATTTGACATAGCTGGCGAGCGATCCCAGTTCGCGGTAGAGAACAAGATACAAGCGAGCGTACCTTTGTTCGCTTCTTCTCCACCAAGCATGGAAGTTTAAGGATAACTGTTGGTTGGTGGCTACCTAGTGAAACTCCGATTCGATCTTCCCCCCGACTGGGAGGCATCTACCTGATCTCGATCACAAAGAGAGGTTCACCATGAAGGGGGGTACTTTTTTTTTCCCTTCTGGAAAGAATGAAATGCATAGGTGATGCGGGAGCATCCAATGTAGCTCCATCCAACAACTCGGAACCATCAATGTTTATCCAAGCCAAGAAAGAAATTGGACATTATGTGCTTCGTTGGATTATTTTCAATGAATAATGTCAATTATTTATCGGTACTTCATGGTATATCGATAACTTTCAATGGGAGGCCATTCTAAATGTCTTGAATGACCAGTTGATGAAGTTTCGGAAGGATTATTTTCTGGTCAAGGGAGGAGCTCGAATTTGAAGGTTCAAGAATGCGAAGGCCGAAGATTAAAGGCATTTAATTCCCGTGTTAATAAAGGCTTTTATTAAGTTATTATGTGTCTTTATTGTTATGCAGCCCAAGAGTCGAAGGTTTCGGTTTCTAGGCTATTAAGGTCTGTTTTTAATATGTATTAAGGTGTCGGTTTCTAGGCTATTAAGGTCTGTTTTTAATATGTATTAAGGTGTCAGTTTCTAGGCTACTAAGGTCCGTTTTTAATATGCATTAACACTAAAACCCTCCTATAAAGAGGGGAAAACTATCCAATGTAAGGGAGACGAATTTTATGAATGAGAATTGTGAGATTTCCTCAACTTGAGTGAATTCCTTTGGAGAGCGGATAACTCCTTTCGGTTTCTTTATCCTTGGAGCATAGATCACTCCTTGGTGGTGAAGCAAGAAGCCCTTTATCCATGGCTGGTGGAATCTTTAGGCCTTGGTGGTGAGCTTCTCCTATCCCGAAGTCCTTTATCCTTGGCTGGTGGAAGCTTTAGGCCGTGGTGGTGAACTTCGTAGATCTCGATCCTCATCCTTGGTTGCTGGCGCTGCCTTTATACCTTGGAAGGATATTGTTTTTATCTGTTCTTATTCCTTTCCATTTCTTCCCCGTATACACTACTCCATACACTTAACCACAAAAATCTCCTCTGAAAAAATCTCTGTTCTTGAATCACTCAACTCATCACGCATCAAAATATTGGTATCAGGTCTTATGCCATTCGGATTATCTAATGCTCCGAGTACCTTCATGAGACTTATGAATGAGGTTCTTCGTTCCTTTATTGGTCAATTTGTCGTTGTTTATTTCGACGATATTCTTGTTTATAGTAGGAATGAGGAGGAGCATATCTCTCATCTAACACAGGTCTTTAATGTCTTGAGAGAACGAAAACTATATGCTAAAAATAGAGAAATGTGAGTTCTTCTCTCCAAGCATTGTGTTTCTTGGTTATGTGGTTTCCAAAGATGGAATCTCTGTTGATCAAGCCAAGGTAGAAGCTATGAAGACTTGGCCGGTTCAAGTCTATTTCTGATGTAAGAAGTTTTCATGGACTTGTTTCTTTCTATTGACGGTTTGTCAAAAATTTTAGTACCGTCATGGCTCCTATAACTGAATGCATGAAGAATGGTGCTTTTGAATGGACAAAGACTACTCAAAACGCCTTTGAGGTAATCAAGCAGAAACTTTGTGAGTCTCCTATTCTTGCACTTCCTGATTTTGATAAAGTTTTTGAAGTTGAGTGTGATGCAAGCGGAGTTGGTATTGGTGCTGTTCTGGTGCAAGCACAAAAACCATTGGCATATTTCAGCGAGAAGTTATCTGATTCCAAGAGGAATTATTCAACTTATGACAAAGAGTTCTATGCCATTGTCCGAGCTCTTGATCATTGTAGTCATTATTTGAGGCCAAAGCAATTTGTCGTTCATTCTGATCATGAGGCGCTTAAGTTTATTAGTGGCCAACGCAAGCTTAATTCGAGACATGCAAAATGGGTAGAATTTCTTCAATCCTTTTCTTTTCTCTCGAAATATAAACCGGGGCACACTAATGTTGTAGCAGATGCTTTATCAAAAGATATTCTATGCTTGCGGTTCTGGACTCTAGGATTCTCGGATTTCAATCAATGAAAGAACTTTATTCTGAAGATGCGGAGTTCTCATCCATCATCGACAATTGCAATCGGGGAGTTCAAGGTATATATTCTTTGCAAGATGGGTTTCTTTTTAAAGGAAATCAATTATGTGTGCCGAAGAGTTCTTTTCGCGAATTGCTGATTCGAGAAGCGCATGGTGGAGGATTAGCTGGTCATTTTGGTATTAACAAAACTCTTGAGGTTCTTCAAGAGCATTTCTATTGGCCAAAGATGAGTGGAGATGTGCATGCTATCATCTCAAGGTGTGCAACTTGTCATAGATCAAAAAGTCATTTCCATGAAGGTTTGTATACTCCACTTCCGGTACCATTGCAGCCTTGGGAAGATGTTAGCATGGATTTCATTGTGGCTCTACCAAGAACTCAAAGAGGAAAAGATGCTATCATGGTGGTCGTTGATCGGTTCTCTGAAATGGCTCATTTCGTGCCATGTCACAAGACCAATGATGCATCTCATATTGCTGAATTATATTTCAAAGAGATTATCCGCATTCATGGAGTACCAAAGACGATTGTGTCGGATCGTGATTCCAAGTTCTTAAGCCACTTTTGGAGGACTCTATGGAGAATGCTTGGTACAAGACTCTTATTTAGCACAGCTTGTCATCCCCAAACTGATGGCCAAACGGAGGTAACAAATCGTGGTATGGTGAGTAAATCATTGAAAGATTGGGATTTCAAGCTTGCGCATGCTGAATTTGCTTACAATCGATCGCCAAGTTATACTACTGGTTGATCGCCATTTGAAGTTGTGTATGGAATTAATCCTCTCACACCCATTGATTTAATTCCAATTCCGTCTAACTCTCAAGTGAGCTTTGATGGCAAGAAAAGAGCTGAGTCAATGAAGAAGCTCCATGAGCATATTCGATCCAACATTGAAAAGGCCAACGAATCTTACAAGAAGAAAGCTAATCAACATCGCAAGAAGGCTCAATTTCAACTGGGCGACCTTGTATGGCTTCACTTGAGGAAGGAGAGATTTCCATTTCGTCGAAAGAACAAGCTCATGCCCAGAGCTGATGGTCCCTTTAAAGTTTTGGAGCGAATTGGTGACAATGCTTACAAGATTGACCTTCCGGGAGAGTTTGGAGTTTCAGCAACATTCAACGTGGGAGACCTTTCTCCTTACTTGGAGGATGAAAACCTTCTAGATTTGAGGACAAATCTCAAACAACCCGGGAGGATGATGCGGGAGCATCCAATGTAGCTCCATCCAACAACTCGGAACCATCAATGTTTATCCAAGCCAAGAAAGAAATTGGACATTATGTGCTTCGTTGGATTATTTTCAATGAATAATGTCAATTATTTATCGGTACTTCATGGTATATCGATAACTTTCAATGGGAGGCCATTCTAAATGTCTTGGATGACCAATTGATGAAGTTTCAGAAGGATTATTTTCTGGTCAAGGGAGGAGCTCGAATTTGAAGGTTCAAGAATGCAGAAGGCCGAAGATTAAAGGCATTTAATTCCCGTGTTAATAAAGGCTTTTATTAAGTTATTATGTGTCTTTATTGTTATGCAGCCCAAGAGTCGAAGGTTTCGGTTTCTAGGCTATTAAGGTCTGTTTTTAATATGTATTAAGGTGTCAGTTTCTAGGCTATTAATGTCTGTTTTTAATATGCATTAACACTAAAACCCTCCTATAAAGAGGGGAAAACTATCCAATGTAAGGGAGACGAATTTTATGAATGAGAATTGTGAGATTTCCTCAACTTGAGTGAATTCCTTTGGAGAGCGGATAACTCCTTTCGGTTTCTTTATCCTTGGAGCATAGATCACTCCTTGGTGGTGAACCAAGAAGCCCTTTATCCTTGGCTGGTGGAATATTTAGGCCTTGGTGGTGAGCTTCTCCTATCCCGAAGTCTTTTATCCTTGGCTGGTGGAAGCTTTAGGCCGTGGTGGTGAACTTCGTAGATCTCGATCCTCATCCTTGGTTGCTGGCGCTACCTTTATACCTTGGAAGGAGATTGTTTTTATCTGTTCTTATTCCTTTCCATTTCTTCCCCGTATACACTACTCCATACACTTAACCACAAAAATCTCCTCTGAAAAAATCTCTGTTCTTGAATCACTCAACCCATCACACATCATAGGGGACCATCCTTTTGTTGCGGCATGCTCTTCAGATTTACGGATTCGCAGGGGTCCTCAAGCCCTACTTAGTTGATAAAGGCTTCCGAAAGTAGGGCCTTTTCTTTTCCTTTTTGAATAACCCATTCTCATTATCTTTCATAAGTCAAGTAGGCAAACCTATAGGTCCTTAGTAGCATTGACAAAGAAGAACAGCCGGTTAAAAGACAAGGAATCTTATATATATATTCAAGAGATATCTATATCTATCTAGATAGATATTCTAAATAGTTAGTTAGGCCAGCTTGACAGGCTACCCTTCCTCATCTGAGGTACTCATAGTAAGCTCTCTTTTTTAGAACTTCCAAAACTTCATCCCGGCCCGGAAAAGTGACCGACCAGGGCCCTTTTGATAAATGAAAGAAAGGGTTGTTGAGCCCTAGCCTTGTAAGCTCACTCCTGTGTAGTGTAGATCGTTCAACACCTCCGGCACAAACCCATTTTTGACCTATTGGTCCTAGTATTATAGGCGATCGAATGGCCGCACCTTAATTAGTAGATCAACCTACTGTAATAATTCTATAAACACCCAGAGAAGATATGGCAAACAAATAAAGTTGCGCTATGTTCAGATCTGACAATACCATTCCATAATCAAAAGGTACAATGGCCCAAGCGACTAGACTTAACATAAATGTAGCCACTGGAGCCATTCTAAAAAGGGAGTAATTAGCACTACTTGGTGAAATAGGTTCTTTTAGAATCAATTTCAAACCATCTGCTAGAGGTTCTAACAATCCGAACGATCCCACTGCATCAGCACCCTTTCGATGTTGCACAAAAGCCATTGTTTTACATTTGGCTAGCACTAAAAAGGCTACTCCTAGTAGGTGTGGTAGAATTATTCGAAGTATTTCAGCTTGAACAGCTATATACGTTTTCAATTTTCTGTTCACTCATGATCTGGCACGGTCGACCAAATCATGATATTGAAGGATGGGACCCTTTCTCGAAAAATAGAAAGTAAAAGGAAGAAACGAAACATAGAACATAAAATGACAATTAGTTCTCGTTCTCATCCTCGAAACACTCCGTAATGATAGTGCTCATTTCTCACGCTCATATTGCCCCGCCCGTCCTCCTTGATAGCTGGAAAAACTCATACCATATTAGTGACCAAAACAAAAGAGCTTATTTATTTATATTTTTTATATAAGGTAGCCAGCAGTTTCGGATCTGAACGTATTCGCGTAATCCAGTCTTGAATCTCATCCTTTGTATCTTCGAAGATACCATATCATAGCTCATAATTAGATAGGCGGACTCATCATACAAGTCAGTGGCTGAGGAAATTCTCCACCTTGGACGGCCACTCTCACAATAATGTTGTAATTGAGAGGCTACGAGCCTATGAAGAGACCTGAGAAGATCTCCCCAAGGAGGCGGAAAGGTGTATGCTGTGGCGCCGGTAGCTCAATTGGATTGGCATTTTGCCCTTGGATAGCGGACAATGGGCCAGCCCCGTTTTGATTTGAAGAGCCAGTTGGCTGATTCACGCTTGCTTCGGAGGTTTCCCCAGAGCTTCTCCCAAGGATAGATGTCCAGCCGGAGTTGCCCCCGGAAGTACCCTCACCGCCAGGGGGAACATTGTGATAAGCTGAAGAAGCTTCCCTGGAGCCGGCGCAATGAGTTACTTCATGGGAATTGTGTATTAGCATCAGCACCAGAAAGATAGGAATCAATATGGTCCCGAGAACCTCGAGAGTAGTTCTTCTATTGCCAAACCCTGTTTGCGGAAAATAGTAGAACCTCCACGTACATAAAGTAAGAAATAAAGGTAGGAAGAAACGTAGAACCAGAGAAAAATAGATACATGTTATATCGCCCGACAATGTGTATAATTCCTTGCATCATAGGTCTTATTGTGCCTTGAAATCGTAATTGCCATGGTTTTGGAAAAAAGATATTTGAACAAGATAAATTGTTATAAATAGCCATTCTAGAATAATCATTTTTTTCTTTCATTTATTTGATTTTCACCATCTTCCTTGCTGGAGGAGTGAAGAAGTATAGAAGACTTTTGTTGGTTGTTGACCAATGGAAAGAAAGCATGGGAGTAAGAAGGGATCAATCTCATCTCATAGTGCTAGGATGAAGAAAGGAAGGAAGAGCTAATCTTTCTACGAGGAGATCTTTCTTCTCTTATGATATTGTTGTTTTGTTGTAAACCTGAATTGAAAATACATTTTTAATTAATAGGCTATATATGACTTCCATTTTGATATTCCACCTTAACCCTAGTACACGGAACACCAAACGGAGACCTGCTTTTGAAAGCACTGCGGGCGAAGGGTTGTCAACCAATCTCGCACTTGACACGTAAAGCAAGAAAAGCAGTCTATCTTCATAGAGAAAGAGAAGGATCTTCGGCAAGGGGTTCCCGCCTTCGCGAGACCTTTTCGATCTGCTCTAGGCTAAGCTCAATGGGGCATTGCTTTGTTGATGCCAATCACTTAGTCTGATTTAGATAAACTGTGAACCAAGACATGATGAAAAAGAACGAACTCAAAACGAATTCTTTAATATGAGATCTTCTACCCGCTTGCTTCGCAAAGGTCCACAAGCTTCGGTGCAGTACACGGAACACAAAGAAAATCTTGACGAAGAAGCAAGGAAAAGGAAAGATTCAATTTTGGATTCTGAAAAGAATGACTAGCGGCCCTTCTTCCTAATTCTATTCAATAGGAGCGAAGTCATGAACAAAATAAGCCACTTCCTTATTTACGCTATTTATTGACGACTTTCTTCGGCTCGTTGGAAGTAGGAACAGCCTTTATCTAATCGCCTGAAAGTCATTCGCTCTCCTCTTAAGTCATGCCTTTCCTCCAACGGCTAACTCGACGGGACTTGCTTTCCTAAATAAATTTATTTTGATATAAATTATGTGGAAGCTCTAGTACTGTATTGAACTGTCATTCGTGAACTCTCGCATCGCATCTTTCTCTTTTCGTTTTTGAGCTTAGCTCATCCCGATTTCATTTTTTTTTAATAGCGAGTTTATGGGGTCTTCAGTTTTAGGTTCACGGTAGGTCCCTTCCAATGCAAAAGAGAGGCCAGGTGTAAAAGCAGTTTGTGGAGTTGAGTTGGTACCTGAGAATTCCGCCGACATTGTCATCGATGCCGCCAGAAAGGTTCATGCTAAATGAGCAGCGGGTTTAGGTTCAGGTGCTCGAAAGAGAGCACGTACGGGGGCGAATGAGGATTGGGGAACTGTTTGTGTAAAGCAACGAGCAGACCGTCCGGGTTAAGTAAATAGTTCGATCTAGAAGTACGGCGACTAGCTCGTTTTCGAATTGACTGTGTTAAGCATATGATTAAAGCCGTTCTAGTCCTCCATTCATTGGGTGCTTCGTGGCCCTATCAGCTGGCTTGCCACTCAACTGATCCGCTTTCCATTGTTAACAAGAAACGACTCCTATTCTCGAACGACCGACCTCCTTTCCTTCTGCCTAGGTTTGCTTCAACGAGCCTCGCTACTTGAAGGAATGGAAAGAGGCTTCCTGTCCAAGGCGGCCGGCCGAAGGAACTGCCTTGAAGAAGTTCTATACACTTCTCTTTTTATATTAAATGAATTTTTTATAATCGAAGAACATGTAATTTGATGACTTCAATTGTTACTTTTTTAGCATAGTAGCAAGGTTTCCTATATAAAGATATAACCTAAATGCAGCCGTTATCTTTTATACGCGAGTACAACAAATTTTCCCTCGTAAGGCCGACATCAGAGATTGGAACAAGAGCTTCCGGGCACACACCTAGAACAGGCCTTGGAGTGAGATTGATGAGGTGAGAGGGATAAACCAAGATCCCTTCTCTGATTCTCGTAGGGGCAGGGGTAGATCAAGTGGTCGATTGTCAAGAAGAGGTAGAGGCCGTCGTCCTTCCTATCTGTTGTCTGCTCGGGAAGTAACTTAGGATGAAGGATCTCGCCCCCCAGCTTCATCAAGGAAGGCTTCCATGGTTGCTGCTCCATCTGCTGTAAAATGGGCGCGTGTTCAACACTTCCTTGGGTAAGTAAACCCAACCCTGCTAATGTGCTGGTTAACTCTGGTCCATCAGATCCTAAATCTACGCTTGCGATTAATGTAGAGCAGCGCACTAAAGCACAATCTAATACGGGTAATTTTATTGGGCTATAACCTCTTGAAAGATGGCGCTACGGCAACAAAATTGTAACTGCAATATTTGTAACCAGAAATTCTAGATGGGAAAAATATTGTGCGAAAGCCATCAAAGCTAGATGGGAGGAATGCCAAGTTGGCAACCTTGATTTTGCCTAATATAAGTTTCACACAAGGAACCTCTTGCTCTTAAGGATAAACTATGATACTTGATGGACTGGCAGTTCATCCATGTAATTTATCCCTCAAGCTGAAGAAACTTGACCCGCTCCTTTAATTTAGGGCTATAGAGTTTACTTGCTTCTCACTAATGGCAGAATCGTAAGATTGATCACTCGACTCTAAACAAAACTAAAAAAACTCAGCTATAGGATGACAATCCTTCCTTTAGGAAAGGTAGGTTCCATATCGACAAGACCTCCGATCCTAGAAGAAGCTCATTTCACACCAAAAACAGCGGAACATAATCACCAAGATGGAGTTGGGTAAAGCCCAAATGTAACTGAACGAAGTGGAAAACCCGCAATACGAGAGCAAAAACCTTAGGTGTGTAAGAGGAAGAGCAGGATCGAGTTAGGTACAATGTAGATCGAGCGCAATAAGCCACAGGAGTGATTATTTCGCTTTGGAAGGTAAAGAGCATGTCAAATCAAATAAGGTCCTAACTCAACTCTCAGGCTGTTTAGGAATAGCTCCACCAGACAAAGAATAGGACAAAGGAGTGTAGGATTGGTAAGCTTCGCTGGAAAGAAGCTACTCGACTAATTCAGGAGGCTACTACCGACGAAGCTCGTTTGCTTTGGAGCGTGCTATTGTGTGAAGCGGAAAGGGGACCTAGTCACACAGCGCAAAGGGACACCATAATCCAAGACTATGGGGGATGGTCAATTGACTCTTTCAAGTTAGAGATGCGGAGTTTGCGGGTAGTCTCCGATATGGCTAATTAGCCCCTTAAGTCATAGATGCAGAGTTTCCGGTGTCAGTCTTGCTTCTGCCGAGCTAGCTCTTCCCTGGGAGCTGACCTGAGAACTCTAACTTAAACAGCCTTAGTGAGTCTTCCATTGGCTATGAAGCTCTTTTTGACAACTACATCGTACCCTTCCCCCAGATTATTCTATTCTTTCTCCTTGCTTTTCGATAGCGTAGTTTCGTACCCAAGGTAGTGCTAACTATCTCTCCTGCGCTAGTGAATCCTAACCCAAGCCTTATTAACACAGGAATTAAATGCCTTTAATCTTCGGCCTTCCGCATTCTTGAACCTTCAAATTCGAGCTCCTCCCTTGACTAGAAAATAATCCTTATGAAACTTCATCAACTGGTCATTCAAGACATTTAGAATGGTCTCCCATTGATAGTTATCGATATACCACAAAGTACCGATAAGTAATTGACATTATTCATTGAAAATGATCCATCGAAGCACATAATGCCCAATTTCTCTCTTGGCTTGGATAAACATCGATGGTTCCGAGTTGGTGGATGGAGCTACGTTGGATGCTCCCACATCAACAAGACATGCAAGATGGGCTTGGGCTTTTGGGCTTGAGCTTGGGCGGCCACTCCTCCCCCTTTCTTGGTCGACGGCAGCCCACTTGTGGGCTTCAATGGGCCGGCCAACTTGGCCCCTTAAAATCCACCTTTTGGGCTTAAGGCCCAAACCTAATTTAAATCCTAATTTCACCTTTCAATTATTCATCTTTATTTCTTTCTTTTAAGAATTTAATTACTAAATTCCACATGGCCAAGATCTTGAAATCATAATTCCATAAATCCCAATTTATAAAACACATGGCCAATGAGTGGATTTTCTTTCTTATCACGTAATTATCCCTCAAAAGCTTGGCCATATATCTTATTGCAAATTATGGATTAAATGGCCATAACTTGATGGTACTTCCATCACCTATTCATAGAATTTAATATAGCTAGAGGTCGTTAAGAATTTTGGGATGCCACAATAACAAATCCCCAAACACACCGTGCCCGTCACCCTTTTCATTTTGTTTGAATCCTTCCCTTGCCTTGCCATTTTTATGGCCTTGACCAGCTAAAGATTACTTCAACTCGCGGATTGGATTTGAACCAATCAAGCTACTTTCCTTTTTGTGAGATATTTTTTCTTAGGAAAGATTCATTCTTCCCCAAGAAATTTCTGAAGACTTTCATTATAGGAAAGGGAAAAGCAGTTTCTTTTAGGAATGCATCTAGCTCTATTTTTCCCCAAATAATTCTGGTTTTACACTATTTAGAATCGCTTTCTCATATTGAGAAATTCTGTCTAGCGGCATTCGATCATAGAATGCATTGATAGCTGCATAAATGACTAGATTTTGTTTCAGTAGTTCTGTCAACCTTGCACCTGTATTGAGTAATGCTTGAGTGGCAGCATCAAGGTCTTACCCAAATTGAGCAAAGGCAGCTACTTCGCGATATTCAAGCAATTCCAGCTTTAAACTCCCGCATACTTGTTTCATAGCTTTCAACTGAGCAGCAGACCCGACGCGACTAACAGATAAGCCGAGGTTAATAACAGGCCTAATTCCGCGATAAAAGAGCTATGTTTCCAAACATATTTGTCCATCAGTAATGGAGATCACATTGGTAAGGTAGTCAAGCTACCTGCACCTGTCTGGTCCACTCCTTTTGCACCTCTTTCCAAAAGGCGTGTATAAAAAACATCATCTAGGAAAGCTTCACGGCCTGGTGGTTGGCGTAACAATAATGACATTTGTCGATATGCCACCGCCTGTTTACTAAGATCATCATAGATTATTAATGCATGCATTCCATTATCGCGGAAAAATTCCCCCATGGTACACCTAGAATATGGGGCCAAAAATTGCAGAGGGACAGGATCCGAAGCGGTGGCTGCTACAAGAATGGAATAATCCAAAGCATTCGCTTCCGATAGAATTTTTAACTAATTTTGCCACAGTTGAGCATTTATGTCCAATTGCTAAGTAGACGCAATACCATGTCTCACTCACAGAGGTGGCCCTTGAGTACATTTGCTTTTGGTTTAATATGGTGTCGATAGCAATAGCTGTTTTTCCAGTTTGTCGGTCTCCGATTATAAGTTCTCATTAACCACGGCCTATAGGAACCAGGCTATCTACCGCTTTGAAGCCTGTTTGCATAGGCTCGTGCGCAAATTTACATTCAAAAATCCCACGGGCTTTCACTTTGACACGCCATCATTCATGATCGCTTAGAGCCCCTCTTCCATCAATTGGTACTCCCAAGGCGTCAACGACATGGCCTAAGATAGCCTTTCCCGCAGGAACATCCACAATAGATCCAATGCGCTTGACAAGATCTCCTTCTTTAATAGCGATATCACTACCAAAGTCAACAATCCCCACATTCTCATTCTCAAGATTTAAGGCTATTCCTTTCACACCGCTGGCAAATTCAACCATTTCACCAGCTTGAATCTCCTCAATCCACAAACACGTGCAATCCGATCTCCAATTGAGATCACTCGACCGATCTCATCCACTTGAAAATTCATGTAAAAGTTGGTAATTCGACTTTCTAATAGAGTCGTTAGTTCCGCAGCTCTTGGAGAGAATTCCATGGTTCAATTCAGGATCGAGTGTTTGGAGAATGTCGCTGACTACATTTGCAAATTTTATCAAAAGGTGGAACTCCGCCCTTTTTAGTAACAAAATACAGTAGAAGTAGGACCAAACTGGGAGTTAGCAGCATAAAAAAAGATGGATTTATGAATGAGAAATACAAGTCTCCTATCTTCATAGGACAAAAATAGGATGATTTCAAATTGTTCAAGTGGGCTGGAAGCGTCCACATGAGTTTCTTGTTCCAGAGCCTGGCTGGAACCCCCTGGCTGGGGAATCTTCCCCAAAGGGTGTATAACCCCACGTTTTGGCCCCACATCAATAGAATAGAAAACTTTCTGTTCTTGATACCACTCCATGGTTTTCCATAGCATTTTGATATTAGCGTCCAAAAAAGAAAAACATTGTTTCAGGACAATATTGACTAGAAAGACCTTAAGGTTTTTGATTTAATCAAAAATTCGTTGGATTCCCCTTTCATGCATAAATCACTTTGCCATGGTTCTATGTAAACCCCCCCCCTCCCCCTTCAACTACTCCCTAAAGTAAGGGATCTATGGGGTCTCATTTTCTTTCTATCTAAAAGGACAAACAAATAGGAAGGGATGGTTCTTTCATTTCATTATAGAATTCGAATCTAGAAAGAGAAGTTTTGTTGATTATTGACCAATGGAAACCATGGGAGAAAGATCTTTACCTAAAAAAGAAAGAGTGGGAGAAAGATGCATAAAGAAATAAGTGCAGCTGCAAGCACTTGACAACAAGAAGAGAAAGGCCAGTCACTGAAGACTCACCCCATCTTCATGAAGAAACGGGGATAAGCAACGACAACAGTGAACTCACGGATAGCCTTGTGCCCTACCCTTTGATTCGAACTAGGCTACGATCTTTCTAGTTAGCGTCACAAAGAGCTTATTCTATCCCCCTTGGAGAAAGCAGTGACATCGCTTACAAGAGCAAGGGATGAATGAACAGTTAAAAATCTTGAACATCAACAAGGGTAGGAGCGATTACTGATTCAATCACACCAGAGACTTTCACAGCTACTATCACTCTAAGAACGGGTATTCCACCCAGAGTTCCTAGGCAAAGAAAGTCAAGCAGGATCGGATTTAGTTCCCCTTCTAACGGCGGTTCCTGATTCAATTGTAAGTGGTACTCTTGATTCAATTCCACCAAACCCGAAAACAGTTCCATAGGAGCTTGCATTCGAGTCCTTTTCTTTACATATGATGTAAGTTATTTCCCCTTCTTTTAGTGAACTTCCGAGCTTGAGTTCAATACCAAAACCAAAAGTCCATCCCAGTTGTCAAAAGATCTACGTGTGGAGAAGGGACGAAGAATGCTTCACACTAGGAGAACAAGATCCTAAGGACCCAAACGAAATATCTTGAAAACCACCGTGTTCCTATATGTACCTCAAGTCCCAATGGCAATGCCATCTTATTGGGAAAAAGGAGGAAAATCACTTTGATCCCTTTCGGAGAAATAAGTGGCTCACGAGGAATGGAAAAAAACATATTCTATTTGATCTAAAGTCCTCATACAAAATCAGATGGGGATCACTTGTAATGAATAATGCTAATGCCATTTCCACACGTGGAAGCATTGTTTTTTAATTTCATTCGAACTTTCTTTGGCTCTTCAGGTATGAAGTTCCTAAAAGAAAACCCCGGAATATATTTCATGAAAAATGCTATCAATTCAAAAAATCAGTCATTTGCTTTAGTAAGATGAAGTTCCTAAATAGGAATATATTTTGAAAAAGCTATCAATTCAAAAGTCATTTCTTGAGTAAGATGAATGTGTAGCTTGTTCTCAAGTAGTAGCACCGGCAACTAAAGCAGTCTTCTATCCAACACCGGTAACTTGTATAAGACAAGAGCTCCTAATGGAACAATTACCTATTCTATCTGCGTCACTACCAATACCCAGAAAATCTGGTATTCAGATTCAATTGCACAACACTTATTCACCATCAGGAAAGACCGAAAATCCAGTAAGATAAGAAGGGTTCGGTAAGAGGCAACTAACATGCTAACATCAGCCTATTATGATTCACGTGCCAAAGACCCTGTTCTTCTAGTCCCACAGCTCCTTACAGAACACTTGCTGCCGTGGCCTAAATGCTACGCACCTTCTGCGAGGATATCCGGGAACGTGTTACTTTTTAATGGGGCAAAGGATACCCCTTACAAGCTTCCCCTTCTTTATGTGTAAATGTGTAATTGGCTTCGCTTCGTCGAATTAGGGTCGTAGTGTGAATGTGAAATTCCCTTCCTTCTCTTTCTTTCTTTCTAATCAAGTCTAGGAGCAAAAGCACCTCGGCCTAATTCATAAAGTAACGAGAGGGATGAAAGTCAATATGGGTATGCTAGCCCTAATTCATAAGGCAAGGAGATGGACCTTAGTATGCTCACCCTAATTCATATGGTGGGAGAGGGACGAAGTTCAAAGACTGAAAGGTTTTCTTACTTTTCGCATCAACCCTTGCCGTGAAGAAAAGTAGTCATACCCACAAGGAATTAATTACTCAAAAAAGTTGACCTGACTTCAAGCAACTTATAAGAACCTTACGATCTGATGGGCGAGGACTGATGACGGGATGTGAGGACTCGTGGTCTACCACCCGGATAAGAAGTAGGATAAGAGCATGCCGACGATGGAAGGAAGAGGAACATCTTATAAGAAGAGAAGGCTTTGCTAGGGCGGGTGAAGGGCCTGTATATGAGCTTTCCTCTTCTGTTCTTGCATGAAGCTACTAAGTAGTCCAAATGCATGTGAGATCTCGGGCCGAGTCCATTATTGATTCCAATCAGACTGCCGATGAGCTGCCTGTACATGCCACAATCCTTGAGGCTATCCACATCATCTGCACGGAGCCTCATTTTTCTTTATTGGCCTGCAAATTGAAGATCGGTTTGCAATTGACCATAGTGAACTTCTCTAGGAGGTCTTCAGTCTACTTCTGTTGACAGAAGAAGATCTCGGACTCGATCTCTTTCTAATCCCATAACATCTTGGTGGTGAAAAACCTCCTTCCTCTTCAATCGTCCTGACAAGTTCTTTCTTATTCGGTCGATGTCCTCAACATAGTCTTCCCTGTGATGAGTAGGTCCTCGACGTAGACGAAGCTAATCGGCCCTTTCTAGCTTTTTTGAGGAAAGTGGAAGATTCGAATGTGGCGCAGCATTCTTGAATAAGAACTCAGAAATCTTTCCATGCCCTCTCGGTGCCTGCTTCAATGCGCACAGGGGCTTGCAAACAGAATTCTTTGGATCCTTGCTTCAGAATCCGCTCTTAGCTCTTGTACACATCCATGCAAGAAAAAAGAAAGAGTTTTTGATAGGAATTCCAGTTTATGGTGTCTAGTGTTAGAAAGTCTCTTGTCTGTTGCTAGAAGAGAAAAGCCCTAACTCTTAGTGACCTGTAAGCGTTAGAAGAAGAATGAAATTGCCTAATGTTCTCTTTGGAGGGGAGGGAATATCCTATTAAAGAGATAGTCTTTGTCCACCCTTAGAAGAGGGAAGAGGTCATCCTTCTTTTATTCATATAGTCACAATTGTAGCGTGCCAAGCGAGCCAAGCCAGGGAAGACCAATGCCTGAGGGAAAGATATCAGTTTGATCACATCCACGTATACAATTTGATCAGATGGGTCAGCCCAAAACCAAGAGCAATTGCGCACCTAACATAGAAAGAATTGGTCTTATCCTAGTGGGGCAAACCCCTTTTCTATGAGGTAGGTAGGTCGAATAGGCTCACTTAGCCTGGGAACAATCTCTTTTCTTTCAGTATGACAAATCGCTTTATTGTTGAGGAAGGGAACTATTAGTGGTACTGGACTATGGTGTAGACTTCATTCGAAGGATCTTTTAAGAAAAGGAATAAAAAGGGAGATTGATTTTGACTATTAATAGTGGTACTGCAAAGCACTATGTAGACTTCATTCGAGTTCCTAGCAAAAGAGAATTTCGGTTGTTCTCTCACAAGACTGATTGAGATTCGTAATTAGCTGCAATAAAAGCCTATCATTTTAAGAAAAGGAATAAAAAGGGAGATTGATTTTATTAATAAAGCTATGTGAAGACAAGGGATTCTTTTCTTTCCTCTCACTTAACCTCTAAACGGAATTCGCCGCTTCCCAAAATTAAAGATAAGGTAGTTCCGCGAGCTCCTCCCTTGATCTCTTTTCTTACTAGAAAAGTTATCCCCCAAATTGTCAAAATAATCCTTCCAAAGCCGAAGGAAGCAAGGAGTAGAAACTTCTTCAATTGGTCATACATGACATCTAAAATGGCCTCCCATTGATACCTATTGATATACCACAAATTAATTAACATTATTCATTCAAAGTGATCCATCGAAGCACATAATGCCCAACTTCTTTTTTGACTTGGATAAGCATCAATGGTTCCACTCTCCAAAGGAATTCACTCAAGCAGAGGAAATCTCACCATTTTCATTCATAAAATTCGTATATCTTACATTGGATAGTTTTCCCCTATTTATAGGAGTTGGTCCATGGAGCTACGTTGGATACTCCCGCATCATCCTCCCCGGGTTGTTTGGGATTTGTCCTCAAATCTAGAAATTTTTCATCCTCCAAGTGAAGCCACACAAGATCGCCCAATTGAAATTGAGTCTTCTTGCGATGTTGATTAGCTTTCTTCTAGAAGGGACCATCAGCTCTAGTCATGAGCTTGTTCTTTCGTCGAAATGGAAATCTCTCCTTCCTCAAGTGAAGCCACACAAGATCGCCCAGTTGAAATTGAGTCTTCTTGCGATGTTGATTACCTTTCTTCTTGTAAAATTCGTTGGCCTTTTCAATCTTGGAGAATTTGCTCGTGGAGCTTCTTCATTGATTCCTTCCTCAAGTGAAGCCACACAAGATCGCCCGGTTGAAATTGAGTCTTCTTGCGATGCTGATTAGCTTTCTTCTTGTAAGATTCGTTAGCCTTTTCAATCTTGGATCGAATTTGCTCGTGGAGCTTCTTCATTGATTCAGCTCTTTTGTTGCCATCAAAGCTCACTTGAGAGTTAGACGGAATTGGAATCAACTCAATGGGTGTGAGAGGATTAATTCCATACACAACTTCAAATGGCGATCAACCAGTAGTATAACTTGGTGATCGATTGTAAGCAAATTCAGCATGCGCAAGCTTTCTACGATTTACTCACCATACCACGAAGAAGAGTGGTTAGAGTACAATTTGTTACCTCCGTTTGGCCATCCGTTTGGGGATGACAAGCTGTGCTGAACAAGAGCCTTGTATCAAGCATTCTCCGTAGAGTCCTCCGAAAGTGGCTTAAGAACTTGGAATCACGATCCGACACAATGGTCCTTGGTAATCCATGAATGCGGATAATCTCTTTGAAATATAATTCAGCAATATGAGATGCATCATTGGTCTTGTGACACGGCACAAAATGAGCCATTTTAGAGAACCGATCAACAACCACCATGATAGAATCTTTTCCTCTTTGAGTTCTTGGTAGAGCCACAATGAAATCCATGCTAACATCCTCCCAGGGCTGCAATGGTACCAGAAGTGGAGTATACAAGCCTTGATGGAAATGGCTTTTTGATCTTTGATAAGTTGCACACCTTGAGATGAAAGCATGCACATCTCCACTCATCTTTGTCCAATAGAAATGCTCTTGAAGAACCTCAAGAGTTTTGTTAATACCAAAATGACACGCCAATCGTCCACCATGTGCTTCTTGAATCAGCAATTCACGAAAAGAACTCTTCGGCACACATAATTGATTTCTTTTAAAAAGAAACCCATCTTGCAAAGAATATATACCTTGAACTCTCTGCTTGCAATTCTTGATGATAGAGGAGAATTCCGCATCTTCAGAATAAAGTTCTTTCATTGACTGAAATTCGAGAATCCTAGAGTCGAAAACCGCAAGGATCGAATATCTTCTCAATAAAGCATCTACTTCAACATTAGTGCACCCCGGTTTATAATCTGAGACGAAAGAAAAGGATTGAAGAAATTCTACCCATTTTGCATGTCTCTAATTCAGCTTGCGTTGGCCACTAATAAACTTAAGCGCCTCATGATCAAGAGCTCGAACAATGGCATAGAACTCTTTGTCATAAGTTGAATAAGTTGTGCTTGCACCAGAACAGCAGCAATACCAACTCCGCTTGCATCACACTCGACTTCAAATACTTTATCAAAATCAGGAAGTGTAAGAATAGGGGACTCACAAAGTTTCTGCTTGATTATGTTAAAGGCGTTTTGAGCAGCCTTTGTCCATTCAAAAGCACCATTCTTCATGCATTTAGTTATAGGAGCCATTGTGGTACTAAAGTTTTTAACAAAACGTCGATAGAAAGAAACAAGTCCATGAAAACTTCTTAAATCAGAAATGGACGTCGGAATTGGCCAAGTCTTCATAGCTTCCACCTTTGTTTGATCAACAGAGATTCCATCTTTGGAAACCACATAACCGAGAAACACAATGCTCGGAGAGAAGAGGTCACATTTCACCATTTTAGCATACAGTTTTTGATCTCTCAAGACATTGAAGACTTGTTTTAAATGAGAGATGCTCCTCCTCGTAAGTCTCATGAAGGTACTTGGAGCATTAGATAATCCGAATGGCATAACCAACCACTCATAACGGCCACCCTTGGTCTTGAAAGCCATCTTCCATTCATCTCCATCATGCATTCTGATTTGATGATACCCACTTCGCAAATCTATCTTTGAAAACACAAAAGAACCATATAATTCGTCAAGCATATCATCAAGCTAGGTATAGGATACCTATACTTAATGGCGATGTTGTTGATGGCCCGACTATCAACACACATTCGATATGTACCATCCTTCTTAGGTACAAGTAGAGCTGGAGCAGAACAAGGACTCATGCTTTCTCGAACGTATCCTTTGAGGATAAGTTCATCGACTTGTCTTTGCAACTCCTTTTTATCCTCCGGATTGCATCGATACGCTGGCTTGTTTGGTAGCGAAGCACCGGGGATCAAATCAATTTGATGCTCAATACCTCTTATGGGAGGTAATCCGAGTGGCAAATCCTCCGGAAACAAATCTGCAAATTCTTTAACCAGACAATGCATTTTTGGATGTATGGGTCACACCATCTTACTCTTTTTATCGACCAAAAGCAAAGCAAATACATTCTTTTGTTTGCTAATGGCTCTCTCAACCCCTGTCTCACTCAAGAACAGATTTTCCTTACAAGTGTTTCCCTCCCCAGGTTGACTATTATGTATTGAATAAGGACTCAGTGGTAAAAGAGTAATGCATTTTTGTTCCTTCTTAAAAGAGTATGTGTTTTTCCGACCATTATGCATAGCATTTATATCAAATTGCCACGGTCTACCCAATAACAAGTGGCATGCCTCCATAGGAATCACATCACGATAGTTGTGCCCAATCGAAAATGCTATAAGAACGCATTTGGTTACCTTGAGCTCATTCCCTTGAATGAGCCATTGGAGCATGTATGGTTGAGGATGTTTCGTTGTTGGAAGCTTCAACTTGTCGAAGCAACATTGGTGCAGCTCCCACCATCGATGATCACCGGACACACCTTTCCATTAATAGTGCAACACGTGTGAAATATATTCTCCCTTTGCTCTTTATTAGGAGAAACTTCAACATGCAATGCTCTTCGGATGATCAACAGCTCACCATCATCGGCTTTCTCCACAACTTCTTCTTCTCGATCAGATTCGGAAATATTTTGGTCTTCATTGTCATCAGCCTCTTGAAGCGCCGAATTGATCTCCTCAATTTCTTGAAGAGTCATAACTCTTCGATTTGGACAATTAGCTTGTAAATGCCCAAAGCCATGGCACTTAAAGCATTTCCTTGCATCACCTTCAAACCTCTTTTGGACTTCTTTGGAAGGCTCTGCATTCTTTCCCTTGCCTCTGTCTTTTGTCAACGAACTCTCGCCCTTGCTTGAGGAACCACCCTTAAAATAGGATGTCGCCTTTGTTGAGGTTCTGGAGGAAAACCGCTTGCTCTTCAATTGTTTTTCGATTTTTATGGCTAACTTTCATACGTCTTCAAAGGACCAATACGGTTGAAGTTCAACCATATCAGCAATTTCTCGATTCATGCCGCCGACAAAACGAGCGATGGTTTGCTCAGGAACTTCTGGAACTTCACTCCTGAATGTATTCCTCAACGTTCATCCCATGTTGTCTCAGGGAGTTCAGTTTGAGGAACAGATCTTGCCTATAGTTGTCGGGCAAGAACCTCTTCTTCATCAACTTCTTGAGTTTTTCCCAAGACTAGATTCGACCTTTTCCTTCGCTTGCTCGTTGATGCTTTAGATTCTCCCACCATAGAGAAGCATATTTGGTCAACCTTCGGATAGCAACCTTACTGGTTGTCCTTATCTCGCCGGATTCTCTAGAAGTTTGAGGACTCGCTCCATTTGTTGTTGAAGATTTGGGATTGGACGATCTCGCCTTTCGTTGTGCGCTTGCTCCAAAGTCAAGCCTCTAGGAAGTTGTTCATCCATAAGGAATTTGTAACAAAAAAAAGAAAGGAATCACTCAAATGAGTTGAACCTTGAGGTCTGTTACCAATATTTAGAAGCGTGATGGGGTGAGTGATTCTAGAACGGATTTTTCAGAGGGGATTTTTGTGGTTAAGTGTATGGAGTAGTGTATACGAGGAAGAAGCGAAAAGGAATAAGAAAAGATAAAACGATCTGCTCCCAAGGTATAAAGGCCTTGCCACCAACCGAGGATGAGGATTGAGATCTACGAAGCTCACCACCAAGACCTAAAGCTTCCACCAGCAAAGGATAAAGGACTTCGAGATAGGAGAAGCTCACCACCAAGGCCTAAAGATTCCACTAGCCAAGGATAAAGGGCTTCTTGGCTCACCACCTAGGAGTCATCTACGCTCCAAGGATAAAGAAACCGATATTAGTTATCCACTCTCCAAAGGAATTAACTCAAGCAGAGGAAATCTCACCATTTTCATTCATAAAATTCGTATATCTTACATTGGATAGTTTTCCCCTATTTATAGGAGGATTTTAACCTTAGGAAATATTAAAAACAAACTTTAATGACCTAGGAATTGAAACGTTCGACTCTGGAGCTACATAAAAAAAAAAACGGCTAGAAACTTAATACAAAGCCTTTACAATCACGGGAACTAAATGCTATAATAAAAAGCCTTTACTATCACGGCAATTAAATGCCATAATAAAAAGCCTTTACTATCACGGGAACTAAATGCCATTTAATCTTCGGCCTTTCACGTTCTCGAACCATTAGCTTTCTGTGAGCTTGAACCTCTAGCCTTCCCAAAATTCGAGCTCTTGCCTTGATCAGAAAATAATCCTTCTGAAGCTTCTTCAATTGGTCATACAAGACATCTAAAATGGCCTCCCATTGATACCTATTGATATACCACAAATTAATTAACATTATTCATTCAAAGTGATCCATCGAAGCACATAATGCCCAACTTCTTTATTGGCTTGGATAAGCATCAATGGTTCTGAGTTGGTCCATGGAGCTACGTTGGATGCTCCCGCATCACACGTCAAGGTAGAGCCCTAGGCTCTTTGCGAGATAAGGGCAGTTAGCAAGAAGGTTTTTGAATCAATAAAGGAAGAACGCGGCTCCTATTGAATCCGCTTTCGAGAATAGAAGGGGAATGAAGGCAATTTGCTTTATTAAATAGAAGAAGCTAATCGAGAGCCTAAATCGAAGGAATAGGGGATTAAGGAAACGGATTGGGCAAATAAATAGGTTCTTAGAGAGCTGGTGGAAAGCTCAAGACAGAAGGAATTGACATACAATAAGAAGGATCTCACAATGGAAATCTGCTGAATGTTCGTTTGGGAGCTCAGCTCTATACTTGAATACTTCACTAGCGTCATCTATTTCCGAACGGGTGCAGGCGCTTCATTCACATATGGATTCGTATCTAGCTTTGGATCTGGAGGGAAATGAATGGATGTTGGAACGGGTCCCGAGTCAATTGCATGCACTACTACTGCCTCCCTAGCAGTCACCTCTACCTCCTCCATTCCATTTCTAGTGCAATATCTGACGGTAGCAAATCCCGCGGATCAAAAGCCATCACCTTCTCGTCCGGAATCCCTTCATCCTGTCTTAGCTTCCCCTCGTTCGGTTCCATATACATTACCATTTCGTCTACCAGTTTTCCAAGCAGATTCAATCACAGTCCCATAAGTAGTAGGGACCACAAGAGAGCTTATTTCGTGCTCGAGTTCCCCTATGAGATCTTCTTCCAGAGAAGCCCCTACATATGCTGCCCTTATCTTTTCATGGCTCCGTCTCTAGATATGGAGCTGGAATGGTCTCTTACTTCGATCACGGACCTGGATTAAGAATAGGCTTTGGATCCATGGCCCTGGATATTCTATCGATGACTCCGGAATAGGTTCTTCAATGATTTATGGAAAAACCCAAGCAGGCAACATCGATCTACATCCAAAGGCTATGGTTTGACAATGAATTCTTCATCCACCAGTTTGAACTATTGCGGTTTTCACTCCGTTCCTAGAGCCAGCATCCGTTGCTCAAGTCGAGTTAGTAGTAGAAGCAGTTGTAGCTTTACCAGTTGTACCTATTCCAATTGGTTAGCTGAAGCAACTTCTGGGGTTACCTATCCAACTGTCTCTGCCGTCGATAGAACTGGATATCGATCCAACGGGTTCGGACGCGAGCGAAGGGAAGCTAGGTACTATGGTTCCATGGGTGAGGATACTAGAATCAGGTATTGAACTGTCTCTCCCTCCTGGTGCAACTTTTGCCTCTATCTCTACTTCTGGGTCTCGAACTTGAACTCAAATTGATGCTTAGTATCATTCCAGATGCTGAGATGCGAGCACATGATACTGACAACCGTGGACAAATCAATAAGAATGTGAGAAGTACGATGACATCCACCCCAACTTCACCATAAGGTTCGATCGGCCCCCTAGTACTAGTAGAGTTTACGGAAAGTTCCCCTTATGACGAGCAGGCCAGAAGTCCAACCCTACATAGAAGGTTGAATAGAATCTGAATGGACAGGTGCTCTTCGGAACGACCTTGGAAAGAGCAGGCCAGAGTTCTTAAGTGAACGGATGCAACGAAGGAACCCTGGATGTCCGCCACCTCTAGCCGATGTGCACTAGAATGAGTTCAAATGCTTTCGTCTTGCCTTTTCTTATATGAACGATAATTCATTCCAGTCTCTATCCATCTATATAGATATTCTATTCCAATAGGTAAGAGGATAGTTGGGATTGGGAGAAGTAGTGATGGCGAGGATAGGAAGAAGCAATAGGAAGTGGTTCGAATAGAGGTTTGGATGGGACAGGTTTGTAGAAAGAAGCTCAACTAAGTACAGATCCCGCGCATCAAATGATTACTGACTTGAAACTAGCACTTGCTGCTATTCCCTCAGCAGACGATCAAGCGAGATGCTAATTGGAGAAGGACTGATCGGACCTGCCTTCCCGAAAAGCACGAGCATACAGATTCGTAGTGTTCGTTTGTAGATTCCACTATACCCTTTTCACTCGGGAAAGCCACTCTAGCCTATACTCTTTGTCTTGAATCACAGAGGAAGGACAACAGCTCGAATAAGAACTCTCATAACTGGAAATGCAAGAACTACTGACTCGCTATCCGACAGTAGTGAAGATATGCGAAAGAGCTGTAGTTTATGCTATAGCATCATTCATTTCTCATGTTACGAATGACTCAATCTATCTATGGCAACCACCCCTACTTTTAGTAGATGGAGATGCGCGCCTAGGAAAGATGGATTAAAGAGAACCTGCCCTAAGAGATTGGCATTGACTTGTGGATCCGCTGCGGTAGAAGGCCTTTGCTGGCCTGTCGATCCATCCTGATTCACTTATGCTATTTCTTACTAGAGAGTGGGCTTAGATCTGAGAGGAGCAGCTCTTTTCTTTTTAACAAAAAGTAGTGATGAATGGGACGAAGCTACTACAATCAATATCTTCAGCTGGTCCTGCGAAACAAAGCTTGAAGGCGCACGCGCCATACTGCAATGGGCTTACTTTATTCCGCCCCTACGACCCTTCCTTCGTCACCCTCTTCTTGCCCAACGAGCGGAGGAGCAAGTGTAGGCGACCCCAAGAGGCGTCAAGCTGTTTTGTTCTAGCCAATCTACGAAGAATTTGTCAGTGTCGGTGGTTCAGACTCACTTGCTTTTTGTTTGCATTTGTTTCCAATTCAACAGATAGAGACTACATCATAGTTAAGCGAGGTTGCTTGCTAGGAGACTACGACATAGACGGGTCAATTGATAGCTAATTGTCAGCCTATTCAAAATTATAGTAGTGCCGGGTAGTTGTCAGATAAAAGTAGCCATTTCTCTGGTTCATATAGGTTGGACTATCCTTGATAGCAGTAATAGCTGGTTGTCGAATGGAGAGAACTAATATTTACTGAAATCCCCTTTCTACCAGCTCATTATTGAGAGAGCCCTATTCTTATCAATTCTCAATCGCCCTCTCTTCGGAGACAAACAAGCTTTTATATACGTATTAACAAACAGACTCCTGACTCAAGTGCCTTTCACTAATAAGCTAAGCATCCGGGGTACGATTCTGATGTCTGTTGGACATAGCTGCAAAAGTGACTAACCCTCTCTCCAGAGGGGAGGGTCCAATTCAATGACTAACACAGCTTACGAAGCGATTCTCACTAATGAGCATCGAATGATAGAAATGGATTTGAAATAACCCAATCCACCTTTTCATCCACTTACTTATAGCTTGACCCCGGTCTCGGGACTTCGCAAGTCACTGAGTCTTTGATAAAATTGTCAAAAAACAACCCTTTTTTGTTAGCTTAGTAAGACAGCTGTTAGTATCAAATCCTTAATCAGTAGTGGACTACTTGTTAACGCACTACTTAAGTAGAGTAGCCAGTATGTGCAAATCATGATTTGCCAAAGTAGCTCAGCAATTTGGTAGGAAAAGTGCTTGATGGGAGAAATCAAAGATCTTTCAATAAGTTGATTTCAAACTACTACTAATACTACTACAACAACTCACCCGTGAAAGCAACAATTGCTTTATGCTATTCTTCTAACGTTCAGCACGGGCTTGACGCCCGGAGGCAAGTCTTGGGACCTACCGTAGAAGCGGATTCGATAGCTGGAAATCAAATAGCAGCTAGTTCCTCTTGACCACCACCCCACTAAACACCAAGCAAAACTCGCCCTAGAGGTAGTTCAGGCCAATTCACTTCAATTACCCAGCCTTAACGGATGCGGGCTTGTCTTATTCAATAAGTAGGTGCTGTTCCTCCCTAGCCTTACATAAGCTGAGGCTAATTCTTATCTTATATATACGCAATTATTTGAGAAAGAAAGATGCACAAACGAAACTAGAAACAAGAAGGGAGTGGAATGATAATGACCGGAGCTTTCCTTTCACTTGGCACGAGACAGCGTACGCTACACAGAAGAATAGAAGATTTTTGAATGAATTTCACAGCTTGACATTTCCACATTAGATTGATTCAATGGAGAAAGGAATGCATTTCGAAGCGCATTTCCAGCTGTGAAGATAGACGACTCACATAGCTGGAACTGATCAAGTCTGATCTTCTTTCCGGAAGTTCCTTCACAAACCAATTCATTATGTAACCTGATCTTATTACAACGTATCTTTCTTGTCTTGATTGAATACATCATTGAAACAATCATGCGAGAGGTCTACTATGTCAATTGCGTAACGAGTTGGAAAGAGAGAACATAGGAATGGCACCATGTGAGATTCTCATCTCGACTCGCTCAATTAATGGTGTTTTTGTCAGCCCTGTTCCTAAAGATCTGGAAGGGATCGATGCAGTTGCCTAGGCATCCAATGCATTTAGTACAGCCTACTGAACACCAACACAATCTTTATGCTTCAAATGAAAGATTCAACATTTCTGAACACGATTCTCTGTTGAAGGCTCCTTGATTTGATACTAGCACATGAGAACGAAAGGAAGCCTCTTCTTTCGATGATGACCTAGCTATGTCAGTTGGTTTGGTTACTTCTGTATGGTCTTACCAAGAACCCTTCAGATAGGCTATCTCCATGTGTTTCTAATTTCATCATTGACCGGGTGAGGCATTCCATACATCTCTTTTATTTGGAGTCGATAGACGTAGGGCTAAGCCCTTCTTTCACTCAAATCTGGTACTGTGGAGCAGTACCTATGGTAAGGATCAAGACCATAGGGGAAGGGAGAAAGCAAGGAAAGTATTCATTCCATCCTTAGACTCCGAAGAAGAGCTGGTCTTATTCTTGCGTGGGTAGGCTTTCAGGAAAGCAAAGAAATCCTATTCAAAAATTCGACAGGGGAAAGATAGCTCTAGTAAAGCAGGCTTCTTTCAAAGATTAATTCATTTCCGAGAATACCTAGGTAGAGGACTAAGACCGAATGGTAAGAGCAAAGAGTTCAACTAACAATAAGACGGTTGGAAGACTTCCAGGAAGAGAACCAGAGCAGAAGAAGGAAGGCGCTAGCAATAGAATGGTATGCATAAGGGAAGGTAATGACTGAAGGAAGGGACTAAAAAGCTCCTTACTTCTCTCGGCCTAACGAGTCTAATTAGATGGATGAGGCCTAAGGACTGGTGCTTACATATGCAGAAATGCGGGCTAAGGACTCTCTCTCGGCCTATTCCTTGTGATAGTAACACATAGTCCCTCCCCCTCCTTCTCCAAATGGCTATAGCTTGCCCATCACCTTCGGTTTCCCGAGCAAAGGCATCCATAAGTTTACCTTCAGCTAAGGCATGATTGAAGGAGTTTACTTTGTTAAATCATTGGCCTCTTGATTCCTTTCTCTTTTGGCGTACTCCAGCAAAACATCATCAAAAGCTTCAAGAAGCTCTTTTGCCATGGCGTAATATGGTCGAAGGCTTCCGCTCTCACACGTGCATTCCCCAGCTATTTGCTGGTTTACCAACATGGAGTTTCCATATACTTAAACTACCGATGCTCGAAGATCGGTTAGCATCTCCAGACCAATTATTAGTGCTCAGATTCTACTTGGTTATTCGAACAGGGGAAGAAAAACAGGAATTAAAACCTTGAGTTCTTGCCATAAGGGAAAAGAATCACCAAACCACTCTTTTCCTTCGCTAGTCCTGGAAGTGTGCCAAACTGCAGCTCCTTGTGGTCGACCTCTCCCCGCTTGGATTGGCTCGAACCCTCACCAGCATCCTTTTGGCCTTTTCGTACCCATCTCTTCGCAACAACATTCTTCATTTCTTCTTTATGTGCCCTAGCCATTCTTTCGGCCTGTCGTATTTTTTGCCATCTCCGTTTCTGAGTCTTTGTCATGCCGTAATGGCCTTTGGCTGGTCGATGCACCCTACTAAGCCTCTCTGATATCAACACCCTTTACTTATGTACTTCGTGCCTATGCCACTCCCCAATTGGAGTCACGGGCGGTGTGAAAGTTCGAGGATTTCAGTCGAGAAACTTGGCCATTATTTGTATAACCGGTTGACCTTGTTTATTTAACCTCTCTGTGACCACTCTTTCAACTACAAGCTCATCACCTGGTCTAGAACTGAGGATTTCTGCCATTAACTCATCCACCTCTTCATCTTCAAACTAAGTAAAACAATTTTGACAAAGATTAACCACTTCTTTCAAACTTAATGAAGGTGCAACCTCGGTTGACCCGCTGAAAACATCCATACATTGTTGCGAACCAGCCTTCTGAATCTCGGCTTTTGACACTACTAGCACCTCCTTCACTCTATTTCTTTGATCGATCGTTTCTTGACCAGCTTTTCCACTATCGTTGGTCGATTGAAGGTTCAGTTTAGCCACATTGATTCCCATCTGAGATGGCTTTTGGCAACCGATTTCTGAAAACGACGTAGTTGTTGGTGGTGTGGCGCCCTTAGTGATGCCATTTACAAAATATCCTCTTTTTTTCTCATTAGCCGATGGAATCACATGCCCTTTTGGAAGCTTCAACTGCCTATCTTTCAGTAGGTGATCCAATATAATCTTAGCTTTGGTGATGTCAAAAGAATAATCCTTGCCAATCTCGGCCATGTTCTCTTGGTCTTAGATGACCGACCAGCATTGCTCTTTGGACTACACAAAGCAGGACACACATATGGCACACATACCTCAACCTCAACACCAGACTCTAAGTCCACTAAACTTGGGTTCTATAATAGGTTTCCTTGGAGGAGTTTCTTCGCCGCTCTTTCATCAGTTGTTCGTAACTAGCTACTCTTGATGCCAAAAGGAACAGGTCGTAAAAGTCTTGCCCTTCCAATTCCTCTCGCAGATTGAAATTCAGCCCCCTTCAGTGCAATTATGACGCATTCTATATCAATCAGATTGGTTTTACACCTCTTTTGCAGCTTCCTGAACCTCGTGATGTATTTCTCCACTGATTCACCCTGTAATTGAGTCAGTTAGCTCGGCCACAATTACCTTCGGCTCAACTCGATAAAACTGCTAATGGAACTTGTGTTCCAACTTGTACCAATTGTGAATTGAGTTGGGTGGCAAATTCATGTACCATATAAAGGCCGATTTAGGCAAGGAGTTGGCAAACAACCTCAACTTCAAATAAATCATCAGCCCCAGCTTCTCCACATTGCACTGTGAATCGGACGATGTCTTCAATGGTCGTTAGGGACGCCTCTCTTAAGAAAAGCACAAATTCAAGCACCTTCTACCCCCTGGGGAATTCGTGAACCCTATCGATTGGGTATGGTTTCCTCTATGTCGGCCTAACCAAGGGCCTCACATCAATTCCAACTTGCTGAAGAGCCTAAATTACATGATTCCTTTCCTAATCAACTAGTGTTGGCACTGGAATAGGAACTGGTTCCGGGGCGAGTCGGTCTAGTCTTTTATACTCCATTCCCCAAAACATTCCTTGTCCTTCGCCTCCATGTTGATTAGGATACTGGCCGGTAGGTTTGGTTTGGAATGGACTGGTCATGAGCTTGCCCCCTAGCATTACTTTGCTTGGGACTCTGGCTTTGGTCGACATTAATTGGTGCCTCAACTTTTTTTTTTCCTAATGATATGAACGTTCCCATACTGCAAGTCGGGTTTAGGTGGAGGGGGTGGAAGGTGCCTGAATTTGTGCTTTTCTTAGGAGAGGCGTTGGACTTCCATTTAACCCACTAGTTCTCGACTTACTTTCCGACCGACTCCATAAATCTTTGGTTATCCGAAAGCATGCCTTTGAGGACAATAGCCTTTTGTTGGATCATAGCCTGCATCAACTCATTATTTAATTCCTCAATATGTCTGTTGTCTTCAAGCAGCGAGATCGTCACTCTTGAGCCTGATGGTTGAAGCGGCAAATGGATTGACTTCCATGGCCGTGCGCGAAGATCCATCAGAAGTATCCTCATCCCCAACGGTTGGGACTGTAGGCTCCTCGACCTTGGGAAGTGTAACTCCCATGGGCGTTCTGTGGGCATAAATGTGAAAGTACCATAAAGTGCATATCCGGTGAATCCGTCTAGCCACTCCCTTACTAATGTCTTTTTTTTTTTTTGGTAAGTCCCTTACTAATGTCTTTCGAATCTGTTTATTCTATAATATAAATGTGAAAGCAGAGTAGCTTGCAGAATCTGTAGTATCTATGAAGGGCATTTGTATCAACGCATTCCAAGTCAGTGAAAAAAGAGGATTTCGAAAACCGAGAGCAATTCCTTCTTCTTTTTTTCCAATCCCAACGTCGCATTCAACCTCCTCGTCCATCAATCCCATTTTCGAATCTCTTATTTACTATGGAAAGGCGGAATCCTGTAAAATTCCTTCCTAAAAAAGCTCCCCATCAACGGCGGTGATAACATAAGACAGGGAAGGCATATCCAAAAGTCCCCCATCTTGCTCGAGAACGATGCCCTTCTTTGCAAAGTGATTCTCTTTTGTGCTTGGATATCTTGACTTTTGAGGCCATCTTACTCCTAGCTAGATTATCTGCATCCCTTCCTTCTTATAATAATATTTAAACCTTGCCAATCTCTCTTAGTTCACCCAAGTCTATTCTGATTCAGGCCCTTCTTGCATCTCGGACGGCTGGCTTGAATGAGTGTCGTCCCTTCGATCTTGGTGACTGTGACCTAGATATGGTATCGGTTCGACTCTGACAGTGATGGAAGATCTCCCCTTTTTCTCTCCTCTTAGGCAATGAATCCTTGTCGATTGAAAGTTGAGTACAATACCTTGTTATAAGAAGAACTAATTCTTAATTTCCTGAAAATTCTTTCAGGAGGTCTTATTTCTCCCTCCGAGGGGGATTGAGGGGGGAAATGTTCCGATATGATATTCGCGTTGGATATACGAAGCAGAAGGAGAAGCAAGTTCCTTTTCCCAAGCTTTTCCTCGATAACCTCGAAGCAACAATTTCGTTCCATCTCATTTTTTAACCTGAAATTCAAGGGCAGGATAAAAAGGAAAATGGTCCAATAATGGTTCCAATTATTGCGACTCTTACAAACAAAGTACTGGGCCGACATTCGCCTTCTTTTCCCGCACCTAGCTCTAGGAGTCAGCAACCAATAGAGCAAGGTTCCTTGGCCAGCCTTTCCGTTCAGGAGCTTAGACGTTTTGAGCGAAATGCCGCTTTGAAAAAGAAGGATAACACGTCGGAGGCTTCTTTAGGACGTTGGGAAAATCCACTAGAACCAGAGCTCATGAAGCATCCTTTCTGGCGCGGAAATGGGGTGAAAGCAATTAAAATAACCAAAAGTCTCGTGGGGACTCCTTCCTTTTTTAAGGTAAGAGAAAGAAGTGGGAGGAAACCACAATTGTGCTCCCAGAGAGAGGGTTGACCCTACTCATCACGCCCACCGTTAAGGTTCCGAGCCATCGTTGGCATGCTGCTCGTTACTTACCCCTTTTTCACAATCCACTGCCTTCCTTACCCGAAATCACACTCCCAAAGTTTTCTTCACTCACGCGATTTCAATACCCGTGGGATAGGGGTCAAGTTTCCATTTAGACCATATTAGTCCGCCCTCAACACTTGTCATCTCTAGAATAGAATTCCTTCTCCCGAGAGTCAAGGCAAGGTTTTCAAGACCCAGTGAAGCTTGAAAGTCACTCTAGTCCTTGTTGACTCTGAATGTGGAGTAAGAAACTACGGGTTTATTTAATCGACAACTTGCTAGTCGACATAAGGATTTTCAAACTCGATAGCTTTCTGGTGGAAGATGGGCTCTTAAAATATTCCATTTTTTGGTTAGAAAACGAGCTTCTGGCAAGACAGCGTGGGGAACATCTATTATTTCATAACCTGCATTGACCGACTGAGAGTGAGATGCCTTTAAGGTAGGTTTCACTTTACTTACTACTCCGAACTCATTGCGCTTAGGAAGGACAGCTTGCATTTCCTATGCGTACTTAATAAAAGAAATCACCATGCTTAATGCCAAACCTAAGATTGAGAGTTCAATCCCTTATTCTCAGCTTGCCCCTTCTTCTATGCAAACACCTTAATAGCTCATTCTTAACTATTATATCTAACAGCAGATTCGGTTGTGTAAACTCCCCCAGGATGAAGGGAAGGCTTTCATTCACCTTGCATACTGTGACAGCTATTCTTACCTTCCTTACCTTTTGGACTATAGGCGCTATGGAATTGACTTAGTGAATCTTCCCACCTACTCCTGCCCTTACTAATGGGAAATCCATTACTTGCTTGACTAATTCTTTCGAAAATGTCACTCTATTGGTCCTATCTAATGTCATGTCAAGCCTGAAAACAGAACATCGCATTCCTCCTAACTCCCAAGATCTTCTCCAGCAGGGGATTTGTTGAAAACAATCTATCTGTCCACTTGCTTGAAGCTCTCACCCTATTCTTGCGCAAACCAAGTTCACTGCCTGAATTTGGGAGTGAACAACCTGCTATGAATAGATGGGACTCTAAATTAAGCTGGACTAGTGGTGATTTAAGCTTTCGATGGGCTAATCCCAGTTTCCATCTTCTAACTTTGAGGTAATGACCAACAATCGCCCATGGCCCAATTTTTAAAGCAAGTTTAGCTGCCCCCAACGTTTTCCATTCTAAGAAAGTAGAATCCTGATCCTAAATCAATTAGGTCAAGTTCTCCCTACGGTTTCCGCCAACCTGAAATGAGTATCTCCATAGCATTTGAACCTATTTACATCACCATAAGTTTTTTAATGAGAGAACTCCTCCATGGTCGCTCGAGAAATTCCTCTCATTTATGATCCCCTTGATTCAGTATGGGTGCTGGTTATCTAGGCGAAGGAGTTCGATCTTATCGAGATTAAACAAAGTAGCCTTGTTGAACCATATTGGTTCTTTCTTTTTATCATGCTTCTTTGAGGAGCTCCCCACCACTCTCTGTAGGTAGCTTCTAACATCTGTTTCTTTGGTAAATTTGTTTCTTTTTCTTCCTGGCTTTCTTGGCTTATCTCTATGCCATCCATCAAATTCTCTTCATTGCTCATCTCTCTCCTCTCTCTCGATATGGTGTATTTTTATCCTTTTGGTTTGCACTCAAATACCTTGTGTACTTTTCCTAGCACTTGTTGACTTAAGCTTTTCAAACACGGATATACACTCTTTCTACTACTATGATGACACCTATGCTACCAAATGAACCATACTCCTCACCCGACTCACTTCTGTTCTTTGTCTAGGTCTCCTCACCCAGCTCACTTACTAGTGGGCACCTAAAATGAATCAATCCTCGTGGTTGAGCCTCGCCCCCTCTAGGGTACCGTAGGCCCTCTAATTAACTTTGCCCTTTCTTGAGTTAGTTTCCCCGCTCACGCTAAGGAATTCTCTTTCTTTCTTTTTTTGCGAAGACCTAGACATCTTTCCCCGACCTTTGCTGTGATTGAACTGCTATCCGACTAGGCGGATTGGTAGCATTAAAACTCTTTAAAGTAAGAAATCACGCTTAACTTAACTTAAGCTAAGCCGCACCCCCGAAACTAGGGAATAAGACTTCTACCCTTGAGGTAATCGTATCATCCTTCCAAGCCCCTAAGCAAGGAATTTCTTTTTTCCGGGCTTTAGAACTACAGAAATATGTTGTGTACTTTCTATACACCTAGATATCTAGATATCTTTTGCTTAGATAAGTACAAAAGCAAGATATAAGGAGATGACCGACCTTAGCCTATTGAGGTCAAATCTCAGCTCAAACTTGCCCACCTCAAACTTGCCTGCCCCACCTCCCGAAGGGAACTCAAACCTAAACAAAGGGGAAGGAAGATGGACTCTCCGATGAGATGGAACTAAGATATGCTCGTAAGCGTACGATTAAGAGATAGGCTGACTATTCAACTTGCTAATATATCCTACTTTTAGCTCAAAGGTTCTAACGGCAGAGAGCTAGAGAGTATACCCGGATGGTAAGAACTAGAGTAGATCCCTACAACATGAAGCTTTTTCTTTCCGAGGAAAATGGACAACAAAGCACAGGGCTCAGCACTCAAACTATATAGGTTTCCGCATTTTCAGGGACAACTACAACTACGCCTTATCCATAAGCAAAGCAAGGGCCAGGAGATTCATAGTTGAACCTGGCCGAAGTCAGTATTGTGTTCAACTCCGCGGGTTGGCTGGTTGGAAGGTTTGCCTTAGGCCGTCTGTCTTTCCCTCTCTTCTCTTAGCAAAGTAGGAAAAAGTCACACTTTTGGCTTGCTACAAGCTAGGCTCAGGGACTACAGTCAGCCGCTTCCCTTGTAGTAGTAAGCTCATTCTTGACAGATCCGATTGGGTGTTCATAATCTGGAGTAAAAGGAATCAAACCTTTGCATGCCGGTACCAAAAAACGATGCCTTACCACTTGGCTATCCTCCATACGGCTTGGTTTGGATGGTAGAACGGGGAGAGGGGGAAGAGAGAAGCAAGGCTCGAAGAACGAGCCGAGCCGTGCAAGAACGCGGGGATATAGAAAGTAAGCAGCAAGGTTCTCCCTTTAGGACCAACTACAGCAAGCTTGCGACTCTAATAGAAACAAAGGGTAAGCTCTCTGCTCTATTTGCTTGCAATGCTATACCTATCCAAGTTGGCGAACGCTTCTGTAACCTTAGACTTCTTACGCTGTTCGACTGAACTCATTGACTCCGCGTCCACCGAAGGTCGGTAACCTTCGTAACCGTCAGCATTTGGTACCCTCTCGATAGCATCAATAGTTCACTGAAAGCCTTTGCTTTGGTGTAATGAACCGCAAGCCCTTCATAAAGACATAATAAAAAAGAAAGGCTTGGTTGCGGGAACCGATGGTGACGAAGGTTACCGGGCCGATGCGGTCGGTTACCGGGAACCACAAGGTTGCAAGGTTCCCGGGAAAGGACATTCCCTTTCTAAAGTAGGCGTTTTGAGAACTAATTCGAGTTGACATGAAATGGATCACGGAAGAAGACGTATCCGATGAATGAATGATTGTTGCCCCTCCCACTCACATGGGTTCTTCTATTGAAAGAAGAGGTTCCCCCTCTTCTATGTGAGATGGGGTGTACGTAAGAGTGGAACCTAGGTAGAACGCGGAGCGCCGGCCCCGAACGACGATACAGTTACCATGCTTACCAATTCTTATTATTGCCTCCTATAGTTATAGATCGGAGGTAGGCGAGGGTAGCTTACTTCTCTTCTCCTAGGCTACCTGCACATGTTATTCACCAATAAAAGGCAGCAAGCAGTTCTTCGCTTAGTAGAGCTACCGGCCGCCGGACGACGACCGCTTCTTGTTCTCGCTTAGCCGCTTCTTTTGAGTTGATTATTTTTTAGAATCCTAGACTAAAAAAAAAGCTCCTAAATTAGCGCTAGGCCAAATCAGCAGCAGGAGAACTGTACTAACCTGTTGCCGATGACTTTCTCAGGGCTCCGCAGGATAAGAAAGAAGGTCCGGGTCCCATTTCTAATGAAACGATAGTTCCCCCTACTCCCTATTCTCTCTTAAAGCTTTCTAAAGCTCGGCAAAAAAGGGTTGGTTAAGAACTATTGATTGTAAACCATAGCAGTTACAGTCACTCAATGGAAATTTTCGCCTTTGGAATGAAGATAGATGAGTAGGAACTTGAGCCTGGAACTGATGAAATTCGGGGGAAAGATGTAACCGGTCACTATACTGGGAGGGGCGAGACATGGCCGCGACTTAAGATTCAAGTACCACTAAAAAGACTAAAGGAACGGGGGGAATGACTACCTGGTTGAAAGCACATGCTAATACGAGCCAACCAGAAGAAGGAAGGCTTAGATTACAAGATCCTGGACACAGTCTTCCTAGAGATGGAGAGCCCCTTGCCTCGCCTTTTCTAGCCTCTCCTTCTTGCTTGCTTACATCTTGTCTTAGTGACTCTTCCTCTTTTCTTTTCTAGGTTTCTTTTTGAGTGTTAAAAAAGGGTAGATTTTTTATTTGCCAATGAATTGGATGCCCCCCGATTCAATCAACAATGCGATTCTTGGCTAGAGAAAGGTTCTGTGACATGGACACACAGCCCAACTCAGTCGGTCGGTTGGCCCACCTAAAAAATGATCAGATTAATAGAGCTTTTGATCAAGATGTTCTCGACTCCCCCATTCGGGCTCTCGCTCGATCCAATCCATCTTCCGAGGCCTCCCCAACACACTCTTGATACAAAATAAACCTCCCGCCATAGAGAAGAGATCTATTGTCTGTGTCCCATCATTTGCAGTTTCCGGCGAAGGTGACAAGGGCGAGGCACCGAACATGTTCTATCCTCAACCTCCATCCATCATTACTAATCTCAATCCGTTTTTCCTATTCACTAGTACACCTTGCGCTACAACTAGCAGCCCCTTAACTAGTCATGGAAAAACCTAGCACGCTAGCTGGCTAATACTAAGTATAACCCCTACTTTATTGTATTGTTGGGATATCTGAAGAAACCTGCTAAAAAACCGAAGTGCGCTAACGCGCAAGGGCTGAAAAGCCAACTTGTTAGGGGTAGGTTTGGAACCCTATACAAGGGGCTCTCGGGCCGAGCCACTATCTCTAAAGGGGCTTATGCACTCCACTTGTTACGACTAAACGACGAAGCCAGGAGCGGAAGGAGGGACTTGAACCCTCAACCTCAGGCATGGCAAGGCTATGCTCTACCATTAAGCTATTTCCGCCAGCAACGGTAGTGGGGAAGCACTACTGACCAATTCATGCGTCACTTGATATGGATGACTTCTGTTTTTCCGCCAGACCAGACTCTTGACCTCCGATCGAGCTAGGAGCACAAGTAGGTAGGCAGGGGGATAGGGGCTGTTCAATCAATCTCCAGCCGCTCAGTGCCGCTATTGGTGCGAGTTGTAAGGAGTCTTGGCCTCGAGTCGAGCTGGGATTCTCGTAACGGGAGTGAGTGCACTGCAAGACCAGACAAGTGATTCCCTCGTCTCGTAGCAGCGACATCTGACTTTTTTTAAAGAAAAGTCATTTCCTAAGACGGCTCCTCTTATTCTACGATAATCCAAGCAGCAACTCCACGAGTCCGCTCAGAACCAGTCGATTCCGAAGCCATTCGTTCTCCCCTCTCGGTTGCCCTTTGCCAGCTACTAGAGCAAGTAAAAGAACCTATAATGAATGAACAACAAGAACTGCAGATTTGGACCGGATTGTACACCTTTGTGTCTGGCTATGTATATGGATGTGCATAAAGAAGGGACAAGACATCTCTCTCCCATTTTTAGGAGGATGAGACAAGGAAGAAGCTGCAGCGGCACCTCAGGAACATCTTATTGGGGCAGCACCCATAGGCGTGGGTCTTTGGGTGCACGTGTTTTGTTCATATTCCTACGCAATTAAGAGAAAAGGAGGCCCAAAGGCAACCACTTGTATATTTCTTGGATATGCTCAATTCGGGTATAGATGCTATGACGTGAAATGCAAGAGAGTCGATGTATCCTTGAATTTCATATTTTCCTTTACCTAATTAATCATCCCGGGATGGTGATGGAGATGTATTGAGGCCTTCTCCTGTTCATCAACTCGAACCTCATTCTTCTGCAGTTGATGTTACGGATCAACCTAACTCTTCAGACCAGCATCTTCTGCCGGTTGACGAATGCGTGCTCCGGTTGTAGCAGTGTTGAATGAACGCCAAGTTTGTTTACAAAGACCAGGTGGACCGATGTTAGATTCTCAACATTTGAAACAACGGTTCTATTGGTGACCCATTCCAACCAAATAAGCTGGCCGCTTTTACTTCGATTAGCCTTTCAGAAATAGGGGTGCGGGGGTGCTGTGCTCCCGTTAACGACCACAAAGGCATACATAGAGGCAGATGAGAGAAAGCGAAAGCGCTCAATGAACGATGATTGAAGATTGCAGCATACTTTTTATAAAGACAACAGTAGACCACTACATTTTTTTAGCATAATTTGGCCAGCGCATCGACCTAGTACAAAATGGCCATGTTACTGAATCCGAAAAGTTGACTCCGACAATTACGTAGTTATTCCCCCCCCCCCCCCTTTTTTAAGAAATAGAGGAATCGTCCTATGAAATCTATGGTTATGCTTTTCCCATAGCCAGGAAGGTATTGGGTTGATAAAGCCCCAACTTCCTCTCGGACAACTTCGACATGCTCCATAAAGCACACACAACCCATCACCCTTGGACATCTGCTTCTATCCTGGGCCAATAAGAATGCCTTTCGAGGTGAGCCAGAGTTTGATTACACTTTGGAGTTGATCAAACTCTGGCATCATGAAGGACTACGAGACGCCTTGTTCCTCCAAGTACTCTGCCGTAAAGTCCCCAAAGTCCAATAAGGTGGTAGAAAGAGCAGTTGCAGCGCTTTACTAAAAACATTAAAAAAAAAAAAAAAAAAAGGGGGTATGGACAGAAAATCTGCAAACCGTAGTTGGCCTTTCCTTTCTTATCCTACCAACTTTATTCACTTCGCGGTAAACAGAGACTTTCCAATAGCCAGTAGCTCAAAGCCTTTCTTTTGGGGTCCAAGGGTGTCACCCTGTACTCCCCAATTCCTGTCTTCAGAACTACAGGGACAGGTGACTTTCTGCGATGGCCCTCCACCTCGTTGGGCAAAATGAAAGGAAATAACAAGCCCTAAACTAAAGACCAACTAACAGCTTATCAACCTCCGAACACAGAATCATGTTGGCAATGCCATGGTTATGTACGAGGATCACCCACCCAGCAAAGAGCGAGGTGTTTCACTTTCAGCCAAGTACTTCAAAAAAAAAAATTGGAAGGCGAAACAACTGCAACATTAGAGGATATTTTCTGTACTGTATAAGTGGCTTGGAAGAAGAATCACGTCTCCAGTCGATTCTACTTCCCCTAACTAAGTGGGTTGAAGCAACGAATGGAGAGTTTCATGCTCTCCTTCAACATCACACACGGGAAATAGTGCCAAGACCTACAAAGAAAAATGTGATTGGAAGTAAGTGGGTTTCTAAAATCAAGTATAAACCGGATGGCACAATTGAAAGATTGAAAGCAAGACTAGTATAGAAAGGCTATAATCAACAATACGGATAACCTTCAGTTCAGTTGTGATGGTCGTAACTGTAAGATTAGCATTAGCCATTGCAAAAATGCATTTTTGCATGGAGACTTACAAAAGTATATGGAGCAACCACCAGGATATCATGTATTAGACGATTCTAAATGGGTTTGAAAATGGAGAAAGGAAATCCATGGGTTCAAGCAAGCCCCACGAGCCTGGTTTGAAAGCCTTGCCAAAACTTTTCCCTCTAATGGTTACAGTCGAAGCAAGTAAGACAACTCACTGTTTTTCAATAGAGAAATGCAGAAGACGAAATTGATCATCTAAAACTCATACTTGGTCATCAATTTTCCATGAAAGGTTGAGCGCTCATCTAGTGGAATGAAGATCACTCAGAAGAAATATGCGCTTGATCTTCTAAAAAGATTTGGTTTGAATGACTGCAAATCGGCGCCTACCCCAATGGTTCTTGGACAGCAATTCTCACAAAAAGAGAGTAACCATATCAAACATCTAGAGAAGTCAAGAAGTCTTGTGGGAGCACTTCAATATCTCACTCACTTTTACATGCCCAGATAAACCATTTGCTGTAAACCAAGTATCTCAATTCATGCATGATCCTCGTGAGTTACATCTTCAAGCTGCCAAGAGAATCCTTTGTTATGTGAAAGGAAGATTAGCAGATGGGCTTTCATTCCCTATTGTCAAAAGGCAACCTAATCTAGTTGCTTACTCAGATGCTGACTAGGGCGGAGATCCTAATTCAAGGAGATCAATTTCAGGTTTTTGTGTCTTCTTTGCTGTCTTATGCTTATGTTGGAATATTCTAATAGGAAATAGCCATATCGGAAATAGCCGGCAAAGTCAGCATCTTACCCGGCAAGCTCCGCATCTAGGATTTTGTAATCACACCTGGTGAAAGGAGATTCTTACTAGCCTAAGGTGCGTAGCGGTCCCCCACGGGATGGTAACTACCTCTAAGACGAGTGAAGAAACAAGGGGGGATAATTTCTTTCAACATCTTTATCCCAGAATTCATCATCTGCAAGCAATCCACTTCCATAAGAGCGTTGACTTAAGCTTCTTTTTCACTCAACCTATTGCGGCTAATAGATATCTGCTTGCTTCTTGCTTACTTGCAAGAAGGAGATGAATGGAAGACGGCTTTCAAGACCAAGGGAGGCCTTTATGAGTGGTTGGTTATGCCATTCGGATTATCTAATGCTCCAAGTACCTTCATGAGACTTATGAATGAGGTTCTTCGTTCCTTTATTGGTCGATTTATCATTGTTTATTTCGACGATATTCTTGTTTATAGCAGGAACGAGGAGGAGCATATCTCTCATTTAAAACAAGTCATCGATGTCTTAAGAGATCAAAAACTGTATGCTAAAACGGAGAAATGTCAGTTCTTCTCCACGAGCATTGTGTTTCTTGGTTATGTGGTTTCCAAAGATGGAATCTCTGTTGATCAAACCAAGGTGGAAGCTATGAAGACTTGGCCAGTTCCAACATCCATTTCTGATGTAAGAAGTTTTCATGGACTTGTTTCTTTCTATCGACATTTTGTTAAAAACTTAAGTACATCATGGCTCCTATAACTGAATGCATAAAGAATGGTGCTTTTGAATGGACATAGGCTGCTCAAACCGCCGTTGGCATAATCAAGCAGAAACTTTGTGAGTCCCCTATTCTTGCATTTCCTGATTTTCATAAAGTATTTGAAGTTGAGTGTGATACAAGCGGAGTTGGTATTGGTGTTGTTCTGGTGCAAGCACAAAAACCATTGGCATATTTCAGCGATAAGTTATCTGATTCCAAGAGGAATTATTCCACTTGTGACAAAGAGTTCTATGCCATTGTCCGAGCTCTTGATCATTGGAGTCATTATTTGAGGCCAAAGCAATTTGTCCTTCATTCTAATCATGAGGCTCTTAAGTTTTCTAGTGGCCAACGCAAGCCTAATTCGGGGCACACTAATGTTGTAGCAGATACTTTATCGAGAAGATATTCTATGCTTGCGGTTTTGGACTCTAGGATTCTCGGATTTCAATCAAAGAAAGAACTTTATTGTGAAGATGCGGAATTCTCCTCTATCATCAACAATTGCAAGCAGGGAGTTCAAGGTATATATTCTTTGCAAGATGGGTTTCTTTCGCGAATTGCTGATTCGAGAAGCGCATGGTGGAGGATTGGCTGGTCATTTTGGTATTAACAAAACTCTTGAGGTTCTTCAAGAGCATTTCTGTTGGCCAAAGATGAGTGGAGATGTGCATGCTATCATCTCAAGGTGTGCAACTTGTCAAAGATCAAAAAGCCATTTCCATCAAGGTTTGGATACTCAACTTCCGTTACCATTGCAGCCCTGGGAGGATGTAAGCATGGATTTCATTGTGTCTCTACCAAGAACTCAAAGAGGAAAAGATGCTATAATGGTGGTCGTCGATCGATTCTCTAAAATAGCTCATTTCGTGCCATGTCACAAGAACAATGATGCATCTCATATTGCTGAATTATATTTCAAAGAGATTATCCGCATACATGGAGTACCAAAGACCATTGTGTTTGATCGTGATTCCAAGTTCTTAAGCCACTTCTGGAGGATTGTATGGAGAATACTTGGGACAAGACTCTTATTCAACACAGCTTGTCATCCACAACCCGATGGCCAAACAGAGGTGACAAATCGTACTCTAACCACTCTTCTTCGTGGTATGGTGAGTAAATCTTTGAAGGATTGGGATTTAAAGCTTGCGCATGCTGAATTTGCTTATAATCCATCACCAAGTTATAGTACTGGTCGGTCGCCATTTGAAGTTGTGTATGGAATTAATCCTCTCACACCCATTGATTTGATTCCAATTCCATCTAACTCTGAAGTGACCTTTGATGGCAACAAAAGAGCTGAATCAATAAAGAAGCTCCACAAGCAAATTCGATCCAAGATTGAAAAGGCCAACGAATCTTACAAGAAGAAAGCTAATCAACATCGCAAGCAGACTCAATTTCAATTAGGCGATCTTGTGTGGCTTCACTTGAGGAAGGAGACATTTCCATTTCAACGAAAGAACAAGCTCATGCCTAGAGCTAACCGTCCCTTCAAAGTTATTGAGCAAATTGGTGACAATGCTTACATGATTGACCTTCCGGGAGAGTTAGCAGTTTCGGCAACATTCAACGTGGGAGCCTTTCTCCTTACTTGGTGGATGATAACCTTCTAGATTTGAGGACAAATCTCAAACAACCCAGGGATGATGGAATCAAAGCCAAGTTTCGATCCTGGGACCTGTGGGTTATGGGCCCACCACGCTTCCGCTACGTGATGGGTTGAGTGACGCGGGAGCATCCAACGTAAATCCTTGGACCATTTTGTGCTTATTCAAGCCAATAAATAAGTTGGGCATTTATGTGCTTCGATGGATCATTTTGAATGAATAATGTTAATTACTTATCAGTACTTTGTGGTATATCGATAGGTATCAATGAGAGGCCATTTTAGATGTCTTGTATGACCAATTGATGAACTTTCAGAAGGATTATTTTCTGGTCAAGGGAGGAGCTCGAATTTTGGGAAGGCTAGAGGTTCACGAAAGGGGTTCAAGAATATGGAAAGCCAAAGGTTCAAGAACACGGAAAGCTAACGGTTCGAGAATATGGAAGGCCAAAGATTAAAGGGCATTTAGTTCCCGTAATAAAGGCTTTTTATTAAGTTCCTTGCTGTTTTTATTTTTATAACTCAAGAGTTGAACATTTCAGTTCAGGGCATTTAGTTCCCGTGAAAAAGGCTTTTTATTATGTTCCTAGCTGTTTTTATTTTTATGTAGGTCAAGAGTCGAACATTTCAGTTCCTAGGTCATTAAAGTTTTTTTTAATATTTACTAAGGCTAAAATCCTCTTATAAATAGGGGAAACTATCACGTAGGAGACATACGAATTTCATGAATGAGAATGGTGAGATTTCCTCAACTTGAGCGAACTCCTTTGGAGAGTAGATAAATCATTTCTGTTTTTTATCCTTAGAGCGTAGATCACTCCTTGGTGGTGAGCCAAGAAGCCCTTTATCCTTGGCTACTGGAATCTTTAGGCCTTGGTGGTGAGCTTCTCCTATCCCGAAGTCCTTTATCCTTGGCTGGTGGAAGCTTTAAGCCTTGGTGGTGAGCTTCGTAGATCTTGATCCTCTTCCGGTTGGTGGCGTGGCCTTTATACCTTGGGAGGACATCGTTTTATCTTTTCTAATTTCTTTTCGCTTCTTCACCATATACACTACTCCATACACTTAACCACAAAAGAATCCCCTTTGAAAAATCTCCGTTCTTGAATCACTCAACCCATCACGCATCACTTTTTGACTATGTTTTCGGGTTTTAAAGGCCTTCCCCGAACGTTGAAAATGATTCACCTAAAGCTCGTAAGTGCGGTCCGATAGCCACTATAGCCACCTTGCGGAGTAGGTACGGAAGGGGAGGCCTCTTCAGAGGTAGTGAAAACCCTTTATTTCAAAGAGGCAAGAGAGGATCTTTCTTTTAGCGAAAGCTGGATCGACTCTAAAGTAGAGTAGTTGCACTTGCCTTTTTCATAAAGTAGAGTAGTCTTGCTGCATCCCCTGAAAAAGCAGGGGCTAACTTATCATTAAAATAAGCTGGATCCTTTGGAGTTAGATCGGCTGGAGTAGCTACTTACCTTACTGGTGTCCGAAGAAGTCTGTTGGTACAAATGTCGTATGAGATGTGAAAGCGATTTCCGACTTAAAGACCACTAGTTTACTAAGAACTAGAGCCGACTGTAACATCCGACCAAAGAGGTCAGTCAGTGCTGGGAAAGCAAAGAATGGAATGTCTGTTCTATAACAAGAAGGTTGCTTGATTTGATTATTCTTTTTCAAGAGAAAGGCATAAGGAGGACTCTTTAAATCGCGAGAATGCATATTCTGATGCTTGCACGGGTGATAGCTCATCTGCTTCCTTAAAAGTGAGTTTCGCAGAGGGGAGGTTAGCGAGATCCCTTATCTAAGAAAAGGAGTAAAAACCTAGCAATAAGGATGCCTCTAGAAGGCTTGGCCCGTATTACATTAGTGGGACTACGGCTGGGACTACGGCTGGCTCTTTCTCCTCAATCGGAGGGAATGCCATTCTTAACATCTTTCGAAACCTTTCTTTCACAGGTGGCATAATTCGATACTATATATCCTTGGAAACTAAAGCGGCATACTCTATCGCAGTAAGGGCTTAAGCGATTGATGTGTCCTAACCTGGCTCCATCTAGAAGGGCCGGCCCTCGATCATCTATGACATCTTTGGAACTCCTAAAAGTGTTTACAAACCTAGCTCAACGAAAAGGCAAGTCCTTTTGTTCCAGGTTCGAGTGATGGTTCACTCGTAAGAGATCAATGAAAAGCAAGCCTTCTTCCCAATTTGGACTAAAAGAAAGTAGTTGAAAACCGAGACCAAAGGAGTGTACTTTACTTAATGAAGTATATACTTAACGAGGGGCTGTTGAGTAAGGGAGGGATCGGAATACTATTAGAAGTATTTTCTCTTTCACGACAGGGACAGCACAAATGAGTAATGGAAGATCCATGTCCCCACCCTAGCTAGAAGAAAGAAAGGGTATGCTTGCGCGTAGAAGACCTAAAAAGCCTTAGCCTAATTCGGATCAGCCTATGAAAAGTAGTTCCCCATGGAAAGCAAGAGAAATATTGATGGAAGAGGAATCACCGGGTTGTTTGGTTCAATGGTTGGGAAGCTAAGCGCCTTAGAAAGGATTGACCGAGAAAAGGTCTTTCTTTCATGGACTAGATCCCAGCAGACAGCGATCTTCTTACTGAGATACCAAGGTTTCACGAATCAAATGGGGAATCACCCACATGAGGACCATAAGACGCATTATAAAACTCTACAGAGCTCGAAAGACTGATTCCAGAGTTCGGGATCAGATCAGATTCCGAATGGGGGAATAGGCACAGGAGGAACGAAGTAGCTCACCTAAAAGGAAAGGAACAACTTCAACAAGAGGAGCTACTCTTTACTTCGATAAAGAAAGAGCTTTATAAAGAGAGTTGCATACTACGAAAAGCAAGATGCCTAATCTACTAGTCTAATTTTATTGATCACTAGTCCTTACTCTCTGTTACTGATTCAAGAGTGAATACCGAGACAGCCCTTCCCTTGCCGGTCTACTATTTGATAGCTTTACATCGCTAAGGAATCCGTAATTGACAACAAGATCTAGGAATCAATCAAAGGAAAATACCAATTAGATTAGAAATGTTCGCTCCTGTGAGAGTCAAACCGACCACATAGGCTTTTTCCTTGTTCTACCGAGATGAACTAAGGAGCGGTAACCCTTAAATCTTTGAAAGCATCTCTGAGCTCGATCAAAGAAAAATACAATTCGAAATGCTCAAATCTGTAAGAGCGAACCAAGGCTCTACTGCTAACCAATCTTCTTTTCCGACTCCTTCCCCCGAAACCACCGGCTATCCTGAGAAGAGACCCTGCCCCCGAAACCACGGTTATTATCTACTATAATATGATTATTTTACGATTATCATCTCGGAAGTGTTTCTTTCTCGAATAATTCCCTGCCAAAATTGGCCAGTTTGGTAAGTTTAAGAATGTTTTTTTGGGCATTGGGCCTGTCCCTTGCTAAAATCCCCAGTGGATCTGGAGTCTCCTTGAGGTCTGGGATTCCTTCCTTCGTTGGGCTGGAACCACTGTTCCCGGCTTCCAATGATTGTGAAAAAGACGAGTTTGAATTGTCCTTTTCGGAAATTAGACCTTAGGAATTCGAGTCAGACCTTGAAGGAAACATATTCAAATCAAATTATTCCGTTGCTAACGAAGTATCCATAAGAGTGACAATGACTAAAGGCATCAAGTTATGGAATCCTAGTTTTGTAGATAATAAGATAAGGCCCATTCAAGGACTTTTTTTCCAATGGATATAAAATAAAAAAGTCGAAAACTCAAAGTAGATCCCCCAAAAACGTGTAAAAACGAAACATAGTAGTAGAAATAAGCCTGAATAAAGAATAGATTCTTCGTATTTGATTTCTTTTTCTCTTTGCTATCATTCCAAGCCCGTACCTTAGCTGTTCCTTAGCTTTCGAAGAAGCTAAGCTGTCCAGTATTAAAGGCATCCGTGCATTAAGTGACGATCACTAAGAGGGTTGGCACAAAAGCAGCATATATTGAAACTAATAGCAAACAAGGCTAGGCTCCCCGAACCTTCTTTTAGAGCTTCCCCTTTCTCTGGGTAGACTGACTATGGATACAAAGAAGACCAAGCCTAGCGACTGTCATACCTGGTAAGTCCATCTTTCATTGTTCGATAGGACCTGGAAAAAGCATGCCATGAATGACTCTTGCCCTTGGCTCACTGAACTACAGGGTTTCTATCCATATGAAATGAAAGCGGGTGTGAACTCCAACCTTCCCCTCTAGCCAAGTCAAGCTTTTGCAGCTCTATATCCAATCCTACTGCTAAGCTACATTTCCCACCTTCAAGCTAGTCGAACTAGAGCCTTATGCCAATGAGAACCAAGAGAAGATTTCCGGCGAGATCAAGCTCCCTTACGACATCTAAAAACTCCTCGACTTCAACTAAAGGCACAAGGGAATCAAGAGTTCAAGAGCAGAGAACAAAGGAAATGCACATGGGTCTACTTGAATAACGAAGTCTAAGATAAAGAAAGAAAGGTAGAGCGGGCTTCTAGTTGCTCTGCTTGGATTGGCATGGCTATCCCCCTTTGCTGGTTGACGCTTGGCCTTTGACTCTGCTTGCCTCTACTTTTCATGTCAAGCATACAAGTGTTGTTTAGTGGGATTTACCTTTCAAGACAAGAATTGTTTTTCATCTTCTCGGAAAAGACCCTGTATAAGTCGACGTCTTAACCTGACTTCCTGACCTCATTTGATTGTTGAAGCAGTAGCTCTGGATCGAGAGCTGCATGCTTACCCTATTATTATTAAAAGGGGAAAGGCGTAGGCGTAGGTAGAGCTTCAGGTTGAGGGGTATTATATAATTATAATAATTCTTTTTACTTCTCTTAATAGGTAGAGCTTTTCTTTCTTCATCACTACCGGAATCCATTAATTAAAGAATTATGCGAGCTAATTCTTCGGAGCTCAGAGGCAACATTCTCTCGCCATGCCCCAAATCATATTTGAGATAGATCCGAATGGAGAGCCCTGAAAGTGCTTCCACCCCATAAATCTCAGCTTTTATCATAACAGCCTTGAAAATCATGATGCGTGATGGGTTGAGTGATTCAAGAACGGAGATTTTTCAAAGGGGATTCTTTTGTGGTTAAGTGGATGGAGTAGTGTATACGGTGAAGAAACGAAAAGGAATTAGAAAAGATAAAACAATCTCCTCCCAAGGTATAAAGGCCACGCCACCAACCGGAAGAGGATCGAGATCTACGAAGCTCACCACTAAGGCCTAAAACTTCCAATAGCCAAGGAGAAGCTCACCACCAAGGCCTAAAGATTCCACCAGCCAAGGATAAAGGGCTTCTTGGCTCACTACCAAGGAGTGATCTACGCTCCAAGGATAAAGAAACCGAAAGGAGTTATCAACTCTCCAAAGGAGTTCACTCAAGCTGAGGAAATCTCACCATTCTCATTCATGAAATTCGTCTCTCTCATACAATTGGATAGTATCATCTATTTATAAGAGGATTTTAGCCTCAGGAAATATTAAAAACAAACTTTAATGACCTAGGATCTGAAACGTTCTAACTCTTGTGCTACATAAAAATAAAAATAGCTAGGAACGTAATAAAAAGCCTTTATCACAGGAACTAAATGCCCTAAACTAACTCTTGAGCTATAAAAATAAAAACAGCAAGGAACTTAATAAAAAGCCTTTATTACGGGAACTAAATGGTATTTAATCTTCGGCCTTCCACATTCTCAAGCTGTTAGCTTTCCGTATTCTTGAACCTTTGGCTTTCCATATTCTTGAACCGCTTTCGTGAACCTCTAGCCTTCCCAAAATTCGAGCTCCTCGCTTGACCGGAAAATAATCTTATAAAACTTCATCAATTGGTCATACAAGACATCTAAAATGGCCTCCCATTGATACCTATCGATATACCACAAAGTACCGATAAGTAATTAACATTATTCATTCAAAATGATCCATTGAAGCACATAATGCCCAACTTCTTTATTGGCTTGAATAAGCATCGATGGTTCTGAGTTGGTCCATGGAGTTACGTTGGATGCTCCCGCATCATCCTCCCCCGGTTGTTTGAGATTTGTCCTCAAATCTAGAAGGTTTTCATGCTCCAAGTAAGGAGAAAGGTCTCCCACATTGAATGTTGCCGAAACTGCAAACTCTCCCGGAAGGTCAATCTTGTAAGCATTGTCACCAATTCGCTCAATAACTTTAAAGGGACCATCAGCTCTAGGCATGAGCTTGTTCTTTCGTCGAAATGGAAATCTCTCCTTCCTCAAGTGAAGCCACACAAGTTCGCCCGGTTGAAATTGAGTCTTCTTGCGATGTTGATTAGCTTTCTTCTTGTAAGATTCGTTGGCCTTTTCAATCTTGGAGAATTTGCTCGTGGAGCTTCTTCATTGATTCAGCTCTTTTCTTGCCATCAAAGCTCACTTGAGAGTTAGACGGCATTGGAATCAAATCAATGTGTGTGAGAGGATTAATTCCATACACAACTTCAAATGGAAATCGACCAGTAGTATAACTTGGTGATCGATTGTAAGCAAATTCAGCATGCGCAAGTTTTAAATCCCAATCTTTCAACGATTTACTCACCATACCACGAAGAAGAGTGGTTAGAGTATGATTTGTTACCTCCGTTTGGCCATCCGTTTGGGGATGACAAGCTGTGCTGAATAAGAGCCTTGTACCAAGCATTCTCCATAGTGTCCTTCAGAAGTGGCCTAAGAACTTGGAATCACGATCCGACACAATGGTCTTTGGTACTCCATGAATGTGGATAATCTCTTTGAAATATAATTCAGCAATATGAGATGCATCATTGGTCTTGTGACATGGCACGAAATGAGCCATTTTAGAGAACCGATCGACGACCACCATGATAGCTTCTTTTCCTCTTTTAGTTCTTGGTAGAGCCACAATGAAATCCATGCTAACATCCTCCCAAGGCTGCAATGGTACCGGAAGTGGAGTATACAAACCTTGATGGAAATGGCTTTTTGATCTTTGACAAGTTGCACACCTTGAGATGATAGCATGCACATCTCCACTCATCTTTGGCCAATAGAAATGCTCTTGAAGAACCTCAACAGTTTTGTTAATACCAAAATGACCAGCCAATCCTCCACCATGCACTTCTCGAATTAGCAATTCGCGAAAAGAACTCATCGGCACATATAATTGATTTCCTTTAAAAAGAAACCCATCTTGCAAAGAATATATACCTTCAACTCCTTGCTTGCAATTGTTGATGATAGAGGAGAATTCCGCATCTTCAGAATAAAGTTCTTTCATTGATTGAAATCCGAGAATCCTAGAGTCTAAAATCGCAAGCATAGAATATCTTCTTGATAAAGCATCTGCAACAACATTAGTGTGTCCCGGTTTATATTTTGAGATGAAAGAAAAGGATTGAAGAAATTTTACCCATTTTGCATGTCTCGAATTAAGCTTGCGTTGGCCATTAATAAACTTAAGCGCCTCATGATCAGTATGAAGGACAAATTGTTTCGGCCTGAAATAATGACTCCAATGATCAAGAGCTCAGACAATGGCATAAACTTTTTGAGCTCAGCCAATGGTTTTTGTGCTTGCATTAGAACAGCACCAATACCAACTCCGCTTGCATCACACTCAACTTTAAATACTTTATCAAAATCAGGAAGTGCAAAAATAGGGGACTCAAAAAGTTTCTGCTTGATTATGCCAAAGGCGTTTTGAGCAACCTTTGTCCATTCAAAAGCACCATTCTTCATGCATTCAGTTATAGGAGCCATGATGGTACTAAAGTTTTTAACAAAACATCGATAGAAAGAAACAAGTCCATGAAAACTTCTTACATCAGAAATGGACGTCGGAACTGGCCAAGTCTTGATAGCTTCCACCTTGGTTTGATCAACAGAGATTCCATCTTTGGAAACCACATAACCAAGAAACACAATGCTCGGACAGAAGAACTCACATTTCTCCATTTTAGCATACAGTTTTTGATCTCTCAAGACATTGAAGACCTGTTTTAAATGAGAGTTATGCTTCTCCTCGTTCCTGCTATAAACAAGAATACCGTCGAAATAAACAACGACAAATCGACCAATAAAGGAACGAAGAACCTCATTCATAAGTCTCATGAAGGTACTTGGAGCATTAGATAATCCGAATGGCATAACCAACCTCATTCATAAAGGCCTCCCTTGGTCTTGAAAGCCGTCTTCCATTCATCTCCTTCTCGCATTCTGATTTGATGATAACCACTCAGCAAATCTATCTTTGAAAACATAGAAGAACCATATAATTCGTCAAGCATATCATCAAGTCTAGGTATAGGGTACCTATACTTAATGGTTATGTTGTTGATGGCCCGACTATCTACACACATTGGATGTGTACCATCCTTCTTAGGCACAAGTAGAGCCGGGACAGAGCAGGGACTCATGCTTTCTCGCACGTATCCTTTGAGGATAAGTTCGTCGACTTGTCTTTGCAACTCCTTTGTTTCCTTTGGATTGCATCGATAAGCTGGCTTGTTTGGTAGCGGAGCACTAGGGATCAAATCAATTTGATGCTCAATACCTCTTATGGGAGGTAATCCAAGTGGCAAATCCTCCGGAAACACATCTGCAAATTCTTTCAACAGACAATGCATTTCTGGATGTATAAGTCGCTCCATCTCACTCTTTTCTCGACTACAAGCAAAGCAAATACATTCTTTTGCAACCCGTGTCTCACTCAAGAACAGATTTTCCTTACTAGTGTTTCCCTCCCCAGGTTGATTATTATGTATCGAATAAGGACTAAATGGTAAAAGAGTAATGCATTTTTGTTCCTTATGAAAAGAGTATGTGTTTTTCCGATCATCATGCATAGCATTTATATCAAATTGCCACGGTCCACCCAATAAGAAGTGGCATGCCTGCATAGGAATCACATCACATACAACCTCATCTCGATAGTTCTGCCCAATCGAAAATGCTATAAGAACGCTTTTTGGTTACCTTGAGTTCATTCCCTTGATTGAGCCATTGGAGCTTGTATGGTTGAGGATGTTTTGTTGTTGGAAGCTTCAACTTGTCAACAAGAATTGTCGAAGCAACATTGGTGCAGCTCCCACCATCGATGATCACCGAACACACCTTTCCATTAATAGTTGAACGTGTGTGAAATATATTCTCCCTTTGCTCTTTATTAGGAGAAACTTCAACATGCAATGCTCTTCGGATGATCAACAACTCACCATCATCGACTTTCTCCACAACTTCTTCTTCCCGATCAAATTCAGAAATATTTTGGTCTTCATTGTCATCAGCCTCTTGAAACGCCAAATTGATCTCCTCAATATCTTGAAGAGTCATAACTCTCCGATTTGGACAATTTGCTTGTAAATGCCCAAAACCATGGCACTTAAAGCATTTCCTTGCATCACCTTCAAACTTCTTTTGGACTTCTTTGGAAGGCTCTGCATTCTTTCCCTTACCTCTGTCTTTTGTCGATGTACTCTCGCCCTTGCTTGAGGAAGCACCCTTAAAATAGGATGTCGCCATTGTTGAGATTCTGGAGGAAAACCTCTTGCTCTTCAATTGTTTCTCGACTTTTATGGCTAACTTGCATACGTCTTCAAAGGACCAATACGGTTGAAGTTCAACCATATTAGCAATTTCTCGATTCATGTCGCCAAAAAACGAGCGATGGTTTGCTCGGGAACTTCTGGAACTTCACTCCTCATTTTGAGTTGTTCAAACTCACGAATGTATTCTTCAACGCTCATCCCATGTTGTCTTAGGGAGTTCAGTTTGAGGAAGAGATGTTGCTTATAGTTGTCGGGCAAGAACCTCTTCTTCATCAACTTCTTGAGTTTTTCCCAAGACTTGATTCGGCCTTTTCCTTCCCTTGCTCGTTGATGCTTTAGATTCTTCCACCATAGAGAAGCATATTTGGTCAACTTTAGGACAGCAACCTTACATTTCTTCTCATCCGAATAGGATTTGAAGTCAAAAATTCGTTCGATTTTGTGTAACCAATCTACAAAGTCGTCAGGATTAAGATTACCGTCAAACTCGGGACCTCCACTTTAATGTCTCTTTCATCCTCCTAATGCCTTCCTCTCCGTCTTCATCTTCGAATTGGAGATTCAGAATCACTAGAGTGCAGAATCGTTCGGTTGTCTCCAGTGGACTTGGAATCGCTATCAAAATTTTACGAGATTCAGAATCATCATGCCGATGACGTTCATTGGGACACCTTGCTGGTTGTCCTTGTCTCGCCGGATCCTCTACAAGATTGAGGACTCGCTCCATTTGGATTGCACGATCTCGCCTTTCGTTGTGCGCTTGCTCCGGGTCAAGCCTCTAGGAACTTGTTTATCCTTAAGGAATTTGTAACAAAAGAAAGAAAGGAATCACTCAAATGAGTTGAACCTTGAGCTCTAATACCAATATTTTGATGTGTGATGGGTTGAGTGATTCAAGAATGGAGATTTTTCAAAGGGGATTCTTTTGTGGTTAAGTGTATGGAGTAGTGTATAAGGTGAAGAAACGAAAAGGAATTAAAAAAGATAAAATGATCTCCTCCCAAGGTATAAAGGCCACGCCACCAACCGGAAGAGGATCGAGATCTACGAAGCTCACCACCAAGGCCTAAAGCTTCCACCATCCAAGGATAAAGCACTTCGGGATAGGAGAAGCTCACCACCAAGGCCTAAAGATTCCACCAGCCAAGGATAAAGGGCTTCTTGGCTCACCACCAAGGAGTGATCTATGCTCCAAGGATAAAGAAACCGAAAAGAGTTATCCACTCTCCAAAGGAGTGAGGAAATCTCACCATTCTCATTCATAAAATTCGTATCTCTCATACATTGGATAGTTACCCCTATTTATAAGAGGATTTTAGCCTTAAGAAATATTAAAAACAAACTTTAATGACCTAGGAACTGAAACGTTCGACTCTTAAGCTACATAAAAATAAAAACAGCTAGGAACGTAATAAAAAGCCTTTATCACAGGAACTAAATGGCCTGAACTGAAACGTTCGACTCTTGAGCTATAAAAATAAAAACAGCTAGGAACTTAATAAAAAGCCTTTATTACGGGAACTAAATGGTCTTTAATCTTCAGCCTTCCACATTCTCGAACCGTTAGCTTTCCGTGTTCTTGAACCTTTGGGTTTCCATATTCTTGAACCACTTTCGTGAACCTCTAGCCTTCCCAAAATTCGAGCTCCTCCCTTGACCGGAAAATAATCCTTATAAAACTTCATCAATTGGTCATACAAGATATCCAAAATGGCCTCCCATTGATACCTGTTGATATACCACAAAGTACTGATAAGTAATTAACATTATTCATTCAAAATGATCCATCGAAGCACATAATGCCCAACTTCTTTATTGGCTTCAATAAGTATCGATGGTTCTGAATTGGTCCATGGAGCTACGTTGGATGCTCCCGCATCACATCCTTATCTATCAAAGGTATTGCGGGACCTATTACAAAGGAAATTTCATCTTTATAAGAAATGTTCTCGGAACCTATTAAACTCTCGTGCCTAGGGATCTTCATATGATAACCGATATTCACTTTACCATAAGTGGTTCATGTATGATAAGCACACTTCAATAAGATTCGCATGACAGCTAATGATATTACTTCACACTCTGTACATCGCACGTAGGGCTCTTTAAAGGTGACACCTGCTTCCCTCAACCCCGAATAAGGGGTCTTGCAATTCTCATCTAGGACTCGTGTTATTGGTCTCCCCCAAAAATAGAGGAATTCCTCCTTTGTTAAATGCCTTCTTTTAATAGTCATGGGGGTTATTATTATCAAACTCAAATTGGCCTGACCTCAGCTTTAATTCACCCCCGTATACTTCCCCCTTCCTCAATAAAATGGAAGGATAAATAAGTATCAACATGGTCCATCCTCATTTTGTGTAGGGCCCCCGTTATATTAGAAACAACAGACTGTTTAATTACATCAAGAGTTGAATTATCAATTTCCTTAATAGGGATACCAATGAAAATTTCATGGTCCAGCCTACTATAATGAAATCCAACCCGACTCAAGTAAAAATCAAACTCGTCCAAATAGAAGTCATAGAGTATATTATAGAGCGCCCCGGCTTGAACAAGGCCCTTAGGATGAGATATAAGGGCTTCTTGTAACCCTGGCTTATTCTTATCTAAATATATAACAGAATTATAGATCAAATTTTCCAGAAGCTTGAGCACCTCGGGAGAAGCTATATATTCGTTGAGATGAAAACTAAGCAAGTCCCTATCTAAATGAGCAATAAACTGATAGAGATTGATATAGCACCCAAGACAGCATGGGGGCATGCTAATATTTCTAGCGAGAAACCCCCCTAACATATATAACTCCGGA